>NC_069410.1:57067200-57317200 GCF_026875155.1 Cherax quadricarinatus
TCGATGTTATCAGTCCAGAGGAACTTATTCTGGACTGAGGAAACCACTGGTTGGCAAAACGTTTCCACAATAGAGATGCCCAGGTGTTGCACGAGCGTCTAATTTATCATATTGTCGACTCTCTGAACCATTTATCTACATTTCTCTCAGACTCGGCAACATCTTGGGATCTTGATTCAGAGAATTATACGCTTGTCTAACCTGTAGTCATGACCTACTTCCACCTGTGGATTTATCCAAGGTGACACCGTCTAAGACTGGTTCACCTCGCCTGTCTACAGCATATAAGCTCCTCCGTGCATATTCTTTACTCTAATCAAGCTTGATGGACTAATTACATTGACTCCAGGCTGAATGACTGATTACGTCAAATTCCTTCAGATCTACAACCATTCTTTTCTGTACTGGACTGAAGAAATCGCTGGTTGGCGAAACGCTTCCACAAAAAAGATACCCAAGTGTTGAACATGTGTTTAATTCGATAGGCATAATGAAGAATGTTTGTAGAGGCACACACGCTCCATCTCTTAGGACCATGGACAGCCATTATCTGGTCCCACGCCCTTCGAGATATCTAGCTCACATAGCAGCTTCTTCACCTCCACGGTTGTGTGTATTGTGTCCAAAGCTCGCTGGTGCACTCTACCACTTCCTTTTTCTGGTGGACTTCCTGTCTCCTCTGAGAATACCTCCCTAAATCTCGTGCTGAGATCCTCACAGACTTCCTGGTCATTCCTGGTGAGCTCCCCTCCTTCTTCAGTCTTATTACCTGGTCCTTGACTCTTGTCTTCTTGATGTGTCTATAAAAACAATGGATCGGATTTGGCTTTCGATGTTAACCAAAATACCAAGTTAAAAACAGAAGCCTGAAGCTCATGACCGATGTTAAACACTTTAAGAAAAATAAATATAAGAGATAAATTAATGATTCATTAGAAGAAGATATAATGACTTAGAATGTTGTCTCGCAAAATGTTTTAATGTAATCCAAGTTATCTTCTTAAATAATGTAAACAAACTTTACCATTGAATAAATCATTTTGACCACTCAAAAGCAAGTACAGTACCTGAATTACCTTCAGTTACATTAAAATTAACATACACGATCACTGATCTTTGCATGTATGATTATGTAATAATGGTAAAATTACTGACAGTATATTAGCTTAAATGACACAAGTACAACTAATGTAACATTTTATTGTGGCAACGTTTTGTATTGTTTGTAACGGCTTGATAAAGCTCCTGGAGAGCGAAACGTTGCCTTAGTAAAATGTCACATTAGTTGCGCTTGTGTCCTTTTGCCTAACATGTACGATTATAATTATTCATAGATAATTATCACTACTGAAAAGCCGTTTTATATATGACTCATCACAGGTCGGATCACAGATCACTCAGGAGGAACAAAAACGCAGAGTGACTTGTTAATGGTCAAAGTCGGGCTGAAACATTGACGTAATCTCCTCTCTCCTCTGTGCGGGTTATTTATGTACTGATTAATCCGACCTGGGTACACATGGTCTGTTTATAAACTTAGGGATTTGTACATAGTGACGCTGTATACCGTACATAATAGCAGGATTACTGTACTGCTAAATTTCGTAGTGCGGACATTGGCGGCTGAACTAGCAAGATAATATCACTATGAGAACACAGCAGAGATGTACATATATATACGAGATTGTACTAAGACAGCAGAAACAGACATCATATTACAGCAACTGTCTGGTAGCTACAGACATCGAGGATTACACACTGATCCCGGATATGTACTAAAAAAAAAAGGCATTTCTTTCATTCATCAATAAAAATGATTTAATACAAGCTGATCCTAATTCCCGAAAGTTTAGTTTATTCACTGGGACTCCGGTCACAGAATACAGTAAATAATGTTAGTCATATTGCCTCACTTCAAACTAAAATATAGGAACGATAATAATAAGCAGCTGCAACGTGTGAAATAATTGCATGAGTAAATTTATGTGGCACATCCCACTATTTTCCTGCCTCGGACCTCAGTGGCCTGATATATACGGTCTTCTCAAAGGAACTGTGGCCGTGTTGGGCAGATCAGTAGTAACCAAGTGTGATTTAACAAAGGAAATTCATATCTCAACAGCGTGAGTATCTGCCGCCATTGACTGTAGTCGGCCAACTCTCTAACACAGGACGTCACGAAACTTCAAGAGGAATCTAGAAGAATCTAGAAGATTCAAGACATCACCCGAACTATGGAAGGTGAAGGATCTCTACCAAAGTCAGAAACAAGACAAAGGAGAGACTAAACGAAGGCACGGAAGTCACGCACCCTCTGACCAGGTCATTCCACACCCTGACTACTAAGGCCCATGGAATATTTCCAAACATTAATGTTTTCAACTTCGGGCTGTGCCCTCGTGTTCTCATCTGTTGTTTCTTCAAACAATCTGTTCCTGTCCACCACATCAATTCCTCTCGGTATTTTGTTCCTTGTTATTATATCACCCCTAGTCTTGCATTCCCCTAACACCAAGTTCAGCTACCCTTACGCTCTCCTCACAAGACATACCCCATAACGCCTGGATTAATCTCACTACAGATCTCTGCACCTTCTCCAGTTTCTTGACATGCATGACAGGTGTAAGGAGGGGGGAAAACAAGAGGTTCCAGAGTTATCGTGGTCCTTAATGACATCTTAAAGTTGACAACCCTCTTCTGGATGTATTATTATTATAATCAAGGGGGAAGCGCTAAACCCGGAGGATTATACAGCGCCTGGGGGGGGGATGTGGAAGGCATTCAGGCTTAATTCGGGGAACTGGAGCACAGATCCAATTCCCTAAATCAAGAGCCCCTCACCAACATCAAGGAACCTTCCTTGAGGGGCGCCACTGGATGTAGCTGTGTACATATGCGTTCTCGCACTGTCAGTGCTTCCCAACCTTTACTATGCTCCGCATCTCTAGGAAGTGTTTGATTAATATTTCAACCGCTATATAAAATGAAAATATAATTGAGCAGTTAGAAAAGTTTTTGGTAAAATAAACGGAATTGTGCTTTTTCATTAGGACTCTTTCGCACCCCCTGAAATGCCATCTCGCACCCCCTAGGGGTGCATGCCCCCCAGCTTGAGAACCCCTGCACTAGTGTGTCCTTATATAGGAGTGTGAGAGTTCCTGGAATGATATACTGTGTAACAACAATGGATATTTTGGAGAACAGTATGAGGCCAGGTGCCCCAACTCTCGTAAAGCCGCACTTGTTTAAGAATGTGTTGGTGTGACAGCGTCTCAGCTGTAATATAAGTGGATGATCAGACTCGATGCTGGTAATTTTTTTTAATGCATATTTGTTTATAAATTTTGTTGTAGATGAATGGTTCGGAGAACCGACATGTTGATAAATTAGACACATGTGCAACTCTTGGGTATCTTTATTGAGGAAACGTTTCGCCACACAGTGGCTTCATCAGTCCATACAAAGGAGAATCTTGAACAGGAGGAGAATGAGGTAATCAGTCCCTCAACCTTGAGTCGATGTGGTCAGTCCATCAATCTTGAATAGAATACGGCATACGTGCTGAGAAGGAGCTTATAAACCATTGGCAGGAGAGGTGCAGAAGTCATAGGTCGTGTAACATTTGTTCAATGTTGAAGTAGGTCGTGCCCAAGAATTAGGCAAGCGAAGAATTCCCAAGTATTAAGATCCCAAGAAGTTGCAGTGTCTGACAGGTTTGTAGATGAATGGTTCGGAGAACCGACATGTTGATAAATTAGACACATGTGCAACTCTTGGGTATCTTTATTGAGGAAACGTTTCGCCACACAGTGGCTTCATCAGTCCATACAAAGGAGAATCTTGAACAGGAGGAGAATGAGGTAATCAGTCCCTCAACCTTGAGTCGATGTGGTCAGTCCATCAATCTTGAATAGAATACGGCATACGTATGCCGTATTCTATTCAAGATTGATGGACTGACCACATCGACTCGAGGTTGAGGGACTGATTACCTCATTCTCCTCCTGTTCAAGATTCTCCTTTGTATGGACTGATGAAGCCACTGTGTGGCGAAACGTTTCCTCAATAAAGATACCCAAGAGTTGCACATGTGTCTAATTTATCATCAATTTTGTTATTAAAATCTCTTCAAATGTTAAAATTTGCTATAATATAACGTCATTTTAATTTTTGTTTGTATTGGTCTTCCATCTTGTGATTGTATCATCCTTGTTATTAAGTGGTGCGATTTTTTTAATGTAATGAAAACTTGAAGGTTAAGACACTTGTGCAACGTCTGGTTATCTTTACTGTAGACGTTTCGCCATCCAGTGGCTTTATCAATACAGATTCTTGGATTTAACAAAAAAAACAGGACCTACTTCCACTGGGGAATCCCGCCTACCAGTGACTATGCCCTCTTCTGCTACATGTCCCTATTCACTGACGCCTATATAAGCGCCAGTCTCCTTACTTGTGCTTCAGAATCTCTACAACCACGGTGCTCTAAACACCACCTCCAAGGCTGAGGGACTGATTACCTCATCTTTTGTATATAGTTCTTCTGTCTTCTAATTATGTCCTAGAATATGTATTGATAGTCACTGGATGGCGAAACGTCTACAATAAAGATAACGAGATGTTGCACATGTGTTTTAACTTTCATCTTGTCGATATTGTATACTTGTCTTGCACAACATAATGAAAAATGGTTGAATTTTCTTGGGTGCATCTGACTGCACACTCGTGTTCAGTTTTCCTCCTCTTGTGCCGAGGTCTTGGACGGCTCCTCCAGTGGACAAAAAGTCAAAGTTGTTCCATGGTATTTGGTATTTTTTTTGCGTCTCATTTGAAACTGTTTTATTGTGATTCGAAGAAAAATAGTTGTTTAATTTGTTTTGGTACGAAAAATGTTAGTTCGGTGACGTCTTTGATTGTCTCGGAAATACCTGGATGGAATTGCATGAATAATCGTGAATCAGTTATTTTCATTTTGTTTTATTGAATTGTTGGTTCTGAAGTAGAGTTTATTGAGTTCTCATAACCCAGACTGTTTACTAAAGTTTCACTAGCTGTGTTTAGGATTTATTTGGTAAATATTAAAATGAACTCATCCTGACTGAAATATTTCAATGTGTAATGAGTGCCGAATGATCCACATGGGTTAGCTCCTTTTTTATGACTTACAATGAAGTTTATTGAAGTAAATTCTCTTGAGGATAATTCTCTATGATGCCCTTCAGCATCTGTAAGTCGCAGGAGACACTGCAGCATCAGCTCAGTCCAAGAGGAGAGAGATTACAGAGTTGCTGTCGGGCGTCTTAAGTAAATCATCAGGCAGGTGAGACGTCTTGCTGCATCAGTCGATGGTCGTCTTAAAACTGTTCTTGAGGAAAATGACTTCGATGACGATTACCTTCTAGCTTGAACCCTGAGAGCTGAAGACAAAATAAACATGTGTAATGAGCAGCTTTCTGATACTATCAAGGAGGACGACAAGAATGTAGAAGCTACACTTCTGAGCCCCTCAAGGCAGGTTCCTTGACGCTGGTGAGGGACTCTTAATCTAGGGAATTGGATCTGTGCTCCAGTTACCCGAGTTGAGCCTGCATGCCTTACCCCCCCCCCCCAACATGCGCTGTATAATCCTATGGGCTTAGCGCTCCCCCATGATTATAATACACTTCTGAGATAACCAGGAGATGGGAGTGAGAGAAGCAAAGTTAAAAGAAAGTATCGTAGGCAACAGATAATCGTTATAAAGGACAATATTTAATACAGTGTAAGCGAAAACACTTCAAATAAGAATGTGTATTTCTTGAACCTTTGCGCAGACGGAGTGGGTTTAGAAAGACATGTGAGCAAACACTAGGACATATTAAAAAACGTTCCTGTCCTGGGACCTTGATCACGTCTAACATACAGAGGTTGGAAGACAGTATATATAGGTGGGGAGTGAGGTATGAGTGACGCATGGTGACCCGAAGAATGACGTATTGGGTTGAGGACAGGTAGACGATGGGATCGTGTGACTTTTGTATTGTTAGGAAGGTGGTGGTGTTAGATTGGTGGTGCAAAGAACCACCTATCGAACGCCACCACCTATCTACCACCACAGGAGTCACATGACCCCATTGTCTACCCGTCCTCAACCCAATACGTCATTCTTCAGGTCACCATGCGTCACTCATACCTCTCTCCACCTATATATACTGTCTTCCAACCTCTGTATGTTAGACGTGATCAAGGTCCCAGGATAGGAACGTTTTCTAATCAGTATGTCCTGGTGTTTATTTACGTAGACTTTTTAGACCCAGATTTTACAAGATGTGAGTTAAGAGCAAAGTGGTCATCTCTAAGATATTCAAACATAGACAAGATGATAAATTACACATGTGCAACACTTGGGTATCGTTAATGATGAAACGTTTCGCCACACAGTGGCTTCATCAGTCCATACAGAGGAGAATGGTGAAGAACAGGAGGAGTTTGAGGTAATCAGTCCCTCAGTCTTAACTCGATGTGGTCAGTCTATCAATCTTGGCGAAACATTTCCTCATGAAAGATACCCAAGTGTTACACATGTGTCTAATTTATCAAATTGTCGGTTCTCTGAACCATTCATCCACATAGACAAGATGTATCAACGGAGATGGGACGAGGTCATGATATGTCACTACATCTGGGGTTTGACTGAAGACTGATCCACAAGACAAAGTGATTAATGATTTTGGAAACCGACAACTTGAAGAGGGACTGGTTACCTCAAACTCCTCCTCCTCTCCTTACACCTTTCTGCTTTGTATTGGGCTGATGAAGCCACTGTGTGGCGAAACGTTCCTTTAGTGAAGATTCCCATATGTTGCATAAGAGATGTGGGACTCACAAAACTAATGTTGAAATATATTGACGTTCCTTTGCCTCTTCAGTGTGATACAGTGTTGAAGATTGAGACACTTATGCAGCATATGGGAATCTTTATTCAGGAAACGTTTCGCCACACAGTGGCTTCATCAGTTCAATACAAAGAGGAAGGCGTAAGGAGAGGAGGAGAATGAGGTAATCAGTCCCTCAACCTGGAGTCGATGTGTTCAGTCCATCAATCTTGTAGAATGTACAGCATAGGTATGTATAATGTTCGCCAAGACCGTAGTCCTGGCACGGGTCTCAATCTTGCGATGACCCGTCTACAGCATAGGGCCGTAGACGTGGCTTATATACTGTAGTGAGGTGAGGTGAAGCAGGCGGAGGCGGGGTCATAGTGGTACCATCCACTAGTCGAAGTAGGTCTTCGTCCAAAGGTTGAACAAGTGTTGAAGAACTCTTTGTAACAAGATCCCATGATGCTGCAGTGTCTGACAGTTGTGATGAATGGTTTGAAAAACCGACAATTTGAAGATTGAGACACTTATGCAGCATATGGGAATCTTTATTCAGGAAACGTTTCGCCACGCAGTGGCTTCATCAGTCCAATACAAAGAGGAAGGCGTAAGGAGAGGAGGAGAATGAGGTAATCAGTCCCTCAACCTGGAGTCGATGTGTTCAGTCCATCAATCTTGTAGAATGTACAGCATAGGGCCGTAGACGTGGCTTATATACTGTAGTGAGGTGACGTGAAGCAGTTGGAGGCGGGGTCATAGTGGTACCATCCACTAGTCGAAGTAGGTCTTCGTCCAAAGGTTGAACAAGTGTTGAAGAATTCTTTGTAACAAGATCCCATGATGCTGCTGTGTCTGACAGTTGTGATGAATGGTTTGAAAAACCGACATGTTGAAGATTGAGACACTTATGCAGCATATGGGAATCTTTATTCAGGAAACGTTTCGCCACGCAGTGGCTTCATCAGTCCAATACAAGCTACGTCTACGGCCCTATGCTGTACATTCTACAAGATTGATGGACTGAACACATCGACTCCAGGTTGAGGGACTGATTACCTCATTCTCCTCCTCTCCTTACGCCTTCCTCTTTGTATTGGACTGATGAAGCCACTGCGTGGCGAAACGTTTCCTGAATAAAGATTCCCATATGCTGCATAAGTGTCTCAATCTTCAACATTCCTATATGTTGCATAAGAGATGTGGGGCTCACAAAACTAATGTTGAAATATATTGACGTTCCTTTGCCTCTTCAGTGTGATACAGTGTTGAAGATTAAGACACTTATGCAGCATATGGGAATCTTTATTCAGGAAACGTTTCGCCACACAGTGGCTTCATCAGTCCAATACATAGAGGAAGGCGTAAGGAGAGGAGTATGAGGTAATCAGTCCCTCGGCCTGGAGTCGATGTGTTCAGTCCATCAATCTTGTAGAATGTGATACAGTGTTACACGTTTTATAATTATTCTCTTAACCAAATTATTTAGATAATTTACATGCTTAATTAGCTTATTGTTGTCTGAAAAACTCTGATGCGATGAAAACATTGATTGCTAATTTGTCTTCTAATTGTTGATGACATAAAAATAATAGCCTAATTCTGGGAGAAAATCAGCAGCACAACACACGGAAAACAACGAGTTGCCAAACATGTCCGATAAACACAACTTTTGTCAGTTAACCAAGCATTAAAAACCCTCTGGAAATATTGGATTACAGTGAGATGTGTGTTAGTCTGGCGTCTGATTCACGACGCAGAGGGTGCCAGTCTACGTCTGCTTGTTAGACGCAGCCTGGCACCCTGGCACACCAAGCCTCACGTACTTTTTATTAATTTCTATTTCTGGGTTAACGAATGTTTTTTCTCGCCTGCTGGAGCCGATATTTATTCTACTTGTTAAGATTTTTTTTTTTGTATGCGACAATGCACAAGAAAATGACTATTAAATTCATTATAATAAGTAAATATCGCTCAGTGGCATATTTAGTTAGAGATACCCGTATGAGGAATGCGAAGGGGATTCTGGCGAGAGAAATTTAACGCCAGTTAGCTGATCTCTCTCCATGGGGGCTGCCATGCTTGTTGACATTTCATTTTGCGCCTAAACGATGGAAGAAATTGATGGTATCATTCATACACCCCCCCCCCTCTCTTTCTCTGTTTCTCTCTCTCGTCCCCTGAGCAGGTGTCTTTCCTGCATCTACTGTGTTTATCTGTGTCTACGTCCCCGGATTGTTATCTACCCTATTTCTATCTCTGTGGGCTCGTGTCTAACCCGTGTATGTCAGCGGCTGGTAATACAGCGGGTAGGCTCACAATTAACTGTTATTGTGAGTCACGGGTTATGGGTTGGTCTTGGTACCAATGTACAATCTGTGCATGCACGTAGCTACGCTTTGAGTCGGTGCTGCTGGAGTTCCCAGCTAGGCCAGTACCTTAGCTTGCTAGCACACACTGCCGGTAATCTCCATAACAAAATCCCACATCACAAATTTGATGGCAGAGTTGTGGGAACACTTTGCTAGTTAGGCCATACCTTGGTTTATCAGCATTCATCGCTTCATCCGTGTCTGCCTACAGACTTTTGGTATGTTGAGTACTTGCATGTACTTCCCAGTGTTGTGGACGTTGTGTTTAGGAAGAGCTAGAATCACAACTAGCGGGAGAGAGACACTCGTCAAGGTAACAGTCACATGTCTTGGCAGCCAGCTGATGCTCGACGTTTAAGAGCAGCATGTAAGGCTTACCTACGGTTTGTGGCCCAGTGGCCTGGTGGCCACTGGGTTCGATTCCCGGCGAGGGTACAAACATTGGGCATGTTTCCTTACACCGGTTGTCTATGTTCCCCATCAGTAAAATGGGTACCTGGGTGTTAGTCGACTGGTGTGGGTCGCATCCTGGGGCAAAATTTACCTAATTTGCGGGAAATGCTCTGCATAACAAGGGGCTTTCTATATAGTAGTATGTCATTGATGTCAGCTATGATCTGTATACCTTGTACATGTATTTGCAGAAATAATAATAATAATAATTATTATTATTGTTTTTCTTATAATTTACCTATCAATAACCCCTCAGAGGTGTTGAACCGAGAGTTTAACGGGGTCGTACAAGTAATTCAGCTTGTGAAGGCAAGGCAGTCTTAGTTAAGGCGTCTGTGAGCCAATAAATGGATGTGTGACTCGGAAGATTATCCTGCCACCTTCTCGTCCAGCTTTGCCAACGTCAAACCAACCCATGTAACCCAGATTTAAGCCCTTCCCGGCAAACCACTCTTGTAAGCTATCTGCATGGTCGTGTCTCCAAACGATCTAATATAAGTCTACGAATCAGAGTTGACGGAGTTAGGATAATGCTTGGATTATAGCTTGTAAAGCCAGCAGCCGCAGAGCCATCGTGTTGGTGGAAGCTGCCTTGGTAGCCCACGCTATCTCACTCCAGTCACCTCTCTAAGGACAATACTCGCCACCACCACGCTACCTCCTCACTGAACATTATTTCAAGACGCAATTATACAAGTGAGAAGAGTTCTAAAGTACGCCCATCTTTAAGAGGCTTGCTACTATTCGAGACAATAGATGGTTCCTTAAGGCATGGGGTCAACAAACATAGCCACCCCCAAAATGGCTGTTTCAGAATGGCTACTTCCAAGATGACCACCTTTCTCACCAAATTTAATCGCAGTAAGCTGGCAACCACTGATTTTTCGTCACCTCATCCTTGGTTAGAGGATCTTGTTGCAAGCTACGTTCTAGTGTGCTATTTAATCCCTTTCGTTTCGGGTACTTGCCTAATTATGCATGAAATGGGTCGAGTCTCAGCTTGTGGCTTCACCTTTATACTGGCTGCTGCTGGTTTCATAAGCCTTATCAAACCTGTTCTTAAAGAGATATGTAGATCCTGCCTCTACCACTTCACTCTCCAGGTCGTCCCAATTCCTGACCAATATAAGAGTAATAATGTATTTCCTAGCATTCCTGTTTTTCTTCAGTGTTTTTAACTACTAGCTGTAGCTTCGGGTACCTGAAACCTGCCTCTCACACTCTCCCTGTCTACCCTATCAATTCCTCTCGGTATTTTTTATGTTGTAATCATGTTACCTCTGATCTTTTTGTCCTGTACTGTCGTCAGGTTTAGCTCCTCTAGCCTCTCTTCATAGTTCATATCTCTCAGTTCTAACTCCCTCTCAAGGGGGGTTCCTTGATGCTGGCGAGGGGCTCTTGATCTAGGGTATTACATCTGTGCTCCAGTTCCCTGAATTGAGCCTGAATGCCTTCCATCCCCCCCCACATGCGCTATATAATCCTATGGGTTTAGCGTTCCCCCATGATAATAATTATATAATTATTCTCAGTTCTAAGACTAGTTTCGTTGCAAACCTTTGCACTTTATTTCTAGCTTCTTTACATACTTTACAGATGTGGGTTCCATAAAGGTGCTGCATACTCAGACGTAGACCTAACATGTGTAGTGTATAAGACCACGAATACATCATTATTAATGTTCCTGAAAGTTATCAGTAAATTTGCTAGTCTCTAGTTTACTGCAGCGGTTATTCGCTTGATGTGTGCCTGAGGTGAGATGCTGGGAACTGTGCTCACCCCGAGGTCCTTATCTACCAGAGGGGGTTGTAACCTCTGTCTCCCGAACCTGTGCACTGTCTCAACGTCTTTCCTCTTCTCCGATTTATATAACTTTGCATTTGCAGGAGTTAAATTCTAATTGCCACTTGTCAGACCAATCATGTAGTTTGTCCAGATGCTTTTGTAGTCTTTTCTGGTCTACTGTTCATCATCTTCTATGGGACGAAATTCGTAAGGCATCTACATGCGAAAATGTTGTGCTAATGGGAGATTTCAACTATAGACTGACTGGAGCAATTTGACAGGAAATTTAGAGTCTGGTGACTTTCTTGATACGATTCAGGATTGTTTTTTAAAACAGTTTGTGACAGAACCAACTAGAGGAAATAACCTGCTTGACTTGGTTCTTGCCAGCAGGGAAACACTAATTACTTATCTTGAGGTTAATGATGAGCTTGGGGAAAGTGATCACAAATCACTTTCCCTAATAATGGCAATCAAGTCTCTGTCCCTGACTTCCACTTGGCTGTTTTCATAAGACTGAAAAATTACTTAGGTGGGCTGAACTGGAATGACCTGACTAAGGGTCAGGTAGGTGGTGATGATTGCCGATATGATGCTTTCCAGAAGCATAGTTCTAGCTGCTCAGACAATTTATGTTCCAAATAGGGAAATCAGATCAAACAAAAATGATCCTAAATGGATGAACAATAGATTAAAACATTTCATTGGTCAAAAGAGAGGCATATATAAGCAAACCAAAGAGGAGACAGGCAATTAAGAAATCAATATATTCAGTTAGAGAAATAAAAAAGAGAATAAGAAAAGCAAAAAGAGATTATGAGGTTAAAGTTGCAAGAGAATCGAAGACTAACCCAAAAGGATTCTTTCAGGTATGCAGAAGTAAGATCAGGGACAAGATAGGCCCACTCAAAAGTTACTCGGGTCAGCTCACGGACAGTGATAAGGAAATGTGTAGAATTTTTAACACATACTTCCTCTCAGTTTTTACACATGAAGATACTAGCGATATTCCAGAAATAATAAATTATGTACAACAGGACGATAATAAACTATGCACTATTAGGGTCACAAGTGACATGGTTCTTAGGCAAATTGATAAATTAAAACCTAACAAATCCCCAGGCCCTGATGAACTGTACGCAAGGGTGTTAAAAGGAATGTAAAGAGGAGCTTAGCAAACCTTTGGCTAATCTTTTCAACATATCACTACAAACGGGCATGGGGCCAGATAAGTGGAAAATAGCAAATGTAATACCTATTTTCAAAGCAGGTGACAGGTCCTTAGCTTCTAACTATAGACCAATAAGCCTAACCTCCATAGTGGAAAAATTTATGGAATCAATAATTGCCGAGGCAGTTCGTAGCCACCTTGAAAAGCATAAATTAATCAACGAATCTCAGCATGGTTTTACAAAGGGGCGTTCCTGCCTTACGAATTTATTAACTTTTTTCACTAAGGTATTTGAGGAGGTAGATCATGGTAATGAATATGATATTGTGTATATGGACTTCAGTAAGGCTTTTGACAGGGTCCCACATCAGAGACTATTGAGGAAAATTAAGGCACATGGAATAGGAGAAATATTTTCCTGGTTAGAGGCATGGTTGAAAAATAGGCAGCAGAGAGTTTGTATAAATGGGGAGAAATCAGAGTGTGGAAGCGTCACGAGCGGTGTTCCACAAGGGTCAGTGTTGGGCCCCCTGTCGTTCAGTCTACATAAACGACATAGATGAGGGCATATAAAGCGACATAAGCAAGTTTGCCGATGACACCAAAATAGGCCGTCCAATTCATTCTGACGAGGACACTAGAGCACTCTATGAAGATTTGAATAGACTGATGCAGTGGTCGGAGAAGTGGCAGATGCAGTTTAATATAGACAAATGCAAAGTTCTAAATTTTGGACAGGACAATAACCATGCCACATATAAACTAAATAATGTAGATCTTAATATTACGGATTGCGAGAAAGATTTAGGAGTTCTGGTTAGCAGTAATCTGAAACCAAGACAACAGTACATAAGTGTTCGCAATAAAGCTAATAGAATCCTTGGCTTCATATCAAGAGGCATAAATAATAGGAGTCCTCAAGTTGTTCTTGAACTCTGTATATCCTTGGTTAGGCCTCATTTAGATTTTGCTGCACAGTTTTGGTCACCATATTACAGAATGGATATAAATGCTCTGGAAAACGCACAAAGGAGGATAGCTAAGTTGATCCCATGTATCAGAAACCTTCCCTATGAGGAAAGACTGAGGCGTAGAACTAGGGGGATATGATTGAGGTGTATAAATGGAATACAGGAATAAATAAAGGGGATGTAAATAACGTGCTGAAAATATCTAGCCAAGACAGGACTCGCAGCTATGGTTTTAAGTTGGAAAAATTCAGATTCAGGAAGGATATAGGAAAGCACTGGTTTGGTTGTGGATCAGTGGAACAAACTCCCGAGTACAGTTATAGAGGCTAAAACTTTGTGTAGTTTTAAAAATAGGTTAGATAAATACATGAGTGGGTGTGGGTGGGTGTGAGTTGGACCTGATTAGCTTGTGCTACTAGGTCAGTTGCCGTGTTCCTTCCTTAAGTGATTGTGACCTGACCTGACTAGGTTGGGTGCATTGGCTTAAGCCGGTAGGCGACTTAGACCTGCCTTGCATAGGCCAGTAGGCCTGCTGCAGTGTTCCTTCTTTCTTATGTTCTTATGTTCTCCGCATTAGTTTCACATCGTTGGAAACAGGTGCACTGAATTTCCTCCTCCATGTTTACGTATACAAGGATACCAATGAACTCCAGGAGGATTTGGACAAATTAATGTCTTGGTCTGAAGAGTGGCAGATAAAGTCCTTGGGAATGAAAATAACCCTCGAAGTTATAAACTAGAAGTAGCACTTGTTTATACAGAATATGAAAGACTTGGGAGTCCTGGTAAGCAGAAATCTAAAGTCAAGACAACAGTGTCTAAGTGTGCGCAATAAGGCTAACAGATTACTAGGATTTATCTCAAGAAGTATAAGTAACAGAAGTCCATAAGTTATTTTACAGCTCTGTACATCAGTAGTGAGGTCTCATTTAGATTATTCTGCTCAGTTTTGGTCTTATTACTTCAGGATGGATATAGACTCATTGGAGAATATACAGAGAAGAATGACTAAAATGATTAACTGTGTAAGGAATCTCCCGTATGAAGATAGACTTAGAGCCTTGAATCTCCACTCTCTGGAGAGGCGTAAAATGAGGGAGATATCATTGAAGTGTGTAAGTGGTTGATGGGCATAAACAAAGGTGATAAAATACTGAGGGTTTCAAACCCGATAAGAACAAGAAATAACGGATTTAAGTTAGATAAATTTAGATTTAGAAAGGACATAGGTAAGTACTGGTTTTCGAACAGAGTTGTGGATGCGTTGAACAATCTTCCGAGTAGGGTGATGGAGGCTAGGGCCCTGGGTGGCTTTAATTAAAAAGACCTTGGACAAATACATGAATGGGAGGGGCTGCGTTTGATTGGTGTCCTGTGTACGGGAGTAAATTCTTAGGTAGCTCTGGGTACAGGTGGCTTTGATAAGAACTTGTCTTGTATGGGCCAGTAGGCTTTCTGCAGTGTTCCTCCATTATGTTCTTAAGTTCTCCATTTCCCTTATCAGAGTTCCCATCCATGTTTCAGAAGGCTTTCTGCTATTGAGAAGCTCAGTCATCCATCGTCGTCACCTGCAGAGGGAGCAACCTCTCTCTCTTTGATCTTTGTTGTATTCTCGTACTATATTCTCTGTACTATGAACCTTTATATATATATATATATATATATATATATATATATATATATATATATATATATATATATATATATATATATATATATATATATATATAATATATATATATATATAATATATATATATATATATATATATATATATATATATATATATATATGCAATAAGATCACAGTAAACAAGTGATTTCAGAATATGCAAAACAACCACAGGTGGAAGTAGAATGATAGCTCTAGGCCTTTCGTGTTGCAATCAACACATCAGGAGCTTGCAAAATTGCAGAAAAGAGGAGGGTTTCCACGTGGAAACCCTCCTCTTTTCTGCAATTTTGCAAGCTCCTGATGTGTTGATAGCTCTAGGCCTTTCGTGTTGCAATCATTCTGCTTCCACCTGTGGTTGTTTTGTATATAATAATATATATATATATATATATATATATATATATATATATATATATATATATATATATATATATATATATAATATATATATATATATATATATTATATGTCGTGCCGAATATGTAAAACTGGTCAATTAGCAGGAACTCATTTAAAATTAAGTCCTTTCTAAAATTTTCTCTTATACGTTTAAAGTTTTTTTTTTTCATTAATGTTAATGAAAATTTTTTAATTTTGCTCCAAAAGAATCTTAGAAAACTTACCTAACCTTATTATAACAAGAACAATTTATTTTAGCCTAACCCAACTAAATATATTTTAAATTTGTTTACAATAATTTAATACTAAACAAACACATTGAAATATATTTTTTTCGTTAGGTTCATAATGATTTTGGCAAAATTATTGCATACACAAATTTTCGCTTGTCTTATATGGCAAGATGAGCTTTGCTGTTTAAGCCAAGGTCGCAAGTTCTGCCTATTCGGCACGACATATATATATATATAATATATATATATATATATATATTTCGAGTGGCTTGTTCTCCCACTTATCTGGAGTATACCTGGAGAGGGTTTCGGGGATCAACGCCCCCGCTGTCCTGTGTGTGACCAGCCCTCGTGGCTGATCAGAGCCTAATCAACCAGGCTGTTTCTGTTGGTCGCACGTAAACGGACGTACGAACCACAACCCGGCTGGTAAGGTACTGACTTAAGGTACCTGTCCAGTGTCTTCTTGAAGACAGCCAGGGATCTATTGGTAATCCCCCTTATATATGCTGGGAGGCAGTTGTACAGTCTTGGGCCCCTGACACTTACGTGTCATGGGAATCAAAACATGTTAAATTCTCATAGCATTATTAAAAAAACATTTATACTCATTCTTATGTTCAATGTTTGTTGAAGATTTTACATAGACTATATCACAAAAGACTCGTGGGATATTCCAGTAAAATAAGGCATCTCTCTCTCTAAATAAGACACAGATGTTAACAGTTTGAAGCCGACCAGATGAGGCATTCAGTAGTTTCTGAGTATTCAAAGTTTTTAAAGAATTATTGTGTCTAGCAAATTTGTACCTGGACTGTTTAAACTGTGTATCATCCTTAAAGTTCAATGCATCACTGTCATTGGTTTGAAGCAGATCCAAAGAGGCATTATTTAGTTATTGAATGAAAATCAGTATTATAATTAAAACTGGCAACAAGACGAACTTTGAATTTAAGAAAACTCATCATTGCCAAAAGTTTGAAGCCTGTCCAAAGAGTTATTTCATACCTCGGGCGGGGTTTGAACCCGCGGTCAGAGAGTCGTAAAACTCCAAACCGACGAGTTAGCCTCTAGGCCAGTTGGCTGAAGTTTCACAACTCTCTGACCGCGGGTTCAAGCCCCGCCCGTGGTATGGGTTGTTTGCAATCGCGTGATAACGATTTCGCGAGTCAGTCTTCAGTTATAACATGAAGCTCAAACTTCCTGAATATTTTTCAACTACGTTAGACTATTGGCAAATTTGATTCTTGAAATAATGTAGATTAAGGAAGGTATAGCCAAGAAGGGAAGGCATTTGATAATGGCGAGACCCGTTCTGTGATACTTGGAATGGGTTGACACTGATCACAGGGCAACTGCACTTGCCAGTACTTGATAGAATCTTACAGTTCCCTGGTGTTGAAAGTTTGAAGCCGATCCAGTGAGACGTTCTTTGGATATAATGAGTTAATATTTAGGTAGAAGAAAAAAACCAGTCAGTCATTCAATATTTTCTCTTCCTAGATAATAATATAATTTTTATGAATATTATTGATTATTAACAGCATCAGCAACAATAATAAAAATAACGAAAAATCCTAGTACAACTACCATTACTACTACTACCATTACTACTACATACTACCATTACTACTACTACCATTACTACTACTACCATTGCTACTACATACTACCATTACTACTATTACTATTATTACTACTACCATTACTAATAATAATAATACTGGACTGGAGACTGCACTCAATACATTCTGAATGTCGATCTCGTGTATATGACGTATAAGTTCCCCTTTAGTACTGTCTTCAGCCAACGAGGCATCAACATTGAACGGATTTTTGAGAAACCTCAAGTTGATTTCTGGCAGATCGTTGAAATTTTCTTGGAATTCGGTCTGCACAGAAAGATGTGGCCTTATTAATCCTGCAGACTGATCCCGAGCGACATCATCCTCGTTACGATCTGACTGAAGAGCGTTTTCAACTAGTCAGATTTCCTTATTCAACCTTCTCCTTCTTATGACTCCAGTTTCAATATCAATGTCTCAACTTGGTAAAGAAAATCAATTGCATTTCGCTCCTGCAATTTTTTTTTTGTCTGGGTGAATGTGTCTGGGGAAAAAATCCAACAAGGTTGGTAAGTATGTCTTCAAATTTGGAGAGGAATTTCTTCCTAGTTGTCTTCGTTTCTTCCGGACTAAAGAATTTTGTCTCTTCTCGCTATTCAAATACTTGAAAATGTTCGTACGAGGGACGCAAGAAACATCTTAGTGATGTAAATGTAACTAGTCAGCACACACGTGTATTGTGTGTGTGTGTACTCACCTATTTGTGGTTGCAGGGGTCGATTTATAGCTCCTGGCCCCGCCTCTTCACTGGTCGCTACTAGGTTCTCTCCCTGCTCCATGAGCTTTATCAAACCTCGTCTTAAAACTACGTATGGTTCCTGCCTCCACTACGTCACTTACCAGACTGTTCCACTTCTTGACAACTCTGTGACTGAAGAAATACTTCCTAATATCCCTTTGACTCATCTGAGCCGTCAGCTTCCAATTGTGACCCCTTGTTTCTGTGTTCCACCTTGTCAATTCCTCGCAGTATTTTATATGTCGGTATCATGTCTTCCCTAACCCTCCTGTCCTCCAGTTTCGTCAGGCCGATTTCCCTTAACATTTCTTCGTAGGACATGCCCCTTAGGTCTGGGATTAGTCTTCTTGCAAACCTTTGCACTTTCTCTAATTTCTTGACGTGCTTGACAAGGTGTGGGTTCCAAACTGGTGCTGTATACTCCAATATGGGCCTGACGTACACGGTGTACAGAGCCTTGAACGATTCCTTACTGAGGTATCGGAACACTATTCTTAGGTTTGCCAGGCGCCCATATGCTGCAGCAGTTATCTGGTTGGTGTGCGCCTCAGGAGATGTGCTCGGTATTATACTCACCCCAAGATCCTTTTCCTTGAGTGAGGTTTGTAGTCTTTGGCCACCTAGCCTATACTTTGCGGTCTTCTTTGCTCTCCCCGAAATCTTCATGACTGCATTTGGGAGTTTCGGGGGGGGGGGGCTTAAATTCGAGGAGCCAGTTTCTGGACCAGGCTTGCAGCCTGTCCAGGTCTCTTTGTAGTCCTGCCTGATCTTCATCAGATTTGATTCCCCTCGTTAACTTCACATCATCTGCAAACAGGGAAACTTCAGAGTCTATCAGCACTGGTCCTAGAACTGATTCCTGTGGAACCCCGCTCGTTACAGGCTCTCACTCTGGCACCTCATCACGTACCATGACTTGTTGCCTCCCTGTCAGATATTCTCTGATCCACTGCAGTGTTTTTCTTGTTATGCATGCCTGATCCTCTAGCTTTTGCACTAACCTCTTATGAGGAACTGTGTCGAATGTTTTCTTGCAATCCAAGAAAATGCAACCTACCCACCCCTCTCTCTTGTGTCTTCTCTTACCTTGTCATAAAACTTGGGTAGGTTTGTGACACAGGATTTGCCTTCCCTGAAACCGTGCTGGTTGTTATTTATAAGCTTGTTCCTTTGTAGCTGTTCAATCACACTCCTGATAATATTTTCCATGGCTTTGCATACTACACACGTCAGTGACACTAGTCTGTAGTTTAATGCCTCATGTCTGGTTTCCTTTCTTAACAAATGGGACTACATTTGCCATCTTCCATACCACAGGTAGTTGCCCAGTTTCAATGGATGTGTTGAAGATTTTTGTTAGTGGCACACACAGCATCTCTGCTCCCTTTCTAAGGACCCATGGAGAGATGTCTGGTCCCACCGCCTTTGAGGTATCAGGTTCACGTAGCAGCTTCTTCTCCTCCTTGGTTGTGTATTTCATTCCTTGTTGGTGTACCTCCCTATTCTGACTTCCTGGAGTCCTTCTTGTCTCCACTTTGAATACTTCTTTAAATCTCACGTTGAGCTCCTCACTTCTTGGTCGTTTATTGTGAGCTCCCCTCCTTCCTTCCTCAGCCTGATTACCTATTCCTTGGCTGTTGTTTTCCTCCTGATGTGGCTATATAACAGCTTCGGGTCAGACTTGACTTTCGATGCTATGTCGTTTTCGTACATGATTTTTTGTGTTCTGTACATTTTTCATTCCCTAGCACACTTAGTTTTTGCCTCCCTACTCTTGTGAGTGAACCAAGGGCTCGTTCTGATTTTCCCATTATTTCTGTTGCCCTTGGGAACAAACCTCTCTTCTGCTTCCTTGCATTTTGTTGTCACGTAGTTCATCATTTCGTTTACTGATTTTCTTACCAATTCTTTTTCCCACTGAACCTCTTGCAGGAAGTTCCTCATGCCTATATAGAGTCTCCTTCTGTAGTTTGGCTTCTCCCATCCTATTAAGAACATAAAAAAAACACTGCAGCAGGCCTACTGGCCCATGTGAGGCATTACTGTTACCCTTTCCTCTTCTAACTCAACTATGTATTCAAAGTTCAGAACCACGAGATAACTAGCTCTGAGAGGCCTTTCGTTTGTGATGTCCTCCGTGTCTGAGCTACTCAAGGTGAATTCTAGGTTCAGTCTTGCTGGTTCAGCCTCACCTCTCTCTCTCTCTCTCTCTCTCTCTCTCTTTGGTAGTGTCCCTAACATGTTGATGCATGAAGTTTTCCAGTACCACATCCATCATCTTGGCTTTTAATGTTTTGGGACCTACATGTGGCTCCAGGGTTTTCCCAGTCAATCTCCCTGTGACTGAAATCACCCATAACTAGTAACTTTGCTCTACCCGTGTGAGCTCTTCTGGCCACCTCACTGTTGCTCTGTATTCTTCTCTTGGCCTTCTGCAGTTCTGTGGCAGGTTGTACATCACTGCAATTACCACTTTAGGGGCCCCTGACTGAACTGTTCCTACTTTGTAGTCCCTTTTGCCAATTCCATCCATTCCTTCGATTTTTTCAAATATCCACCGGTTTTTAATGAGCAGTGCAACTCCTCCTTCCCCTCTACTTTCTGTCTTTCCTCAGGATCTGATATCCAGGTGGAAATATTGCATCTGTTACCATCCTGGTGTCACTTCTGTGTGTGCTATGATGTCTGGGGATGTCTCCTTGTTTTTTTCATCAACTTCTTTTCTAAAACTGTGATCTGGGGCATACGTTGGGGTTGGGGAAGTAGGAGACCTGATGAGGAATTATGGGTAGGGGGTTTCTGTGAAAGTAGAGTTAGTGATGAGGGGGAAGGGGCGGTGGGTACAGCATGTTGGTTTTGGGTTAGACTGTTTGGTTGCATTGGGGTTCTTGGGGTTGAGGACTTTCTGTAGGTGGCTGTGAGGGAGGTTGTATATGCTCTTCCTACAGATTCTGGGTTCTCCTGCCCATCTCTGTCTTTGCCTGTCTTTCCTCCTTTCGTCTTTGTACCCTCTCTGTTTCTGCCTTCTTGTGTTCTGTCACAGTCGAGGTACACCATCTGGTATGCCAATATGTCCCTTAGTCATGCCTTGAAAATCACATTGACTGGCCGGTTTCTTCCTCTTGCAACCCCCTTCCCTATTCTCAGAAAATTTGCCACCTACTTTCACTTTTTTCTTCCCATCTTCTTGCTTCGTAAGTTTCCATTTCAACTTCCTGGAGCCCATAAATAAAGAATGACCTCTCCCTTTCATTCTCTCACAGCATTTTCCTTTGTATCCCCCAATTCAATTTCGTTGCCTCCATTGCAGCTTTCCCTTTTTCAATCTCTTCCCAAACTGTTGCCCTTGTGCCCAGTGGTCTGTCATTTTTCCCGTCTCAGCTTTTCCTGGGCGTTACTGTGGTCTGTTAGGGCCTCTGCATATTGTTTAGATCTTTCATTTTGTACAGTCCTTTCCATTGTTCCTGGCGTGCTCCTCTTTTTTTTCCAGCCTCCACAGTGGTTTGATAGGGCCTTTGTGTACAGTTTAACTCCTTTGCTCCCTACAGTCCCCTCGTTTATGACTGTTAGATCAGTTTGTGATATGCCCATACTGATCTTTGGTTCTTTAGGCTGTTTCAGATATTTCAGTTCCTCTTATAAGCTTTGTATTTTAGCCTCTGCTGCTGTGACTTGTAGCTCCTATTTCCTGCTCTCTGCAGCTATTCTCTCATCCATTTCCCTGCTAAGCTCTTCTAGCTTCCTTCCCCACTCATGCTCCATTTTCATGAGCTCGGCTACCCAATCTTACTTCCTAGCCTCATCCTTCAGTTCCCTGGTTTTCCTTCCAGTCTTCTGGCAACCCATTTTTTTTTTAGTTAGCACAGAATGAAAAAGTTTAGTATTTCTTTGTGGTTGTGTGGGGGTCGGGGGGACAGAGGAAGGGCGAGAGTGGAAGGGAGGTGGAGAGGGAAGGAGAGAGAATGAGGGGGAGATAGGGAGGGGAAAAGAGGGGGAATAAGGGAAGAGAGAGAGGGAAATAAGGGGAGAGAGGGGGGAGAGAGAGGTAAAAGGGTAGAGAGAATGGGAGAGGGAGAAATAAGGGGAGAGAAAGAGGGAGGGGGAGGGGTGGAGGAGGAGGGAGAGAAGGGGGGAAGCAGGGGAGGGAGAGTATAGGTAGGAGAGGAGAGAGAGTTAGGGGGAGGGTGTTGGGGAGTATGTGTTAGGGTGTATGTGTGTGTATGTGCAGTTTGCGTGCTACACGTAGTCTGCTGTGCTCCTCTGACCTGACCTGACCTAACCTGACCTGACCTGACCACACCCCCCTCCCTACTAGCGTGGGCCTTCTGTGCATTTTCTTCTTCCTAGAGGCTCTATCTAATAGACACCTGTTTGCCAGCCCTAGTTCTGTTTTAAATTACCAACTATTTGTTATTGAGTACTTGTTAGCCTATTCTTGTCCATACTAGGAGACTGGAAACATTCACAAACAGCTTGATTAGGGCAACCGAAAATTTGTGTTTGCAATAATTTCGCATAAATCATTCCGGACCTAACTAAAAAGCAGTTTCATTGTGTCTGTTTATTACCAAATTATTGCAAGCTTGTCTAAAATATATATAGTTGGATTAGGCTAAATTAAATTGCGCTTGTTATAAAAAGGTCAGGTAAGTTTTCTAAGGTTCTTTTGGAACAAAATTATTGATTTTTACATTAACATAAATTAAAAGAAATATATCTTTCGACGTATAAGAGAAAATTTTAGAAAGGACTTAATTTTAAATGAGTTCTTGCTAATTGACCAATTTTACCTATTCGGCACGAGATATATATATTTGTATGTATGGATGGATGCATGTGTGTGTCTAGTTTATATAAAAGCATCACAACCCTTTATACACTATTCAGTCATAGGAAAATGTTTAATTTTATTTGTACCATTTTATTTGTACCTTTTTTGTGGAAGAAACGGGAAAAAAAAATTCCTGCTTTAGTTTTTTGAGCGCCTCATCCGATTGGTTTCGCATTTGCAATGTTGATAACCTCTGAGCGGCTTCAATCTTAAACTAATGGGGTATTTTAGGATGCTGGTCTCCCTGGTGTAACAAGATAGTACCTCTTCAGTTTACCTTCCTTGTTCATGTTTCTCAGTGGGAAGTTTGACTTAAATTTTGATATTGGTTTCCATGTGATAACTAGTGAATACCTCTCATCATTCACTTAAGATCTTTACGTTTTTTCCCGTAGCTCGGTTGGTAGCGCACTCAGCTAAGGTCCGAGGTTCGATCCCCGCTTCGGGTGGAAGCATTTGGGCATGCTTCCTTAAGACACCTGCTGTCCATGTGTACCTAGCAGTAAAATAGGTACATGGGTGTTAACCGACTGGTGTGGGTCGCATCCTGGGAACAAAATTAACCTAATTTGTATAACAAGGAGATTTCAATACAGTTTGTCATTGATATTAGTTATATCTGTATAAGTTGTATCATATACTTGTAGAAATAAAGATTATTATTATTATTATTATTATTATTATTATTATTATTATCGCTAATATTTAACTTCATTACAACTTGTACCGTACTCAGCACTGATGTTACACTGAGACACAGTGGGGTGGTGTACACTGAGACACAGTGGGATGGTGTACACTGAGACACAGTGGGCTGGTGTACACTGAGACACAGTGGGCTGGTGTACACTGAGACACAGTGGGCTGGTGTACACTGAGACACAGTGGGCTGGTGTACACTGAGACACAGTGGGCTGGTGTACACTGAGACACAGTGGGCTGGTGTACACTGAGACACAGTGGGCTGGTGTACACTGAGACACAGTGGGCTGGTGTACACTGAGACACAGTGGGCTGGTGTACACTGAGACACAGTGGGCTGGTGTACACTGAGACACAGTGGGCTGGTGTACACTGAGACACAGTGGGCTGGTGTACACTGAGACACAGTGGGCTGGTGTACACTGAGACACAGTGGGCTGGTGTACACTGAGACACAGTGGGCTGGTGTACACTGAGACACAGTGGGCTGGTGTACACTGAGACACAGTGGGCTGGTGTACACTGAGACAGAGTGGGCTGGTGTACACTGAGACAGAGTGGGCTGGTGTACACTGAGACAGAGTGGGCTGGTGTACACTGAGACAGAGTGGGCTGGTGTACACTGAGACAGAGTGGGCTGGTGTACACTGAGACAGAGTGGGCTGGTGTACACTGAGACAGAGTGGGCTGGTGTACACTGAGACAGAGTGGGCTGGTGTACACTGAGACACAGTGGGCTGGTGTACACTGAGACACAGTGGGCTGGTGTACACTGAGACACAGTGGGCTGGTGCACACTGAGACACAGTGGGCTGGTGCACACTGAGACACAGTGGGCTGGTGCACACTGAGACACAGTGGGCTGGTGCACACTGAGACACAGTGGGCTGGTGTACACTGAGACACAGTGGGCTGGTGCACACTGAGACACAGTGGGCTGGTGTACACTGAGACACAGTGGGCTGGTGTACACTGAGACACAGTGGGCTGGTGCACACTGAGACAGAGTGGGCTGGTGTACACTGAGACACAGTGGGCTGGTGCACACTGAGACACAGCGGGCTGGTGCACACTGAGACACAGCGTGCTGGTGCACACTGAGACACAGCATGCTGGTGCACACTGAGACACAGCATGCTGGTGCACACTGAGACACAGCGGGCTGGTGCACACTGAGACACAGCATGCTGGTGCACACTGAGACACAGCGTGCTGGTGCACACTGAGACACAGCATGCTGGTGCACACTGAGACACAGCGGGCTGGTGCACACTGAGACACAGCGTGCTGGTGCACACTGAGACACAGCATGCTGGTGCACACTGAGACACAGCATGCTGGTGCACACTGAGACACAGCGGGCTGGTGCACACTGAGACACAGCATGCTGGTGCACACTGAGACACAGCGTGCTGGTGCACACTGAGACACAGCATGCTGGTGCACACTGAGACACAGCATGCTGGTGCACACTGAGACACAGCGGGCTGGTGCACACTGAGACACAGCATGCTGGTGCACACTGAGACACAGCGTGCTGGTGCACACTGAGACACAGCGGGCTGGTGCACACTGAGACACAGCGTGCTGGTGCACACTGAGACACAGCATGCTGGTGCACACTGAGACACAGCATGCTGGTGCACACTGAGACACAGCGGGCTGGTGCACACTGAGACACAGCATGCTGGTGCACACTGAGACACAGCGTGCTGGTGCACACTGAGACACAGCATGCTGGTGCACACTGAGACACAGCATGCTGGTGCACACTGAGACACAGCGGGCTGGTGCACACTGAGACACAGCGTGCTGGTGCACACTGAGACACAGCATGCTGGTGCACACTGAGACACAGCATGCTGGTGCACACTGAGACACAGTGGGCTGGTGTACACTGAGACACAGCGTGCTGGTGCACACTGAGACACAGCATGCTGGTGCACACTGAGACACAGCATGCTGGTGCACACTGAGACACAGCGGGCTGGTGCACACTGAGACACAGCATGCTGGTGCACACTGAGACACAGCGTGCTGGTGCACACTGAGACACAGCATGCTGGTGCACACTGAGACACAGCATGCTGGTGCACACTGAGACACAGCGGGCTGGTGCACACTGAGACACAGCATGCTGGTGCACACTGAGACACAGCGTGCTGGTGCACACTGAGACACAGCATGCTGGTGCACACTGAGACACAGCATGCTGGTGCACACTGAGACACAGCGGGCTGGTGCACACTGAGACACAGCGTGCTGGTGCACACTGAGACACAGCATGCTGGTGCACACTGAGACACAGCATGCTGGTGCCACTGAGACACAGTGCTGGTGCACTGAGACACAGCTGGCTGGTGCACACTGAGACACAGCGGCTGGTGCACACTGAGACACAGCGTGCTGGTGCACACTGAGACACAGCATGCTGGTGCACACTGAGACACAGCATGCTGGTGCACACTGAGACACAGCATGCTGGTGCACACTGAGACACAGCATGCTGGTGCACACTGAGACACAGCGGCTGGTGCACACTGAGACACAGCGTGCTGGTGCACACTGAGACACAGCATGCTGGTGCACACTGAGACACAGCATGCTGGTGCACACTGAGACACAGCATGCTGGTGCACACTGAGACACAGCTGCTGGTGCACACTGAGACACAGCGGCTGGTGCACACTGAGACACAGCATGCTGGTGCACACTGAGACACAGCATGCTGGTGCACACTGAGACACAGCGGGCTGGTGCACACTGAGACAGAGTCGTGCTGGTGCACATGAGACACAGCTGACTGTGACATGGACACGATGGCTGGTGCACACTGAGACACAGAGTGGTGCACACTGAGACACAGCGGGCTGGTGCACACTGAGACACAGTGGGCTGGTGCACACTGAGACACAGCGGGCTGGTGCACACTGAGACACAGCATGCTGGTGCACACTGAGACACAGCATGCTGGTGCACACTGAGACACAGCGGGCTGGTGCACACTGAGACACAGCGTGCTGGTGCACACTGAGACACAGCGGGCTGGTGCACACTGAGACACAGTCGGCTGGGATTTACAAAACGATTATATAATGCCTATAACCTTATGGAATATTATCATTTATTTTTTGTCTAGTCTGGTATATCTTGTTTATGAATCAAATTTTCTGTGTGATGTTACTCTCAACTTGAGAATTAATTTGATATTCAGAGATACACAGGTAAAGTGATCTGCGTTATATTCGGATTTCCCAAATCTGTAAATGTTGTGGCGTGTTGAGCATCTCTCACCATGTTCAAGCATTGTGTGTGGTTTGTTAAAACGCGGTTTTTTTGTGATTTTTTCAAATATCATGGAAACGGGCATGTGGGTTTCTAAATTAGACGGACGACTATGTTCTCTTTAATGTATAGTATATGGAATATTATGAGAGTCGTCCACTCCACCATCAATTCTCCCGAACCTCAACCTAACTCACCTTGGTAAAAATATTGGATAAATCAGAAAACTATTTATTAATATAGTATAAACATTTAGAAATCGTAATTTT
Organism: Cherax quadricarinatus; assembly: GCF_026875155.1. Lineage (NCBI taxonomy): Eukaryota > Metazoa > Arthropoda > Malacostraca > Decapoda > Parastacidae > Cherax > Cherax quadricarinatus. Next base: position 57,094,567 of record NC_069410.1, read on the forward strand.
TAGAGATAAACTAGAGTTGATTTAGAGATAATTTTAGAGAACATGAAGACGCCTCTATTTCAGTAAACAAAGTAACTATACCTGGAGTTTACCTGGAGAGAGTTTCGGGGGTCAACGCCCCCGCGGCCCGGTCTGTGACCAGGCCTCCTGGTGGATCAGCCCCTGATCAACCAGGCTGTTGCTGCTGGCTGCACGCAAACCAATGTACGAGCCACAGCCCGGCTGATCAGGAACTGACTTTAGGTGCTTGTCCAGTGCCAGCTTGAAGACTGCCAGGGGTCTGTTGGTAATCCCCCTTATGTGTGCTGGGAGGCAGTTGAACAGTCTCGGGCCCCTGACACTTATTGTATGGTCTCTATGTTGAATTTATTGACGTGCTAAGCAAATTTAATGGAAAAATTAATTTTTTTTTGACTAAGCTTCAACTTTCAGCCGATTTTCTAATTTAATACTAAACGACCTCATAGATTCTGTGTCATGTGTTGTGGTTTATATATTAGAAAAGCTCTAACAAGCAAAATGACAGTAATGCTGCATGAACCCACTGACTTTAATAATTGTCGTTTGTGTTTCGTTATATATTGAAAAACAGTACATGAATGGCTCTCAGGATCTGAAGACATCTCATGTGGCATGCAATAAGCATGTTACAATTTATTCGGCGTATGTCACACTTCCATATAGGCTGCCTCCCACCAGCAAACCAGGTGCTAAGGGTTTAACGATCGATGGGGGTACCCGTCGTTAAATCAGTACCTTGGTTCACTGACCAATCACAGGCAAGCCCGCCATAGCTTGTTGTACCCACAACGGCAAAGAAAAATAAGTGAATGCTGAGTATTTTTCATGATCTCGAATGGAATTTCATCCATTTTCAGCACTACGAAACTAGCACGAGCTCTTAATCAAGAAATGACAAGAATAAACGTCCACAAATATCAGTCACCTGATGGAATAAGACTTGTAGACTTGTTGAAGCGATGTTTGAGTGTAAAGAATCTCTTATTGTTGAGTTCTGATAAAATGAGGATTCCTGGATCTGAGTGGGATCAAGAGTCGTATAACTGTTCAGGTACATTTTTATCATTAATAACTAAATTAAATTTTCCCTTCACTTAAATCATATTTTACACATTGTGCCCCATTGTCAGATTCAGTATTAGATACACTGTAAGAATTCATGTCGATGGATTGTGCAAAAGATAGTGAGCAATCTTCGTCCAACTTTAATAATAATAATAATAATAATAGTAATAATAATAATGATACCTTTATTTGCTACCAGTACATGTACAAGGTATACAGACCATAACTGTCATCAGTAACATACTACTATATAGAAAGCCGCTTGTTATGGTGAGCATTTCCCGCAAATTAGGTTCAGTTTTGTCCCAGGATGCGACCCACACCAGTCCCAGTCGACTAACACCCAGGTACCCATTTTACTGATGGGTGAACATAGACAACCGGTGTAAAGAAACACGCCCAATGTTTCTACCCGCGATGGGAATCGAACCCGGAACCTCGTCGTGTGAAGCGAGAGCATTACTCACCAGAATAATTTTGAGAACATTTTGGGAACAAAGAAAGTGTAATTATATGAAAACGAACAGATTTAAGCGAAAAACAAAAAATCCTGATGTGAAAATTTCCTTCTCGGGACAAAAATACAGATATAAATGACACAGTATTTTCTAACGTAATACAAAATTTACATTTTTGGATTCATTAAAATTCAAAGGTTTTTTACAGTCTCCATTATTCTTTGTGCTTAAAAAATTTCCAGATCATGTTTTAAAGTTAATGAAATTTAATTATAAGATTCTCTTTTATTTTTTTTATATATAAAATACCAACAGGAGATTAACACTTCAAGAGAAATTTTTTGTTTTACGAAGCTGAAAGATTTAGTAAAGCTTATTTGAGTTAATTTTAAAGCTTGAAGCAGCGACTGTATCTCCAGAGCAGCAGCAACAGCTTCCTCGCTCTGACGTGAATTAAAACTCCAGAAATTCCTAAGGTAAAGATTTCAAAACTTCGACTTATGCAATGAAAAAAGAATTATTGCTAAATCTTCAGAAGTGAGACAGTGTTTTGTAGCGATGTAATATATTGAGAGCTAAAAAGATCTCCTTGGAAGTGTATTTAAGTGGTTCTTACAATGTTATATTGTTTCTATCAAAAAAATCAATTAAATATTTTTAATAGTCATAACTCAGTTTTCTCTGAAGGCTTAATAGTATTATTTGCTTACTGTAGTATTTTTATCAAGAGATGCCACTGGTAGACATTGTAACCCAAATATCACGTTGTGATATGGACGTTTGAGTCAAGGTTAAAGCTCTTCCAGTCTGTGTTCTCGTGACTATATGGGTGTGACTATGTGCTAGTGACTGTGGGCGTGACTATGTGCTAGTGACTGTGGGCGTGACTGTGCTAGTGACTGTGGGCGTGACTATGTGCTCGTAACTATATGAGTGTGCATGTTAAGTCAGGTAGCGAGGCTGACTGCTCGTTAGCAGGTAGGGTGGATAATGATGGAAACGAATTGTTTGATGGGGAGGGTGAGCTCGACGTCTGTAGAAGCTAAACTTTTTGCCAGAGTGAAAAGTTGAAAAAATTGAGGCAGGAAGTAATGAACGGCAACAGCTCCTTCACGTCCAAAGGTTTTCTAATTAGATTTCCCCGTCAACACTGAGCTAATGGGTAAGTTCAAGCAGTTAGCTGAAGCTACAGTGGTAACCCCGAGAAGGCTATCATGGTCGGCAATGATGAGGAAAACTGCCTGTTTCTCAATATCACTACTGAATATGGTAACATTTAAGTTGTAAAGTAAAAGGACACAAGTGCAACTAATGTGACATTTATTGTGGCCACAATAAATGTCACATTAGTTGCACTTGTGTCCATTTACTTTACATATTGTCGGTAATTCTACCAACTTTATTACAACATTTAAGTTCATACTGCCCCGCCCAGGGCACTTTCTATGGCTCATATTGTCCTCTGTAATGTCAATAAGTGTTGGAACATTGTATTCCGATCTCTGCTCATATCAGCTGTCGTCAGCTCCCCACCAAATTGATAGCTGATTGGACTAGTCAGGGGCCTCTTCCTCCCTTCAATCACTACGTGGTAATGAATGTATCAACTACTTCCCTGCAGATGCTACCAATGTCAGCGCTTCGATCACATTGTTAGGAAATGCTCTATCTAGGCGCACTGGGGCCAAGTGTGTTTAAAGTCTCACCCAATCCAGCAGTGTTTTGAGATGATTAAAAGACACCAAAGGCCGTCTCTGTGAAGTGTGTCAATTATCACACATCGTGAGTTGAAGTATTGCATGTAGAGTGCAACAAGAAGCTCAGTCACGATACTGCAACCCACTCTTGGTCCCTCCGTCAGCCTCACACCTCCAGGATGGAAGTGTCCATCCTCGAGTTGTTGGGACTGCTATTTTTATCAAAATTGGAAGCATCAGCTATTACCCTGGGTGTTGAAATCTGTCTGGTTAAGCTGAGAGACTCAGACACACAATGAGAATATCAAGAATTTCAGCAAAGGTTCATCAGCTACGGCAGCTTCAAAGGAGTTGCTATGACTTGGAATTTTCATCTCTCAGGACAACCTATCTCACACACGAAAGAAAATAAATTTTTATGAAGATCTCCATCCCAGAGCGAGAGCAAAAAAATTATACAGGTGGAGGAAAAAAAATATAGTTGTCGTGTGTGTGTATGTATATATATATATATATATATATATATATATACATATATATATATATATACATATATATATATATATATATAATTGATAATGTGAGTAGTCACGAAAGCGCTTGGAATTTCTCTATTCTTTCAGAGTGGTTGTTTTGCATATTTTGAAATCACCTGTTTACTGTGATCTTATTGCATATATATATATATAATATATATATATATATATATATATATATATATATATATATATATATATATATATATATATATATATTATATATATAATGTCTATATGTCGTGCCGAATATGTAAAACTGGTCAATTAGCAAGAACTTATTTAAAATTAAATCCTTTCTAAAATTTTCTCTTATACGTTTAAAGATATATTTTTTTCATTAATGTTGATGTAAAAATTTATAATTTTGCACCAAAAGGAACTTAGAAAACTTACCTAACCTTATTATAACAAGCGTAATTTATTTTAGCCTAACCCAACTAAATATATTTTAGATTTGCTTACAGTAATTTAATACTAAACAAACACAGTGAAATATATTTTTTTTGTTAGGTTGAGAATGATTCTGGCAAAATTATTGCATACACAAATTTTCACTTGTCCTATATGGCAAGATGAACGTTGCTATTTAAGCCAAGATCGCAAGTTCTGCCTATTCGGCACGACATATATATATATATATATATATAAAATATATATATATATATATAATATATATATATATATATATATATATGAGAGCAAATGAGAGAGTGGGTGAGATGTTATCAACAAATTTTGTTGAAAATAAGAAAAAGTTTTGGAGTGAGATTAACAAGTTAAGGAAGCCTAGAGAACAAATGGATTTGTCAGTTAAAAATAGGAGAGGAGAGTTATTAAATGGAGAGTTAGAGGTATTGGGAAGATGGAGGGAATATTTTGAGGAATTGTTAAATGTTGATGAAGATAGGGAAGCTGTGATTTCGTGTATAGGGCAAGGAGGAATAACATCTTGTAGGGGTGAAGAAGAGCCAGTTGTGAATGTGGGGGAAGTTCGTGAGGCAGTAGGTAAAATGAAAGGGGGTAAGGCAGCCGGGATTGATGGGATAAAGATAGAAATGTTAAAAGCATGTTGGGATATAGTTTTGGAGTGGTTGGTGGTATTATTTAATAAATGTATGGAAGAGGGTAAGGTACCTAGGGATTGGCAGAGAGCATGCATAGTTCCTTTGTATAAAGGCAAAGGGGACAAAAGAGAGTGCAAAAATTATAGGGGGATAAGTCTATTGAGTATACCTGGTAAAGTGTATGGTAGAGTTATTATTGAAAGAATTAAGAGTAAGACGGAGAATAGGATAGCAGATGAACAAGGAGGCTTTAGGAAAGGTAGGTGTGTGGACCAGGTGTTTACAGTGAAACATATAAGTGAACAGTATTTAGATAAGGCTAAAGAGGTTTTTGTGGCATGTATGGATTTGGAAAAGGCGTATGACAGGGTGGATAGGGGGGCAATGTGGCAGATGTTGAGGCTCAAGTTAGAGTATGTAGGAAAGAGGGAGATTATTTCCCAGTAAAAGTAGGCCTTAGACAAGGATGTGTGATATCACCGTGGTTGTTCAATATATTTATAGATGGGGTTGTAAGAGAAATAAATGCGAGTCTTGGCAAGAGGTGTGGAGTTAAAAGATAAAGAATCGCACATAAAGTGGGAGTTGTCACAGTTGCTCTTTGCTGATGACACTGTGCTCTTTGGTGATTCTGAAGAGAAGTTGCAGAGGTTGGTGGATGAATTTGGTAGGGCATGTAAAAGAAGAAAATTGAAAGTGAATACAGGAAAGAGTAAGGTTATGAGGATAAAAAGATTAGGTGATGAAAGATTGGATATCAGATTGGAGGGAGAGAGTATGGAGGAGGTGAATGTATTCAGATATTTGGGAGTGGACGTGTCAGCGGATGGGTCTATGAAAGATGAGGTGAATCATAGAATTGATGAGGGGAAAAGGGTGAGCGGTGCACTTAGGAGTCTGTGGAGACAAAGAACTGTGTCCTTGGAAGCAAAGAGGGGAATGTATGAGAGTATAGTTTTACCAACGCTCCTGTATGGGTGTGAAGCATGGGTGATGAATGTTGCAGCGAGGAGAAGACTGGAGGCAGTGGAGATGTCATGTCTGAGGGCAATGTGTGGTGTGAATGTAATGCAGAGAATTCGTAGTTTGGAAGTTAGGAGGTGCGGGATTGCCAAGACTGTTGTCCAGAGGGCCGAGGAAGGGTTGTTGAGGTGGTTCAGACATATAGAGAGAATGGAGCGAAACAGAATGACTTCAAGAGTGTATCAGTCTGTAGTGGAAGGAAGGCGGGGTAGGGGTCGGCCTAGGAAAGGTTGGAGGGAGGGGGTAAAGGAGGTTTTGTGTGCGAGGGGCTTGGACTTCCAGCGGGCATGCGTGAGCGTGTTTGATAGGAGTGAATGGAGACAAATGGTTTTTAATACTTGACGTGCTGTTGGAGTGTGAGCAAAGTAACATTTATGAAGGGATTCAGGGAAACCGGCAGGCCGGACTCGAGTCCTGGAGATGGGAAGTACAGTGCCTGCACTCTGAAGGAGGAGTGTTAATGTTGCAGTTTAAAATCTGTAGTGTAAAGCACCCTTCTGGCAAGACAGTGATGGAGTGAATGATGGTGAAAGTTTTTCTTTTTCAGGCCACCCTGCCTTGGTGGGAATCGGCCAGTGTGTTATTAATTAAAAAAAATAATATATATAATATGGATGTACCACCTCTGGAACTGTCCTGGGAACCCTCATCCTCAGAGAAAAGAATAAACTTGCTTCAGGGCAAACTCGACGTTCTCCCTGAAGCTGTTTGAGTATGGGAAGTAGGTGTCTGCCAATGTGGCGGCACAGGTGTAATTCCAGCAATCTGCTTTCCATCTTTCCAGGGTAGCATAGTGGCTCCATCTGGACGCTTTTCACTTCAGTCAGACCTCCGTACTTGGGGTGCAGAGTTAAGAGTCCACCAAATACAGCTGAGAGTCCACCGCATATAGCTGGCAGCTCTCCATAAACAGTTGACAATTTTACACAGTTAACAATCCTCACAGCTGACAGATCTCGATAAATGTAACGACGGATAGTCTTTCCTCCATGTAGTTGACTTTATTCCAAAATAAAGACGGTTCCTCACACAGCTGACAGCCTTTCCTTCACACAGCAGTCTTCCAAACTGCTGACATCCCTCCACACAGCTGACAACCCTTCCTTCACAGAGCGGACAGCTCCTTGTACAGGAGCTATGACTCAGGGCCAGGAGCTATGACTCGACCCCTGCAACCACAACCAGGTGAGTACAGCTGACAGTCATTCCTCTATAGCTGAAAACGTTCTCTGCACAGCAATCATTCGTCAAAACTGACAGCTCTTCACACGGCTGACAGCTCTTCGCTCAACTGACAGTTCTCTACGAAGCTGACAGCCCTTCCTTTTCACAACGGATAGCCCTTAATTTTAACAGCTTGATTCTTTCTTTTCAGCTGATAGCTCTTCCTCTTAGCCTTTCCTCTTTGCATCTGAGCTTCTATCTTCAAACCTGACAGCGCTTTATCTTCACAAATGACAGCCCTTCCTCTTCATTGTTGACAGCCCTTCATCTTCACAGATGACAGATCTTCCTGAGAACATTTCTCAGCTGGCAGACCTTCCTTTCACAAGTCAGCTCTTCCACGTCACAGCTGACAGCTCTTCCTCGTCACAGCTGACAGCTCTTCCTCGTCACAACTGACAGCTCTTCCTCGTCACAACTGACAGCTCTTCCTCGTCACAGCTGACAGCTCTTCCTCGTCACAACTGACAGCTCTTCCTCGTCACAGCTGACAGCTCTTCCTCCTAATAAGTAGTAATCCTTTTTCCTAGCAGCTAACAAGCTTTCATCCCCCCTGACAACACTCGATTCATCTGACAGTTCTTCAAACAGCTGACGGCTTCCTCACATCTGAGAGCCACCACACAGCTGATAGGGCCTCCGGGTGGACTGTAAATAAATGAAGCAACAGCTGTTGAATTTGGCGCGCAGTAACAGCTGCTAAATTTGGCGCGCAGTATCAGTATCAGTATCCAGCATTTTTTTTTTTTATTTATGCGACAATGAAGGCAATAATTTTCTGGCCAGTTTATAGAATTACGTGACAGTGGCTTCTTACAGGTGGTGTCCAGCCATGGTAAATAGCATAATTTTTACATTAGATTGTTATATAAGATGTCTCCCTAATTGGGGGCGATGATGTTCTCAGTATACATAGAAGGGTTCTGGTGGTACCCAATCTTCTTCATCAGGGAGGTTGCTCAATATCATTGGTCGATGGTAATCATCTTTATGTATAAAACGACGGACCCTCTGTGGGAGAGTCATTCTTTGAGTCCTGTGAGGAGGAGTATTGATGAAAATATAATCCGTGGTGTTTTACCACTTGTATAGGATGTTCTCTAATCTGGCAATGTATAGTTCTTGCATTGTATAGAGTTGTTTTTTTAGGGTTGTCAAGGCGTTACATTTATGGCAGTAATATCTTGTTGTATGTGTAAATCTGCCATTTTAACTCTGTCTCTCCTCCTGGTACGGTAATGAAGCGAAGAGCTCTATTCTGGACACCTTTGTAACCGTAGAATATTTGTCTTTGTTGTTAATGACATTGGGACACAAGGGTATTCAGAGTATAGGTCTATTAACATTTTATACAGATTTTTTGACATGTTGAGGGCTTGATTGATCGAAAGAGACTCTAAGACCGCTTTTGCTATGTTGATCTTTATTACTAATGAGAATGTTGATAGCAGCCTGTCTATTTCGTATCCCAAAATCTTGTTAGGGTTTCTAATGCTACAGGTGTACCTCTGAATGAAGATACCTCCTTTATCTCTTCAATTGTTATGCAAAACATCCTATCGTGCTAACAAGGACCTGTCAGGATTAGTCGTAATTCTCCACTTCTTTTCCCAATTAGATGTTCGACGAAGTTCAATATTCATTTTTTTCTATGACTCTCTCATACTTGTATTTTCCTGTTATCCGGAGTTGATGAACGACATGAATAACATCATCTGCAAACTGTGTCACAATTGTATCACTAAACTCTGGTTGAGGAAGGTCATTCACATAAATGTTTAACAGAAGTGGACTGAGACAAAACCTTGTGGGACACACCAGCTGTCGGTATAAAAGGCTCTGTCGACCTGCCATGAAAGGTGGGAATGATTTTTCTTTGAGTTAAATTATATATTACTCTGAGGAAAGTCCAGTTATGGTCTGGTAGGTCAATGAGTTTGTATATAAGGCCATCATGCCATAAGCTATCAAAAGCTTTATGAACATCTCTTGTGGCAATTAAGGCAAGATTGCCCTGATGTTTTAGACTTGCTACAGTATCGAAAATAACATTTATTGCATGATTGGTACCTCTATGTGTTCTAAAGCCAAATTGTTTTTCAGTAAAAAAGTGATTAAACTCCATATAGTAGTTCAATCTGTTGGAAATGATCTTCTCAAGAACTTTTCCAGTGACTTCAAGTAAAGATATAGGTCTATAGTTCCCAGGTTGGTGGATGTCTTTATTGGGCTTACCAAGAAAGATCATCCTAGCAGTCTTAAAAACCACTGGAAAATGTCCTGAGGCCAAGATGGCATTAAAGATATTTACTAAAGACTGTTTACAATTTCTGGGGAGGAACTTCATTTGTTTCATTGTTATTCCAGAGAGGCCAGGGCATTCTTCCAATAACCTGACTCATCTCTAGTAATGTAATAGGTCTAGTAAGCGGGTGGGTATCTTCAAGAGTTGAAGTATCGATGGAAGGTAGTGGTTGTAGATCATCCAAGTTCTCATCTCTCCATTCATTTACCAACTGATAATGATTATTGTTAAATTGACGACTGTTATTGTGGGAGAGAATTTTCTCCCATACATCACCCATCAAATTAGCCTGGTCCCTGTGGATCCGTCAAGTTTAATTTCAACATCTTCATCATCCTCATCAGTGGAAGGTATGAACAGGTAGTTTATGACCTTGTGCTTTGCCCCTAAAGTTGTCGATCTACCCAAAATTTTGCTGGTTCACGTTTATACTGATCGCTTTGAAGAACTACAATTTCCATAAGTCCCCGTTGTTGATGACTAATCATGTTATTAAATTCTTGTCTTAATCGGTGCAGTGTAGCTGCTGGTGGTTTGTCGCGTTTGAAGATGCCGTTCGACATTCTGCTTGTGATAATTTCTTAAATTGTGTCCTAATTTCCCTAGTAGGTTTATATTTTTGGTAATCTTGGTGGAAGCTAATTGACAATGCATTAGTAGCTTCAATAATTCGATTGCAGGTGACCTGACTGCATCATCAATTGCAGTGGAAAGGTAGATTTTTCCAATGACACAATTTCATCGTCACCCAGAAAAGCCCTGAAGGGGTCAAATCCTAGGGTGTTAAGATTGGGTTTAGGAGGACAGGTATCTAAATGGAGAAGTTTGTAGTTGTATTATAACAGGGATATGGTCAGATCCTACATTTCCACCAGGAGATATAAGACAGTGAAAGATTCACAGCTCCGTTTGTCAGTACTATATCTTGTGTCCCTGGATGAGGTCCAAATGTACGATTTAAGAACGGGCCCCTTGAAATGACAAGTTTCTAGCTGTCATGATATTAAAGAGTTGTTTTCCTTTTTAAGTCACCCAGTGGATACCAGCTCCACAGTTTGAAGAGGCAAGGGTGATGAACATTAAAAAACTCCCGCTAGAATTGTTGGAATATTTCTGCTTAATATCCATGTAGAGGAATTTGACTCATATATTGTTGTCTCGGGGGAAAAGATATCCAGTTCCATCACTATTGGCATGAGACGTTGTCTTTCTATTGCAAGAATGTTATCTTCATCAACATAAATATTTTTAAAATGTGTACCTAATTTAACTAAGATGGCTACACCGCACTAAAGGGTACTCTCCGATTTTCTCCACAGTACAGTAACCACGTAAATTTAAATATGTTGAATCAACTCTTGCAGCTGTCATCCTTTCCAAATATACATCCGGGATTGTAATTATGTAGTTCAACCTCAAGAAGGTAACGGTTATTAAAGACTGTTGAACCATTAAGTTGGAAAATTGTAATCCCCATTATTTCTTGCACTTCTCTCGGTACTGGGGTCCTGAACGCCTGCAAGTAGTGTCATGTTGTGGTGTCCTCAACTATTCCCTGCTGGACTCGTCCAAGGGGAGGAGGGAACTTCTGCGTAGGTGCTTGTGTATTAAAAAATGCCATCATCTTCACTAGAGGTAGTAATATTAACAGATCATTAGAATCGTTAGTCATCATCAAAAACGGAGGTATGATATTCCTTTCCAGGAAGCATAGGCCTCGTGAGAGTTAATGGATACTGTTGGAGGGGGGGGAAGGGCCTCCAAGGGAAAATAGGCAGGCAAAGGTTATTACCCTGGAAAGTTCCCTGTTTCCTTCGACAGAATCAGCTTTCAATAGCGGGAGATTAGGCCACCAATTTCTGGGGCCTGTTATGTTCAGAGTGTTGACTTATCGGGTTGAGGGGAGGGTTGGACAGGGCACTGGGTAGCGAGGTGAGCGATCCCTGGGCCAGGGATGACTTAGCTATTTTTTAGATGTAGAGTAGGGTACATCTTGTTATGAGAAGGCTGGGTCATAATACCTTCACATTTTCTGGATAGTGATGGGAGTGATCCATTAGCCATTAACAGATCATTTAAAAAACCTGAGAGCAGAGTTGAAATGTCACCACCTGCTTATGTCTTTGGTCCATCATATACAATTAGTTGTGCTCTCTCTCGTCAGATCCCCCGGCTGTGGATTACCTGAGACATAGATATACTGAAACTTGTTGTTGCGTTTGTGTATGTTGTAGGTGAGGGCTAGATTGGGGGAGCTCCAAGAGGGGCAGAATTTCAAACATTGGAACCATTGGTAGAGATCTGAGGAGTCCCCACTGGATCCAGGCAAAGCTGGGAAGGAAGTCTGGGACCATCGATGGTGGTCCTGGGGAGTGGTCTTCTTTGAAGTGACATTTCTTGCTTCATAATTTTCTGATTTCCTTTTTCCTTTCAGGACAAATAGCAGAAACAGATGATGTTTTCGTTTGCAGAGGAACACATTTTGGGAGTAAATTTTTATTATTACAATCTCGATAAGAATGTTGGCCAAGCAACTGCTACAAATTTGCCCTTGATACTGCATTGTTGTGTGTTATGACCAAAGGCATAAAATTTAAAACATTGTGTCACACTGACAAAGCGTTCAAGAGAGATTTGGTCAGGTGTACAATCTGGAGTGCCAAAATATTTGAAGCCTTTTGACACACAAGTTTGGCCTCCTCAGGTGTCTCAAGTATTAATTTTAAGGTTACTTGGTGTTGTTAGGATTAGAGAATTTATGTTGCTTCTAACAGCCCTAAATTCAGAATTACTCTGTATTAATGTCCTCAACAATTTCATTCACAGTGCTATGTTTCATAAAAACTGTTGATTCTGGCCACAAACACAGTCCGCTAGCTTGATAGCTCTCAGGTGCATCTGGGGTAACACCAGAAGTCATCAGTTTTTTCAAGCACAACATGCTTCACAGTTGAAAGTAACTCTTCTTCCGAAGAGAGGAGAAGTACTGCTCCAGCGTGGTTTGAAAAACATCCACTGGAGCAACAGTTGAGTTGGAGCAAATACATGTTAGAATTTCTTTCATGGACATTTGATTTCCATCAATACGTAATCTTACACGTATCCTCGCCATGATGTCTAGGAAGGAACATCTGGCAGAGGAGTTTCTTAACAAAAAAGGATCTTTCCTTAATATTAATCTGACATCCTATTTCAGCTGACTTATACAGGTCAGCCCCTAAGATAGCCTACCCTCGAGTAGTGAGGGGAAAGGGCCCAAGGCAAAGATCGGCCGGATTTTAAAAAACCACACGGGCTACCGGATGGTCAAAATGCCTTGTGTTAACTCGCCAAAGCGAAGTTGCCGAAAAAGAAGATAGGAAAGTCAGAAGGATAGCAATGTATGTAGTATGTTAAGTGTGTGGGCCAGTGTTGATGTTTGGGTGAGGGGAGGATGGGGATGAGCAAGCAAGTCACCGCCTTACCCTCTTGATGGGATGGGGCTCGAAGTGACTGCAAGCAAGTTTCCTCTCAGCTCTGGTGAAGAACTACTCAGGATAACCCAAGAAAAATCTCGAGCAACAGTGTTCAGAGTTGCTCAGCTGAAGAGCAGGAACGACGACGTCTTCTCTCCACGGTGGCTGGGCTGCTTCTCCGTATTTGTTCTTCTTATATTGTCGGGGCGCAGTAACAGCTGTTGAATTTGGCGCGCAGTAACAGCTGCTAAATTTGGCGCGCAGTAACGGCTATTTAAGTTTGATTTCGTGCACACATCAGATATTTATTTTGACGTCAACATTTGTCGCCCCGAAAAAGTGACTTCGACTGTACTAATGTACGGAGCTGCAATTCTTTTCTCATCTTTCTTGTGTTGACTGAATTTTCTGAATTGATTGATTTTAGGTGTTTTGTAGGTTTTAATATATACGGAAGTAAATTAGAGCCTAATAGGTAAAATTGGTCAATTTAAAATTAAATACTTTCTAAAATTTTCTCTTAAATGAAAAAAAAATATATCTTTAAATATATATGTTAATGTAAAAATTAATAATTTTGTACCAAAAGAACCTTAGAAAACTTACCTGACTTTATTATAACAAGCGCAATTTAATTTAACCTAATCCAAATTTACAGTAATTTAATAATAAACAGAGTGAAATATATTTTTCTTGTTAGGTTCGGAATGATTTTTCCGAAATTATTGCATACACAAATTTTCGCCTGCCTTATTCGGCAAGAAGAGCGTTTCTATTTAAGCCCAAATCGCAAGCTTTACATATTCGGCACGACATTATATATATATATATATATATATATATATATATATATATATATATATAATCATGTTTTAGAAAATATAAAATTTGAAAGTTTTAATTCGCTCTTATAATAGTTGTGGTTCAGAGTTTTTAGGAATCACGAAAGTTTTTCGAAATTTCTGTAAATATTTGTGTGGAAAATAGGTTTTTTATGAATTTTTTTTAAAGAAATCTTAATCACGGCTGCGTTGTAACATTGACAAATAAAATTGTTTACCAGAATGTACAATTCCAGTATTCAAATTTAAATTAAATATGAAACGAAAAAAAAGGAAGCAATATAGAGTGTGGATTATTGAGAGAGAGAGAGAGAGAGAGAGAGAGAGAGAGAGCGGGAAGTTGGCACCGGGCGAGCGGTCGCTGCCATACTGTGTGGTTGTTAACTGTGTGGTTGTTAACTGTGTGGCTGTTAAGTGTGTGGCTGTTAAGTGTGTGGTTAACTGTGTCGTTGTTAACTGTGTGGTTAACTGTGTGGTTGTTAACTGTGTGGTTGTTAAGTGTGTGGCTGTTAAGTGTGTGGCTGTTAAGTGTGTGGTTAACTGTGTGGTTGTTAACTGTGTGGTTGTTAACTGTGTGGCTGTTAAGTGTGTGGTTGTTAACTGTGTGGTTAACTGTGTGGCTGTTAACTGTGTGGCTGTTAACTGTGTGGTTGTTAACTGTGTGGTTGTTAACTGTGTGGCTGTTAACTGTGTGGTTGTTAACTGTGTGGCTGTTAACTGTGTGGTTGTTAACTGTGTGGTTGTTAACTGTGTGGTTGTTAACTGTGTGGTTGTTAACTGTGTGGCTGTTAAGTGTGTTGTTAACTGTGTGGCTGTTAACTGTGTGGCTGTTAACTGTGTGGCTGTTAACTGTGTGGCTGTTAACTGTGTGGCTGTTAAGTATGTGGTTAAGTGTGTGGTTGTTAACTGTGTGACTGTTAAGTGTGTGGTTGTTAACTGTGTGGCTGTTAAGTGTGTGGCTGTTAAGTGTGTGGCTGTTAACTGTGTGGTTGTTAAGTGTGTGGTTGTTAAGTGTGTGGTTAAGTGTGTGGTTGTTAAGTGTGTGGTTGTTAACTGTGTGGTTGTTAACTGTGTGGTTGTTAACTGTGTGGCTGTTAACTGTGTGGTTGTTAACTGTGTGGTTGTTAACTGTGTGGCTGTTAAGTGTGTGGTTGTTAACTGTGTGGCTGTTAACTGTGTGGCTGTTAACTGTGTGGCTGTTAACTGTGTGGTTGTTAACTGTGTGGTTGTTAACTGTGTGGCTGTTAAGTGTGTGGCTGTTAAGTGTGTGGTTAACTGTGTGGCTGTTAACTGTGTGGTTGTTAACTGTGTGGTTGTTAACTGTGTGGTTGTTAACTGTGTGGTTGTTAACTGTGTGGCTTTAAGTGTGTGGTTGTTAACTGTGTGGTTGTTAACTGTGTGGTTAACTGTGTGGTTGTTAACTGTGTGGTTGTTAACTGTGTGGCTGTTAAGTGTGCGGCTGTTAAGTGTGTGGCTGTTAAGTGTGTGGCTGTTAAGTGTGTGGCTGTTAACTGTGTGGCTGCTAACTGTGTGGTTGTTAACTATGTGGTTGTTAACTGTGTGGCTGTTATCTGTGTGGCTGTTAACTGTGTAGTTGTTAAATGTGTGGTTGTTAACTGTGTGGTTAACTGTGTGGTTAACTGTGTGGTTGTTAACTGTGTGGCTGTTAACTGTGTGGCTGTTAACTGTGTGGTTGTTAACTGTGTGGTTAACTGTGTGGTTGTTAACTGTGTGACTGTTAAGTGTGTGGTTGTTAACTGTGTGGCTGTTAAGTGTGTGGCTGTTAAGTGTGTGGCTGTTAACTGTGTGGTTGTTAAGTGTGTGGTTGTTAAGTGTGTGGTTAAGTGTGTGGTTGTTAAGTGTGTGGTTGTTAAGTGTGTGGTTGTTAACTGTGTGGCTGTTAACTGTGTGGTTGTTAACTGTGTGGTTGTTAACTGTGTGGTTGTTAACTGTGTGGTTGTTAACTGTGTGGCTGTTAACTGTGTGGTTGTTAACTGTGTGGTTGTTAACTGTGTGGCTGTTAAGTGTGTGGTTGTTAACTGTGTGGCTGTTAACTGTGTGGCTGTTAACTGTGTGGTTGTTAACTGTGTGGTTGTTAACTGTGTGGCTGTTAAGTGTGTGGCTGTTAAGTGTGTGGTTAACTGTGTGGCTGTTAACTGTGTGGCTGTTAACTGTGTGGTTGTTAACTGTGTGGTTGTTAACTGTGTGGTTGTTAACTGTGTGGCTTTAAGTGTGTGGTTGTTAACTGTGTGGTTGTTAACTGTGTGGTTGTTAACTGTGTGGTTGTTAACTGTGTGGTTGTTAACTGTGTGGCTGTTAAGTGTGCGGCTGTTAAGTGTGTGGCTGTTAAGTGTGTGGCTGTTAACTGTGTGGCTGCTAACTGTGTGGTTGTTAACTATGTGGTTGTTAACTGTGTGGCTGTTATCTGTGTGGCTGTTAACTGTGTAGTTGTTAAATGTGTGGTTGTTAACTGTGTGGTTAACTGTGTGGTTAACTGTGTGGTTGTTAACTGTGTGGCTGTTAACTGTGTGGCTGTTAACTGTGTGGTTGTTAACTGTGTGGCTGTTAACTGTGTGGTTAACTGTGTGGTTGTTACCTGTGTGGTTAACTGTGTGGCTGTTAACTGTGTGGTTGTTAACTGTGTGGTTAACTGTGTGGTTGTTAACTGTGTGGTTGTTAACTGTGTGGTTGTTAACTGTGTGGCTGTTAACTGTGTGGCTGTTAACTGTGTGGTTAACTGTGTGGTTGTTAACTGTGTGGTTGTTTAACTGTGTGGCTGTTAACTGTGTGGTTGTTAACTGTGTGGTTGTTAGCCATACACTGTGTGGTGGTTAACCATACACTGTGGTTATTCATACAGTGTGTGGTTGTCAACCATACACTGTGTGGTTGTCAACCATACACTGTGTGGTTGTCAACCATACACTGTGTGGTTGACTGTGACCAGTGTATCAACCATACACTATATGGTTGTCAACTATAACCACTGCTTCAACCATACACTGTGTGATTGTGTACTACGACCACTACATCAACCATACACTGTGTGATTGTGTACTACGACCACTACATCAACCATACACTGTGTGATTGTGTACTACGACCACTACATCAACCATACACTGTGTGATTGTGTACTACGACCACTACATCAACCATACACTGTGTGATTGTGTACTACGACCACTACATCAACCATACACTGTGTGATTGTGTACTATGACCACTACATCAACCATACACTGTGTGGTTGTCAACTATGATCAGTGCATCAACCATACACTGTGTGGTTGTCAAATATGACCACTGCATCAACCATACACTGTGTGGTTGTCAAATATGACCACTGCATCAACCATACACTGCGTGGTTGTCAAATATGACCACTGCATCAACCATACACTGTGTGGTTGTCAACCGTACACTGTGTGGTTGTCAACCATACACTGTGTGGTTGTCAACCATACACTGTGTGGTTGTCAACCATACACTGTGTGGTTGTCAACCATACACTGTGTGGTTGTCAACCATACACTGTGTGGTTGTCAACCATACACTGTGTGGTTGTCAACCATACACTGTGTGGTTGTCAACCATACACTGTGTGGTTGTCAACCATACACTGTGTGGTTGTCAACCATACACTGTGTGGTTGTCAACCATACACTGTGTGGTTGTCAACCATACACTGTGTGGTTGTCAACCATACACTGTGTGGTTGTCAACCATACACTGTGTGGTTGTCAACCATACACTGTGTGGTTGTCAACCATACACTGTGTGGTTGTCAACCATACAGACACAGGATAAAGCATTACGGAAAATAAACACAAAATTCCTCATACATTGATTTTTTCAAATTTTCGATTAAATTACTTCGAAAAAATACGATTGTGTGTGTGTTGTAAAAGACAAAGGACGCAAATGGCACGATAAACGAGAGATGGAAATATAAGTTGAAATAACGACTGTGTCTAATATTGGTTTGTACTTTCAACTGATATTTTTGATCTGGTTATTACATATGATCAGTACCTCCTACACTTCCTTCTACACTTTACGCTCTACATAACGTACGTTTGTAACTGTCACGTACATCGTACGTTCATTTGTATATTCTTGTATGAATGTATATTTTACGTTTAGTAATTGAATAATATTGCAAACTTTGTTATCCGCGGCTGAGGAAGACAGTCTTGCAACAAGTATGTTGAGATCACAGTTCGGATGCAACTAGAAACTGCAATATCCCCCCCCCCCATCGTTCAGAGTGCAGGTACTGTACTACTCGCCTCCAGGACTTAAATCCGGCTAACCAGTTTCCCTGAATACCTTCATGAATGTTACTTTGCTCACACTCCAACAGTACTTCAAATCATAAAATCCACTTGCCTCCACTCCTTTCTAACGCGCTCACACAAGCACTAAAATCCTCACTTAGGCCTTTCCAAAACCTCCTTCCCTCCACCCCAGATTTATATGCTCTTCTTGACATAAACGATCTTTGGTCATCTGCGAGCCTGCTCTGTCTTGCCCATAATTCTTTCAATACTAACTCTACACTTTGCCCAGTATACTCTTTTATCTCTCTTGCCTTCATACAAAGGAACTATACATGTTCTCTGACAATCCCTAAGTATGTACCGTATTTCGCGGCTCAGACGCATTTTTTCCATAAAATGTCTCCAAAACCCAGCCTGCGTCCTATAAACTGAAGGTCAGTGACGGGAGATATAAATTTGGGGTGTGGGGTGGGCTGTAGCTCTCCCAGTTATGTCCAATTCCGAGCCATTGAAACTTAAACAAGTCTTATAAGCCGCGAAAAACGGTATATACACATTCCAGTATGTACGTGTAATCTTGAACACTTTCGTAACCAATCTCACTCAACCTGTTAGTAGCCGCATCATTAGTGTGGCTCCTTCAACGATTGACAGAAGTTAGAGAATAAGACTAGCGAAATGTCGAGGTTTGACGATACACAGCATGACAAGTTCCTCGATGGTATTAATTCTCGATAATATGATCCGATTATAAGTGATAATGAGATATTCAGTGTACAGTGAAGTACTCGGTCGACAAACACTGAAGTACTTGGTCGACAAACACTGCGAGTATAGGATTTCAACTTGATGCACCGCGCTTAGTGGCAGGAGTTTCTATATCCTTCAGGACTTGCATGTTCAGTAAAAATCTATCAGTCACGAATGCTAGGTTAGCTAAAATTATTTTAAATATCAGAAATTTATAATGAATTTTAGTGACTATTAAGGACTCGGGTATGTTGGAGAACAGGGCTAGATGTTGGGTAGTACCGTTGGTACCTCAACGTCACACAAATCATCAAATACATTCAATAGATGAATAAACTAAATTCAAGAGATTCCTGATGTTTGTTCAGTGATTGTATCAGACCTTTCAGCTGACAACGAGGCAGCCGCGTCAGCAACAGTAATACTGGATGGTTGTGATAGTCATAACAGAACAGGTGGTGACCAGAAGTAGAATAACCTGTACACATAAACGCCTCTGTGAGTGCCAGTGGAGTAACATTAGTAGTTTGTTATAAACGGCACTAATTTAGAAGTAGCGTTTGTTTCACGAGGCCTGGTCTCAGACCGAGAGGGTTTCGGGGGTAACCCCGAAACCCTCTCCAGGTTTCAAGGGAAGGTTTCAAGAACTTATAAGATACTTGAGGAGGCTCCATCAGAGGGTCTAACTTAGTAAATAAATTATAAGCTTTCACTACAAAACAGTGGAAACCCCAGAAAGAGGATGTAAATAAAAACACACGAAAATGTAATTTAAGTACAATGAACATTAATTACCACTGGCTTTACCTCACAAATATTTAAAGGTTATAGTGGAAAAAAAAGGGCATCTTTGTTTCCACACAAGGAACACTGGCAGAACAGCCATTGTCTGCCGTCATGTTGAGAAAAAGTCTTTCCATAAAAAGTTAGCCGTGTCAATAAAGATACGAGCAAGCTCCAGGGATTGAACTTTTTAGAGATTTATTGAAAAGTTGAGTCTAGCAGGTTTATAGAGTGAAAAGTGGTTTTTGTAGTTTGTGGTAGCGGGATTCACGTTCTAAAAGACGTGTTTTGGCTGGAAGATCTTCCTGGAAGATATACGCAACTTCTTCCTGGAAGATATACGCAACTTCTTCCTGGAAGATATACGCAACTTCTTCCTGGAAGATACACGCAACATCTTCCTGGAAGATACACGCAACATCTTCCTGGAAGATACACGCAACATCTTCCTGGAAGATACACGCAACATCTTCCTGGAAGTTACATGCAACATCTTCCTGGAAGATACACGCAACATCTTCCTGGAAGATACACGCAACATCTTCCTGGAAGATACACGCAACATCTTCCTGGAAGTTACATGCAACATCTTCCTGGAAGATACACGCAACTTCTTCCTGGAAGATACACGCAACATCTTCCTGGAAGATACATGCAACATCTTCCTGGAAGATACACGCAACATCTTCCTGGAAGATACACGCAACATCTTCCTGGAAGATACACGCAACATCTTCCTGGAAGATACACGCAACATCTTCCTGGAAGTTACATGCAACATCTTCCTGGAAGATGTACGCAACATCTTCCTGGAAGATATACGTAACTAAAATATACATTTCGAAGAATTTTGTAGGTGTAAATGCTTATTAACCAATACTGTAGTTACTGACAGGTTTCTCTTAAATTTGGTGCTAATTACAAAAAACAAGTTCAAGAATGTTTAAGATTACAAAACGTCTTTTATGGACTGTTGTGGTTACAATGATTTTCGGAAAAATGAGTAGAAGTTGTGTAATTCCTAGATGATTCTTGTGCCTGGAGTAATTTTTCAGCATTATATGTGATAACCGGAAGACATTTTTCAAAATATGTTGATACAGAAGTATTTTGTAAGCAGAAAGTCCCTCTGAATGTACCTGTAACAGGTACCTACAAAATTTTATTAAACTTTAAATTTCGTTGAAAGATCTGTATCTAAGAATTTCTGAAAATGTTTGATCTGGAGATGGTGGTGGTGCTGCTGGAAGGTTATTTTAGTACGAGTTGTTAAGACTGGAAGGTTGTTGTAATACGTGTAGAGGCTGTGAGGCTGCTTCGTGGGTGCAGTGATAGTAGTACCTCTGAACTATACATCTGTAATTAATTTAGCAAGGTAAGATTGTATTATGAGTGTAGTGACTGGAAGGTTTTGTGTCATGAGTGTAGTGACTGGAAGGTTTTGTGTCATGAGTGTAGTGACTGGAAGGTTTTGTGTCATGAGTGTAGTGACTGGAAGGTTTTGTGTCATGAGTGTAGTGACTGGAAGGTTTTGTGTCATGAGTGTAGTGACTGGAAGGTTTTGTGTCATGAGTGTAGTGACTGGAA
Organism: Cherax quadricarinatus; assembly: GCF_026875155.1. Lineage (NCBI taxonomy): Eukaryota > Metazoa > Arthropoda > Malacostraca > Decapoda > Parastacidae > Cherax > Cherax quadricarinatus. Next base: position 57,115,663 of record NC_069410.1, read on the forward strand.
GGTTTTGTGTCATGAGTGTAGTGACTGGAAGTTTTGTGTCATGAGTGTAGTGACTGGAAGGTTTTGTGTCATGAGTGTAGTGACTGGAAGGTTTTGTGTCATGAGTGTAGTGACTGGAAGGTTTTGTGTCATGAGTGTAGTGACTGGAAGGTTTTGTGTCATGAGTGTAGTGACTGGAAGGTTTTGTGTCATGAGTGTAGTGACTGGAAGGTTTTGTGTCATGAGTGTAGTGACTGGAGTTTTGTCATGAGTGTAACGGCTGGAATTTTTTTTAATCGGTTACAGAGCCTGGAAGAATTCTAACGTCCTAAGAATTCCTGTGAGTTATGTTTTGGTAGAGAGAAATAGTTGTGTTTATACGCTGGTGAGTACACTCGTGTGATTATGATTAACTTCACTCAGTGTCGTGTCAACATGCGAGGGGATTACACATATAGGATTAATGAGGCTGATGTGAGTACATGAGTTATGATCCTTTCTCTCAGCTTCTCGCAAGTGAGTCTGGAAAGCTCTTTGGACTTAATCATACCCTTCAGGACCGTAACATCTGGGAGAGCAAGGAATGGCTGGCATCTCTAGAATTTTGAAAAGATAAAAGCATTTTGTGTAAGTAAATTTTTAGAAAATGTTGACATGTTATTTTAATAAATTAAATCCAGTCTACGGCATCGTTGAATAGTGACAATTAGCTAATTATTATTATTATAATCAAAGGGGAAGCGTTAAACCCGGAGGATTATACAGCGCCTGGGGGAGGGGGATGTGGAAGGCATTCAGGCTTAATTTAGGGAACTGGAGCACAGATCCAATTCCCTAAATCAAGAGCCCTTCACCAACATCAAGGAACCTTCCTTGAGGGGAACAATTAGCTAAATATTTAATATAAATTAAGTCTTAATTATTAAGTCGTAAACTGGTAACTACTAGTCTTAGGACATGTTTCCGTAAGACACCTGTTGTCCCTGTTTGTCCATCAGTAAAAAATGGGTACCTGGGTGTTAGTGGACTTGCGTGGGTCGCATCCTGGGACAAAACTGACCTAATTTGCCAGAATGTTTTGCATAACAAGCGGCGTTCTATATAGTGGTATGTCATTGATGTCAGCTATGGTCTGTATACCTTGCACATGTACTTGTAGAATTAAAGATTTTATTATCATGTTAGTGACATCCTTGCCCCTGAGGATTTGCTCTAGCTAATACCTGCTTCCTCTCCCTCTCCTTCCGTCCATCACTTTCCAGCAGGCTACGTAAATGTATTTGCTTGGCGTGGTGGTGTGCGTGGAATGTTTTTGTGTAACACAGGTGTTCAGTCCCTGGAACTGCCAGGCTGAAGTGGCCACCTTCAGGGCCGGGGGATCCTCAGACTTATGATAAAACGTAAAGATATGTATACTTGAGATTACTTTTGAATAGATTTCAGTAAATCAAAGTTAAAAATTATTCAGTATTTTATTATGTGAAAATGCATATTGAACAACAAATATTGTTCGTTAATAAGATAAAAAAAAAAATACTTAGTCGAAAATTCATTGTTACTCTCAAGTTTCATTTTCTGAGTTGGTTCAGTAGTCCTCAGCTGATGTAATACTCTGAGCCAAAACAACATTTGTTATTGTCTTGATCACAACCAGGCAAGAAAATTCTGCCTCAGTAAGGAGTTGGAAACAGATACTGAGCTTCTCTGGTTTACCTGCAGGTGTGTCCAGAAATGACAAAGAAACCTCCCCAGTGAGTAGCCAAGTTTGACTTTCCTCGAGGCGAAGTTATTCCAGGAATTCATCAACAACCTTCCCAGTTTTGTGGATGTCTAAATCAAAAGCTTTCCTGCTCATATGTGTTTGTGAAGATTAAATTGTTTTGATAACTAACGATTCTTCTTGATAAATTAGACACATGTGCAACATTTGGATATCTTTAAGATACCCAAATGTTGCACATGTGTCTAATTTATCAACTTGTCGGTTCTGAACCATTCATCTTCGATTCCTCTTACTTTTCATATGTATTAAGAGTTTCTGGAAAATTTCTGTCAGGTCCTGGTTTAATAACTGTGAACGATTTCCAGAAATTCACTCAGCTTACAGGATGATGTAGTTACTCCCTTGAACTTACCCTCCAGATGAAGAAATCTCTTCATTAGTATCACTTATGGTCGAGTTCTCTGCTCATCAGTGTTTAACTGGCTTAAATTTATGCTAGGAAATGTCTGCCCGGCATGTCAGCCAGGCATGTCAGCCAGGCTTGCCAGCCAGGCTTGTCAGCCAGGCTTGTCAGCCAGGCTTGTCAGCCAGGCTTGTCAGCCAGGCTTGTCAGCCAGGCTTGTCAGCCAGGCTTGTCAGCCAGGCTTGTCAGCCAGGCTTGTCAGCCAGGCTTGTCAGCCAGGCTTGTCAGCCAGGCTTGCCAGCCAGGCTTGTCAGCCAGGCTTGCCAGCCAGGCTTGCCAGCCAGGGATCATCCTTGCTAAACCTCTTAATGCTAACGTTCTTGCGGATTTTGTTTATTACTCGAGATTAAATCGATTTTCTCTCCCGCTATATTAGGTTACGTTAACACTCATTATCACCAATTATAAAATACAAACAATAATGAATGAAGGTGAGAATATATTTTTAAGCAGTAACAGAAACCTGCAAAACATCAAGGTTTCTGGACTAGGCCACCATTTAAACCCCATAAACCAACCTTCACACTTGAAACCCACAAACCAACCTTAAAATTTCAGTGTCTGTCGTTTATAAAGGAGTCTGGGTTGACCTCTGAAGTGGTCAGTCATAGAATTATTTATCCTTTCAGTGGAAAATATAGTTTCATTCTCGGTAACATAACTCGTGAAAATATTTCGTCCCCGAGAGAGCCATTGGACTTGTGAATGGTAGAGTAAATACTGTTGATATTTTCGTTCCGTTTCCTGGCAGGTGACTTGGAACGACTGAGAATTCGGTGTCTTCCACTAGATGGAGTTCACAGTGTGAGCTCCATCTAGTGGAGTGAGTCAGTGTGAGGCTGAATTTCTGCTGTCGCCAAGTTCTTTCGATTGAAGTAGAGGTGGATGATGGCAGTATCAGTAACGACCTCTAGCATGGAACTCCGCTCCTCCTTTCATAAAACCATCCAGCACCGTAAGCCATCCAGTCATGGTTTTGCTGCTGGAAATAAGAAAAACTGACCATTTTGAAAATGACGCTTGCAAAAAAAGTTCTGTCATGAAGTCATCATCTGCTATATCGAGCAAACATCTCTGGAGGTTCACCATCGATTTCCAGATTCATTTTTTAAATGAATCGAAAATTTTCTTGACTGACCCACGATTGCAAACCATACCATGGTGGGGTTAGAACCCGCGATCTGAGTCATAAAACTCCAGACCGACGCGCTAGCCACTGGACCAGTGGGTAGCGCATAGGTCTGGAGTTTTTTTATCTGATTGCGGGTTCTAACCCCACCGGTGGTATGGTTTATTTTCTTGATTGTTTCAGCCTATGAAAAACTTACTTGAAAGCTTCTCCTGACATGCTGTCTATTAGTCTTTTTTATGGTGTTGTCAGAAGGCTGGACTAATTCACGCTTTTCAATCTTATATGCACAAAGTCCCGACCGTAGCCAGGGTCGCTGTTCAACAACTCCTTTACGACTCGTATGAGGTTTCTCACAACCTGCAGTTATTCACAAGACTTCGAGAAATGTTTTAGTAATACTTTCATTAGAAACAGCCAATAAAGTTGTCGCCCTTTAACTCAACCAAACACTTGGCACTTTATCTCTGAGACTTGAGTGAACAGACGATGCTTGAGCTGGTTTTCTGTCACTGATTCATTCACCAACACTTTCTAATATTTATAAACAGTGTGGGTGACAGGCTAGAACGATCGCTCATCTTAGTAAACCCAGTCTTAAAAATTCCGACTTGTGCAGAATACAGAAGACCCTAACTGAAGATATAAAAATCCAGATGTATTCCTGTAAACCCATTTGGGACCTAGTTCCTAGACCATTTGCGTATCCATATGCTCTTGAGCTACCGTCTACGGGATGGATATAGGGTGTACAATACACTAGCCACTTCGTCGGCAGAATCTAATCTACATCAGAAGACCTTACACAGCAGTCCTCAACAGCCTGAGGAAGGACAGGATCAGGGTAGTCTCGTATTATCGAACACACATACTTCTCAAAACAAATCATTCAAAGCAAACTGTACCTCTAACTTAGCCTAGTTAAACTAAATTACATCCTGGTAAACTTTGCGGTAGACTGGACTAGCAGAGGCTGTTGTGAATGAAGATTATTAACCTGTAACATGCTCACGTGTGAGTTAATGTGTCTCCTTGAGAATACCAAGTTAAGTCTAGGTTATTGCTTCTTGACGGTAGCAGCAGCAGCAGCACGAACGGCGTTCAGGTCTGGGGCTGGGTCTCCCCTGGGTCCTGGGGGTCCGGGAAGGCCCCTATGTCCCGGGATCTGTGAACCGGGCTCGCCCTTCTTGCCTCTCGTGCCCTTGTTGCCCTTGATACAGTCGCCGGTTTCGCCTATGGGTCCTTGAGGGCCCGGGGGTCCTGGGTGCCCTGGGGGCCCCGGTACACCCTGGCGGGTCCTGCTGGTAATGCTGCCCTTGTGGCCAATCTCGCCAGGAAGTCCTGCAGGACCTGGAGATCCTGGAGGGCCGTCAGGGCCCTGAGGGCCCCTCACACCTGCAAATACATTACTGATTACCTGTCAAACCCGCAGTTATCAGTCACTACAAACTTGATTTTGCATTTCTAGTAATTTATTTTCTTACCTAATTATTATAGTTTATTTTTTATATATATTTTTTTTAATTATTTTATTATTATAATGATTATGTCCGTGGGGAAGCCTTGAGAATCAGAGATAAACAAGTATTCTTCAAGGAAGGTAAGAGCACCACGACTTCCTTAACTCCAGAGACCTTCATCAGGATCAACACACCTCCCTTTTCCCCTCGATGGATCGTCTTGCCCTTTAGTGTGTGTGTGTGTGTGTGTGTGTGTGTGTGTGTGTGTGTGTGTGTGTGTAGAGCTTTGTCAAGTAATAAGCTGACAACGCTCTCTCTATACTCACACTAAAAAAAAAAAAAATTTGTCTTATATTTACTAATGTTGACAGCCTGCCATATGTATCCCGTGTTGACATTGCGGGTTACGACAGAGACTAAACTTTCCACTGCTTCAACATAATTTGACCTTATGACGTCTGAAGTTGCAAATTCCACTTCTGGTGATTCTCTCTGTTTTATAATATAGCTGAAGTGTTTCTTGTTATACTTATGGCACACTTGTCCTCCTGTTGTGTATCGTATCTACCCTGTACAGCATAATTTGTCTACCCTGTCCAGCATAACCTGTCTATCCTGTCCAGCATAATCTGTCTACCCTCTCCAGCATAATCTGTCTATAGACCCTGTCCAATATAATCTACCTTCCTGGAGTTTACCTGGAGAGGGTTTCGAGGGGTCAACGCCCCTGCGGCCCGGTCTGAGACCAGGCCTCATGGTGGATTAGGGTCTAATCAATCAGGCTGTTATTGCTGACCGCACGCAAGCTGACGTACGAACCACAGCCCGGTTGGTCAGATACTGACTTTAGGTGCCTGTCCGGTGCCTTCTTGAAGACAGCCAGAGGTCTATTGGTAATCCCCCTTATGTATGCTGGGAGGCAATTGAACAGTCTTGGGCCCCGGACACTTACTGTGTTGTCTCTCAGTGTACTCGTGGCGCCCCTGCTTTTCATCGGGGGAATGTTGCATCTCCTGCCGAGTCTTTTGCTTTCATATGGAGTAATTTTCGTGTGCAGGTTTGGTACCAATCCCTCCACGACCTTCCAAGTGTATATTATCATGTATCTCTCTCGCTTGCGTTCGAGGGAATACAGATCAAGGACCTTCAACTGTTCCCAGTAATTTAGGTGCCATTTCGTACTTACGTGTGCAGTGAAAGTTCTTTGTACACTCTCCAGGTCTGCAATGTCGCCAGCCTTGAAGGGGGCCGTTAGTGTACAGCAGTATTCCAGCCTAGAGAGCAGAAGCGATTTGAAGAGAATCATCAAGGGCTTGGCGTCCCTAGTTTTGAAGGTTCTCATTATCCATCCTATCATTTTTCTAGCAGATGAGGTAGATACATTGTTGTGATCTTTGAAGGTGAGATCCTCTGACATTATCACTCCCAGGTCCTTCACATCACTTTTCCGCTCTATTGTATGGTTAGAATTTGTCGTATACCCTGATACATTTTTAAATTTCCTCAAGTTTCCCATATCTGAGTAGTTGAAAGTTCTCCTCGTTGAACTTCATATTGTTTTGAGTGGCCCATTCGAAGATTTGGTTGATGTCCGCTTGGAGTCTCGCGGTGCCTTCGATGGAAGTCACTGCCATGGTGATTCGGGTGTCATCCGCAAAGGAAGACACGGAGCTATGGCTTACATCTTTGTCTATGTCAGAAATGAGGATGAGGAATAGAATGGGAGCGAGTACTGTGCCTTGTGGAGCAGAGCTTTTTACCGTGGCTGCCTGGGACTTTTCCTATTATTCCTTTATCACGCATTTTGTGTGCTATTACACCATGATCACACATGTCGAAATCTTTTACAAAGTCTGTGTATTCTACATCTGTATTTTGTTTATCCTCTACAGCATCCAGGGCCTTGTCATAGTAGTCCAGTAGCTGGGACAGGCAGGAGCGACCTGCTCTAAACCCGTGTTGCCCTGGGTTGTGTAACTGATGGGTATCTAGGTGGTTGGCGATCTTGCTTCTTAGAACCCTCTCAAAGATTTTTATAATATGGGATGTTAGTGCTATCGGTCTGTAGTTCTTTGCAACTGCTTTACTGCCACCTTTGTGGAGTGGGGCTATGTCTGTTGTTTTTAGTGTGTGTGTGTGTGTGTGTGTGTGTGTGTGTGATGACCCCTGTGTCCATGCTCCCTCTACATAAAACGCTGAAGGCACGCGATAGGGGCTTCTTGCAATTCTTGATGAACACGGAGTTCCATGAGTCTGGGCCTGGGGCAGAGTGAATGGGCATGTCATTTATTTCCTTTTCGAAGTCTTGCGGAGTTAGGATAATATCCGAGATTTTTGAGGTGACCAAATTATGGATTTCGTTCATAAAGAATTCATTTGGATTGTCGACCCTTAGTCTGGGCAGTGGCTCACTGAACACTGAGTCATATTGGGACTTTAATATCTCACTCATTTCTTGGCTGTCATCTGTGTATGTCCCATCCTGCCTAAGCAGGGGCCCAATACTGGATGTTGTTTTACCCTTAGATTTGGCATAAGAGAAGAAGTATTTTGTTTTTATTTTCAATTTCCTTTTTGTATGTTATTGAAATTGAATTTCGTGAAGAGACCATGACTGCTCACATTTTGCTGGTCCGGAGCCCTGTGCATACATGTCTGTACCTCTGTTATGTTGTGATCTGAGTGTATTGTCTTTGATACAGTTATATTACGTATCAGATCGTCATTGTTAGTGAAGATGTCCAGGGTGTTTTCTAGTCTTGTTAGCTCTACTATTTGCTGACTTAAGGTGAATTTGGTGCAGAGATTTATTAGTTCGTGTGTGTGTGAATTTTCGTCTGAGCTGCCTCCTGGGGTGATCTCTTCTGATACATTGTTTGCTATACTCCTCCATTTTAGGTGTCTCAAGTTGAATCTTCTAGTAGTGGGATGTTTGGGGCAGGAGTTGGCAGATTTTCCAGACACTGGTCAATTTTCTCAAGCTGCTGCTGGAACTGCCGGGAAGTTGCATCTGGAGGCTTGTATACTACCACAATGACAAGGTTTTGGTTTTCAGTCTTTACCGCCAAAACTCCAACTACATCATTTGAGGTGTTTAGTTCTATGCAAATGAGCGACTCGGTGACATACAGGCCAACCCCACCCTTGTTGCCATTGTTGCCTTGTTGCCATAAACACAACGTCTTCCTCAAGTCAATCTTTATTGTAGTTCCATTCTCGTCTACTGAAGATCTCCACTCTTAAGACCTCCACCGCTGAAGACCTCCACCTACTGAAGATTTCCACCACTGAAGACTTCCACCAATGAAGACTTCCACCAATGAAGACTTCTACCACTGCTTAAGACCACCACTGCTTAAGACCACCACTGCTTAAGACCACCACTGCTGAAGATCGCCGCTGAGCACCACCGCTGAAGACCTCCACCGCTGAAGACCTCCACCACTGAAAACTTCCACTGCTGAAGACCTCCACCGCTTCCACCACTGAAGACCTCTACCACAGAAGACTTCCACCACTGAAGATCACAGAAGATCTCCACCGCTGAAGATTTCCACTGCTGAAGACCTCCACTGCTGAAGACTTCCACTGCTGAAGATCCCCACCGTTGAAGATCTCTACCGCTGAAGACCACCACTGAAGATCTACCACCGAAGATCTCCAACGCTGAAAATCACCATTGAATACCACCACCACCACTGAAGATCACCACTGAAAATCACTGAAGGCCTCCACCACTGAAGATCTGTGGAGAAAAATTTTCTCTAACACCCAGCGGGATGGACGCCCCTTGGGGATAGTGACGCCCACTGGGGCAGTGACCCCCCCATACTGTGAGGATGAAACGGGTCATGACCTGCATCCTCTGGACTAGCAGAGCTCAAAAAGGTCTTATGCGCTACTACACAACCTCAATTAGTACATTCCAGAATGTCTCTTAATCTTAACATGTGTCTCTGATCCAGCATAATCAGATACCCTCTAATGGGATTACAGTTTCATAGCTGATAAAATGTGACGCACGAGACGCACATGTACCGCAGAATTTACCCTCTGTAGGAGTGTTCATAGGATTTGTCTGCAAGTTTTATGAACAGAAGTTTGAGAAAATGGCGATTTCTCAAGACCGGGGAGAAATCCGACAATATATGCATGGGAACTGACACCTGGGGGAATTATTTTCATAAATCCGCATCTCAGTCTGAAGGAATCAGCCTATTTTGAATGTGTTAAGTTGAGAGAGCTGGCAGTAATGTCTATCGACACTGTCAGCAACAGTGAAAATGTGACGAGGTGGCCGGGTGCTGCCCTACCCCGGCCACCGGACGTAGAAAACATTCGTGGCCAATTTCGTGTCCGTGTTTCCCGTGCCGTTGATTGACGATCTCCAGGAAAATGTCATTCGTCCTGCCGTAAATAGATACGGACATTTCAACGAGTGTAGCAAGTACCTCACGGGAGCACTATTTCCGTGTAGCTCATTAGCGTTAGCCGTCAGGCGACGTGTGTCAAGCTGACTACGAAGTGGAGGCGTCCAGCGTCATCTCTTCAATCAAATCGACGATTTCGGTCTAAGTGACATCAAGACATCACAGACTCCCGTTATAATGAGCCAGGCAAGTCTCTATTGTACTTGCATGCACCTATTTAGTTTAGATGTTGAGTGAATTGGACTAACCATTACGAGGTTGTGAGGCGCTATACCAGCCCAAAACTACAGGTAAGGGCCGCCCACGATTACCAAATGCTATACTTGCAATATCTAAACAATATATATCATGATGAGCATTATCCCTGTTATTTAATCTTCCAGACAACCCTGGTGGGCAGGTAAGACACATGTGCAACAGAAACGTTTCGCTGTAGCAGGTTTCTTCAGTCGAGTAAGTCGGCAGAAGCAGTAGAGATGTGAAGACGATGTAATCAGTCCATCACCCTTAAGTGGGCGAAACGTTTTGAAATAGATACATGTACTTAACTGTTCCTCATGTGTCTTACCAACTTGTCAGTATTGTATGCAATTTTAATTAGCCCTAGTGAATCTGTAGGCAGCGAATTACAGTGTGGAAACACTTGAGGGAGACTGTAAGTGGTGAAACACTTGAGGGAGAGTGCAAGTGGTGAAACATTTGAGGGAGACTGAAAACCACCACCACCACTGAAGATCTCCACCACAGAAGACCACCACAGAAGACCACCACAGAAGATTACTAAAGACCCCTGAAGATTACTAAAGACCACTGAAGATTACTAAAGACCCATGAAGATTACTAAAGACCCCTGAAGATTACTAAAGACTCCTGAAGATTACTAAAGACCCCTGAAGATTACTAAAGACCCCTGAAGATTACTAAAGACCCCTGAAGATTACTAAAGACCCCTGAAGATTACTAAAGACCCCTGAAGATTACTAAAGACCCCTGAAGATTACTAAAGACCCCTGAAGATTACTAAAGACCCCTGAAGATTACTAAAGACCCCTGAAGATCACTAAAGACCCCTGAAGATTACTAAAGACCCCTGAAGATTAATAAAGACCCCTGAAGATTACTAAAGACCCCTGAAGATTACTAAAGACCCCTGAAGATTACTAAAGACCACTGAAGATTACTAAAGACCACTGAAGATCACTAAAGACCACTGAAGATCACTAAAGACCCCTGAAGATTACTAAAGACCACTGAAGATTACTAAAGACCACTGAAGATTACTAAAGACCACTGAAGATTACTAAAGACCACTGAAGATTACTAAAGACCACTGAAGATCACTAAAGACCCCTGAAGATTACTAAAGACCACTGAAGATTACTAAAGACCCCTGAAGATTACTAAAGACCCCTGAAGATTACTAAAGACCCCTGAAGATTACTAAAGACCCCTGAAGATTACTAAAGACCCCTGAAGATTACTAAAGACCACTGAAGATTACTAAAGACCCCTGAAGATTACTAAAGACCCCTGAAGATTACTAAAGACCCCTGAAGATTACTAAACACCACTGAAGATCACTAACCACCACTGAAGATTACTAAAGACCCCTGAAGATTACTAAAGACCCCTGAAGATTACTAAAGACCCCTGAAGATTACTAAAGACCACTGAAGATTACTAAAGACCCCTGAAGATTACTAAAGACCCCTGAAGATTACTAAAGACCACTGAAGATTACTAAAGACCCCTGAAGATTACTAAAGACCCCTGAAGATTACTAAAGACCCCTGAAGATTACTAAAGACCCCTGAAGATTACTAAAGACCCCTGAAGATTACTAAAGACCCCTGAAGATTACTAAAGACCCCTGAAGATTACTAAAGACCCCTGAAGATTACTAAAGACCCCTGAAGATTACTAAAGACCCCTGAAGATTACTAAAGACCCCTGAAGATTACTAAAGACCCCTGAAGATTACTAAAGACCCGAAGATTACTAAAGACCACTGAAGATTACTAAAGACCACTGAAGATTTCTAAAGACCACTGAAGATTACTAAAGACCCATGAAGATTACTAAAGACCCCTGAAGATTAGTAATCTTCAGGGGTCTTTAGTAATCTTCAGGGGTCTTTAGTAATCTTCAGGGTTTTTAGTAATCTTCATGGTCTTAAAGAAATCTTCAGGGTCTTTAGTAATCTTCAGGGTCTTTAGTAATCTTCAGGGTCTTTAGTAATCTTCAGGGTCTTTAGTAATCTTCAGGGTCTTTAGTAATCTTCAGGGTCTTAGTAATCTTCAGGGGTCTTTAGTAATCTTCAGGGTCTTTAGTAATCTTCAGGGGTCTTAGTAATCTTCAGGGGTCTTTAGTAATCTTCAGTGGTCTTTAGTAATCTTCAGGGGTCTTTAGTAATCTTCAGGGGTCTTTAGTAATCTTCAGGGGTCTTTAGTAATCTTCAGGGGTCTTTAGTAATCTTCAGGGGTCTTTAGTAATCTTCAGTGGTCTTTAGTAATCTTCAGGGTCTTTTAGTAATCTTCAGGGGTCTTTAGTAATCTTCAGGGGTCTTTAGTAATCTTCATGGTGGTTAGTGAATCTTCAGTGGTGTTTAGTAATCTTCAGGGTCTTTAGTAATCTTCAGGGGTCTTTAGTAATCTTCAGTGGTCTTTAGTAATCTTCAGGGGTCTTTAGTAATCTTCAGGGTCTTTAGTAATCTTCAGGGTCTTTAGTAATCTTCAGGGGTCTTTAGTAATCTTCAGTGGTCTTTAGTAATCTTCAGTGGTCTTTAGTAATCTTCAGTGGTCTTTAGTAATCTTCAGTGGTCTTTAGTAATCTTCAGGGGTCTTTAGTAATCTTCAGGGGTCTTAGTGATCTTCAGTGGTCTTTAGTAATCTTCAGTGGTCTTTAGTAATCTTCAGTGGTCTTTAGTAATCTTCAGTGGTCTTTAGTAATCTTCAGTGGTCTTTAGTAATCTTCAGGGGTCTTTAGTGATCTTCAGGGGTCTTTAGTAATCTTCAGGGGTCTTTAGTAATCTTCAGTGGTCTTTAGTAATTTCAGGGGTCTTTAGTAATCTTCAGGGTCTTTATTAATCTTCAGGGTCTTTAGTAATCTTCAGTGGTCTTTAGTGATCTTCAGGGTCTTTAGTGATCTTCAGGGTCTTAGTAATCTTCAGGGTCTTTAGTAATCTTCAGGGGTCTTTAGAAATCTTCGGGGGTCTTTAGTAATCTTCAGGGGTCTTTAGTAATCTTCAGTGGTCTTTAGTAATCTTCAGGGGTCTTTAGTAGTCTTCAGGGTCTTTAGTAATCTCAGGGTCTTTAGTAATCTTCAGGGGTCCTTTAGTAATCTTCAGGGGTCTTTAGTAATCTTCAGGGTCTTTAGTAATCTTCAGGGTCTTAGTAATCTTCAGTGGTGTTTAGTGATCTTCAGTGGTCTTTAGTGATCTTCAGGGTCTTTAGTAATCTTCAGGGGTCTTTAGTAATCTTCAGGGGTCTTTAGTAATCTTCAGGGGTCTTTAGTAATCTTCAGGGGTCTTTAGTAATCTTCAGTGGTCTTTAGTAATCTTCAGGGTCTTTAGTAATTTTCCCAGGGGTCTTTAATCTTCAGGGTCTTTAATCTTCAGGGGTCTTTAGTAATCTTCAGGGGTCTTTAGTAAAGACCCCTGAAGATTAAAGACCCCTGAAGATTAAAGACCCCTGAAGATTACTAAAGACCCCTGAAGATTACTAAAGACCACTGAAGATTACTAAAGACCCTGAAGATTACTAAAGACCCCTAAGATTACTAAAGACCCGAAGATTACTAAAGACCCCTGAAGATTACTAAAGACCCCTGAAGATTACTAAAAAACCCCTGAAGATTACTAAAGACCCCTGAAGATTACTAAAGACCCCTGAAGATTACTAAAGACCCCTGAAGATTACTAAAGACCCCTGAAGATTACTAAAGACCCCTGAAGATTACTAAAGACCCCTGAAGATTACTAAGACCCCTGAAGATTACTAAAGACCCCTGAAGATTACTAAAGACCCCTGAAGATTACTAAAGACCACTGAAGATTACTAAAGACCACTGAAGATTTCTAAAGACCACTGAAGATTACTAAAGACCCCTGAAGATTACTAAAGACCCCTGAAGATTACTAAAGACCCCTGAAGATTAAAGACCCCTGAAGATTAAAGACCCCTGAAGATTAAAGACCCCTGAAGATTACTAAAGACCCCTGAAGATTACTAAAGACCCCTGAAGATTACTAAAGACCCCTGAAGATTACTAAAGACCCCTGAAGATTACTAAAGACCCCTGAAGATCACTAAAGACCACTGAAGATCACTAAACACCACTGAAGATTACTAAAGACCCCTGAAGATTACTAAAGACCCCTGAAGATTACTAAAGACCCCTGAAGATTACTAAAGACCCCTGAAGATTACTAAAGACCACTGAAGATTACTAAAGACCCCTGAAGATTACTAAAGACCACTGAAGATTACTAAAGACCACTGAAGATCACTAAAGACCACTGAAGATCACTAAAGACCACTGAAGATTACTAAAGACCACTGAAGATCACTAAAGACCACTGAAGATCACTAAAGACCACTGAAGATTACTAAAGACCACTGAAGATCACTAAAGACCACTGAAGATCACTAAAGACCACTGAAGATCACTATAGACCGCTGAAGATCACTAAAGACCACTGAAGATTACTAAAGACCACTGAAGATTACTAAACACCACTGAAGACCACCACTGAAGATCACTAAACACCACTGAAGACCACCACTGAAGATCACTAAACACCACTGAAGACCACCACTGAAGATCACTAAACACCACTGAAGACCACCACTGAAGATCACTAAACACCACTGAAGATCACTAAACACCACTGAAGACCACCCACTGAAAGATCACTAAACACCACTGAAGACCACCACTGAAGATCACTAAACACCACTGAAGACCACCACTGAAGATCACTAAACACCACTGAAACCACCACTGAAGATCACTAAACACCACTGAAGACCACCACTGAAGATCACTAAGCACCACTGAAGACCACCACTGAAGATCACTAAACACCACTGAAGATCACTAAACACCACTGAAGACCACCACTGAAGATCACTAAACACCACTGAAGACCACCACTGAAGATCACAAAAACACCACTGAAGACCACCATTGAAGATCACTAAACACCACTGAAGACCACCACTGAAGATCACTAAACACCACTGAAGACCACCACTGAAGATCACTAAAACACCACTAAAGACCACCACTGAAGATCACTAAACACCACTGAAGACCACCACTGAAGATCACTAAACACCACTGAAGACCACCACTGAAGATCAGTAAGCACCACTGAAGACCACCCCCTGAAGATCACTAAACACCACTGAAGACCACCACTGAAGATCACTAAACACCACTGAAGACCACCACTGAAGATCACTAAACACCACTGAAGACCACCACTGAAGATCACTAAACACCACTGAAGACCACCACTGAAGACCACCACTGAAGATCACTAAACACCACTGAAGACCACCACTGAAGATCACTAAACACCACTGAAGACCACCACTGAAGATCACTAAACACCACTGAAGATCACTAAACACCACTGAAGACCACCACTGAAGATCACTAAACACCACTAAAAGACCACCAAACTGAAGATCACTAAACACCACTGAAGACCACCACTGAAGATCACTAAACACCACTGAGACCACCACTGAAGATCACTAACACCACTGAAGACCACCACTGAAGATCACTAAACACCACTGAAGACCACCACTGAAGATCACTAAACACCACTGAAGACCACCACTGAAGATCACTAAACACCACTGAAGACCACCACTGAAGATCACTAAACACCACTGAAGACCACTGAAGATCACTAAACACCACTGAAGACCACCACTGAAGATCACTAAACACCACTACTAAACACCACCACTGCATCATAAACTTTATTAAAGTGTCTTCCAGGATGTTTTAAAGTTTTCACAACTTTAGCACCGTTAATGTCAGTGTTCTTCCATCACTTGTTGGCGCTTGGCACTTGTTGGTGCTTGTTGGGCACTTCTTGGCACTTGTTGGTGCTTGTTGGGCACTTGTTGGTGCTTGTTGGGCACTTCTTGGCACTTGTTGGTGCTTGTTGGGCACTTCTTGGCACTTGCTGGTGCTTGTTGGGCACTTCTTGGCACTTGTTGGTGCTTGTTGGGCACTTCTTGGCACTTGTTGGTGCTTGTTGGGCACTTCTTGGCACTTGCTGGTGCTTGTTGGGCACTTCTTATGCACTTCTTGGCACTTGTTGGGCACTTCTTGGCACTTGTTGGAACTTCTTGGCACTTGCTGGTGCTTGTTGGGACTTGACGTTTTTTGGGACTTGGCGCTTATTGACCCTTCGTGGCGCTTGTTGGCACTCGGCGCTTTTTGGCACTTGGTTCTTGTTAGCACGTTTAGGCACTTGTTGGCGCTTTTTGGCACTTACCGCTGGTTAGCCCTTGTTGGAAATTGGCGCTTGTTGGCACTTGTTTCCGTCTGTAGTGCTTGTTGGCACCTTTTGGCACTTGCTAGGGAAAATATTCGCAAAAAAATATATCCAGTTTTGGACATAAAACTAACAAACTCTAGAGACGTCAAGAAAATTCTGAAAGTGTCGCTAAGTCACTAAACTAGTTGTCAGATATTAGCAAAGATTAGCAAAGAGTGAACTAGAAAATCTAGATTCTAAGTTCTGTTAGATTTCAACAGATTCATAGAAGACTTTGTAATGGCTAAAAATCTGAGCAAAGTGGACAATGTTTTCCTAACTTGACGAATATTGATAAACTTGACGCCCGTTGAGAACTTGGCGCGACTCTGGAGCATAGGAAGAGAAGTGAGGGCGACAGGAGGGTCGAGAAGTGGGGGAGACAGGAGGGTAGAGAAGTGGGGGAGACAGGAGGGTAGAGAAGTGGGGGAGACAGGAGGGTAGAGAAGTGGGGGAGACAGGAGGGCAGAGAAGTGGGGGAGACAGAGGGTAGAGAAGTGGGGGAGACAGGAGGGTAGAGAAGTGGGGAGACAGGAGGGCAGAGAAGTGGGGAGACAGGAGGGTCGAGAAGTGGGGAGACAGGAGGGTAGAGAAGTGGGGGAGACAGGAGGGTAGAGAAGTGGGGGAGACAGGAGGGTAGAGAAGTGGGGAGACAGGAGGTCGAGAAGTGAGGGAGATAGGAGGGAAGAGAAGTGAAGGAGACAGGAGGGTCGAGAAGGGGGAGACAGGAGGGTAAAGTGGGGAGACAGGAGGGTAGAGAAGTGGGGAGACAGGAGGGTCGAGAAGTGAAGGAGACAGGAGGGAAGAGAAGTGAGGGAGACGGGAGGGAAGAGAAGTGAAGGAGACAGGAGGGTAGAGAAGTGGGGGAGACAGGAGGGTCGAGAAGTGGGGAGACAGGAGGGTCGAGAAGTCGGGGAGACAGGAGGGTCGAGAAGTGGGGGAGACAGGAGGGAAGAGAAGTGAAGGAGACAGGAGGGTCAAGAAGTCGGGAGACAGGAGGGTCGAGAAGTGAAGGAGACAGGAGGGAAGAGAAGTGAAGGAGACAGGAGGGAAGAGAAGTGAAGGAGACAGGAGGTAGAGAAGTGGGGAGACAGGAGGGTCGAGAAGTGGGGAGACGGGAGGGTAGAGAAGTGGGGGAGACAGGAGGGTAGAGAAGTGGGGGGAAAGGGGGGTAAGAAGTGGAGACAGGAGGGAAGAGAAGTGAGGGAGACAGGAGGGAAGAGAAGTGAAGGAGACAGGAGGAAGAGAAGTGAAGGAGACAGGAGGGAAGAGAAGTGGGGGGGACAGGAGGGTAGAGAAGTGGGGGAAAGGAGGGTAGAGAAGTGGAGACAGGAGGAAGAGAAGTGAGGGAGACAGGAGGGAAGAGAAGTGAAGGAACAGGAGGGAAGAGAATTTGAAGGAGACAGGAGAGAAGAGAAGTGGGGGGACAGGAGGGTATAGAAGTGAAGGAGACAGGAGGGAAGAGAAGTAAAGGGGAAAACAGGAGGGAAGAGAAGTGGGGGGACAGGGGGGTAGAGAAGTGAGACAGGAGGGAAGAGAAGTGAGGGAGACAGGAAGGAAGAGAAGTGAGGGAGACAGGGGGAAGAGAAGTGAAGGAGACAGGAGGGAAGAGAAGTGAAGGAGACAGGAGAGAAGAGAAGTGGGGACGGGAGGGTAGAGAAGTGAAGGAGACAGGAGGGTAGAGAAGTGAGGGAGACAGGAGGGAAGAGAATGAAGGAGACAGGAGGGAAGAGAAGTGAAGGAGACAGGAGGGAAGAGAAGTAGGGGAGACAGGGGGGAAGAGAATTGGGGAGACAGGAAGGTAGAGAAGTGAAGGAGACAGGAGGGTAGAGAAGTGAAGGAGACAGGAGAAGAGAAGTGAGGGAGACAGGAGGGAAAAGAGAATGAAGGAGACAGGAGGAAGAGAAGTGTGGGAGACAAAGGGTAGAGAAGTGGGAGAGGCAGGAGGGAAGAGAAGTGGGGGAGACAGGGTAGAGAAGTGGGGGAGACAGGAGGGTAGAGAAGTGAGGGAGACAGGAGGGAAGAGAAGTGAAGGAGACAGGAGGGTAGAGAATTTGGGGGAGGCAGGAGGGAAGAGAAGTGGGGGGAGACAGGAGGGTAGAGAAGTGGGGGAGACAGGAGGGTAGAGAAGTGGGGAGACAGGAGGGTCGAGAAGTGAGGGAGACAGGAGGAAGAGAAGTGGGGGGGACAGGAGGGTAGAGAAGTGGGGGGGACAGGGGTCGAGAAGTCGGGGAGACAGGAGGGTAGAGACGTGGGGGAGACAGGAGGGTAGAGACGTGGGGGAGACAGGGGGGTAGAGACGTGGGGGAGACAGGAGGGTCGAGAAGTGGGGGAGACAGGAGGGTCGAGAAGTGAGGGAGACAGGAGGTCGAGAAGTGAAGGAGGCAGGAGGGTCGAAAAGTGAGGAGACAGGAGGAAGAGAAGTGGGGGAGACAGGAGGGAAAGAAGTGGGGGAGACAGGAAGGTAGAGAAGTGAAGGAGACAGGAGGGAAGAGAAGTGAAGGAGATAGGAAGGTAGAGAAGTGAAGGAAACAGGAGGGAAGAGAAGTGAAGGAGACAGGAGGGAAGAGAAGTGGGGGGACAGGAGGGTAGAGAAGTGGAGACAGGGGGAAGAGAAGTGAAGAGACATGAGGGAAGAGAAGTGGGGGACAGGAGGGAAAGGGAAAGTGATTGAGACAGGAGGGAAGAGAAGTGAGTGAGACAGGAGGGAAGAGAAGTGAGTGAGACAGGAGGGAAGAGAAGTGAAGGACACAGGAGGGAAGAGAAGTAGGGAGACAGGAGGGAAGAGAATTGGGGAGACAGGAAGGTAGAGAAGTGAAGGAGACAGGAGGGAAGAGAAGTGAGGGAGACAGGAGGGTAGAGAAGTGGGGGAGACAGGAGGGTAGAGAAGTGGGGAGACAGGAGGGTAGAGAAGTGGGGGAGACAGGAGGGTAGAGAAGTGGGGGAGACAGGAGGGTAGAGAAGTGGGGGAGAGAGGAGGGTAAGAGAAGTGGGGGAGACAGGAGGGTAGAGAAGTGGGGGAGACAGGAGGGTAGAGAAGTGGGAGAGGCAGGAGGGAAGAGAAGTGGGGGAGACAGGAGGGTAGAGAAGTGGGGGAGACAGGAGGGTAGAGAATGGGGGAGACAGGAGGGTAAGAAGTGGGGGAGACAGGAGGGTAGAGAAGTGGGGAGACAGGAGGGTAGAGAAGTGGGGGAGACAGGGGTAGAGAAGTGGGGGAGACAGGAGGGTAGAGAAGTGGGGGAGACAGGAGGGGTAGAGAAGTGGGGGAGACAGGAGGGTAGAGAAGTGGGGGAGACAGGAGGGTAGAGAAGTGGGGAGACAGGAGGTAGAGAAGTGGGGGAGACAGGAGGGTGAGAAGTGAGGGAGAGAAGGGAAGGAGAAAAAAGCTAGGGAGCAAGAGAGGGAAGGAAGAAAAAAAAGCAGGAATAAAGAGGGGAAGGAAGGGAAGAACGAAGGGTGAAAACCCACGAAGAAGGTAGGAGGGATGGTAGGAGGGGAAGGTAGGAGGGATGGTAGGAGGGAAGGCAGAGCAGGAAGGCCGGGTAGGCAGGCAGATAGGATGGAAGGCAGGGTAGGAAGGCAGATAGGATGGAAGGCAGGGTAGGCAGGCAGACAGGATGGAAGGCAGGGTAGGAAGGCAGATAGGATGGAAGGCAGGGTAGGAAGGCAGATAGGATGAAAGGCAGGGTAGGAAGGCAGGGTAATCAGGCAGATAGGATGGAAGGCAGGGTAGGATGGAAGGCAGGGTAGGGATGCAGATAGGATGGAAGGCCGGATAGGAAGGCAGATAGGGTGGAAGGCAGGGTAGGAAGACAGGATGGAAGGCAGGGAAGGAAGGCAGATAGGATGGAAGGCAGGGTAGGAAGGCAGATTGGATGGAAGGCAGGGTAGGAAGGCATATTGGATGGAAGGCAGGCTAGGAAGGCAGATAGGATGGAAGACAGGGTAGGAATGCAGATAGGATGGAAGGCAGATAGGATGGAAGGCAGGGTAGAAAGGAAGACAGATAGGAAGGAAGGCAGATAGGATGGAAGGCAGATAGGATGGAAGGCAGGGTAGGAAGGCAGATAGGATGGAAGGCATGGTAGGAAGGCAGATAGGATGGAAGGCATGGTAGGAAGGCAGATAGGATGGAAGGCAGGGTAGGAAGGCAGATAGGATGGAAGGCAGATAGGATGGAAGGCAGGGTAGAAAGGAAGACAGATAGGAAGGAAGGCAGATAGGATGGAAGGCAGATAGGATGGAAGGCAGGGTAGGAAGGCAGATAGGAGGAAAGGCAGATAGGATGGAAGGCAAGGCAGATAGGATTCAATTCAATTCAATTCAAAGTTTATTCTCTATAAGGATTACAATGTTGAATTTGGTTATTGTGTGGTTTACATGTAGTTAAATAATAATTACAGAGTGTACCACTAGAACGCCTAGCATAGCTAGGCATTTCGGGCAGACTTAGTTTAATTCATTATTTTAAAATATTACAAATTATGAGGTAAGTTGGTATTATGGCTAAGTGACTAAATACTAGTTTGTGAGTTTAGCAATGTGAATGCTTTTGTTTTGGCACAGTACATAGTTTCAGTATTGGAGTATCACAGGATTCATTATTTTAAGATTGAGATTAATATTTCTGTTTATGGTCAAATGGGTGAGTGAGTGTAAGTGTGAACCACCAGGTGGTATTCGTGTAGTTAGTTGATGGGGTGTATCTGGGAGATAAGATGTTTTCTAATGGTAGTTTTGAAGGTGATGAATGTGTCTGCAGTTCTAGAGTTCTCAGGTAGGGTGTTCCAGATTTTAGGGCCTTTGACATACATTGAATTTTTGTAAAGGTTTAGTCGGACACGGGAATGTCGTAGAGATGTTTGTGTCTGGTGTTATGCCTGTGGGTTCTGTCACAACTATCAAGAAAGCATTTTAGGTCAAGGTTGATATTGGAGTTTAAGGTCCTGTAGATGTAGAATGCACAGTAGTAAGTGTGGATGTACTGAACAGGGAGTAAGTTTAGATCTATGAAGAGTGGGGGGTGGGTGGGCTAGGGATGGGATTTAGTGATTATTCTTACTGCAGCTTTTTGTTGGGTTATTATTGGTTTTAGGTGTGTTGCTGCAGTTGATCCCCAAGCACAAATAGCATAGGTGAGGTATGGATAAATAAGCGAGTGGTATAGTGTGAGAAGGGCATTTTGCGGCATGTAGTATCATATCTTGGAGAGGATCCCAACCGTTTTGGATACTTGTTTGGTTATGTGTTGGATATGGGTGCTGAAATTCAGGTTGTTGTCAAGGTATAGGCCTAGGAATTTGCCCTCATTATGTCTGGTAATTAGAGTGTTGTCGATCTTAATGTTAATTTGTGCATCTCCTGCTCTGCTACCAAACATAATATAGTAGGTTTTGTCAGTGTTAAGCGTAAGTTTATTGGCTGTCATCCAAGTCGATATTTTGATCAGCTCCTCGTTAACAATGGTGTTGAGGGTGGCAAGATTAGGGTGAGAGATGACATAAGTCGTGTCGTCAGCAAAGAGAATGGGTTTCAGGTGTTGGGATACGTTTGGAAGATCATTGATGTATATGAGGAAGAGCAGGGGACCAAGGACACTTCCCTGCGGAACTTCAGTATCAAGTGGCCGTGTTGTTGATGCTGTGTCATTAATGGTGACATACTGATACCTCTTAGTAAGGTAAGATTTGAAATAAGCAAGCGCATGGCCTCTTATACCGTAATGGTCAAGTTTGTGGAGTAGGATGTCGTGGTCTACTGTGTCAAAAGCTTTTCTTAGGTCAATAAAAATTCCTAGTGGATATTCCTTTTTTCCAATGCTGTGTAAAGCAGATCTAGCATTTTTATGATTGCATCATTAGTGCTTTTATTTTTCCTGAATCCAAATCGGCAGGGGTTGAGTATGTTTTGTGCTGTTATAAATGAATATAGTCTCCTGTGCACGAGTTTCTCAAAGATTTTGGATAGCAATGGTAAGTTTGATATTGGCCTATAGTTGTTTAAGTCTGTAGGGTCACCACCTTTATGTATTGGTGTAACCCTTGCCATCTTGAGTAGTTTCGGGAAGGTGCTAGTTTCTAGTGACTTGTTAAAAAGTAATGAAATAGCATGAGAACGGATATGGGCCGCTCGCTTGTACAGTAATGGTGGGACATGAGACAGATTCCCTGAGTTATTTTTAAGTGACTTTATAATCTCGGTGACTTGTGAGGGCTCAGTTGGTGCAAGATAGAAGGAATTTGGGAAATTCCCATCTAGGTAGTCCCCGGCATGGGCATTGGTATGTGGGATTTTATTGGCGAGATTAGATCCTATGGTTGAGAAGAAGTCGTTTATCTTGTTAGCTGTGTCAGTGGGATGTAGTGGTGTTTTATTAGGTTTAGTTAGGACAATATTCTTGTTTTTTTTTAGTTTGTGGGTCCCTAGAATGTGAGAGTGTGTTTTCCAGGTCTTTTTTATATCTCCTCTAGTGTCTGTGAATCTACTGGAGTAGTATAGTTGTTTGGCTTTCTTTATTACTTTGGTGAGAACTGATGAATAGTGTTTAAGAATATCTTTGTGTATTAAGCCCTGTCTATATTGCTTTTCATATTGGTGTTTCTTGTCAATGGATTTCAGAATGGTGCTGGTTAGCCATGGGCAACCAAGCCGTTTGTTTGTGATCTGTTTCGTTTTTTATAGGACAATGTTTGTTGTATAGTCTAAGTAATTTGTTAAGAAAAATGTCTGTCCAGTCATCAATACCATTGGCCTTGGAGAATTTTGTAGGCCAGTCAACAGTCTCTAGGTCAGCTGTGAACTTCCTTATTGAGGCCTCGTCATGGAGTCTAAATGAGACTTTGTTGTATTCAAGTGGTGGTTTATTAATGTTTGTCAGGAGGAAGGTAGGGTAGTGGTCTGTAGTGCTATCTGTGATTATCCCTGATTTAAGGGGGGCTAGTATATTGGTCCATATGTGGTCTATTATGGTTGCACTTGTCTCAGTGAGCCTGGTTGGTTTAGTTATTGTTGGTATGAGAAGTGTATTGTTCATATTGTTGATGAAATCAGTTACAGGCTGACCATCTAGTAAGCCAAGGTTGATGTTGAAGTCTCCAGCTAAGAGAAGGTGGTGCTTATTCATTTGTCTGTTTATTAGTGACTTTAATTTCTCACTGAAATTTGGGATGTTTGTGTGAGGTATCCGGTAAATGGCACCGATTGTTATAGGTGTCTTAAGGTTTTTTACAGTAAAATTAGCAAAAATGTATTCCCCATATTCATCACTAAAGCAAGTGGTGCTAAGACAAGATAATTGGTTAGAGTAATAGATTGCAATACCACCCCCAACTTGGTTTGGTCTGCAGTTGTGAATTGCTGTGTATCCTGGTAGAGGGTAGATATCTATTGTGTCCTGCTTAAGCCAGGTTTCAGTAAGAATAATGCAGGAGAAGGTGTCTTTAGTGATTCAAGGAGTGCTAGGAGGTCATCATAGTGTTTGCTTAAGGACCTGATGTTGTAGTTAAGTACTGATAGACTTTTAGCATTGTTTAGGATAGTGCTGGCTTGTGATGCTGTGTAATAAAGGCAGTTACTTTCCAATAGGTTTTGATTGGGTGTCAGATTATGGAGGTTTAGATCAGGGTCAACGTGATCAATCATCTTCTAGGTTTAAATTATGGTTATTTATATCCTGAGTTGTGTGTTGAGTTCTAGTACTGATATCTGTAGTGGTAGGAAGTTTGGACAAGTATATAGCTAGAGTATTTTGGTCATGTAGAGTATAGTCACTACTACACATAATGAAGTTGATGTTGTCTATGTGTTGTGCTGGAATGAACTAAAGTACAACTAGGTATAAACTAGTAATATAAAAATACAAATTAAAAATAGAACAAGACTCTCACTTGTAATTGCACTAAGGTCTAATAATGACTTTTGTGGAGTCTATGTTTTGAGCTAGAATGAGCTATAGTACAACTAGGTTTAATCTAATAATATAAAAATACAAATTAAAAATAGCACCAGACTTTCACTAGTAATTGCAATATGGTCTAATATAATGAATTTGGTATTGACTATAGTACAACTGTGTTTAATCCAATAATATAAAAAAGGCACAAGACTCTCAATTGTAATTGCACCAAGGTCTTATATAAGTTGTTTACAAGAATTAGAGTATAACTAGATTTAAATTGACAGGATAAAATACACAAGTTAAGGTAGCAAAAGAATAATAAAAAAAATGATAAAAATAAAAATGGCAATAACTTGGTTATAATATGCTAGTAAGATGGTAGACAGGATAATATAAAAGTTGTAGTTGAAAATACTAGTTTAAAAAAGTATAGAATAAAAATGGTCAATAAAAGAAGTTTACAATAAGTTTGATCAATATAGTTTAAAGTAAAATTGGGCAGGGATGGAAGGCAGGGTAGGAAGGAAGGTAGATAGGATGGAAGGCAGATAGGATGGAAGGCAGGGTAGGAAGGCAGATAGGATGGAAGGCAGGGTAGGAAGGCAGATAGGATGGAAGGCAGGGTAGGAAGGAAGGTAGATAGGATGGAAGGCAGATAGGATGGAAGGCAGGGTAGGAAGGCAGATAGGATGGAAGGCAGGGTAGGAAGGCAGATAGGATGGAAGGCAGGGTAGGAAGGAAGGTAGATAGGATGGAAGGCAGGGTAGGAAGGAAGGTAGATAGGATGGAAGGCAGATAGGATGGAAGGCAGGGTAGGAAGGCAGATAGGATGGAAGGCAGGGTAGGAAGGCAGATAGGAGGAAAGGCATATAGGATGGAAGGCAAGGTAGGAAGGCAGATAGGATGGAAGGCAGGGTAGGAAGGAAGGTAGATAGGATGGAAGGCAGATAGGATGGAAGGCACGGTAGGAAGGCAGATAGGATGGAAGGCAGGGTAGGAAGGCAGATAGGATGGAAGGCAGGGTAGGCAGGCAGATAGGATGGAAGGCAGGGTAGACATGCAGATAGGATGGAAGGCAGGGTAGGCATGCAGATAGGATGGAAGGCAGGGTAGGCATGCAGATAGGATGGAAGGCAGGGTAGGCAGGCAGATAGGATGGAAGGCAGGGTAGGCAGGCAGATAGGATGGAAGGCAGGGTAGGCATGCAGATAGGATGGAAGGCAGGGTAGGCAGGCAGATAGGATGGAAGGCAGGGTAGGCATGCAGATAGGATGGAAGGCAGGGTAGGCATGCAGATAGGATGGAAGGCAGGGTATGCAGGCAGATAGGATGGAAGGCAGGGTATGCAGGCAGATAGGATGGAAGGCAGGGTAGGAAGGCAGATAGGATGGAAGGCAGGGTAGGGATGTAGATAGGATGGAAGACAGGGTAGGAAGGCAGATAGGATGGAAGGCAGGGTAGGCAGGCAGATAGGATGGAAGGCAGGGTAGGAAGGCAGATAGGATGGAAGGCAGGGTAGGCAGGCAGATAGGATGGAAGGCAGGGTAGGCATGCAGATAGGATGGAAGGCAGGGTAGGCAGGCAGATAGGATGGAAGGCAGGGTAGGCATGCAGATAGGATGGAAGGCAGGGTAGGCATGCAGATAGGATGGAAGGCAGGGTATGCAGGCAGATAGGATGGAAGGCAGGGTAGGCAGGCAGATAGGATGGAAGGCAGGGTAGGAAGGCAGATAGGATGGATGGCAGGGTAGGCAGGCAGATAGGATGGAAGGCAGGGTAGGAAGGCAGATAGGATGGAAGGCAGGGTAGGAAGGAAGGCAGATAGGATGGAAGGCAGGGTAGGAAGGCAGGCTAACCTGAGTCCACCCAGATGCCGAGTTGCTTGATGGCCGTAGCGATAAGTGTAAGTTTGTTCTCCATCTCAACGATGGTTTTCACATCATCCTCGAAGATAGTGATCTGAGCAGCCAGGGCGGCCAGGTCCGCACACGAGCACCCGCTGTAACCCACCTGAACCAAGCCACAACACAACGTCAGGGACACGCACACGGCGGCCCAGGAACCAGAGGTCGACATGCAGGTAAGCCAGGCGTACACACAGCCAGATGTCGACACGTAGGTAAGCCAGGTGTACACAGAGCCAGAGGTCGCCACGTAGGTAAGCCAGGTGTAAACACAGCCAGAGGTCGACACGTAGGTAAGCCAGGGAGATAAAATATACATTTTTGGTCGTCATAAGTATTGAATAATTCTAATTTCTAAGTGTTGCATTTCTACATAATCATTCTGAATATGAAGTCTTTGAAGTTTACTGAACAAAAGTACACCAGATCTTTGTACATGCCTATAATGTACATCCCATCCCATCCTCCTAATCAGCTTTCGGTACATTACTTTTGCTAAGAACGTAAAGTACATGGCAGACAGTGGCACGCAAACGTGACTGTTTTAAATGTGCTCAGTGGTTCTTCTGTTTCAATAACCTATTAAGTACCACGTAATTATGGACATTGTTCTGTGTTATCCTTGGTGAACTTTTGATAAGAAACGACAGTCTAACTTAACCAAACCTAAACAAAGTGGAGAAATTTGCTTAAAATCTGGAAAATGTACGTTTCTTGTAGGCTGTGATTGCCACTACACACCAGCGGCCAAATTACACTCAGATTAATATTATTAGTAATGAGCCAGATAAACTGAAAGAAAATGTGATACACAGCGACCTGGATATTTTTGATTAGAGGAAACAAAAGTAAGTCTATTTAAAAAGTCTTAAATTATTAAGACATATTTTGCATAGGTTTTGCAGATTAAATATATCACTGAAAATTTCAATATTAATTGATTAGTATTTGCTTGCCCTCTATGTATATATTCTGTGAAGTATACATACTTTTATGTGTATACATTGAGAGGTAGCAGCAGCGTGTATACACTTGATGTATATACATCTCTTCTTTATACACTTAAGAGTTCACCTTAGGTTTACGATTTGGAAATCCAGTATCTTGACTACCCGTGTACAGGAGACATGTAGCCATCATGACTCTTGTGGTATATTAATTACCTGTATGAGCCTCAGTAAATACATACCAGTAATTTGTAATAAAGATAATTATTTCTTGCCAATTGCTACCGAGGCATGTAGGAATTTTGAGACACCTTAGGACGCCTAGAGAATGTCTCCCTTCGATGCCCACTAACCTCGTACACCCCATAAGTTACTCTGGACCTCTATTAACTTCAAATTTAATAAAAATAATCAATAATTTTGGTAGTAATATTTACATAAATTATGTGGACTGTATGTTAAATTGACGTGAATAATAAATATATGTATGTATTTATACATCATAGGAGAAAATTTTATGTTGCCAACACTCGCCAAATTTGTCTGGAGATCACTTGGTGCAGCTATGTCACCCACAAATCCTGCCTAGATATGAGGAAACTACTGGCCAGAATTTCAACATATAATGCAGTACTTAGCTGTGGGTATTGATGGTTCCTTATTATCCCTTTTAACATTTAACTTCTAAATCCTGCCAAGTCGTTGGTCTCTCACATTCGACAGGATTGTAACTCTGATTATTCTTGCTCCTATTTGAGAGGTTTATACCACATTTAACCTCCAGAGCTACGAAATAATTTCTCCTGAGTTCACTATCGTCTCGTCCCTCCTATTTCAATATGGCGTCACCCCCCCCCCCCGGCGACGCTACAAATTCGCTGGTTCCATTTTAATTTCCAAATTAATTTTAACCAACAACAATGTATTTTATTAATTTACATGCAAAAATACGCTGTATTTCGGAAAATATACAATATTTTCCACAACTCTTGTGTAGTAGATAGGCTTTCAATCTTATATACAAATAAATACACAAGGACACACTGTCGCATAACACTGGTCCGTGATCTGGTCCGTGATCTTGGCTTAAATAACGTCGGTTATTTGACCGAATAAGGCCAGTGAAAAAAAACTTATTTAATCCACGAAAATCCGTCAAACCTCAAGGAACATCAACCACTGAAATTAATGACATTATATTTCGTTCAGGAAGGTCAGGTGAGGTATTAAAGTTAGTTTGCTTCACCGTTTTAAGTGAAATATATATCAATAAACGCCTAAGACATTATTTTAGAAACAATATATATTTATGGCAGCTCAGCCTTATTGACCGATATATTTTATTCGACACGACATTTGCACCGAGAGATTTATATTTCTCGTTTTATATATTCGTACACAGTTTAATTCCTATTAGGTTGGCGTACAAGTGAAATACATTCCCAATAACTCTGGTATATTCAATATATTTTAAATATAGTAAAACCAATGGACAAAAACTCTCAATACAACTAAAAGTGTGGAAAAAATCCTAACTATCCGATTTGTTTTTTCAGGCATCACCCAGAACGAGGCTTTAAATCACTGTGAGTCCCCATAAGGAGGCTGAAGCCACTTAATTTAATCCATACATTCAGATTTGTGATTTAGTTACGACTGAAGGATGAGAGACGTGTCACAGGAAGCTAACAGAAGTCACACAAGAGGAAAGTACTATGATTTTATGGAGTCAATAACCCAGATACTGTCAAACACGGAGCCTAATGAAGACTGACTCACGTGATCATGAAAAACTGTAATGTACAGAAGCATGCCAGTAGCGAGCCATGCATGTCTTCCAGTATATAATGTTGAGCGATGAAAGTTAAAAAATACTGCTGTTGGCTACACAAATAAGACAGAGGAGAAAAATCCACGAACGAAGAGGCAACAGAGTATGAAAGAGTAACAGAGGGAAATAGAGAACTGAGTTGAAGTGCCCATAATGAATGCATTAAAATCGGAAGAAAAATAAGTGGAGAAGAATTATATGAACAAGACTGAGCCCAGAGTGAATCCAAAGCTTAAACCAAAATAGAACCAAACGAAAGAAAAACAAACAAACATCAGTGTAGTAGCAGTGACAGGAAATGATCCGAAGAACTTAGCAGAGACTTCCAGGAGGTTTTACGAGCGAACCTGTCCACCTGTCCTAAATGAAAGAAACTCGACTCTCCAGGCTACACACACCACCACAACATCAGCTACACCATCACAACATCAGCTACACCATCACAACATCAGCTACACCATCACAACATCAGCTACACCATCACAACATCAGCTACACCATCACAACATCAGCTACACCATCACAACATCAGCTACACTGGGATCTTGTTAGTTACTCGGTAATGGCACAACTGAGACTCTCGATGCACTTTCTTCTTTAAATTTTGGGTAATTTGAGTATTATTTCAGTCACGGTATATTGTCTTGTACTGTAGCAGTCACGGTATTTTGTCTTGTACTGTAGCAGTCACGGTATTTTGTCTTGTACTGTAGCAGTCACGGTATTTTGTCTTGTACTGTAGCAGTCACGGTATATTGTCTTGTACCGTAGCAGTCACGGTATATTGTCTTGTACTGTAGCAGTCACGGTATTTTGTCTTGTACTGTAGCAGTCACGGTATATTGTCTTGTACCGTAGCAGTCACGGTATATTGTCTTGTACTGTAGCAGTCACGGTATTTTGTCTTGTACTGTAGCAGTCACGGTATATTGTCTTGTACCGTAGCAGTCACGGTATATTGTCTTGTACTGTAGCAGTCACGGTATTTTGTCTTGTACTGTAGCAGTCACGGTATATTGTCTTGTACCGTAGCAGTCACGGTATATTGTCTTGTACCGTAGCAGTCACGGTATATTGTCTTGTACTGTAGCAGTCACTGTATATTGTCTTGTACCGTAGCAGTCACGGTATATTGTCTTGTACTGTAGCAGTCACGGTATATTGTCTTGTACTGTAGCAGTCACGGTATAGTGTCTTGTACTGTAGCAGTCACGGTATATTGTCTTATACTGTAGCAGTCACGGTATATTGTCTTGTACTGTAGCAGTCACGGTATATTGTCTTGTACTGTAGCAGTCACGGTATATTGTCTTGTACCGTAGCAGTCACGGTATATTGTCTTGTACCGTAGCATTCACGGTATATTGCCTTGTACTGTAGCAGTCACGGTATATTGTCTTGGACTGTAGCAGTCACGGTATATTGTCTTGTACCGTAGCAGTCACGGTATATTGTCTTGTACCGTAGCAGTCACGGTATGTCTTGTACTGTAGCAATGACGGTATATTGTCTTGTACTGTAGCAGTCACGGTATATTGTCTTGTACTGTAGCAGTCACGGTATATTGTCTTTTACTGCATCAGTCACGGTATATTGTCTTGTACTGTAGCAGTCACAGTATATTGTCTTGTACTGTAGCAGTCACGGTATATTGTCTTGTACTGTAGCAGTCACGGTATATTGTCTTGTACTGTAGCAGTCACGGTATATTGTCTTGTACCGTAGCAGTCACGGTATATTGTCTTGTACCGTAGCAGTCACGGTATATTGTCTTGTACCGTAGCAGTCACGGTATATTGTCTTGTACCGTAGCAGTCACGGTATATTGTCTTGTACCGTAGCAGTCACGGTATATTGCCTTGTACTGTAGCAGTCACGGTATATTGTCTTGTACCGTAGCAGTCACGGTATGTCTTGTACTGTAGCAATGACGGTATATTGTCTTGTACTGTAGCAGTCACGGTATATTGTCTTGTACTGTAGCAGTCACGGTATATTGTCTTTTACTGCATCAGTCACGATATATTGTCTTGTACTGTAGCAGTCACAGTATATTGTCTTGAACTGTAGCAGTCATGGTATGTCTTGTACTGTAGCAGTCACGGTATGTTGTCTTGTACCGTAGCAGTCACGGTGTATCGTCTTGTACCGTAGCAGTCACTGTATATTGTCTTGTACCGTAGCAGTTACGGTATATTGTCTTGTACTGTAGCAGTTACGGTATATTGTCTTGTACTGTAGCAGTCACGGTATGTTGTCTTGTACCGTAACAGTCACGGTATGTTGTCTTGTACAGTAGCAGTCACGGTATGTCTTGTACCGTAGCAGTCACGGTATATTGTCTTGTACCGTAGCAGTCACGGTATATTGTCTTGTACCGTAGCAGTTACGGTATATTGTCTTGTACTGTAGCAGTCACGGTATATAGTCTTGTACTGTAGCAGTCACGGTATATTGTCTTGCACCGTAGCAGTCACGGTATATTGTCTTGTACTGTAGCAGTCACGGTATATTGTCTTGTACTGTAGCAGTCACGGTATATTGTCTTGTACTGTAGCAGTCACGGTATATTGTCTTGTACTGTAGCAGTCACGGTATATTGTCTTGTACTGTAGCAGTCATGGTATATTGTCTTGTACTGTAGCAGTCACGGTATATTGTCTTGTACTGTAGCAGTCACGGTATATTGTCTTGTACTGTAGCAGTCACGGTATATTGTCTTGTACTGTAGCAGTCACGGTATATTGTCTTGTACTGTAGCAGTCACGGTATATTGTCTTGTACCGTAGCAGTCACGGTATATTGTCTTGTACCGTAGCAGTCACGGTATATTGTCTTGTACTGTAGCAGTCACGGTATATTGTCTTGTACTGTAGCAGTCACGGTATATTGTCTTGTACTGTAGCAGTCACGGTATATTGTCTTGTACCGTAGCAGTCACGGTATATTGTCTTGTACTGTAGCAGTCGGGTAGATGCCATTTAAAGAGCCCGGTAGATGCCATTTAAAGAGCCGGGTAGATGCCATTTAAACACTAACATATAGATTAGCGGCTCGGTCTACGGCTGTGTTGACATGAAACTGGTTTACCGCCGGATGAATAATTAACCGGAGGCAAGGGGATATTATGGTTCGTTTAGATTGAAAGGTAATGTTTTGATTTTCGAGAGGGTGTTTGGGCATTATTTACGGTTTATTGAGCATGTCTGTTCTTGTGTGTGTGTGTGTGTGTGTGTGTGTGTGTGTGTGTGTGTGTGTGTGTGTACTTACAGGGTTGTACTGACAGAGTTGTGATTTTGGGGGGTTGAGTCTCACAACCTCGCAAAGGAGAAAATGACTCAAACCGTCGTCCGTAGGTTAAGGGAAACGGACTCTGTCACTTCTTTGTTCTCTAGATCATCTCTTGTCATGTCAGTCAACTACTGATTCTCTTCTCAACTTGTTGGTCAAGATGTGTTGACAAGAATGGTTAATACCAGGTGACGTCGGTTGAGTTATTCTGACACTGAAGGCTGTTAAGGTTCTGTAATCATGTAGTCTCAGTGATTTACAAAACCAACAGATTGAACAAATAAAATACTTTTACCTTATCTGGAAATCTTTATTGTCTAAATGTTGCACGAAAAAATGGCTTTCTCAGTCCGGTACACAGATAAATGGAGGAGGGTGAGGGGCTTGAAGGAATCGGTCCCTCAACCTGGAGTCAGTATTCTTAGTCTGTCAATCTCAAGAACACATCGATTCCAGGTTGAGGGACTGATTACCTCAAACTCTCATTTTCCACCATTCATCTCTGTACTGGACTGAGAAAGCCACTTTTTCTTGCAACATTTACACAAAGATTCCCAGATATTGCAAATGTATTTTAATTCTTCGATTAATTATCTACCAGAATTATCGCGCTACCAGTTTCACTTTTTTTTTACGACTGTTGTGCAAGTCATGGGAGGACGAGAGTAGCTCAGCTGTCATGTATGCTCGGCAGTAATCTAATACTTAACACAATAATTAACCTCCAGGAAGTCCATAGCGCACTTGTTATTAACACAAGTTGTATCGAGTCACAGGATAGTCATGAGCGCGTCCTTGAAGTTGAGTCCTCAAACTGAACCTCCTTAGGACATCAATATCTGTCCGACTGTAAGTAAGAAACCGGAAAACAGCGTCCTCACGGGTGAAATGGCGCTTGTCAAATTTTAAATTCAGGAGTTCGATAGTCTTGGCTGGCAATTTCCACTGAACGTGTGGACCGAACACCCAGTCACTGCCTGCACTGTTCTGATAAACGGGCAAGGAATGAACGCCGTTGTCCAAAGCGATTCTGAACGTTTGCTAACTCAGTCTCAAATGCCTTGGCAATCATCCTGGAGGTGGTAGGTAAACAAACCCATATGTTCGGGCCAGGCTACAGGATTGATCTAGCGTTCGCCTAAAGCCTTGCTTTCGCTGAATTCAGCAGTGGGTTACTATAAGCTTAGGTTGTAAACAACTTGTGATTACCTGTGTATAGTCAAAGACGTATGTTGTGTTTATTGTCTTAATCTATATTATATTGGACTACAGGTCGAGTGCTAGTCATGTTACCCTTGTCGACAGCCTGGTAAGCACCCCATTTGAGTCTAGTGGCTAAAGCGACGGGCTGGAGTTTTGAGACTCTATGGCCGCGGGTTCAATCCCGGCCGGGGGTATGGTTTGAGTACAATCGCCAGAAAGCGTCTTACTGACAGGAGCTTTATTGGAAGGTACTTTATGGTGAGCTTTATGAGGTAGGTTTTTAGCTCTCCAGGTCAGTCAGTGGAGATACCTAGCTTGTGTTAGGAGATCACGCGATTCCCATTTCGCACAGAAATTTTTAACGTCTTACGCTGTGTGTCAAAGTGTGGTTCTGGTGTCTACATGCAGGCCGCGTCGGTATCTCAGTGCAGTATACATCATTCTATACACACTGGCGTGTGTGATGAAGTGATATTAAGTGTGAACCCATGTATAGTTTTACACAGCCCTGTCGGAAGGTCTTTTCGCTATTATAAGCCAGGCGCGAGATGACTGGCGTTTAGAGTGAGTTTTGACTGACATGATAGTTAATTAGTTGTGTGTCAGTCAAGTAAGACCTTTTCCGACAGGAATGATTGCTCTCTCCTCAGTAAATATAGACACAGGACTAGATATTGGCCCAGACAAATGGAGAAAATGTAAAGGAAATTTGTAAGGGTTTCTGTTGCACGTTACTAATGAATGTTGCAACAATGGCGGTCGCGAAGAAGTAAATTAATGTAGGGAAATGTAAGGTCTAAGATACGAAGCTTATTTACTAAAAAAAAGTGAGGAGTCTACAAGAAAGTTCAAAATACGTAGGTAATGAACAAAGGTTGTCGTGTGAGGTACCACCTGCGTCCAGGGCTCTCATCAGCGACTCTTGACACAGAGAGGCAGATATCAGAATTAAGACTCTTGGTGGAGAGAGCAGATGTCAGAGTCAAGACTCTTGGGAGAGAGAGAGAGAGCAGATATCAGTCAAAATTCATCCTAAAATAATCAGACAATTGCTGAATAGTTCCAGACATAGTTCACAAGAAACACTAATATAAATGATTTAGAAAACTGACAAGATGAAGACTGAGACAGTGTAACACTTGGGTACCTTGATCTCCAGGCTGAGAGACTGACTGCCTCAAACAAGTCATCCACCGTTCTTCCCTGTATTGGACTAGTGTAATGTTTCCACAATAAAGATACCCCAGATGTTGCACGTGTCTCTCATCCTTCAAGAGACCTCATACACAGCGGTAGACGCCAGTGTTCCTTCGGAGATTCCTCTCTAGCCATGTTTCAGATCAACGAAACAGCCTTCAGTATCGGGCTTTACGAACAAACAGAGTCTGAAGTTTCGTGTAATTTTAGAAAATTTTACCTTCACCGTAACTGTACATATCATTTGTTGATATCTACATGTACAAGGTATATAGGCCTAGTTGACATCAATGATATACTACTATATAGGAAGCAAATTAGGTCAGTTTTGTCCCAGGATGCGACCCACAACAGTCGACTAACACCCAGGTACCTGTTTTACTGATGGGTGAACAGGGACAACACGTCCTAATGATTTCCAGCCGAACCATGGAACCGATCCCCGGTCCTCAGTGTCTGAGCTAAGTGCGTTAGCGACCGAGCAAAATCTTCAGCAGGTTACAGATTTACACCAGAAGAATGTAAAGAAATATAAGCTACTTATAACAGGACAAGACGAAACTCAGTGAAAATAACCTGGTACAAAAAAGTCAGTTAATTTAGCCTAGAAATTTTAATTTTCAAAAAAAAAAAAGTTTTAATGACTATTGCATTTTAACGACTACTGTATTTTAATGACTTGTATTTTATTCAGAATATCTCAAAATGTTTAATACTGATACACCCAGTATAGGTATATTTCAACGTAATCTTCCGGAGAACCCAACACACGATGGCAGAAACTACTGCAGGACTACCTGTCTGGTGTCTGCAGGACTACCTGTCTGGTGTCTGCAGGACTTTGTCTGGTGTTTGCAGGACTTCCTGTCTGGTGTTTGCAGGACTTTGTCTGGTGTTTGCAGGACTACCTGTCTGGTGTTTGCAGGACTACCTGTCTGGTGTTTGCAGGACTACCTGTCTGGTGTTTGCAGGACTACCTGTCTGGTGTTTGCAGGACTACCTGTCTGGTGTTTGCAGGACTACCTGTCTGGTGTCTGCAGGACTACTTGTCTGGTGTCTGCAGGACTACCTGTCTAGCGTCTGCAGAACTAGTCTAGTATTTCCGTCTATAAGTGAAGTCAGGCTCCAGCACCTCGGTCTCTCACTCGGCCTACAAGACAGGAGAGACGCACTGCTGGTGCTGGCAAGAGCATATCAGGATTACTCTATGCTGGTTCACTGTCAAATCAAAAAGACAAAAAGGCACAATATGACGACGCTTCAGTCCGACTTGGACCATTTACAAGTTACTGAGAGAAGAGAGTGAGCCGGTATATATAGCCGAGGAAGACAAGGACGGGAGAGGAGGACAAGAGGTAGTGGTAGAAGTTGTAGCGGTAGTAGAAAGTAAGGAGAGCAGTTTTTACCACAAGAAAGGGGAGAGAAGGGAGGCATTAGTAGTGATAGAAAAATTAGATGATAGAAGCAGTCAAGGAGTTGAAGTAGATGTGAAGTCTGAAGACAATAAAAGGGAGCAATTGAGGTTCTGCTTCACCATCAACATTACTCTGTCAGTTTTGTGGAAAATCAGGCAATAATTAACTGATTTCCCGAAACTGTTACCCTTCATAAGTACTGATGTGAGGTGAGGGGGGGGGGTTGAGTGTAGTGGAACAGAAGCCTGTAACCCGATGTGTAGGCCTACAGGTCTGCCGAACTGACGAATCCCTACTGACCTCAATCTTATGAGTCTTTAATAGACTCGCACTCCATCTAATAATAATAATTCTTATTTCTACCAGTACAAGGTATACAGACCATAGCTGACATTAATGACATACTACTATATAGAAAGTTGTTTGTTATGCTGAGCATTTCCCGCAAATTAAGTCAATTTTGTCCCAGGATGCGACCCACACCAGTCCACTAACACCCAGGATGCGACCCACACCAGTCCACTAACACCCAGGATGCGACCCACACCAGTCCACTAACACCCAGGATGCGACCCACACCAGTCCACTAACACCCAGGATGCGACCCACACCAGTCCACTAACACCCAGGATGCGACCCACACCAGTCCACTAACCCCCAGGATGCGACCCACACCAGTCCACTAACACCCAGGATGCGACCCACACCAGTCCACTAACACCCAGGATGCGACCCACACCAGTCCACTAACACCCAGGATGCGACCCACACCAGTCCACTAACACCCAGGATGCGACCCACACCAGTCCACTAACACCCAGGATGCGACCCACACCAGTCCACTAACACCCAGGATGCGACCCACACCAGTCCACTAACACCCAGGATGCGACCCACACCAGTCCACTAACACCCAGGATGCGACCCACACCAGTCCACTAACACCCAGGATGCGACCCACACC
This sequence comes from Cherax quadricarinatus, assembly GCF_026875155.1. Classification (NCBI taxonomy): domain Eukaryota; kingdom Metazoa; phylum Arthropoda; class Malacostraca; order Decapoda; family Parastacidae; genus Cherax; species Cherax quadricarinatus. The sequence goes on from NC_069410.1 coordinate 57,152,058, forward strand.
AGTCCACTAACACCCAGGATGCGACCCACACCAGTCCACTAACACCCAGGATGCGACCCACACCAGTCCACTAACACCCAGGATGCGACCCACACCAGTCCACTAACACCCAGGATGCGACCCACACCAGTCCACTAACACCCAGGATGCGACCCACACCAGTCCACTAACACCCAGGATGCGACCCACACCAGTCCACTAACACCCAGGATGCGACCCACACCAGTCCACTAACACCCAGGATGCGACCCACACCAGTCCACTAACACCCAGGATGCGACCCACACCAGTCCACTAACACCCAGGATGCGACCCACACCAGTCCACTAACACCCAGGATGCGACCCACACCAGTCCACTAACACCCAGGATGCGACCCACACCAGTCCACTAACACCCAGGATGCGACCCACACCAGTCCACTAACACCCAGGATGCGACCCACACCAGTCCACTAACACCCAGGATGCGACCCACACCAGTCCACTAACACCCAGGATGCGACCCACACCAGTCCACTAACACCCAGGATGCGACCCACACCAGTCCACTAACACCCAGGATGCGACCCACACCAGTCCACTAACACCCAGGTACCCATTTTACTGATGGATGAACATTTTCCGTAAGGAAACCCGTCCTAATGTTCCCGGGGATCGACCCCCGGACCTCGGTGTATAAGCTGAGTGCGCTACCGATCGAGTACTTAAGTTGGTTAGATGTCGGGTAATTAGCTTAGCATATGCGATTACTTTTATCTCGGCCTGGCTGGCAAAGTGCTCTCTTCACACGCGGAGTGTCCGAGTTCGATTCCCGGACAGGTGGAAACATTTCGACGCGTTTCTTTACACCTCTTGTGTTCACCTAGGAGCAACTGGGTACCTGGGTATTAGTCGACTGGTGTGGGTCGCATCCTGGGGGAAAAGATTGAGGACCCCAATGGAAATAAGACACAGTCCTCGATGGCTCACTGCCTCTCTTGGGTTATCCTGGAAGGATAACTCTCCGGGGTTAAAAATCCGAACGAAATCTTATGTCTTATCTTACATCTGCAACAAGGAGACTTACCTTGTGCACTAAACAGGTTGGACGGTGACTCGGGCGTTATCTCGGGGTGACTCGGGCGTTATCTCGAGGTGACTCAGGCATTATCTCGGGGTGACTCAGGCATTATCTTGGGGTGACTCAGGCATTATCTCGGGGTGACTCGGGCATTATCTTGGGGTGACTCAGGCATTATCTCGCGGTGACTCGGGCATTATCTCGGGGTGACTCAGGCATTATCTCGGGGTGACTCAGGCATTATCTCGGGGTGACTCAGGCATTATCTCGGGGTGACTCGGGCATTATCTCGCGGTGACTCGGGCATTATCTCGGGGTGACTCGGGCATTATCTTGGGGTGACTCAGGCATTTATCTCGGGGTGACTCGGGCATTATCTCGGGGCGACTCGGGCATTATCTCGGGGTGACTCAGGCATTATCTCGGGGTGACTCAGGCATTTATCTCGGGGTGACTCAAGCATTATCTCGGGGTGACTCGGGCATTATCTCGCGGTGACTCGGGCATTATCTCGCGGTGACTCGGGCATTATCTCGGGGTGACTCAGGCATTATCTCGGGGTGACTCAGGCATTATCTCGGGGTGACTCAGGCATTATTTCGGGGTGACTCAGGCATTATCTCGGGGTGACTCGGGCATTATCTTGGGGTGACTCGGGCATTATCTCTGGGTGACTCGGGCATTATCTCTGGGCGACTCGGGCATTATCTCGGGGCGACTCGGGAATTATCTCGGGGTGACTCGGGCATTATCTCGGGGTGACTCAGGCATTATCTCGGGGTGACTCAGGCATTTATCTCGGGGTGACTCAGGTATTATCTCGCGGTGACTCGGGCATTATCTCGCGGTGACTCGGGCATTATCTCGGGGCGACTCGGGCATTATCTCGGGGTGACTCAGGCATTTATCTCGGGGTGACTCGGGCATTATCTCGCGGTGACTCGGGCATTATCTCGGGGTGACTCAGGCATTATCTCGGGGTGACTCAGGCATTATCTCGGGATGACTCAGGCATTTATCTCGGGGTGACTCAGGCATTATCTCGCGGTGACTCAGGCATTATCTCGCGGTGACTCGGGCATTATCTCGCGGTGACTCGGGCATTATCTCGCGGTGACTCAGGCATTATCTCACGGTGTCCTTAACTGGAGTTGTTAACTTACACCTCACACATCACAACAATAAATACTTTCGAATGCGCATTTGTGTGTGTGTTGATAAGTACTGCTCATGTGTGGAAGGTCCATCCACTATCCTTCAGGTCACCCAGAGATATGGCAACATACACACACTGCCCTGTGTATACCAGAGGTAAGTAATCCAGAATATCCAGGGCTGGGGCGGCAGGTTCTTGGACTGGATTCATCTAATGACCTGATTTGATAATTTACTGGTTACTCGTGCACACACACACCTTGATTCTATACAAGTTCACTGTCAATATTACTCTGTGCTAGTTGACTATCAGCGCTAGTTGACTATCAGGATAGACAACTAGCCTGATGACCTTGACCCAGCGTTCAGTATTGGTGTAGAGACCAACAAGTCAGTGTACAAACACACATGCTACTCACAGTGAAGAGACTCCTGGTCCGTCTGTTGAGAGTATTGAGGTCGTCCTCAGGGGAGCACTTGAGGCCCAGCAACTGATGCTTGAGGTGCTTCCAGCGTGAGACCAAACCCTCCTTTCGCGCCTCCACCACCTCTTCTGCTCCTCCTTCACCTCCTCCTCCTCCTCCTCCTCCTCCTCCTTCTCCTTCTCCTTCACCTCCTCTTAACGCATCACCGTCACCTGTAAAATTTAATTTGTAAGAGTGAAATTTCAATTCCAATTCCTTGCTTCCCTGCTGACTCTTACACCCCCTATGCTGACTGCTGACTCGTGTCCCCTTCCTGCTGACTCTTGTGCCCTTCCTGCTGACTCTTGTACCCTTCCTGCTGACTCGTGTCCCCTTCCTGCTGACTCTTGTGCCCTTCCTGCTGACTCTTGTACCCTTCCTGCTGACTCTTGTGCCCTTCCCGCTGACTCGTGTCCCCTTCCTGCTGACTCTTGTACCCTTCCTGCTGACCCTTGTACCCTTCCTGCTGACTCCTATACCCTCCCTGCTGACTACTATATCTTCCCTGCCTACCCTTCTGTCTTCTGCACCCTACCTGCCTACCCTGCTGACTCCTATACCCTCCCTGCCTACCCTGCTGACTCTTGTACCCTCCCTGCCTACCCTGCTGGCTCTTGTACCCTCCCTGCCTACCCTGCTGACTCTTATACCCCCTCTGCTGACTCCTATACCCTGCCTGCCTACCTCGCTGACTCCTGCACCCTACCTGCTGACTCTATACCCTCCCTGCTGACTACTGTACCCTCCTTGCTGACTCCTGCACCCTCCCTGCTGACTACTGTACCCTCCCTGCTGACTACTGTACCCTCCCTGCTGACTACTGTATCCTCCCAGCTGACTACCCTCCCTGCTGACTACTGTATCCTCCCTGCTGACTGGTTGCATACATAATATTCACAAATAGTTGTTATCAATCTAAGTTAATTTGTGTTTCAAAGTTAATGGTCTGATGCTGTCAACAAGTTAATTACATTCATTAAAGGAAACATTTGCAACGTGTCGCCGTCTTCAGTCCTAAAACAAAGACCAGACTAGCTAACACTCAGGTAAGTAGAGAGTGAGCAGTCAGTCGCAGAAACAGAGCAAAAACCTGACACAGCAGCAGAGCTCTTGACAGCTGGGGACAGCTGGCAGAGCAGATGATAGCTGGCAGAGCAGATGATAGCTGGCAGAGCAGTTGATAGCTGGCAGAGCAGTTGATAGCTGGCAGAGCAGTTGATAGCTGGCAGAGCAGTTGATAGCTGGCAGAGGTACATCAAGCAGAGTTTTTTTTTTTTTTTTAATTTTCTAAACACTTGTTTTGGATGGCTGGTGAGTATTACATAGTTATTGAAGTCAGAGATGAATTATTTCATAAATCCTGGACTTGTGGTAGTGTGAAGTTGTGTGAGACAACACAGGTGTATTTAGAAGTTCCATTGCAGAGTCGAAGGTGAAGTTCTTTGGCAAACCTTATGTTCATGTTCGCAGGTATAGGTTGGACTTGGCCTGTGGCTGTTGGCTTTAGTTTCTTCGTCAGAGCTGAGGAGTCTTGATCTTATGTCAAGGTGTAGCGGGTATGGAGGTGGTGGCAGGCTGGGCAGGAGTAATTCGGGAAGGTGGTGGGGTCAGGAGTGGATTGGGCAGCTGTGATTGGATAATTTGATGGAATGGTGAAGCCTGCTACGCTAGAGAAAATTTTGAAAGTTCCGGGTGAGGCGGCGGCGTTCACGTGAACATACATGATGCAGTACATGATCTATGTTGCAGCGCAGTCGGGAAGTGTTGTCACAAAGTTGTTTATAGAAGCAAACTGTTGTCACATTGAGAGTTGTCAGAGTCAGCTTAAAGTGTAGTAACTGACTGCAGTTTTAGCCGAGGTGTCACTGCAGTTTTTTTACTTTGGTCCTCGAGTTTATTGTTTCTGGTGATTTCCTTCCTGCAAGGACTTTTGACTGTGTGATCATTTTTCTTGCAGCTGAGAAAATTTGGTTGAGAGGTGGAGATGCAGTCGTTATGAATGTGACAGTGCCCAAACTGGAGAGTATTTCTTTTCCTTCAAATGGCAGTTCTTGGTGAGGTGGGTATGTGCATAGCAGTTCCAACATGGGTGATGTGGTATTCCTGGAATTAATGTAACATGAGATGGGTAAATCTTGACTGAGTGTCTGAGATGCCATGGAGATTTCAGCGAAGGTGGCCTTGAATCACAGAGCTGACAGTTGGAATTTTTGCGATAGTCGACGGTGGTCCAGTCATTTTGGTTTTCAATGAATCGTTTCAAGTCGCCTTTTCATTGGCTGATGACGCCGCAATAAAGTTTCTTCACAAACGCCGATTTCTTTGCCCTCAGCGCAGTGGAAGGAGCCACGTCAAAGGCACTGTCCTAGAGAACGTTCGTACCAGAGGCGGTGGTGATTTTCAGCTTCGTCATCTGTAAAGCAGACGGTGATAAGAGTCCTTAGTATTGACGAGGTTTTACGGTCTCATCTGCAGGGTGGTCGTCAGGGGTGTTGCTAGAGTCTGCGTCGTGTTCTAGATGGTCCCACTAAGTGGGCAAACACACACTGTACCAGCTTCCTCAAGTGGTTACTGCTCAGTGGCATGGTTAGTACCTGTGGAAGTCCACTTATGTGTACATCTCTGGAGTAATGTAATGAATGAATTAACTGTGAAATGTGTGTGAATGACTTAATACACAGTTAAGACCGTAGACGAGTATGTAGGGTGGTAGTAGTAGTAAAGGTATTAGTACAGTAGTGGTGAGACGGGTAGGATTTAAGAAGGACCTGGTAACATTGGTCAGAAGACCTGCTGCAGTGATCATCTCTACAAAATTCTCACGTTGACATATTTCAACGTCTCCAAATTTGGCAATATCCTGCTGATCAACAATCTGGATATAGTGTAACTTCTGGACTTATGATTGATCGTAGTAATGACAACAATTAGGGCGGCTTCTACACACTTTCGTATTCGTAAATCATCTTCCTGAACGACTAACCTGGCCTCCTTGAACTTCACAAGGTGTCCAACATCGTATCTTGCATGCGCTCTTGTGCTCACGGATCCCACATAGATCTTGTCACACCTCACATGGTGTTATATATACTCCTGCGTTGGTGGTAGAGTCGTTTTTATGTTTTTGTACCAAGTTTTCAAAGGTAGTGAAAGAGTAAGTGCCTATTTTAAGAAGGCTTTTGTCGAATATGTTGGATACGTTATGTGCCACGTCTCAGGCCGTCAAAACGATGCAGCTGGGAGGGTCTCCTTCAACTACATGCAACACATTTCCTGCAATCTCATGTAAAGTACTGGAGAAAATGTAGCGAGCTGGATGAATATGTGTATGTGCACTCTTCCTCGAGGAACTGCAGAATGGAAATCCTGTAAGCCCTTAAGCCTATAACTGCTACTCGTTCAGTTTTAGTGTCACAGTGGGAAAAAGAAATGCAGCATCGCTCTTGTAGGTTGTCTTGCTGTCAGTCTTCAATGAGAAGGAGGGAGTTATCACTTGTAAGTAGAATTATGTCAAGAAACGGCAGTTGGTTGACCTTCTCTAGACTAAATCTAATTGTTGGTTCCAGAGGTGTTGACGGTGTTGTGGATGTTACGCACTTCAAGACTTACGTGTACTATGACTAAAATGGCAGCGAGATATCGCATCCAAGTGATCAAGTACTGGCACTGAGGCTCCGTCTTGATTCCAGGTCTTCCGTTTATTAAATGTCCAGGACTGCACTAAGTGAACCCCTGGCCAACACGAGAACCTGCTTAAATTTAACACCTTCAGAATTATATATGCTCAGAAGAGGCATACAAAATCCATGCTTTTTCGTGGAAATTTGCAGGATTTCCAGTCTGCAGGTCTTTGAGGAAGAGTGCACATACGTCGTACATTCATTCAGCTCGCTACGTTTCCCCCATATTTAATACGTCGTTGCAAGAAACGTGCAACACTGATCCTTAGCAAAACTAACACTAATCAGGTTAAAGGAGAGTTTCCCAGTTACACCCAGCTGAAGGAGAGTTTCCCAGTTACACCCAGCTGAAGGAGAGTTTCCCAGTTACATCCAGATGAAGGAGAGTTTCCCAGTTATATCTTTCTACTGGTCAGGTATATAGAAACAAACGTGTCTACCATACTTAACAAATCTTGCAACTACCGTTGAAACACGAGTGTGTACGGCACAGAGACGATGTTGGACACGTTAATGAGGCCAGGGTAGTCGTCCAGGAAGATGAGTTACGAAAAAAGTGTACAGAGGCTGTACACTGCCGTCACTAAGATAATCCATCGTAAGTCCAGAAGTTACACCATATCCAAATTGTTGATCAACAGGATATTGCCCATTTTGGAGGCTGCTGTACATAGGTGAGTACTTGGTATAGTGAAGCACTGTTGCAGGCCTACTGGCCCATGCTGACACATCTTTCACAATTCCTACCCATCTAAACACAGCTGTAATACTATTCTCTCTACTACTACTGCTACTATTATTACTACTACTACTATTACTACTATTATTTCTATTATTATTTCTATTATTATTTCTATTATTACTATTACTACTACTGTTACCATTAGTATTACTACTACTGTTGCCACTACTATTACTACTACTATTACCACTATTACTACTACTATTACTACGACTATTACTGCTATTACTACTACCACTACTACTACTGCTACTATACTACTATCTGTATTATCACTCAAGACAATACTGGCCTAACGTTCCCTTGAATAAATTTCCTGAAATTCTCACTTAAGTCATTTTCACATACATGTTTTTTCTTTACCGGAATAAAAGAAAAACATAGAACACATCGTCAGAATTGAGAGAGAGAGAGTCAAGAGTGAAAAAACTTGTTGAATAAACATTTGTCTGCGGCTCCGTGACAAACAGTGTTTATACTGACTTAGTGTATTACAATAAACAAACGTTGTATCTGAGTGGCACTCATCTCAGTGTTGAGTGTTGGGTATATATTTGTAACGTGATTCTCACAACTCACTCAGGTTCTGTTACAGTCCACTCACAACCTGTTATGCCTCACTCACAACCTGTTACACCTCATTCAGATCCCGTCACAACCCACGCACAACCTGTTACATCCCACTCACCTGTTACAACCCACTCATAACCTGTTACAACCCACTCACAACCTGTTACATCCCACCCACAACCTGTTACAACCCACTCACAACTTGTAACAACCCACTCACCTGTTACAACCCACTCACAACCTGTTACATCCCACTCACAACCTGTTACAACCCACTCACAACCTGTTACAACCCACTCACAACCTGTTACAACCCACTCACAACCTGTTACAACCCACTCACAACTTGTAACAACCCACTCACCTGTTACAACCCACGCACAACCTGTTACAACCCACTCACAACCTGTTACAACCCACTCACAACCTGTTACATCCCACTCACAACCTGTTACAACCCACTCACAACCTGTTACAACCCACTCACAACCTGTTACAACCCACTACAACCTGTTACAACCCACTCACAACCTGTTACAACCCACTCACAACCTGTTACATCCCACTCACAACCTGTTACAACCCACTCACAACCTGTTACAACCCACTCACAACCTGTTACAACCCACTCACAACCTGTTACAACCCACTCACAACCTGTTACAACCCACTCACAACCTGTTACAACCCACTCACCTGTTACAACCCACTCACAACCTGTTACAACCCACTCACAACCTGTTACAACCCACTCACAACCTGTTACACCTCACTCAGATCCCGTCACAACCCACTCACAACCTGTTACCACCCTGCGTACGTGGGTGAGGCGTGGGTGAGTGTTGTAACTCACCTGGGTACGTGGGTGAGACGTAGGTGAGCGCTGCAACTCACCTTGGTACGTGGGTGAGGCATGGGTGAGTGTTGCAACTCACCTGAGTACGTAGGTGAGTGTTGCAACTCACCTTGGTACGTGGGTGAGGCGTGGGTGAGTGTTACAACTCTCCTTGGTACGTGGGTGAGTGTTGCAACTCACCTGGGTACGTGGGTGAGTGTTGCAACTCACCTTGTTACGTGGGTGTTGCAACTCACCTGGGTACGTGGGTGAGTGTTGCAACTCACCTAGGTACGTGTGTGAAGCGTGGGTGAGTGTTGCAACTCACCTGGGTACATAGGTGAGTGTTGCAACTCACCTTGGTGCGTAGGTGAGGCGTGGGAGAGTGTTGCAACTCACCTGAGTACGTAGGTGTGTTGCAACTCACCTGGGTACGTGGTTGAGGCGTGGGTGAGTGTTGCAACTCACCTGGGTACGTGGTCGAGGCGTGGGTGATTGTTGCAACCCACCTGGGTACGTGGGCGAGTGTTGCAACTCACCTGGGTGCGTGGGTGAGTGTTGCAACTCATCTGGGTACGTGGTTGAGGCGTGGGTGAGTGTTGCAACCCACCTGGGTACGTGGGTGAGGCGTGGGTGAGTGTTGCAACCCACCTGAGTACGTGGGTGAGTGTTGCAACCCACCTGGGTACGTGGGTGAGTGTTGCAACTCACCTGGGTACGTGGGTGAGTGTTGCAACTCACCTTGTTACGTGGGTGTTTGTTGCAACTCACCTGGGTACGTGGGTGAGTGTTGCAACTCACCTAGGTACGTGTGTGAAGCGTGGGTGAGTGTTGCAACTCACCTGGGTACGTAGGTGAGTGTTGCAACTCACCTTGGTGCGTAGGTGAGGCGTGGGAGAGTGTTGCAACTCACCTGAGTACGTAGGTGTGTTGCAACTCACCTAGGTACGTGGTTGAGGCGTGGGTGAGTGTTGCAACCCACCTGGGTACGTGGGTGAGTGTTGCAACCCACCTGGGTACGTGGGTGAGGCGTGGGTGAGTGTTGCAACTCACCTGGGTGCGTGGGTGAGTGTTGCAACTCTCCTGGGTACGTGGGCGAGTGTTGCAACCCACCTGGGTACGTGGGTGAGTGTTGCAACTCACCTGGGTACGTGGGTGAGTGTTGCAACTCACCTGGGTACGTGGGTGAGGCGTGGGTGAGTGTTGCAACTCACCTGGGTACGTGGGTGAGGCGTGGGTGAGTGTTGCAACTCACCTGGGTATGTGGGTGAGGCGTGGGTGAGTGTTGCAACTCACCTGGGTACGTGGGTGAGGCGTGGGTGAGTGTTGCAACTCACCTGGGTACGTGGGTGAGGCGTGGGTGAGTGTTGCAACTCACCTGGGTACGTGGGTGAGGCGTGGGTGAGTGTTGCAACTCCACACACTGCTAACAGAAGGGCCCATGACACCATATCTCCTGGAAATTAAAATCAGAATTAATATATCAAGCGAATCATTGCACAGGAAAAACAATGATCAGTCAGGCTGATCACCAGTGTTTCATTGTAGCTTAAGTGTTGCTGAGGAACTCAGACATCTAATGCGGAGATATTGATTTTTTTTTACTAATAAACCGGTATACCAGAGTAGATACTGTGGCAGTTGGAGCTCAGGACGTTTGGGTGTTGATGAGCACTTAAGTGGTCACAGTACTGTAACTGGAACAGTATGTTGATGATGACACTGTACATAGATGATGACTTGTGATGCTACTACTGGTTCACTCTACCTGCTGATGCTGATGCTGCTGCTGATGATGCTGATGATGCTACTGCTGCTGATGATGCTGATGACGCTGATGCTGATGCTGCTACTGCTGCTGCTGCTGATGCTACTGCTGCTGATGATGCTGCTGATGCTCATGCTGCTGCTGATGCTGCTGATGCTGATGACGCTGATGCTGATGCTGCTGCTGCTGATGCTACTGCTGCTGCTGATGCTCCTGATGCTGATGCTCCTGCTGATGGTGCTGATGCTGCTAGTGCTGCTGCTGCTACTGCTGATGCTGCTGCTACTGCTGATGCTGCTGCTACTACTGCTGATGCTGCTACTGCTGCTGCTGCTGCTGATGTTGCTACTGCTGCTGCTGCTGCTACTGCTGATGCTGCTACTGCTGATGCTGCTGCTACTACTGCTGATGCTGCTACTGCTGCTGCTGCTACTGCTGCTACTGATGCTGCTGATGCTGCTACTGCTGCTGCTGATGCTACTGCTGCTGCTGATGCTGCTACTGATGCTGATGCTGCTGATGCTGCTGCTGATGCTGATGCTGATGCTGCTGCTGCTGCTGCTGATGCTACTGCTGCTGATGCTGCTGCTGCTGCTACTGCTGATGCTGCTGCTACTACTGCTGATGCTGCTACTGCTGCTGCTGCTACTGCTGCTACTGATGCTGCTGATGCTACTGCTACTGCTGATGCTGCTACTGCTGATGCTGCTGCTACTACTGCTGATGCTGCTACTGCTGCTGCTGCTACTGCTGCTACTGATGCTGCTGATGCTACTGCTGATGCTGTTGCTACTGATGCTGATGTTGATGCTACTGCTGATGCTGATGCTGCTACTGATGCTGATGCTACTGATGCTGCTACTGCTGCTACTGATGCTGCTGATGCTGCTACTGCTGCTGCTGATGCTGCTACTGCTGCTGCTGATGCTGCTGCTGATGCTGATGCTGATGCTGCTGCTGATGCTGCTACTGCTGCTGATACTGCTGCTGCTGATACTGCTGCTGCTGCTGCTGATACTGCTGCTGATACTGCTGCTGCTGCTGCTACTACTGATGCTGCTACTGCGGATGCTGCTGCTATTGCTGATGCTGCTACTGCTGATGCTGCTACTGCTGATGCTGCTGCTGATGCTGCTGCTGCTGCTGCTACTGCTGCTGCTACTGCTACTACTGCTGCTGCTGCTGCTACTGCTACTGCTGCTGCTACTGCTGCTGCTACTGCTGATACTGATGCTGATGCTGGTACTGCTGATGCTGCTGCTGCTGCTACTGCTGCTGATGATGCTGCTGCTGCTACTGCTGATACTGCTGATGCTGCTACTGCTGCTGCTACTGCTGATACTGCTGATGCTGATGCTGCTGCTGCTGCTACTGCTGATACTGCTGATGCTGCAGCTGCTACTACTGCTGATGCTGCTGCTGCTGCTACTGCTGATACTGCTGATGCTGCTGCTGCTGCTACTGCTGATGCTGCTACTGATGCTGCTACTGCTGATACTGCTGATGCTGCTACTGCTGCTGCTACTGCTGCTACTGCTGCTGCTGCTGCTACTGCTGCTGCTGCTACTGCTGCTGCTGCTGCTGCTACTGCTGATACTGCTGATGCTGCTACTGATGCTGCTACTGCTGATACTGCTGATGCTGCTACTGCTACTGCTGCTGCTGCTACTGCTGCTGCTACTGCTGCTGCTACTGCTGCTGCTACTGCTGATGCTGATGCTGCTACTGCTGCTGCTACTGCTGATACTGCTGATGCTGATGCTGCTACTGATGCTACTGCTGATACTGCTGATACTGATGCTGCTACTGCTGCTGCTACTGCTGCTGCTACTGCTGCTGCTACTGCTGATACTGCTGATGCTGATGCTGCTACTGATGCTGCTACTGCTGCTGCTACTGCTGATACTGCTGATACTGATGCTGCTACTGCTGCTGCTACTGCTGATACTGCTGATACTGCTGATACTGATGCTGCTACTGCTGCTGCTACTGCTGATACTGCTGATGCTGATGCTGCTACTGATGCTGCTACTGCTGCTGCTACTGCTGATACTGCTGATACTGATGCTGCTACTGCTGCTGCTACTGCTGCTGCTACTGCTGATACTGATGCTGCTACTGCTGCTGCTACTGGTGCTGCTGCTGCTGCTACTGCTGCTGCTACTGCTACTGCTGCTGCTACTGCTACTGCTACTGCTGCTGCTACTGCTGCTGCTGCTGCTACTGCTGATACTGCTGATGCTGATGCTGCTGCTGCTACTGCTGATGCTGCTGCTACTGCTGCTGCTACTGCTGATGCTGATGCTGCTACTGATGCTGATGCTGCTACTGCTGCTGCTACTGCTGATGCTGCTACTGCTACTGCTGCTGCTACTGCTACTGCTGCTGCTACTGCTGCTGCTACTGCTACTGCTACTGCTGCTGCTGCTACTGCTACTGCTGCTGCTACTGCTGCTGCTACTGCTGATACTGCTGATGCTGATGCTGCTACTGCTGATGCTGCTGCTGCTACTGCTGCTGATGATGCCGCTACTGCTGCTGATACTGCTGCTGATGCTGCTACTGCTGCTGATGCTGCTGCTGATGCTGCTGCTGCTGATGCTGCTACTGCTGCTGCTGATGCTGCTGATGCTGATGCTGATGCTGCTACTGCTGCTGATGCTACTGCTGCTGATGCTGCTACTGCTGATGCTGCTACTGCTGATGCTGCTGATGCTGATGTTGCTACTACTGCTGATGCTACTGCTGATGCTACTGCTGCTGATGCTGCTACTGCTGATGCTGCTGATGCTGATGCTGCTGATGCTGATGCTACTGCTGCTGATGCTGCTACTGCTGATGCTGCTGCTACTGCTGATGCTGCTACTGCTGCTGATGCTACTGCTGCTGATGCTGCTACTGCTGATGCTGATGCTGCTGATGCTGCTACTGCTGCTGATGCTGCTACTGCTGCTGATGCTGATGCTGCTACTGCTGATGCTGATGCTGCTACTGCTGATGCTGCTACTGCTGCTGCTGCTGATGCTGCTGATGCTGATGCTGCTACTGCTGATGCTGCTGCTGCTGATGCTGCTGCTGATGCTGATGCTGCTGATGCTGCTGCTGCTGATACTGCTGCTGATGATGCTGCTGATGTTGCTGCTGATGCTGATGCTGCTACTGCTGCTGATGCTGCTTCTGATGCTACTACTGCTGATGCTGCTGATGCTGATGCTGCTACTGCTGCTGATGCTGCTACTGCTGATGCTGCTACTGCTGATGCTGATGCTGCTACTGCTGCTTATGCTGCTACTGCTGCTGATGCTGATGCTGCTGATGCTGATGCTGCTACTGCTGCTGATGCTGATGCTGCTGATGCTGATGCTGCTGCTGCTGCTGATGCTGCTACTGCTGCTGATGCTGCTACTGCTGCTGATGCTGATGCTGATGCTGCTGATGCTGATGCTGCTACTGCTGATGCTGATGCTGCTGCTGCTGATGCTGCTACTGCTGATGCTGCTGATGCTGATGCTGCTACTGCTGCTGATGCTGCTGATGCTGCTGATGCTGCTACTGCTGATGCTGATGCTGATGCTGCTGCTGATGCTGCTACTGCTGCTGCTGCTGCTGATGCTGATGCTGATGCTGCTGATGCTGATGCTGCTACTGCTGATGCTGATGCTGCTACTGCTGATGCTGCTGATGCTGCTGCTGCTGATGCTGCTACTGCTGATGCTGCTGATGCTGATGCTGATGCTGCTACTGCTGCTGATGCTGCTACTGCTGCTGATGCTGCTGATGTTGATGCTGCTGATGCTGATGCTGCTACTGCTGCTGATGCTGCTACTGCTGCTGATGCTGATGATGCTGCTGATGCTGATGATGCTGCTGATGCTGATGCTGCTACTGCTGCTGATGCTGCTGCTGCTTATGCTGATGCTGCTGATGCTGATGCTGCTACTGCTGCTGATGGTGCTACTGCTGCTGCTGCTGCTACTGCTGATGCTGATGCTGCTGATGCTGATGCTGCTGATGCTGCTACTGCTGCTGATGCTGCTACTGCTGCTGATGCTGCTGCTGCTGATGCTGATGCTGCTGATGCTGCTACTGCTGCTGATGCTGCTACTGCTGATGCTGATGCTGCTACTGCTGATGCTGATGCTGCTACTGCTGATGCTGATGCTGCTGATGCTGATGCTGCTGATGCTGATGCTGCTGATGCTACTGCTGCTACTGCTGATGCTGCTACTGCTGATGATGCTGATGCTGCTACAGCTGATGCTGTTACTGCTGATGCTGCTACTGCTGATGCTGCTACGGCTGATGCTGCTACTGCTGATGCTGCTGATGCTGCTACTGCTGATGCTGCTACTGCTGATGCTGCTGATGATGCTACTGCTGATGCTGTTACTGCTGATGCTGCTACTGCTGATGCTGCTGATGCTGCTACTGCTGATGCTGCTGATGCTGATGCTACTGTTGATGCTGCTACTGCTGATGCTGCTACTGATGCTGCTGCTACTGCTACTACTGATGCTGCTGCTACTACTGATGCTGCTGCTACTGCTACTATTGATGCTGCTACTGCTGATACTGCTGCTGCTGCTATTACTACCACTTACTACCTACTACTACTACCTACTACTACTAATAATAATACTACTACCTACTACTACTAATACACTACTACTACTACTACTAATACTGACTACTACAACTAATCTAGCTACTAATACTACTTACTTATTACTGTGACTACGTCTACTAATACTACTGTAGCTCAATAGAGTACCTACTACTAATAGCTACACGCCAAGCGACTAAGGACTACGTAATTACAATACTACTAACTAGTCCTACTACTACTAGTACTATGACGTCCTAATATCTGCTACTACTAATACTGGCTACTGACTATTAACTACTGTAATATGCTACTACTAATACTGCCTACCTATTAGGCTACTAATACTGCTACTACTAGACTACGCACTACTAATTGACTGACGTACTGCTAATACTAATACTATACTACGCTAATTACTTAATAATACTACTTACTACTACTAATACGCACTACTACCCTGACTAATACTACTACTAATACTAGCCTATACTACTTAATAACTACTCCTGAAGACTACTACTAATAACTACCGTATCAGACACTACTAATACTATCTAAAACTATACTAATGATCACGTAATACTACTAATACTACTACTAATTACTACTAGTTACTACTATCAACTACTAATACACTAATACTACTACTAATACTACTAGCGCAATCTAGCCTACTAATACTACTACTTAATACTTACTACTACTAATACTATAATATATAAATACTACTACTAAGGTAATACTATAATACTAATCTACTAATACTATTAATACTACTAATATACTAATATTAAAATTACTATAACTACTACTGTACTTACTAATATTACTTACACTACTACTAATACTACTACTTATCTACTACTAATACTAATTCTGACTACTGAATACTGCACGAATACTAGTACACTACAAATACTACTAATACTACTACTAATATAATACTACTACTAATACTACTACTATGACTACTACTACTACTACTACTACTACTACGTAATACTACTAATACTATTACTAATATAATACTACTACTAATAGACTCTACTAATACTACTAAGGTACTACTACTATATACGACTACTAATATACTACGTAATACTACTAATATACTACTTGAATTGACTTACTAATACTACTACTGACTCTCTTAATACTACTAATATATACTACTGTAACTACTACTACTAATACTTACTAATCACGATAATACTAATGCTACTACTACTACTACTCCTATATATACTAATACTACTTATATTACTAATTACTACTCATACTACTATACTAATAATACTAATTACTATGACTAATACTTACTAATAGACTAATAATATATACTACGACTACTCTAATAGACCTACTATACTAATCCTCAATAGTACTAATACTACTACTAATACTCTACTAATACTACTACTAATACTACTACTAATATAATGATTATACTACTAATACTATATATACTAATATAATGCTAATACTACTACTACTAATACTACTAATGACTAATACTGAATATATACTACAAATACTACTACTAATACTACTACTTGACTAATTAATATACTACTACTACTAATAACTAGCTAATTACTACGCTACTAATATAGCGCTACTAATACTACGTCTACTAATATACTACTAATACTATAACTGTAATACTGACTACTAATTATACTTACTATTACTTTAGAACTTACTATTACTACTAATACTTTATCTAATAGTACTAATAACTAATACTAATACTTGAATAGTACTACTACTATTACTACTAATACTACTACTAATACTGACTAATACTAAAAATACTACTAATACTAGCTAATAATAATACTTACTAATACTATTACTACTAATATACTACTAGCTATACTAATGACTACTAATTAATGACTACTACTACTACTAATTACTTACTACTATACTACTACTTCGTCATACTACTAATTGTACTAATTACTATTACTACTAAAATGTCTTACTACTAATACAAAGCAACTACTAATGACTACTACGTAATACTAATGAGTACTACTTACTAATACTACTATACTTACTACTGTATACTACTAATACTAATATACTAATACTGACCGTATAATAATAATACTAATACGTAAGAGTATAATAATACTACTACTACTAACTAATTAATCCTAATTTACTACTACTTAGCTACTACAATACGACTATAATTACTACTACTAATCTACTACTAATACGTAATACTACTAATACTACTACTCATTACTCTACTATACTGCTAGTTACTACTAATACTAATGACTCGACTAATACTAATACTACTTACTAACTAATACTACTAATACTACTACTAATAGCACTAAAGAGTACGTAATACTACTACTACTAAGTACTAATATCTAAGTTGCTACTAATACTACTATTATAATTACTTATATTATATACCTTTTCAAAAGAAAAAGCAACTTAGTGCTCCTACTACTAATACTACTAGCTGCAATACTAGATACTATACTACTATACTAATGGTAATTACTACTATACTAATACTACTACTAGTCTATCAGAAACACTACTACTGTACTACAATATACTACTCAAATACATGAATTACTAATAACCTACTAATACTACTTCTAATACTACTAATACTGCTAACATACTTACTAATACTACTACTAATACTATACTATACTACTATAATACTCATTACTTACTTAATTACTACTACTACTACTACTAATACTACTACTAATATTAATCCTTATACTACTACTAATTCCTGCTATACTACTACTACTAATACTATACTATTACTACTACTATTACTACACTACTACTAATATACTACTACTACTATACTACTACTACTTAATTACTATACTACGAATTTACTACTAATACTACTACTACTACTATAATTTTAAACTACTACTCAATGTACTAATACTCTACTAATTACTACTTACTAAATGATCATACTACTACTAATACTACTACTACTACTACTAATTACTAATACTGCATCATTGAAACTATACTACTACTAATACTACTTCCTACTACTAATACTACTGACGAATACTGACCTAGCTACTAGTAATACTATGACGGCTACTACTGATACACGACTTCGATAGAAGATGCCTCAATACTCTACTAATACGAATACTACTAATATCTACTAGACTAATACTACTGCATAGACTACTACTAATTACTACTCTAATACTACTACTACTAATACTAATATTACTTCTAATGACTAATATTAGCTAATACTATAATACTAATGATACTACTATTACTACTATAATACTATACGTAATACTAGCGAGTACTAATACTACTACTAATACTACTAGTTATTATCACTAATACTATACTAATACTGTAGCTATACTAATACTACTACTACTACTAATAACGCGTAATACTAATACTACTATACTAATACTGCTACTAATCCTAATACTACTAATATAATACTGAGATAACTAATAATACTATTACTATACTACGTACTACTACTAATACTACTTACTATACGAATTGCTTACTACTACTACTAATATCTAATGACGATACTACTAAAACTATAGTTCACTACTAATACTAATACTACTCTACTAATACTACTAATTACTACTACTGAATACTTACTAGAATACTACTACTAATTAGTACTACTCTAATACTACTACTACTACTAGCATCGAATGAGGCTCTGTATAATACTACTTATACTGCACTACGGCGTAATACTGTATACTGCAATACTACTAATACTATGACTAATACTATACTAATATACTTACTAATACTGACAGACTAGCTAATACTTACTAACTGCACTACTAACTACTTACTGAATACTACTAATACTACTACTAATGTACTACTAATACTACTACTACTACTAATGTACTACTACTAATACTACTGAATACTACTACTAATACTACTAATGACTCAATAATACTCTACTACTACTAATGACTAATAAATAGCTAATACTACTATAATACTATAATACTAATAAGTACTACTAGTACTAATACTACAGTACTACTACTAATACTAATATCTCAATATAGCTAATACTACTATACTACTACTAATACTACTACTAATACTACTAATACTACTACTAGTAATTACTACAATACTAAACTATTACTACTATACTCTAATACTCTACTACTATAACTAATTACGTACTACTACTGATACTTTAGCTACTAAATATACTACTACTACTAATACTTACTATACTACTACGCTAATCTACTACGCGTGAAGATTACTAATACTACTACTAATGTACCTTTATAATACTAATAGGCTTGATTACTACTAATATACTACTAATACTTACTAATATAATGACTACAGCTCAATATTACTACGATACTACGTAATACTAATACTAATACTAATACTACGAAATACTACTGACTAATACTATTGATCAGTGTTGTACTAATACTAATGCTATAATAAATAATTACTTACTACTAATACTACTAATACTAATACTAGTCTAACTAGCTGAAAATAGCTACTACTATAATACTGACTACTACTAATACTACGATCCTACTATCTACTACTAAATACGATTTACTACTAATATCTACGCTAATATAGCTACACTACTAATACGTACGCGCACTAATACTAATACTACTAATCTAATCTACTTAATTAACTACTAACTAGTATCATATATACGTACTACTAATACTACATAAGTCTCCTACTAATACTTACTACTATTATCTACTACTAATACCTACTTACTACTATACTAATACTTAATATACTACTACTAATAATGTACTACTAGCTATACTACTATATACTACTACTAATACTAACACTATGACTAATACGTACTAATACTCACTACTAGATACTTAATAATACTAAGTTCTACTAATATACTACTAATACTACTATACTACTAAATACTGCTACACTACTACTAATATCTACTATACTACTAATACTTACTACTACGCTCAATACTAGTGTCGATATACTAATAACTTACTACGTAATGACTAATGCTACTACTCTACTACTACTACTAATATACTACTAGATACTAATGACTACTAATACTAATAATACTACTACTACTACTATACTACTAATTACTCTATACTACTTGGACTACTAATACTACTACTACTACTAATACCTAATAACTGACGAATACTATACTCATACTTATATACCTAGACTATACAATTAATACTACTGCAACTGCGCAATACTACCTACAACTACAATTACTACATACTGCAACTACTAGTTACTACAACCACTACTACTCACTACCACTATAATAACTACTACTACTACCTACAATACAATTACTACTACTGCTACTACTACTACTACCACTTACTACATGCAACAAACAACTACTTACTCTGCAACTACTACCTTACAGCTACTCAATGTACTACTACGTCGCAGAACTAGCTACAACTTACTAGTACTACCTACTAATGTCCACGTGACTGCGATTACGACCGAATACTGTTAATACTCTTACATGTAATTAACTACAATTATTCCAGGCGTATTCATTATTAGTGTTCTTTAGTCTTGATGTACTCTTGATGTATGTTCCACTTTTATTTTACATGTTATGTTCGCTGCGTAACCGTCTATGCCACTGTGCAGGACCTGACCTGGCTCGGTCGTGAGCTGACCTGTGTCGACGGTAGTGAGCTGACTGTGTCGGTAGGTCGCTGGACGTGTGTCGGTAGTTGAGCTGACCTGTGTCGGGTTGTGAGCTGACCGTGTGGTCGGTAGTGAGCCTGACGCCTGCTGTCGGTGAGCGGAGCTGGACCTGTGTCGGTTAGTGAGCTCTGACCCTGGTCGTCGGTAGTGGAGCGTGCGACATGTGTCGGTTAGGAGGCCTGACCTGTGTCGGTAGTGAGCTGGAACACTGTGTCGGTGTAGTGGTGCACGTGACCTGTGTCGTAGTGAGCTGACCTGTGCTCAGGTAAGTGAGCTGACAGCCGTCGGTAGTTGAGCTGACCTGTGTCGTAGTGAGGCGCGTACCTGTGTCGCGGTCTGAGAGCTGACGTTTGTCGGTAGTGAGGCTGACCTGTGTCGGTAGTGAGCTGACCTGTGTCGGTAGTGAGCTGGAATGTGTCGGTAGTGCAGCTGGGACAGGTGTCGGTAGTGAGTGACCTGGGTGCACGGTAGTGAGCTGCCGTCGCTGTCGGTAGGAAGTGACTGTGTGGCGGTAGGTGGGCTGGACTACTAAAGTTTTGTGTGCGGTAGTGAGCTGACATGTGTCGGTAGTGAGCTGACGGGTGTCGGTTAGGGGAGCGGACATGTGTCGGTGAGTGTGTGCCTGTGTCGGAGCGCAGAGCGACATGTGGTCCGGTAGTTGGCTGACGCGTGGTGTCGAGTGTAGTGAGCTGACATGGCTCACGGTAGTGAGCTGACCTGCTGTCTCGGTATGAGCTGCGATGTGTCGGTAGTGAGCTGCACGGGTGTCGGTAGCTGAAGCTGACGTGTGTCGCACTCGGTAGTGAGCTGACGTTGTGTCGGTAGGAGCTGGACGTGCGGTGCGGGAGTGAGCTGACGTGTGTCGGTAGGGAGGCTGACGTCACAGGTGCGTCGGTAGTGAAGCTGACGTGTGTCGGTAGTGAGCGAGTGTGTCGCGGTTAGTTAGCTGACGTGTGTCGGTTGAGTGGAGCTTGACGTGTGGTCGGTTGTGAGCTGACGTGTGTCGGTAGTGGAGGGACGTGTGTCGGTAGTTGAGCTGTACGCCTGTGCCGGTAGTGAGCTGACGTGTGTCGGTAGGAGCTGACGTGTGTCGTGTCGTGAGCTGACCTGTGCCGGTAGTGCGCTGGTCCTGTGTCGGTATTGAGGCTGACGTGTGTCGTAGTGAGCTGACTGTGTCGGTAGTGAGGTGCGTGTGTTCGGCGCGAGTTGAGTGACGTGGTGTCGGTAGTGAGCTGACGTGTGTCGGTAGTGAGCTGACGTGTGTCGGTAGTGAGCTGACCTGTGTCGGTAGTGAGCTGACCTGTGTCGGTAGTGAGCTGACCTGTGTCGGTAGTGAGCTGACCTGTGTCGGGTGCTCGTAGCTGACGTGTGTGTGCACGGTAGTGTGCTGACGTGTGTCGGGAGTGAGACTGGACGTGTGTCGGTAGTGGCTGGACCTGTCCGGTAGTTGAGTGACGGTGTCGGTGAGGAGCTGACGTGTGTCGGTAGTGAGCTGGCTCGTGTGTCGGTGAGGCCAGCAGACGTGTGTCGGTATGAGGCGGACGTGTGGTCGGGTGTGAGCTGACGTGTGTCGGTAGTGAGCTGTCCTGTGTCGCGGTAGTGAGGCCTGACGGGTCGCTCGATAGTGCGCTGACAGGTTGTCGGTAGTGAGCTGGACCGTGTGCCGGGAGTTGAGCTGGTCGTGTGTGTCGGTGGTGTAAGGATGACGTGTGTCTCGGTAGTGAGCTGACTGGGTCGGTAGTGAGCTGACGTGTGTCGGTAGTGAGCTGACGTGTGTCGGTAGTGAGCTGACCTGTGTAGGCAGTGAGCTGACCTGTGTCGGTAGCGAGCTGACCTGTATCGGTAGTGAGCTGACATGTGTCGGTAGCGAGCTGACCTGTGTCGGTAGCGAGCTGACCTGTGTCGGTAGCGAGCTGACCTGTGTCGGTAGCGAGCTGACCTGTGTCGGTAGCGAGCTGACCTGTGGATATACACATACCAGGTTCCAGTAATTACTCAAATCCCGCACCCTAGGTTGAACTCCATTTCCTGAAGTGAGTCAGTCGTGCGAGATTGAAAGTTACGTTATACAACTGACCCTTGTAGGTTTAGCGCTTCAATTTTTTATTGAAATATTAATAATACATTATACAACCATCGGCCGTGATCTGGATTTTTACATCACCTTCTGGCTTGTCATACAGACCAAGATATTCGTATTACCTGGTGTATCTAATACTCGTTCTGTTAAAATTACGCTACACTGTGGAATGATGATGTGAGTTTAGAGGATCAGTGCAGCATCCTGCAGGCAGGTCACCATGCTGGGGTTGTCTGCTGCTGCAACCACAGCAACACAGCATCAGACATCACCATGCTGGGGTTGTCTGCTGCTGCAACCACAGCAACACAGCATCAGACATCACCATGCTGGGGTTGTCTGCTGCTGCAACCACAGCAACACAGCATCAACATCACCATGCTGGGGTTGTCTGCTGCTGCAACCACAAGCAACACAGCATCAGACATCACCAAAGCTGGGGTTGTCTGCTGCTGCAACCACAGCAACACAGCATCAGACATCACCATGCTGGGGTTGTCTGCTGCTGCAACCACAGCAACACAGCATCAGACATCACCATGCTGGGGTTGTCTGCTGCTGCAACCACAGCAACACAGCATCAGACATCACCATGCTGGGGTTGTCTGCTGCGGGAAAACCCGCAAACAGCATCAGACATACCAGCGGGTTTTGTCTCCTGCTGAAAAACCCCCAGCAACACAGCATCAGACATCCCATGCTGGGGTTGTCTGCTCTGAACTACACCCCACGCATCAGACACCCCAAATGGGGGGGTTTGTCTGCTGCTGAAAACCAACCACCACAGCATCGCTCATGCTGGGGTTGCTGCTGAAACTACCCAAAACAGCATCAAACATCACCATGCTGGGGTTGTCTGTGCTGCAACTAAACCACCACGCTTTAGACACCCCATGCTGGGGTTTGTCTTGCTGCAACCACACCACCAAAAGCATAAAAACATCCCTTTGCGGGGTGTTGCGCTGAAAACTACACCCCACAGCTTAACATCACCAGCGGGGTTGTCTGCTGCTGCAACCAAACCCCACAGCATCAAACATCACCATGCTGGGGTTGTCGCTGCTGCAACTACACCCCACAGACAAAATACCATGCTGGGGTTTCTGCTGCTGCAACCACACCACCACAGCATCAGAAATCACCTGCTGGGGTTGTTGTGCTGCAACACACCAACACCAACAAGCCTGGGGTTGGGGTTTTGGCCACCCAGACACCAGACGCACTGAACACGTGTCGTGGATGCCGGGAAAAAACGGGGCCAAAAAGAGAACCTTCCTCTGTCCCTCTCACTTCCCTTCCTCTGCCCTCATATTTTCCTTTTCCTCCCCCTCTCACTTCCTACCTCTGTCCCTCACATTTCCCCTTCCTCTGTCCTCATCACTTCCCTACCCTGCCCCTCTTTTCACCCCCCTTTCCCTCTGCCCCCTCATCATTTCCCCTTCCCCTCTGTCCCTCTCATTCCTTCCTCTGTCCCTCACATTTCCCTTCTCTGTCCCTACACTTCCCTTCCTCTGTCCCTCATCACTTCCCTTCCTCTGTCCCTCATCACTTCCCTTCCTCTGTCCCTCATCACTTCCCTTCCTCTGTCCCTCATCACTTCCCTTCCTCGTCCCTCACACTTCCTTCCTTCCCTCATCACTTCCCTTTCCTCTGTCCCTCATCACTTCCCTTCCTTGTCCTCATCACTTCCCTTCCTCGTCCCTCATCCTTCCCCTTTCCCTTTTTTTGTCCCTCATCATTCCCTTTCCTCTGCCCCCTCTCATTTCCCCTTTCCTCTGCCCCTCTCATTTCCCCTTCCTCGTCCCCATACTTCCCTTCCTCTGTCCCTCTCATTTCCCCTTCCTGGCCCCTCATCACTTCCCTTCCTCTGTCCTCTCACTTCCCTTCTCTGTCTCTCATCATTTCCCCTTTCCCTTGTGTCTCATCATTTCCCCTTCCTCTTTTTAATATACTTCCTTCCTCTGTCTCATCATTTCCCCTTCCTCTGTCCCCAATCACCCCCCTTCCTCTGTGTTCATCATTCCCCTTCCTCTGTATTCATCATTCCCTTCCTCTGCTATCATTCCCTTCCTCGTCCCTCATCACTGCCCTTCCTCTGCCCCTCATCACTTCCCTTGCGCTGGTTCACCCTTTCCCTTCCTCTGTGTACCCACTTCCTTCCCTCTGTGCTCATCACTTTTTCCCTCCTGCCATCATTTCCCTTCCTTGTCCCTCATCACTTCCCTTCCTCTGTCCTTCACACTTCCCTTCCACGTTCTCATCATTTCCCCCTTTTTCTTCATCATTTCCCTTCCTCTATCTCATCACTTCCCTTCCTCTGTGTTTTCCATTCCCCTTTCTTGTATCTCATCATTTCCCTTCCCTTTTTGTGTCTCTCATTCCCTTCCCTGCCCCCTCTCACCCCCTTCCTCTGTCCCTCATCACTTCCCTTGCGTGTGTCTCATCATTTCCCCTTTCCCCTCTGTTCACTCATTTCCCCTTCCCTCTGTCCCTCATCATTCTCCTCTGCCCCTCTCACTTCCCTTCCTCTGTCCTATCACTTCCCTTCCTCTGTGTCCATCACTTCCCTTCGTCTGTCCCTCATCACTCCCTTCCTCTGCCCCCTCATCACTTCCCTTCCTCTGTCCCCACACTTCCCTTCATTGGTTATCAATTCCCTTCCTTGTCTCATCATTCTCTTCCTATGTATCTCTACTTCCCTTCCCTCTTTCTCCTCACTTCCCTTCCTCTTCCCCATCATTCCTTGCGCTGTCTCATTCTTCCCTTCCCTGTCAAAAACGTTTTCCTTCCTCTGTGTCTCATCATTTCCCTTCCTCTGTCCCTCATCCTTTCCCCTTCCTTGTCCCTCATCCTTCCTTCCCTCTGTGTCTCTCCTTCCCCCTCTGTGTCTCATCACTTCCCTTCCCTGTCCCTCATCATTCCTTCCTTTGCCCCATCATTCCCTTCCCTGTCCTCTCACTTCCCTTCCTCTGTCCCTCATCACTTCCTTCCTTGTCCCTCATTACTTCCATTTCCGTCCCTCATCATTCCCTTTCCTCGTCCCTCATCATTTCCCTTCCTCTGCCCCTCATCATTTCCCCTTCTCTGTCCTCATCACTTCCCCTTCCCTTTCCCTCATCACCCCCCTTCATCTGTCACTCATCACTTCCCCTTCCCTTTGTGTCTCATCATTCCCTTCCTCTGGCCTCATCATTTCCCTTCCTCTGCCCTCATCATTTTCCTTCCTCTGCCCCTCATCATTTCCCTTATCTCCCCGATCACTTCCCCCTCTCCCCCTCATCATTTCCCCATTCCTCTGTGTCTCTCATTTCCCCTTTAATCTGTGCCTCCACTTGCCTTCCTCTTCCTCATCATTTCCCCTTTTCCTCTGCCCCTCATCCTTCCCTTCCTCGCCCCTCATATTCCCCTTTTCATTGTCCCTCTCACTTCCATTCCTCTGCCCCTCATCCTTCCCTTCCTCTGCCCCTATCATTTCCCCTTTCCTCTGTCCTCACCCTTTCCCTTCACTGTCCCTCATATTTCCCCTTCCTCTGTCCCTCTCATTTCCCCTTTCCTCTGTCCCCATCACTTCCCCCCCGCCCCTCATCACTTTCCTTCCTCTGTCCCTCATCTCTTCCCTTCATCTGTCCCTCATCACTTCCCTTCCTCTGTCCCTCATCACTTCCCTTCCTCTGTGTCTCATCACTTCCCTTAAAATCTGTGTCTTATCACCCCCTTCCTCTGTCCCTCATCACTTCCCTTTCCCTTGCCCCCATCTTTTCCCCTTTTATCTGCCCCTCATCACTTCCCTTCCTCTGTCCCTCATCATTCCCCTTTCCCTCTGTGTCTCATCCTTCCCAAATTGTGTCTTATCATTTCCCTTTCTCTGTCCTCATCACTTCTCTTCCTCTGTCACTTCACTTCCTTCCTCTGTGTTCATCATTTCCCTTCCCTCTGCCCCCTCTCATTTCCCCTTCCTCTGCCCTCTCATTCCCTTCCTCTGTCCCTCATCATTCCCTTCCTCTGCCCTCATCATTTCCCCTTCCTCTGTCCTCATCATTTCCCCTTATCTGTCCTCATCATTCCCCTTCATCTGTCCCTCATCACTTCCCTTCCCTGTCCCTCATCATTCCCCTTCCTCTGTCCCCCTATTCCCCTTCCTCGTCCCCTATCACTTCCCTTCCTCGTCCCTCACACTTCCCTTTCTCTGTCCCTCATCATTTCCCCTTTTTCCTCTGTCCCTCATCATTTCCCCTTTCCTCTGTCCTCATCACTTCCCTTTTCCTCTGTCATCATCCTTCCCTTCCTCTGTCCCCTCATTTCCCCTTCCCTGCCCTCATCATTTTTCCCCTTCCTCTGTCCCTCTTTTACTTCCCTTTTCTGTCCCTCATCACTTCCCTTCCTCTGCACTAAACATTCCCTTCCTCGCCCTCACATTTCCCCTTTCCTCTGTTCCCCATCACTTCCCTTCCTCTGTCCCTCATCACTCATTTCCCTTCCTCTGTGTCTCATCACCCCCTTCCCTCTGTCCCTCATCATTTCCCTTCCTCTGGTTCACACTTCCCTTCTTGTGTCTATCATTTCCCCCTTCCCTGCCCCCTCATCATTCCCTTTCTTCTGTCCCTCATCATTCCCTTCCTCTGTCCTATCATTCCCTTTCCTTGTCCTCATCATTTTCCTTCCTCTGCCCCTCATCACTTCCCTTCCTCGCCCCTTTTCCTTTCCCTTTTCCTCTGTCGTCATCACTTCTTTTCCCTCTGTCGTATCATTTCCCTTCCCTCTGTCCCTCATCACTTCCCTTCCTCTGTCACTCACACTTCCCTTCCTCTGTCGCTCTACTTCTCTTTCTGTCGCCATCACTTCTCTTCCTCTGTCACTCATCACTTCCCTTCCTCTTGTCTCACATTTCCCCTTTCCTCTGTCCGTCATCACTTCCCTTCCTCCCTCATCATTTCCCTTTTCTGTCCCCTCACTTCCTTCCTCTGTCACTCATCATTTCCCCTTCCCCTCTACCCTAATCACTTCCCCCTCGTCACTCACACTTCCCTTTCTCTTCCCTATCACTTCCCTTCCTCTGTCATCATCATTTCCTTCCCTGTGTTCATCATTCCCTTCCTCTGTCCTCAAAATTCCCTTCCTCTGTCCCTCATCATTTTTCCCTTTCTCTGTCCTCATCTTTTCCTTCCTCTGTCCCTCATCACTTCCCTTTCTCGTCCCTCATCATTCCCCCTTCCTCGTCCCCATCATTTCCCCTTCCCTTGCCCTCATACTTCCCTTCCTCGCCCCATTTTCCCTTTCTCTGTCCCTCACATTCCCCTTCCTCTGTGTCTCTCATTCCCTTCCCTCTGTCCCTCATCACTTCCCCCCCCTCTGTCACTCATCATTTCCCTTCCTCTGTCCCCTCATCACTTCTCTTCCTCTTCGCTTATTTCCTTCCTCTGTCATACACTTCCCTTCCTCTGGTTCATCATTTCCCCTTTCCTCTGTCCCTCATCACTTCCCTTCCTCTGTCACTCATCACTTCCCTTCCTCTGTCCCTCATCACTTCCCTTCCTCTGTCACTCATCACTTCCCTTCCCTCTACCCCTCATCACCCCTTCCTCTTCACCCCTCATTTCCCCTTTCTCTGCCCCTCATCACTTCCCTTCCTCTGTCATCATCACTTCCCTTCCTCGTGTTCCTCCACTTCCCTTCCTCTGTCCCTAACATTCCCTTTCCCTCGTGTTCATCACTCCTTCCTCTGCCCCGTATCATTTCCCTTCCTCGTCACCATCACTTCCTTTCTCTGTCCCTCATCACTTCCCTTTCCCCGCACTCATCACTTTTTTCCTCTACCCCTCATCACTTCCCTTCCTCTGTCACTCATCACTTCCCTTTCTCTGTCCCTCATCACTTCCCTTCCTCTGTCACTCATCACTTCCCTTCCTCTGTGTCTCATCACTTCCCTTCCTCTGTCCCTCATCACTTCCCTTCCTCTGTCCCTCATCACTTCCCTTTCTCTGTCCCTCATCACTTCCCTTCCTCTGTCCCTCATCACTTCCCTTTCTCTGTCCCTCATCACTTCCCTTCCTCTGTCCCTCATCACTTCCCCTTCCCTCTTCCCTCACACTTCCCTTCCTCTGTCCCTCATTACCCCCTTTCTTGCCCCTCATCACTCCCTTCCTCTGGTCTCATCATTCCCTTCTCTGTCCCTCATCACTTTCCTTTTTTCCTCTGTCCTCATCACTTCCCCTTCCCTCTGTCGCTCATCATTCTCTTCCCTCTGCCCTCTCATTCTTTTCCTCGTCACTATCATTCCCCTTCCTCTGTGCTCATAAATTCCCTCCCTGCCCGTCATCACTTCCCTTCCTCTGTACTCTCACTTCCTTTCTCTTCCCTCTCACTTCCCTCCTCTGTCACTCTTTCCCTTCCTTCCTCTATCCCCATCATTCCCTTCCCTCTGTCCTCTCACTTCCCTTTCTTGCCCCTCATCATTCCCCTTCCCTCTGTCACTCACCCCTTTCCCCTTTCCTCTGTGTTCTCACTTCCCTTCCTCGCCCTCACCCTTTCCCCCCTCGTCCTCTTCACTTCCCTTTCTCTGCCCCCTCTCACTTCCCTTCTCTGCCCCTCATCATTTTCCCTTTCTCTGCCCCTCATCATTCCTTCCTCTGTCCCTCTCACTTCCCTTCTTGCCCCTCACATTCCCTTCCCTTCCCTCATTCTTCCCTTTCTCGCCCCTCATCATTTTCCCTTTCCTCTGTTTCACATTTCCCTTTCCTCGTGTCCTCATTTCCCTTCCTCGTCCCTCATCACTTCCCTTTCTCTGTCCCTCTCACTTCCCTTCCCTCTGTCACCACCCACTTCCCTTCCTCTGTCCCTATCATTTCCCCTTTCCTCTGTCGCTTTTCCCCTTCCTCTGTCCTATCACTTCCCTTCCCTGTGCTCATCACTTCTCCTTTCCTCGTCACTCATCACTTCCCTTCCTTGTGTCTCATCACTTCCCTTCCTTGTCCGTCATCCTTCCCTTTCCTCTTTAAATCATCACTTCCCTTTTCTCGTCCTCATCACTTCCCTTCCTTGTCACTAAACCCCTTCCCTTCCTCTATCCCTCACATTTCCCCTTCCTCTGTATCATCATTTCCCCTTTCTCTGTCCCTCATCCTTCCCTTCCCCGTCACCATCACTTCCCTCCTCTGTCACTCACACTTCCCCTTGTGTCTCTCATTCCCTTCCCTGTCCCTCATCATTTCCCCTTCCCTGTCCCTCTTCACTTCCCTTTCTCTGCCCCTATCACTTCCCTTCCCTGCCCCTCACCCCTTCCCTTTCTCTGTCCCTCATCACTTCCCTTCCTCTGTCCCTCATCACTTCCCTTCCTCTGTCCCTCATCACTTCCCTTCCTCTGTCCCTCATTACTTCCCTTTCTCTGTCCCTCATCACTTCCCTTCCTCTGTCACTCATCACTTCCCTTCCTCTGTCCCTCATCATTTCCCCTTCCCTCTGTACTCTTTTCCTTTCCCCTTTCCTGCCCCTATCACTTCCCTTCCTCTGCATCATCATTTCCCCTTCCTCTGTCATCATACTTTCCTTCCTTGTCACTCATCCTTCCCTTCCTCTGTGTCTCACCCTTTCCCCTTTCCTCTTGTTCATCACTTCCTTTCTCTGCCCCTATCATTTCCCCTTCCTCTGCCCTATCATTCCCTTCCTCGTCACCACACTCCCTTTCTCTGCCCCTCATCACTTCCCTTCCTCTGTCATCATCACTTCCCTTCCCCTCTGTCATATCATTTCCCTTCCTCTGCCCCTCATCACTTCCCTTCCTTGCCCCTCATCATTTAAACTTCCTTGCCCTCATTATTCCCTTTCCTGTCCCTCACATTTCCCTTCCTCTGTCATCACACTCCCTTCCCTTCCCTCATCACTTCCCTTCCTCTGTGTCCATCACTTCCCTTCTCTTCCCTCATAACATCACTTCCCTTCCTCTGTTTCATACTTCCCTTCCTCTGTCCCCATCACTTCCCTTCCCTCGGGGTTTTTTCCCTTTCCCCTTTCTCGTGTCTCATCATTTTTCCCTTCCTCTGCCCCTCATCACTTCCCCTTTCTCTGTCCCTCATCACTTCCCTTCCTCTGTCACTCATCACTTCCTCCTCTGCACTATCACTTCCCCTTCCTTTTCCCCTCACCCTTTCCCTTTCTCTGTCCCTCATCATTCCCTTCCTTGTCCTCATCACTTTCTTCCTTGTCGCTCATCACTTCCCTTCTTGTCCCATCATTTCCCCTTCTCTGTCGCTCATCATTTCTTTTCCCTCTGTACTATCATTTCCCCCTTCCCTCTGTGTCTCATCATTCCCCCCCGTCCTCACACTTCCTTCCTCTGTCACTCATCACTTCCCTTTCTCGCCCCTCTCATTTCCCCTTCCTCTTTCCCTCATCATTTCCCCTTTTCGCCCTCCCCCACTTCCCTTCCTCTGTCCCTCTCATTTCCCCTTCCTCTGTCCCTCATCACTTCCCTTCTCTGTCCCTCTTTCTTCCCTTTCTCTGTCCCTATACCTTCCCCTTTCCCTCGTGTCTCATTTTTCCCTTCCTCTGTCCCTCATCACCCCCCTTTCCCCTTGGTTTCATTTCCCCTTCCTTGTGTCTCATCACTCCCTTCCTCTGTCCTCTCATTTCCCCTTTTCCTGTCCCTATCACTTCCCTTCCTCTGTCACTATCACTTCCCTTCCTTGTCCCTCATCACTTTTTCCCTGTCGTCATCACTCTTTCCTCTGTCGCTCATATTCCTTCCCTTTTCCCCTAACATTCCCCTTTCCCTCTTCGCTCATCCTTCTCTTCCCTGTCACTCATCACCCCCTTTCCTCTGTGTCTCACTTCCCTTCCTCTGTCCGGGCATCATTCCCTTTCCCCTCGTCACTCTCACTTCCCTTTTCTCTGCCCCTCTCATTCCCCCTTCCCTGTCATCATACTTCCTTCCTCTATCCCTCTCACTTCCCTTCCTCTGCACCTCATTTCCCCTTTTCTTCCCTCATCACTTCCCTTCCTCTGTCATCATCATTCCCCCCCTCTGTCACTCATACTTCCCTTCCTCTGTGTCTTACTTCCCCCCTCTGCATACATTTCCCCTTCCTCTGTCCCCCATCATTTCCCTTTCTCTGTCCCTCACACTTCCCTTCCTTTTCCCCTTTCACTTCCTTCTCTTCCCCATCATTTCCCTTCCTCTGCCCTAAAACCTTCCCTTCCTCTGTCCCTCATCACTTCCCTTTCCTCGTCCCTCATTATTCCCTTTTCCCTTGCCCCTCATCACTTCCCTTCCTCTGTCACTCATCACTTCCCCCTTCCTCTGTCCCTCATATTTCCCCCTTCCTCTGTCACTCATCATTTCCCTTTCTCTTTCCTATCACTTCCCTTCCTCTGCCCCTCACCCTTTTCCCTTCTCTGTCACTCATCACTTTCCCCTCTGCACTCATCACCCCCTTCCTCTGTCCCCATCACTTCCCTTTCCCTCTGTCATCATCATTTCCCCTTTTCTCTGCCCCTCACCCCCTTCCTCTGTATCACCCTTCCCTTCCTCTGGTCTCTACTTCCCTTCCTCTGTGTCTCATCATTTCCCTTCTCTGTCCCTCATATTCCCTTCCTCTGTCACTCATCACTTCCCTTCCCTTTTGTCACTTCACTTCCCTTTCCCTTCCCTCTCATCATTTCCCCTTTCCTCTGTCCCTCATCATTCCTTCTTCCATCTATCTCCCTTCGCCAAATACCGAAGCGTCCACGTAGCACAGTGGTTCGATCTTTAAATCACAACTGCAATTTCCTTTGTTTGACCCTGGCACAAAGAAATTTCCTTTACACCCCCTGTGCCCCCCAAGTACTATTCCCCAAAATAGGTCCTACCTGTTAAAAACGCACTCAGTGATTAATTACTCCGTATCCCCTAAAAGTTTTCAAGTATAGGATATACCGGAGACGGTTCGGGGGTCAGCCCCCCCCGCGGTCGGTCTGGATAGTCCTGCGGGGGTCAGGGCGTGATCAACCAGGCTGCCGACGTCAATACAGCTACCTTGTACCAAAATGAAAATTAAGATGTAATCCGCATCTGCTAAACAAATGTTAAAAGGGAAGGTACATCCGGGCAACTTATCTGGATCAGCATAAATTTGGTTGGTGTTGTTTAATACCGCAAATTTTTTTTTGTTTTTTTTATTTTAGGGGGTTTTTGCCAAGTTATTGCGACAAAATTTTCATTTGTATAGACGCATTTTAGTTTTAATTTTTTTACGCGCTCGTTATAAATAATGTGGATAAAAATTTAATTTCTCCCCGTGTGTGGGCTGCCCCATCCTGGAAACAAGCAATTTAAAAGAATAGTAATGTCAGCTCGCTGGAATGAACCCTTTTAAAAGCTGACGTGAGTGTCCGTCAGCTCTGCTGGAATGAAGCCTTTGAAGCTGACGTGAGCTGTCCGTCAGCATTGGTAAGCTGACTGATCACCTCAAAGCTAAATTTACTCTCTCGATTGTTTTATTTTTTTTATTCCAATAAGACTGTCGTGCAGGCCACACATTTCAGTAATAAAGACACATACACACACACGTCTTCAGGTTGTCAGCAGTGTAGATAGTCAGTAGAAGGTGTCATTCTGTGTGGCTGTTGTGGTGAACTTTATGGGTAAAACTTCTCATGAAGTGGGAGGAATCCACTCCGGTTATTATAATGATGAGGAGATTAAATGGTGTTTGGAGTCAGTGTTGATTACCTTGCCCCGTGGCCTGGTGGTTAATGCTCTCGCTTCACACGACGAGGGTCTAGGTTCGATTTCCAGCGAGGGTAGAAACATTGGGCGTGTTACTTTACACCGGTTGTCTTTGTCCCCCGTCAGTAAAATGAGTACCTGGGTGTTAGTCGACTGGGACTGGTGTGGGTCGCATCCTGGGACAAAACTGACCTAATTTGCGGGAAATGCTCAGCATAACAAGCAGCTTTCTATAATATAGTAGTATGTCACTGATGTCAACTGTGGTCTGTATACCTTGTATATGTACTTGTAGCAAATAAAGATAGTATATATTACCAAAGTTGATACCAATGGTACTTTCAGCCTGTGGTGTGTCTTGGCTTGTCAGTCCCTGAATCCTCTCTACAGGTGTCACCATCAGTGTCCTCTGCTCTTGGCTGTTCCACTTATACAGTGCTCTTGACTTTGTTCCACTTATACAGTGCTCTTGACTTTGTTCCACTTATACAGTGCTCTTGACTTTGTTCCACTTATACAGTGCTCTTGACTTTGTTCCACTTATACAGTGCTCTTGACTTTGTTCCACTTATACAGTGCTCTTGACTTTGTTCCACTTATACAGTGCTCTTGACTTTGTTCCACTTATACAACACTCTTGACTTTGTTCCACTTATACAGCACTCTTGACTTTGTTCCACTTATACAGCACTCTTGACATTGTTCCACTTATAC
Organism: Cherax quadricarinatus; assembly: GCF_026875155.1. Lineage (NCBI taxonomy): Eukaryota > Metazoa > Arthropoda > Malacostraca > Decapoda > Parastacidae > Cherax > Cherax quadricarinatus. The sequence continues at coordinate 57,186,184 of NC_069410.1, forward strand.
AGCGCTCTTGACTTTGTTTCACTTATACAGTGCTCTTGACTTTGTTCCACTTATACAGCGCTCTTGACTTTGTTTCACTTATACAGTGCTCTTGACTTTGTTCCACTTATACAGTGCTCTTGACTTTGTTCCACTTATACAGTGCTCTTGACTTTGTTCCACTTATACAGCGTTCTTGACTTTGTTCCACTTATACAGTGCTCTTGACTTTGTTCCACTTATACAACACTCTTGACATTGTTCCACTTATACAGTGCTCTTGACTTTGTTTCACTTATACAGTGCTCTTGACTTTGTTCCACTTATACAGTGCTCTTGACTTTGTTCCACTTATACAGTGCTCTTGACTTTGTTCCACTTATACAGCACTCTTGACATTGTTCCACTTATACAGCGCTCTTGACTTTGTTTCACTTATACAGTGCTCTTGACTTTGTTCCACTTATACAGTGCTCTTGACTTTGTTCCACTTATACAACACTCTTGACATTGTTCCACTTATACAGTGCTCTTGACTGTTTCACTTATACAGTGCTCTTGACTTTGTTCCACTTATACAGTGCTCTTGACTTTGTTCCACTTATACAGTGCTCTTGACTTTTTTCCACTTATACAGCGTTCTTGACTTTGTTCCACTTATACAGTGCTCTTGACTTTGTTCCACTTATACAACACTCTTGACATTGTTCCACTTATACAGTGCTCTTGACTTTGTTTCACTTATACAGTGCTCTTGACTTTGTTCCACTTATACAGTGCTCTTGACTTTGTTCCACTTATACAGTGCTCTTGACTTTGTTCCACTTATACAGTGCTCTTGACTTTGTTCCACTTATACAGTGCTCTTGACTTTGTTCCACTTATACAGTGCTCTTGACTTTGTTCCACTTATACAGTGCTCTTGACTTTGTTCCACTTATACAGTGCTCTTGACTTTGTTCCACTTATACAGTGCTCTTGACTTTGTTCCACTTGTACAGTGCTCTTGACTTTGTTTCACTTATACAGTGCTCTTGACTTTGTTCCACTTATACAGTGCTCTTGACTTTGTTCCACTTATACAGTGCTCTTGACTTTGTTCCACTTATACAGTGCTCTTGACTTTGTTCCACTTATACAGTGCTCTTGACTTTGTTCCACTTATACAGTGCTCTTGACTTTGTTCCACTTATACAGTGCTCTTGACTTTGTTCCACTTATACAGTGCTCTTGACTTTGTTCCACTTATACAGTGCTCTTGACTTTGTTCCACTTATACAGTGCTCTTGACTTTGTTCCACTTATACAGTGCTCTTGACTTTGTTCCACTTATACAGTGCTCTTGACTTTGTTCCACTTATACAGTGCTCTTGACTTTGTTCCACTTATACAGTGCTCTTGACTTTGTTCCACTTATACAGCACTCTTGACATTGTTCCACTTATACAGCACTCTTGACTTTGTTCCACTTATACAATGCTCTTGACTTTGTTCCACTTATACAACGCTCTTGACTTTGTTCCACTTATACAGTGCTCTTGACTTTGTTCCACTTATACAGCACTCTTGACATTGTTCCACTTATACAGCACTCTTGACTTTGTTCCACTTATACAGTGCTCTTGACTTTGTTCCACTTATACAACACTCTTGACTTTGTTCCACTTATACAGTGCTCTTGACTTTGTTCCACTTATACAGTGCTCTTGACTTTGCTCCACTTATACAGTGCTCTTGACTTTGTTCCACTTATACAGTGCTCTTGACTTTGTTCCACTTATACAGTGCTCTTGACTTTGTTCCACTTATACAACATTAATATCTTAATTCTGCACTTGTCTTATTTACCAGGAGCTACAATTAATTTATGAACAATGAGACATTGATGCAACATATGGGAATCTTCAATGTATTGGCTTAATCAGTTCAATATAAAGATCTACAAGAGGAGGAGTTTGAGGTAATCAGTCCCTCAGCTTTGAGTCGTTGTAGTCAGTCCATCAATCTTGAAAAGAATACAGCATATGTGCCAAGAAGTAGGTTATATACTGTAGACAGGAGAGGTACAGCAGTCGTAGGTGGTGTCACATTTGTCCAGTGTGGTCGTAGGTCGTGACCAAGTGCTAGGCAAGTGAAGAATTCCCTGTATTAAGATCCCAAGATTGACGGACTGATCACATCGACTTAAGGCTGAGAGACTGATTGCTTCAATCTCCTCCTGGTCTTCACCATTCTCCTTTGTATGAACTGATGAGGCCACTGTGTGGCGAAACGTTTCCTCATTTAAGATACCCGAGTGTTGCACATGTGTCTAATTTATCATCTCTTCAACTTGTAGGGTTTCTCAACCACTTGTTACTCACAAATATATATATATATATATATATATATATATATATATATATATATATATATATATATATATATATATATATATATATATAATGAACGCTTATTGGTAGGTGACTGGCTTCACGAATCACTGGTCTTCTGTCTCCAAAAATGCCACTAAGTGTACATCTCAGTGGTCTAAAGAGAGGCATATATAGGCGTATCAAAACAAGGGATGGGCAGTTACGAAATCAATATATTCAATTAAAGAGAGAAATAAAAATAAGGAATAAGAAAAGCAAAAAGGGATTATGAGGCTAAGGTCGCAAGGGATTCAAAGACTAACCCAAAAGGGTTCTTTCAGGTATACAGAAGTAAGATTAGGGACAAGACTAGCCCACTTAAGAGTAACTCTGGTCAGATCACTGACAGTGATAAGGATATGTGTGAAATTCTCAATACCTACTTCCTCTCAGTTTTCACCCAGGAAAATACTAGTGATATTCCTGAAATAATAGATTATGTAGAACAGGACGATAAACTATGCACGATTGCGGTAACTAGTGACATGGTCCTCAGACAAATAGAGAAATTAAAACCTAACAAATCCCCAGGTCCTGATGAACTGTTTGCAAGGGTGTTAAAGGAATGTAAAGAGGAACTTAGCATACCTTTGGCTAATCTTTTTAACATATCACTACAAACTGGCATAGTGCCTGATAAGTGGAAAATGGCTAATGTAATACCTATTTACAAGGCAGGTGACAGGTCCTTAGCTTCGAACTATAGACCAATAAACCTTACCTCCATAGTTGGTAAATTCATGAAATCGATTATTGCCGAGGCAACTCGTAGCCGTCTTGATAGACATAAATTGATTAATGAATCTCAACACGGTTTTACAAAGAGGCGTTCCTGTCTTACGAATTTACTAACTTTTTTCACTAAGGTGTTTGAGGAGGTAGATCATGGTAATGAATATATTGTGTATATGGACTTCAGTAAGACTTTCGATAGAGTTCCACATCAGAGGCTATTGAGGAAACTTAAGGCACACGGAATAGGAGGAGAAATTTTTTCCTGGGTAGAGGTATGGCTGACAAATAGGCAGCAGAGAGTTTGCATAAATGGGGAGAAATCAGAATGGGGGCACGTCACAAGCGGTGTTCCTCAGGGGTCAGTGTTGGGCCCGTTGTTGTTCACAATTTATATAAACTACATATTGAACATTAAAATGGTATAAAATACCGACAGGTTGTTAGGTAAGACACATATGCAACAGTTAGGTATCTTTATTATGAAACGTTTCGCCTACACAGTAGGCTTCTTCAGTCGAGTACAGAAAAGTTGATAGAAGCAGAAGATACTTGAAGACGATGTAATCAGTCCATCACCCTTAAAGTTTTGAGGTGGTCAGTCCCTCAGTCTGGAGAAGAGCATTGTTCCATAGTATGAAACATATTGTTTCATACTATGGAACAATGCTCTTCTCCAGACTGAGGGACTGACCACCTCAAAACTTTAAGGGTGATGGACTGATTACATCGTCTTCAAGTATCTTCTGCTTCTATCAACTTTTCTGTACTCGACTGAAGAAGCCTACTGTGTAGGCGAAACGTTTCATAATAAAGATACCTAACTGTTGCATATGTGTCTTACCTAACAACATAAACTACATAGATGAGGGAATAAATAGCGACATAAGCAAATTTGCTTGGAAGGCCTATTGGCCTTAAAATTCATTCTAATGACGATGATTTGAATAGACTGATGCAATGGTCGGAGAAGTGGCAGATGCAGTTTAATATAGACAAATGCAAAGTTCTAAATGTTGGACAGTTAAATAACCATGACACGTATAAACTAAATGTAGATCTTAATATTACGGATTGTGAAAAGGATTTAGGAATTCTAGTTAGCAGTAATCTAAAACCAAGACAGCAGTGCATAAGTGTTCGCAATAAAGCTAACAGAAACCTTGGCTTTATAGCAAGAAGTATAAATAATAGAAGTCCTCGGGTTGTTCTTCAACTCTGTATATCGTTGGTTAGGCCTCATTTAGATTGTGCTGCACAGTTCTGGTCACAAAATTGATCCCATGTATCAGAAACCTTCCCTATGAGGATAGACTGAGGGCCCTGAATCTGCACTCTCTAGAAAGGCGTAGAATTAGGGGGGATATGATTGAGGTGTATGAATGGAAAACAGGAATTAATAAAGGGGATGTAAATAGCATGCTAAAAATATCTAACATAGACAGGACTCGCAGCAATGGTTTTAAATTGGAAAAATTCAGATTCAGGAAGGATATAGGAAAGCGCTGGTTTGGTAATAGAGTTGTGGATGAGTGGAACAAACTCCCGAGTACCATCATAGAAGCTAAGACGTTGTGTAGTTTTAAAAATAGGTTGGATAAATATATGAGTGGGTGTAGGTGGGTGTGAGTTGGACCTAACTAGCTGGTGCTACTAGGTCTGATGCTGTGCTCCTCCTTTAAGTGACATGTCTGACCTCACTAGGTCAGTGAGGTCGGACGGTCAATGAACTTAAGGTCACTAGGTGAGTGAGCTTAAGCCGGTAGGAGAATTGAACCTGCCTCGCATAGGCCAGTAGGCCTGTCGCTGTGTTCCCTCTTTTTTATGTTCTTAAGTGACCCACCTCTTAGGTAAATATGGGTAAACACTTATTAAAAATATATTACTTATGTAACACCTACTAATTAACCTGTACTTAACACAACGTTAAACTGTCCCACAGTAACAAGCATCACTGTAGCAGGTGTCGCTACGTTAAACTGTCCCACAGTAACAAGCATCACTGTAGCAGGTGTCACTACGTTAAACTGTCCCACAGTAACAAGCATCACTGTAGCAGGTGTCACTACGTTAAAGTGTCCCACAGTAACAAGCATCACTGTAGCCCGCAAGGCTGCCTTAGTTATAAATAAATGATAATGTGTGTGATAATAATCCATACATATATTTATCTGGGTCGGATTAAAACTGGACTTGATGCATTTTGGTCGGAACTAAAACTAATTCAATTAACTCAGTTTAGTTGGGCAAAACAACGTTTTATTACTAAGTTTTCTCTGAAGGCGTCGTTTAACGTTGTGTTGATTTGTGGATGTTGCTTCATATATTATAAGTGTACGTTTATCATTTCATATTTTTTGTGTTGCTTCGACAGAGTTCAAATATATGCAAAACAATCCAATGAAAACATAGTGAAGGAGCACTGCAGGAGGCCTGCTGGCTCGTCCAGTAATCACACGCCTCCAGCAACATGGTAATGACTTGTGTGGTGAACATAGACTACCCGCGCGTGTAAACACTTCCATGATTCTTGCTCAAAAAAATTTGAGGCCGATCGAATACGACGTTCTCGAGTAAAGAACGATAATTTATGGCCCGTGGCCTGGTAGGCAACGTTCTCGCTTCACACACTGTCTGTGGTTTTATTCCGGGCGATGGTGGGAACGTTAGGCGTGTTTCCTTACATCTGTTGTTCTGTTCACCTAGCAAGCAAGTAGGTACCTGGGTGTTAGTAGACTGGTGTGGGTGGCATCCTGGGGGACAAGATTGAGGACCCTGCTGGAAATAAGACACAGTCCCTCGATGATGCACTGACTTTCTTGGGTTATCCTGGGTGGCTAACCCTCCGAGGTTAAAATTCCGAACGAAACTTTGCAACGCTGTGTGATCCTTGTGGGTTTAGCGCTTAGTTATGATAAACAATTAAAATTTCTCTACAGTCCTGTAAGCAATTGTTTTTTGTTTTATAAAAAACCCAGGTTGATAAAACTGTCAAAAAAGTGTAGTTTGGCAGCAGCACAATGTCAATGTAAAAGTTTGAAGCCGATCGGAAGAGGTATTCACGAGATTTTAAATTTTAGGAAAATTTCAAATTTTCACTTCCAGGGAGTGAACTTGTGGGTTCTTACTGTACAATGTACACTGTACACTGTACATTGTACACTGTACATTGTACAGTGTACAGTGTACAATGCTTCATTAATAATTGAATCGAGTCACAAGAATTCGTTGGTTATTGAATAAAAAAATCAATATCAATATCACTGTTTGCATGCAAAATGAATGTGCAGTTGTGAACTTATGCGCCAGTGGTAGTGTGAGTCTTGTGTGACTTATGGAGCATGGTAGTGTGATCTTTGTGACTTATGGCAGCCAGTGGTATGTGGTCTTGTGTGACTTAGGCAGCCAGTGGTATGTGATCATTGTGTGACTTAGGCAGCCATGGTAGTGTGATCTGTGTGACTTATGGCAGCCAGTGGTAGTGATGAGTCATGTGTGACTTAGGCAGCCAGTGTAGTGTGGTCTTGTGTGACTTATGGCAGCCAGTGGTAGTGTGAGTCTTGTGTGACTTATGGCAGCCAGTGGTAGTGTGAGTCTTGTGTGACTTATGGCAGCCAGTGGTAGTGTGAGTCTTGTGTGACTTAGGGCAGCCAGTGTAGTGTGAGTCTTGTGTGACTTATGGCAGCCAGTGGTAGTGTGAGTCTTGTGTGACTTATGGCAGCCAGTGGTAGTGTGAGTCTTGTGTGACTTATGGCAGCCAGTGGTAGTGTGAGTCTTGTGTGACTTAGGGCAGCCAGTGGTAGTGTGAGTCTTGTGTGACTTATGGCAGCCAGTGGTAGTGTGAGTCTTGTGTGACTTAGGGCAGCCAGTGGTAGTGTGAGTCTTGTGTGACTTATGGCAGCCAGTGGTAGTGTGAGTCTTGTGTGACTTATGGCAGCCAGTGGTAGTGTGAGTCTTGTGTGACTTAGGCAGCCAGTGGTAGTGTGAGTCTTGTGTGACTTTTTGCAGCCAGTGGTAGTGTGAGTCTTGTGTGACTTATGGCAGCCAGTGGTAGTGTGAGTCTTGTGTGACTTATGGCAGCCATGGTAGTGTGAGTCTTGTGTGACTTATGGCAGCCAGTGGTAGTGTGAGTCTTGTGTGACTTATGGCAGCCAGTGGTAGTGTGAGTCTTGTGTGACTTATGGCAGCCAGTGGTAGTGTGAGTCTTGTGTGACTTATGGCAGCCAGTGGTAGTGTGAGTCTTGTGTGACTTATGGCAGCCAGTGGTAGTGTGAGTCTTGTGTGACTTATGGCAGCCAGTGGTAGTGTGAGTCTTGTGTGACTTATGGCAGCCAGTGGTAGTGTGAGTCTTGTGTGACTTATGGCAGCCAGTGGTAGTGTGAGTCTTGTGTGACTTATGGCAGCCAGTGGTAGTGTGAGTCTTGTGTGACTTATGGCAGCCAGTGGTAGTGTGAGTCTTGTGTGACTTATGGCAGCCAATGGTAGTGTGAGTCTTGTGTGACTTATGGCAGCCAGTGGTAGTGTGAGTCTTGTGTGACTTATGGCAGCCAGTGGTAGTGTGAGTCTTGTGTGACTTATGGCAGCCATGGTAGTGTGAGTCTTGTGTGACTTATGGCAGCCAATGGTAGTGTGAGTCTTGTGTGACTTATGGCAGCCAGTGGTAGTGTGAGTCTTGTGTGACTTATGGCAGCCAGTGGTAGTGTGAGTCTTGTGCTGACTTATGGCAGCCAGTGGTAGTGTGAGTCTTGTGTGACTTATGGCAGCCAGTGGTAGTGTGAGTCTTGTGTGACTTATGGCAGCCAGTGGTAGTGTGAGTCTTGTGTGACTTATGGCAGCCAGTGGTAGTGTGAGTCTTGTGTGACTTATGGCAGCCAGTGGTAGTGTGAGTCTTGTGTGACTTATGGCAGCCAGTGGTAGTGTGAGTCTTGTGTGACTTATGGCACCAGTGGTAGTGTGAGTCTTGTGTGACTTATGGCAGCCAGTGGTAGTGTGAGTCTTGTGTGACTTATGGCAGCCAATGGTAGTGTGAGTCTTGTGTGACTTATGGCAGCCAGTGGTAGTGTGAGTCTTGTGTGACTTATGGCAGCCATGGTAGTGTGAGTCTTGTGTGACTTATGGCAGCCAATGGTAGTGTGAGTCTTGTGTGACTTATGGCAGCCAGTGGTAGTGTGAGTCTTGTGTGACTTATGGCAGCCAATGGTAGTGTGAGTCTTGTGTGACTTATGGCAGCCAGTGGTAGTGTGAGTCTTGTGTGACTTATGGCAGCCAATGGTAGTGTGAGTCTTGTGTGACTTATGGCAGCCAGTGGTAGTGGAGTCTTGTGTGACTTATGGCAGCCAGTGGTAGTGTGAGTCTTGTGTGACTTATGGCAGCCAATGGTAGTGTGAGTCTTGTGTGACTTATGGCAGCCAATGGTAGTGTGAGTCTTGTGTGACTTATGGCAGCCAGTGGTAGTGTGAGTCTTGTGTGACTTATGGCAGCCAGTGGTAGTGGAGTCTTGTGTGACTTATGGCAGCCAATGGTAGTGTGAGTCTTGTGTGACTTATGGCAGCCAGTGGTAGTGTGAGTCTTGTGTGACTTATGGCAGCCAGTGGTAGTGTGAGTCTTGTGTGACTTATGGCAGCCAATGGTAGTGTGAGTCTTGTGTGACTTATGGCAGCCAGTGGTAGTGTGAGTCTTGTGTGACTTATGGCAGCCAATGGTAGTGTGAGTCTTGTGGACTTATGGCAGCCAATGGTAGTGTGAGTCTTGTGTGACTTATGGCAGCCAGTGGTAGTGTGAGTCTTGTGTGACTTATGGCAGCCAATGGTAGTGTGAGTCTTGTGTGACTTATGGCAGCCAATGGTAGTGTGAGTCTTGTGTGACTTATGGCAGCCAGTGGTAGTGTGAGTCTTGTGTGACTTATGGCAGCCAGTGGTAGTGTGAGTCTTGTGGACTTATGGCAGCCAATGGTAGTGTGAGTCTTGTGTGACTTATGGCAGCCAATGGTAGTGTGAGTCTTGTGTGACTTATGGCAGCCAGGTGTAGTGTGAGTCTTGTGTGACTTATGGCAGCCAATGGTAGTGTGAGTCTTGTGTGACTTATGGCAGCCAATGGTAGTGTGAGTCTTGTGTGACTTATGGCAGCCAGTGGTAGTGTGAGTCTTGTGTGACTTATGGCAGCCATGGTAGTGTGAGTCTTGTGTGACTTATGGCAGCCAGTGGTAGTGTGAGTCTTGTGTGACTTATGGCAGCCATGGTAGTGTGAGTCTTGTGTGACTTATGGCAGCCAATGGCAGTGTGAGTCTTGTGTGACTTATGGCAGCCAGTGGTAGTGTGAGTCTTGTGTGACTTATGGCAGCCAATGGTAGTGTGAGTCTTGTGTGACTTATGGCAGCCAGTGGTAGAGTCTTGTGTGACTTATGGCAGCCAATGGTAGTGTGAGTCTTGTGTGACTTATGGCAGCCAGTGGTAGTGTGAGTCTTGTGTGACTTATGGCAGCCAGTGGTAGTGTGAGTCTTGTGTGACTTATGGCAGCCAGTGGTAGTGTGAGTCTTGTGTGACTTATGGCAGCCAATGGTAGTGTGAGTCTTGTGTGACTTATGGCAGCCAATGGTAGTGTGAGTCTTGTGTGACTTATGGCAGCCAGTGGTAGTGTGAGTCTTGTGTGACTTATGGCAGCCAATGGTAGTGTGAGTCTTGTGTGACTTATGGCAGCCAATGGTAGTGTGAGTCTTGTGTGACTTATGGCAGCCAATGGTAGTGTGAGTCTTGTGTGACTTATGGCAGCCAGTGGTAGTGTGAGTCTTGTGTGACTTATGGCAGCCAGTGGTAGTGTGAGTCTTGTGTGACTTATGGCAGCCAGTGGTAGTGTGAGTCTTGTGTGACTTATGGCAGCCAGTGGTAGTGTGAGTCTTGTGTGACTTATGGCAGCCAGTGGTAGTGTGAGTCTTGTGTGACTTATGGCAGCCAGTGGTAGTGTGAGTCTTGTGTGACTTATGGCAGCCAGTGGTAGTGTGAGTCTTGTGTGACTTATGGCAGCCAGTGGTAGTGTGAGTCTTGTGTGACTTATGGCAGCCAATGGTAGTGTGAGTCTTGTGTGACTTATGGCAGCCAGTGGTAGTGTGAGTCTTGTGTGACTTATGGCAGCCAGTGGTAGTGTGAGTCTTGTGTGACTTATGGCAGCCAGGGGTAGTGTGAGTCTTGTGTGACTTATGGCAGCCAGTGGTAGTGTGAGTCTTGTGTGACTTATGGCAGCCAATGGTAGTGTGAGTCTTGTGTGACTTATGGCAGCCAGTGGTAGTGTGAGTCTTGTGTGACCTATGGCAGCCAGTGGTAGTGTGAGTCTTGTGTGACTTATGGCAGCCAGTGGTAGTGTGAGTCTTGTGTGACTTATGGCAGCCAATGGCAGTGTGAGTCTTGTGTGACCTATGGTAGTATGAGTCTTGTGTGACTTATGGTAGTATGAGTCTTGTGTGACTTATGGTAGTGTGAGTCTTGTGTGACTTATGGCAGCCAATGGTAGTGTGAGTCTTGTGTGACTTATGGCAGCCAGTGGTAGTGTGAGTCTTGTGTGACTTATGGCAGCCAGTGGTAGTGTGAGTCTTGTGTGACTTATGGCAGCCAGTGGTAGTGTGAGTCTTGTGTGACTTATGGCAGCCAATGGTAGTGTGAGTCTTGTGTGACTTATGGCAGCCAGTGGTAGTGTGAGTCTTGTGTGACTTATGGCAGCCAGTGGTAGTGTGAGTCTTGTGTGACTTATGGCAGCCAGTGGTAGTGTGAGTCTTGTGTGACTTATGGCAGCCAGTGGTAGTGTGAGTCTTGTGTGACTTATGGCAGCCAATGGTAGTGTGAGTCTTGTGTGACTTATGGCAGCCAGTGGTAGTGTGAGTCTTGTGTGACTTATGGCAGCCAGTGGTAGTGTGAGTCTTGTGTGACTTATGGCAGCCAGTGGTAGTGTGAGTCTTGTGTGACTTATGGCAGCCAATGGCAGTGTGAGTCTTGTGTGACCTATGGTAGTATGAGTCTTGTGTGACTTATGGTAGTATGAGTCTTGTGTGACTTATGGTAGTGTGAGTCTTGTGTGACTTATGGCAGCCAATGGTAGTGTGAGTCTTGTGTGACTTATGGCAGCCAGTGGTAGTGTGAGTCTTGTGTGACTTATGGCAGCCAGTGGTAGTGTGAGTCTTGTGTGACTTATGGCAGCCAGTGGTAGTGTGAGTCTTGTGTGACTTATGGCAGCCAGTGGTAGTGTGAGTCTTGTGTGACTTATGGCAGCCAATGGTAGTGTGAGTCTTGTGTGACTTATGGCAGCCAGTGGTAGTGTGAGTCTTGTGTGACTTATGGCAGCCAGTGGTAGTGTGAGTCTTGTGTGACTTATGGCAGCCAGTGGTAGTGTGAGTCTTGTGTGACTTATGGCAGCCAGTGGTAGTGTGAGTCTTGTGTGACTTATGGCAGCCAGTGGCAGTGTGAGTCCTGTGTGACTTATGGCAGCCAATGGTAGTGTGAGTCTTGTGTGACTTATGGCAGCCAATGGTAGTGTGAATCTTGTGTGACTTATGGCAGCCAATGGTAGTGTGAGTCTTGTGTGACTTATGGCAGCCAATGGTAGTGTGAGTCTTGTGTGACTTACGGCAGCCAATGGTAGTGTGAGTCTTGTGTGACTTATGGCAGCCAATGGCAGTGTGAGTCTTGTGTGACTTATGGCAGCCAATGGTAGTGTGAGTCTTGTGTGACTTATGGCAGCCAGTGGTAGTGTGAGTCTTGTGTGACTTATGGCAGCCAGTGGTAGTGTGAGTCTTGTGTGACTTATGGCAGCCAATGGTAGTGTGAGTCTTGTGTGACTTATGGCAGCCAATGGTAGTGTGAGTCTTGTGTGACTTATGGCAGCCAATGGCAGTGTGAGTCTTGTGTGACCTATGGTAGTATGAGTCTTGTGTGACTTATGGTAGTATGAGTCTTGTGTGACTTATGGTAGTGTGAGTCTTGTGTGACTTATGGCAGCCAATGGTAGTGTAAATCTTGTGTCGAGAACACCACAACAGTGGTGAAAATTTGAAGCCGATCAGGTGAGTCATTCCGCAGTTATGTCTCAGATTTCAACGATTCCATTTTTATATTTATTATAATATTACGACGTCAGATCATCAGATCTGGCTGCGGACGAGGAAAGTTAATAATTACTCTCCTGGTGCGACGTCCGGAGTTGGAATCTCCCGTACGGCTGGATAACATTAGGATGTGTATCGATAAGACACCTGCTGCCCATGTTCACCCATCAGTAAAATGGGTACCTGGGTGTTAGTGGACTGGTGTGGGTCGCATCCTGGGACAAAACAGACCTAATTTACGAGAAATGCTCAGCATAACAAACAGCTTTCTATATAGTAGTATGTTATTGATGTAAGCTATGGTCTGTATAAGTTGTACATGTACTGGTAGTAAATATATTTTTATTATTATTATTATTATTATTATTATTATTATTATTATTATTATTAAAATACACCAGTTGTTAATTATTCAAGTCTTTCAGCAGAGGTAAATTGAAATTTTTATAACTTGATTTAACGAGAATAAAACTTTTAATATTTTCAGTATAGAGTTGAGACATGTACACTAACACATTTCAGTTATCATCTCCAGCATCATCTCACATTATGTTATCTTCTGTGAACCCCTGAAGCTCCGTCTCTCAGGTTATGGATGTTATCTCAGCCATTCCAGGATATCTTTATTTACTACCAGTACATGTACAAGGTATACAGACCATAGTTGACATCATTGACATACTACTACATAGAAAGTTGCTTGTTATACAGAGCATGTACCGCAAATTAGGTCAGTTTTGTCCCAGGATGCGACCCACACCAGTCCACTAACACCCACGTACCCATTTTACTGATGGGTGAACATAGACAACCTGTGTAAGGAAACAAGTCCAATGTTTCCACAGCTTCGCCGGGAATCGAACCTGGACCCTCACTGTGTGAAACGAGAGGTTTTTGCCACCAGGCCACGGGGCACCGTAAGGGTTAACAAATTTAGTCACAGAGCAGGTGAACATGCCACTTGTTCCTAGAATGTACTCCTGGTTACCGTACACATGTGTTGAAAATTTGCAGGTTATTGGATGAAGCGTTCTCCATTTAAGAGTAAAATAAAATCGAAGAGGTGGATGCAGGAAAAGGGAAAAAATCCGGCAACGTCTTATAGGTATCCCGTCGGGGATACCTAATTAAGCTTCCAGAGTATAATTAAGCTCCCTCAGTACAGCCAGAGAAGATTATGCACCTCATGTTATTGTGATACATTTAATAAAACTTGTGGTGTCGTAGCATATTCTTGTAGCACAGAGGAATGTGTGTAGCACAGAGCGATGTGTGTAGCACAGAGCGATGTGTGTAGCACAGAGGAATGTGTGTAGCACAGAGCGATGTGTGTAGCACAGAGCGATGTGTGTAGCACAGAGGGATGTGTGTAGCACAGAGGAATGTGTGTAGCACAGAGGAATGCGTGTAGCACAGAGGAATGTGTGTAGCACAGAGCGATGTGTGTAGCACAGAGCGATGTGTGTAGCACAGAGGGATGTGTGTAGCACAGAGGAATGTGTGTAGCACAGAGGAATGCGTGTAGCACAGAGCGATGTGTGTAGCACAGAGGAATGCGTGTAGCACAGAGGGATGTGTGTAGCACAGAGGGATGTGTGTAGCACAGAGGGATGTGTGTAGCACAGAGGAATGTGTAGCACAGAGGGATGTGTGTAGCACAGAGGAATGTGTGTAGCACAGAGCGATGTGTGTAGCACAGAGCGATGTGTGTAGCACAGAGGAATGTGTGTAGCACAGAGGGATGTGTGTAGCACAGAGGGATGTGTGTAGCACAGAGGGATGTGTGTAGCACAGAGGAATGTGTGTAGCACAGAGGGATGTGTGTAGCACAGAGGGATGTGTGTAGCACAGAGGGATGTGTGTAGCACAGAGGAATGTGTGTAGCACAGAGGAATGTGTGTAGCACAGAGGAATGTGTGTAGCACAGAGGAATGTGTGTAGCACAGAGGAATGTGTGTAACACAGAGGAATGTGTGTAGCACAGAGGAATGTGTGTAGCACAGAGGAATGTGTGTAGCACAGAGGAATGTGTGTAGCACAGAGGAATGTGTGTAGCACAGAGGAATGTGTGTAGCACAGAGGAATGTGTGTAGCACAGAGGAATGTGTGTAGCACAGAGGAATGTGTGTAACACAGAGGAATGTGTGTAGCACAGAGGAATGTGTGTAGCACAGAGGGATGTGTGTAGCACAGAGGGATGTGTGTAGCACAGAGGGATGTGTGTAGCACAGAGGGATGTGTGTAGCAGAGAGGGATGTGTGTAGCAGAGAGGGATGTGTGTAGCAGAGAGGGATGTGTGTAGCAGAGAGGGATGTGTGTAGCAGAGAGGGATGTGTGTAGCACAGAGGAATGTGTGTAGCACAGAGGGATGTGTGTAGCACAGAGGGATGTGTGTAGCACAGAGGGATGTGTGTAGCACAGAGGGATGCGTGTAACACAGAGGGATGCGTGTAGCACAGAGGGATGCATGTAGCACAGAGGGATGCGTGTAGCACAGAGGGATGCGTGTAGCACAGAGGGATGTGTGTAGCACAGAGGAATGCGTGTAGCACAGAGGAATGCGTGTAGCACAGAGGAATGCGTGTAGCACAGAGGAATGCGTGTAGCACAGAGCGATGTGTGTAGCACAGAGGAATGCGTGTAGCACAGAGCGATGTGTGTAGCACAGAGGAATGCGTGTAGCACAGAGCGATGTGTGTAGCACAGAGGGATGTGTGTAGCACAGAGGGATGTGTGTAGCACAGAGGAATGTGTGTAGCACAGAGGGATGTGTGTAGCACAGAGGAATGTGTGTAGCACAGAGCGATGTGTGTAGCACAGAGGAATGTGTGTAGCACAGAGCGATGTGTGTAGCACAGAGCGATGTGTGTAGCACAGAGGAATGTGTGTAGCACAGAGGGATGTGTGTAGCACAGAGGGATGTGTGTAGCACAGAGGGATGTGTGTAGCACAGAGGAATGTGTGTAGCACAGAGGGATGTGTGTAGCACAGAGGGATGTGTGTAGCACAGAGGGATGTGTGTAGCACAGAGGGATGTGTGTAGCACAGAGGAATGTGTGTAGCACAGAGGAATGTGTGTAGCACAGAGGAATGTGTGTAGCACAGAGGAATGTGTGTAGCACAGAGGAATGTGTGTAGCACAGAGGAATGTGTGTAGCACAGAGGAATGTGTGTAGCACAGAGGAATGTGTGTAACACAGAGGAATGTGTGTAACACAGAGGAATGTGTGTAGCACAGAGGAATGTGTGTAACACAGAGGAATGCGTGTAGCACAGAGGAATGCGTGTAGCACAGAGGGATGTGTAGCACAGAGGGATGAATGTAACAGAGGGATGTGTGTAGCACAGAGGGATGTGTGTAGCACAGAGGAATGCGTGTAGCACAGAGGAATGCGTGTAGCACAGAGGAATGCGTGTAGCACAGAGGAATGCGTGTAGCACAGAGGAATGTGTGTAACACAGAGGAATGTGTGTAACACAGAGGAATGCGTGTAGCACAGAGGAATGCGTGTAGCACAGAGGAATGCGTGTAGCACAGAGGAATGCGTGTAGCACAGAGGAATGCGTGTAGCACAGAGGAATGCGTGTAGCACAGAGGAATGCGTGTAGCACAGAGGAATGCGTGTAGCACAGAGGGATGCGTGTAGCACAGAGGGATGCGTGTAGCACAGAGGGATGCGTGTAGCACAGAGGGATGCGTGTAGCACAGAGGGATGCGTGTAGCACAGAGGGATGCGTGTAGCACAGAGGGATGCGTGTAGCACAGAGGGATGTGTGTAGCACAGAGGGATGTGTGTAGCACAGAGGGATGTGTGTAGCACAGAGGGATGCGTGTAGCACAGAGGAATGCGTGTAGCACAGAGGGATGCGTGTAGCACAGAGGGATGTGTAGCACAGAGGGATGTGTGTAGCACAGAGGAATGCGTGTAGCACAGAGGAATGCGTGTAGCACAGAGGAATGCGTGTAGCACAGAGGGATGCGTGTAGCACAGAGGAATGCGTGTAGCACAGAGGAATGCGTGTAGCACAGAGCGGTGTGTGTAGCACAGAGGAATGTGTGTAGCACAGAGGAATGCGTGTAGCTCAGAGGTATGTGTGTAGCACAGAGGAATGCGTGTAGCACAGAGCGATGTGTGTAGCACAGAGGAATGCATGTAACACAGAGGGATTCATGTAACACAGAGGGATGCGTGTAGCACAGAGGGATGCGCGAGGCACAGAGGGTTGCGTGTAGCACAGAGAGTTGCGTGTAGCATAGAGGGTTGCGTGTGGCACAGAGGGTTGCGTGTGGCACAGAGGGTTGCGTGTGGCACAGAGGGTTGCGTGTGGCACAGAGGGTTGCGTGTGGCACAGAGGGTTGCGTGTAGCACAGAGGGTTGCGTGTGGCACAGAGGGTTGCGTGTGGCACAGAGGGATGCGTGTAGCACAGAGGGTTGCGTGTGGCACAGAGGGTTGCGTGTGGCACAGAGGGATGCGTGTAGCATAGAGGGTTGCGTGTGGCACAGAGGGTTGCGTGTGGCAGAGGGTTGCGTGTGGCACAGAGGGTTGCGTGTGGCACAGAGGGTTGCGTGTGGCACAGAGGGTTGCGTGTAGCACAGAGGGTTGCGTGTGGCACAGAGGGTTGCGTGTGGCACAGAGGGATGCGTGTAGCACAGAGGGTTGCTCTCTTAAATAAAAAATATACAAAATAATATTTGGACATTGGTGGAGGTAAGAAGACAAGTGATTTGTTACCTACAGTCGCATTGTTTAAGAAATTTTTCATATGTTATGGTTTGGTGTCAGTGATTGAGCAGACATAATGACTGACCCAACACATGTTAGTAGTAAGTGGACCCAACACATGTTAGTAGTAAGTGGACCCAACACATGTTAGTAGTAAGTGGACCCAGCACATGTTAGTAGTAAGTGGACCCAACACATGTTAGTAGTAAGTGGACCCAACACATGTTAGTAGTAAGTGGACCCAACACATGTTAGTAGTAAGTGGACCCAGCACATGTTAGTAGTAAGTGGACCCAACACATGTTAGTAAGTGGACCCAACACATGTTAGTAGTAAGTGGACCCAACACTGAAATACCAGCATTAATATTCATAAATAACACTGAAGAAGCCTATCAATATTACAATTGTTATTTACCTTAAATGTAAATTTAAATGTTAAAGTATTCTTTTATATATATATATATATATATATAATATATATATATATATTATATATATATATATATATATATATATATATATATATATAATAATCCACTAGCGCAAGTTGTGGGACCCACAGCCTCGGAGAAGTGGGTAAAAAGGCTTCATCGAGTCACCGAGGGTCTGTCTTATTTCCATTGTGGGCCTTCGATCTTGCCCTCCAGGATGCGACCCACACCAGTTGACTAACACCCAGGTACCTACTTGCTAGGTGAACGGGAGAACAGGTGTAAGGAAACACGACCAATGTTTCCGCCCTTTCGGGGATCGAACCCGGACACTGTGTGTGTGGCGAGTGTGTTGTCCAGAAAGCGAATCTGACGTAATGCCAAGTGACACTAATGAAACATTTAAACTTAGTTATTGTTCCTTCATGAAAATCTGCCTCGCCACCAGTTACACTAAGCCAGTTACAAATTACCTCTAAGCCAGTTACAAATTACATCTAAGCCAGCTACAAATTACATCTAAGCCAGCTACAAATTACCTCTAAGCCAGTTACAAATTACATCTAAGCCAGCTACAAATTACATCTAAGCCAGTTACAAATTATATCTAAGCCAGTTACAAATTACATCTAAGCCAGTTACAAATTACATCTAAGCCAGTTACAAATTACATCTAAGCCAGTTACAAATTACATCTAAGCCAGTTACAAATTACATCTAAGCCAGTTACAAATTACATCTAAGCCAGTTACTAATTACATCTAAGCCAGTTACAAATTACATCTAAGCCAGTTGCAAATTACATCTAAGCCAGTTACAAATTACATCTAAGCCAGTTACAAATTACATCTAAGCCAGTTACAAATTACATCTAAGTCAGTTGCAAATTACATCTAAGCCAGTTGCAAATTACATCTAAGCCAGTTACAAATTACATCTAAGCCAGTTACAAATTACATCTAAGCCAGTTGCAAAATACATCTAAGCCAGTTACAAATTACATCTAAGCCAGTTACAAATTACATCTAAGCCAGTTACAAATTACATCTAAGCCAGTTACAAATTACATCTAAGCCAGTTACAAATTACATCTAAGCCAGCTACAAATTACATCTAAGCCAGCTACAAATTACATCTAAGCCAGTTACAAATTACATCTAAGCCAGTTACAAATTATATCTAAGCCAGTTACAAATTACATCTAAGCCAGTTACAAATTATATCTAAGCCAGCTACAAATTACATCTAAGCCAGCTACAAATTACATCTAAGCCAGCTACAAATTACATCTAAGCCAGTTACAAATTACATCTAAGCCAGTTACAAATTACATCTAAGCCAGCTACAAATTACATCTAGGCCAGTTACAAATTATATCTAAGCCAGCTACAAATTACATCTAAGCCAGTTACAAATTACATCTAAGCCATTTACGAATTATATCTAAGCCAGCTACAAATTACATCTAAGCCAGTTACAAATTACATCTAAGCCAGTTACAAATTACATCTAAGCCAGCTACAAATTACATCTAAGCCAGCTACAAATTACATCTAAGCCAGTTACAAATTACACTGAGCCATTTACAAATATGTTAAAAACATCAATCCATTTTAATTGTACCACTGTAATTATCCTTACAGCTGTCCCACTGTAGGTACAAATGTGTTCTACTGTAATTTTGTGAGCCTTTGTAACAGCCACAGTAACTACCATTGAAACTGAGACTGTAACTGTGGGAATTTTTGATAATTTTCCCGTAAATCGTGTAATAATTGAGCATAAATAATGTTTATATAACATAATGTTTATATAACATAATGTTTATATAACATAATTTAGACATGCAATGCTGATGTGACTTTGAAAAGATAAGCCACAGGGGTACGAACATCCCCGGTGATATACTTACATTGACTAGTTAATTAAGTTATTATATATTAAGTTATTATAAGAAACTGTTATTACAAACGCACCTGGAAATGTCACTGAATACAATTAAATATATGTGTATAATCGTCTGGATTATTATTATAATCAAAAAAGAAGCGCTAAGCCACAAGGACTATACAGCTTAATCGTCTGGAGAGAGCATCAAAAATATGGCGTAACGTGAGGTGCCGACGGGGGAGTTTGTGTTTTTAATCGTGTGACATCGTCGCCGATAGATATGATATCTGTATAAATATGGAACTATAGAATAAGTGAAGATACAAGACATCTGGAGGTGTGTAGATATACAGATTCTAGTCATAATAAAACTGATAAAGATAATATTAGACGCGGTGATTTGGCTTGTTTATCATCACGAGTGGACTGAAATAATTTATTTTCGCCACCTTATATAACACAGGTAAGGTAGGTAGTATTGGCTAGTATTTACTATGGCTTCCTGTAACTCATATGTTCTTCATTTATGTTCTTCACAATGTAACTGAACCACTGTAATGTATAATCGTCAATGAACAAAAAATTATAGCCAGTCATTTAATTTTCACGAGGTCCACACATTGCCAAATTTACTGGATTAAATTTTCTCTTCTAGGGATTATTCGGGGACCATATGTTCCTAATTTAAAGTCCCGAAGTGGGATTTAGGGAGCTGAGACGGTAGGGATTGAAGGAGGTACAGTAACAGTGACCTGTTAAGTTACTGAGACGGTGAGGATTGAAGGAGGTACAGTAACAGTGACCTGTTAAGTTACTGAGACGGTGAGGATTGAAGGAGGTACAGTAACAGTGACCTGTTAAGTTACTGAGACGGTGATGGGATAGAGTTACATAACAGTGACCTGTTTAAGTTACTGAGACGGTAGGGATTGAAGGAGGTACAGTAACAGTGACCTGTTAATTTACCTCAACATCACAGGTATATAACCATGTGTCACTAATTAATAACTGTAGTTGAAGGTGAGTTCTACGTAGTACCAATGTTAATTAACTGATAATGTAACTCGTAACTGACACTGTAATTGTATTATACTTAATCCACGTGAACGGATTAATCTAGTAACATTGTAACAACTGTAACTACCCGAAACAATGTAATATCAACCCACTTGTACAACTTAATTCACTAGTAATATACCACTGTAGCTCCATGTAACTATATATGTAACGGCACTTAACTACCACTGTAATTTAACTTATCAACTATAACTACCACTGTAACACTGTAATCCTAACTACTTGCAATGAATACCACTGTAACAACTGTAAGCTATCACTGTACTTTGAACTAACTGTAACTGCACTGTAACTACCACTGAGCCAGATGTAACAATGTAACGGTCCTGAATACTGTAACTACCATGCAGAGTATAACTACCATGTACACTGTAACTACTCACTCATGACAATTGCAATTACACTGTAGCCTTGCTACACTGTACTCACAACTGTAATACTGTAACTCTACTTGCCAAGTAAAAGAGGTCTTGTACTCGTACCTTTACTCAGTGTATATGTACTCGCCGACTGATCTGAATACTTATTGTTGTACAACAGTTTGTACTCTGTATTACAAAACAATTTGTACTCACTGTTCGGTGATACTCGCTGTGTATGAACTATGTTTTACTACTTGTACTTGTTCTATCTAACATTGTACCATGTATGTACTCGCTGGTACTGATGTACTAGAGTGTTTCTCTCCTAGGCTGGAGTACTGATGTTCTCTCTAGGCTGGAGTACTGATGTTCTCTCCAGGCTGGAGTACTGATGTTCTCTCTAGGCTGGAGTGACTGATGTTCTCTCAGGCTGGAGTACTGATGTTCTCTCCAGGCTGGAGTACTGATGTTCTCTCTAGGCTGGAGTACTGATGTTCTCTCTAGGCTGGAGTACTGATGTTCTCTCTAGGCTGGAGTACTGATGTTCTCTCTAGGCTGGAGTACTGATGTTCTCTCTAGGCTGGAGTACTGATGTTCTCTCTAGGCTGGAGTACTGATGTTCTCTCTAGGCTGGAGTACTGATGTTCTCTCTAGGCTGGAGTACTGATGTTCTCTCTAGGCTGGAGTACTGATGTTCTCTCCAGGCTGGAGTACTGATGTTCTCTCCAGGCTGGAGTACTGATGTTCTCTCCAGGCTGGAGTACTGATGTTCTCTCCAGGCTGGAGTACTGATGTTCTCTCCAGGCTGGAGTACTGATGTTCTCTCCAGGCTGGAGTACTGATGTTCTCTCCAGGCTGGAGTACTGATGTTCTCTCCAGGCTGGAGTACTGATGTTCTCTCCAGGCTGGAGTACTGATGTTCTCTCCAGGCTGGAGTACTGATGTTCTCTCCAGGCTGGAGTACTGATGTTCTCTCCAGGCTGGAGTACTGATGTTCTCTCCAGGCTGGAGTACTGATGTTCTCTCCAGGCTGGAGTACTGATGTTCTCTCCAGGCTGGAGTACTGATGTTCTCTCCAGGCTGGAGTACTGATGTTCTCTCCAGGCTGGAGTACTGATGTTCTCTCCAGGCTGGAGTACTGATGTTCTCTCACTGGCTGGAGTTACTGAGGTTCTCTCCAGGCTGGAGTACTGAGGTTCTCTCCAGGCTGGAGTACTGAGGTTCTCTCCAGGCTGGAGTACTGAGGTTCTCTCCAGGCTGGAGTACTGAGGTTCTCTCCAGGCTGGAGTACTGAGGTTCTCTCCAGGCTGGAGTACTGAGGTTCTCTCCAGGCTGGAGTACTGAGGTTCTCTCCAGGCTGGAGTACTGAGGTTCTCTCCAGGCTGGAGTACTGAGGTTCTCTCCAGGCTGGAGTACTGAGGTTCTCTCCAGGCTGGAGTACTGAGGTTCTCTCCAGGCTGGAGTACTGAGGTTCTCTCCAGGCTGGAGTACTGAGGTTCTCTCCAGGCTGGAGTACTGAGGTTCTCTCCAGGCTGGAGTACTGAGGTTCTCTCCAGGCTGGAGTACTGAGGTTCTCTCCAGGCTGGAGTACTGAGGTTCTCTCCAGGCTGGAGTACTGAGGTTCTCTCCAGGCTGGAGTACTGAGGTTCTCTCCAGGCTGGAGTACTGAGGTTCTCTCCAGGCTGGAGTACTGAGGTTCTCTCCAGGCTGGAGTACTGAGGTTCTCTCCAGGCTGGAGTACTGAGGTTCTCTCCAGGCTGGAGTACTGAGGTTCTCTCCAGGCTGGAGTACTGAGGTTCTCTCCAGGCTGGAGTACTGAGGTTCTCTCCAGGCTGGAGTACTGAGGTTCTCTCCAGGCTGGAGTACTGAGGTTCTCTCCAGGCTGGAGTACTGAGGTTCTCTCCAGGCTGGAGTACTGAGGTTCTCTCCAGGCTGGAGTACTGAGGTTCTCTCCAGGCTGGAGTACTGAGGTTCTCTCCAGGCTGGAGTACTGAGTTCTCTCCAGGCTGGAGTACTGAGGTTCTCTCCAGGCTGGAGTACTGAGGTTCTCTCCAGGCTGGAGTACTGAGGTTCTCTCCAGGCTGGAGTACTGAGGTTCTCTCCAGGCTGGAGTACTGAGGTTCTCTCCAGGCTGGAGTACTGAGGTTCTCTCCAGGCTGGAGTACTGAGGTTCTCTCCAGGCTGGAGTACTGAGGTTCTCTCCAGGCTGGAGTACTGAGGTTCTCTCCAGGCTGGAGTACTGAGGTTCTCTCCAGGCTGGAGTACTGAGGTTCTCTCCAGGCTGGAGTACTGAGGTTCTCTCCAGGCTGGAGTACTGAGGTTCTCTCCAGGCTGGAGTACTGAGGTTCTCTCCAGGCTGGAGTACTGAGGTTCTCTCCAGGCTGGAGTACTGAGGTTCTCTCCAGGCTGGAGTACTGAGGTTCTCTCCAGGCTGGAGTACTGAGGTTCTCTCCAGGCTGGAGTACTGAGGTTCTCTCCAGGCTGGAGTACTGAGGTTCTCTCCAGGCTGGAGTACTGAGGTTCTCTCCAGGCTGGAGTACTGAGGTTCTCTCCAGGCTGGAGTACTGAGGTTCTCTCCAGGCTGGAGTACTGAGGTTCTCTCCAGGCTGGAGTAGCTCTGAGGTTCTCTCCAGGCTGGAGTACTGAGGTTCTCTCCAGGCTGGAGTACTGAGGTTCTCTCCAGGCTGGAGTACTGAGGTTCTCTCCAGGCTGGAGTACTGAGGTTCTCTCCAGGCTGGAGTACTGAGGTTCTCTCCAGGCTGGAGTACTGAGGTTCTCTCCAGGCTGGAGTACTGAGGTTCTCTCCAGGCTGGAGTACTGAGGTTCTCTCCAGGCTGGAGTACTGAGGTTCTCTCCAGGCTGGAGTACTGAGGTTCTCTCCAGGCTGGAGTACTGAGGTTCTCTCCAGGCTGGAGTACTGAGGTTCTCTCCAGGCTGGAGTACTGAGGTTCTCTCCAGGCTGGAGTACTGAGGTTCTCTCCAGGCTGGAGTACTGAGGTTCTCTCCAGGCTGGAGTACTGAGGTTCTCTCCAGGCTGGAGTACTGAGGTTCTCTCCAGGCTGGAGTACTGAGGTTCTAGGCTGGAGTACTGAGGTTCTAGGCTGGAGTACTGAGTTCAGCTGAGATGATGTTCTCTCTAGGCTGGAGAACTGATGTTCTCTCCAGGCTGGAGTACTGATGTTCTCTCCAGGCTGGAGTACTGATGTTCTCTCTAGGCTGGAGTACTGATGTTCTCTCCAGGCTGGAGTACTGATGTTCTCTCCAGGCTGGAGAACTGATGTTCTCTCCAGGCTGGAGTACTGATATTCTCTCTAGGCTGGAGTACTGATATTCTCTCCAGGCTGGAGTACTGATATTCTCTCTAGGCTGGAGTACTGATATTCTCTCTAGGCTGGAGTACTGATATTCTCTCTAGGCTGGAGTACTGATGTTCTCTCCAGGCTGGAGTACTGATGTTCTCTCCAGGCTGGAGAACTGATATTCTCTCTAGGCTGGAGTACTGATATTCTCTCTAGGCTGGAGAACTGATGTTCTCTCTAGGCTGGAGTACTGATGTTCTCTCTAGGCTGGAGTACTGATGTTCTCTCTAGGCTGGAGTACTGATGTTCTCTCCAGGCTGGAGAACTGATGTTCTCTCCAGGCTGGAGTACTGATGTTCTCTCTAGGCTGGAGTACTGATGTTCTCTCTAGGCTGGAGTACTGATTTTCTCTCCAGGCTGGAGTACTGATGTTCTCTCCAGGCTGGAGAACTGATATTCTCTCTAGGCTGGAGTACTGATATTCTCTTTAGGATGGAGTACTGATGTTCTCTCTAGGCTGGAGTACTGATGTTCTCTCCAGGCTGGAGTACTGAGGTTCTAGGCTGGAGTACTGAGGCTCTCTCTTGGAAAATTAAATAGCTTAGCCCATTCTATAAACTTTACTGTTGAGTTTGAAGAAAATAACTCATTGCCTTTTCTAGATGTTTTAATTATTAAGGGTAATAATGAATTCAAATTTAAAATTTACAGAAAACCTACAAATAACTGTTCCTATGTCCACTATTATTCCTCGCATCAAGATAGTCAAACTGTCTGTTTTCTCATCAATGTTTTTGAGAGCTTTACGAATTTGTAGTCCTGAGTTCATAGATGAGGAAATATCCAAAATTTATGAAATAGGTAATGATTTAAAATACCCAAGAAATGTAATTGATAAATCTTTTAAAATTGCTAGAAATACTTTTTACAATCCAAAAAGGGACAGCCAGCCTTATTCAACTAAAAATATGTTGGTTCTCCCTTACCATGAAAACTTGGTTGATATGCCTTCTCTTCTTAAGACTTTTAATATTAAAGTTGTATTCAAAAATCTTGATACAGTAAAAAAACTTTTGATAAAGAATTCCCCCCAAAATGCTGATGGATGTGTCTATAAGATTCCTTGTAAAATTTGCGATAAAGTTTATTACGGTCAAACTGGTAAAAATCTCGAACTAAGATTAAAACAACATAAATATAGCATTAGAACTGGACAAGATTCCAATGCTCTATTTATTCATGTAAGAGATTTTAACCATCCAATTGATTTTCAAAAAGTTGAGAAAGTAGTATCAAGCAAGTCCATGGTCGACAGGAATATAATTGAATCTTGTTTCATAAAAAGCAGTTTTGACAATAATATGAATATTTCCTTTGGTTTATATAAATTAGATCCATTTATAATTAATAGAATTTGGGAAGAATTTAATAATACACTGGACAAATAATAATTTTTAAATTTTCTTGGGTAGAATAGTTTGTGGGTGAGTTGTGCAAAGGACCTATCCAAGTTGGCTCGCCGCGCGTCACGTGTTTAACCGTTGTGGGATCTGATAGTGAGGTGCTGGCCAGACCCTTATATACCTTCCTTGGATGCTTTACTTTCATAGTTCCTTGATAATGTGAGTAGTCACGAAAGCGCTTGGAATTTCTCTATTCTTTCAGAGTGGTTGTCTTGCATATTCTGAAATCACCTGTTTACTGTGATCTTATTGCATATATATATATATATATATATATATATATATATATATATATATATATATATATATATATATATATATATATATATATTATATTATATTATATATATATATATATATATTATATATATATAATGTCGTGCCGAATATGTAAAACTGGTCAATTAGCAAGAACTCATTTAAAATTAAGTAATTTCTGAAATTTTCTCTTATACGTTTAAAGATATATTTTTTTCATTAATGTTAATGTAAAAAAAATAAATTTTGCACCAAAAGAATCTTAGAAAACTTACCTAACCTTATTATAACAAGAGCAATTTATTTTAGCTTAACCCAACTAAATATATTTTAAATACGTTTACAATAATTTAATACTAAACAAACACAATCATTAGGTTCAGAATGATTTTGGCGAAATTATTGCATACACAAATTTTCACTTGTCCTATATGGCAAGATGAGCGTTGCTATTTAAGCCAAGATCGCAAGTTCTGCCTATTCGGCACGACATATATATATATATTCATTATAACTGTAATTTTCAAAGGAGTGGATCGGTAAACCAGCGGAAGGCCTCGGTCAGATGATCAAAAGCTCCAGCTGCGGGTCGTCATATGACTTAAGACCCGCGTCAGGAGAAGCTCTGCTTCCTGACAAACCTTACCTACCTACCAAAATGTTTTCATTGTCATAAGAGAGTTTTAAAGGTGGCAGGGTCATGTTAAAGATGGTTCTCACTCATATTTACACCAGTGGAACACAAAGTGTTTCGTTAGATTCCGATACATGACAGAGAAAGCAAATGTCGTTAATGTTTTGTTTACGTGTCTGTAGCGAGTCCTAAGTGTAATGTAGCCATTGATGGGTCTAGGGCTACATGTAGTTTTCCATCGTGTTTACTAATGTTTTATAACATGTTAACGACATTATTTGCACAAATAACCCGCACATAGACTGTCGGTCCCAGTCGGACCGACATCTCGGTCCGACTCGGACCAATAACTAGTCGGACCGAAAGTTGCAGTCTCGTACGTGCGGGTTATTAGTTTATTGTTCCAGACACTGTATTGTGACTCTTTTATTCTTTACATTATTTGTACCACATGAAGGAATAAACATTGTAATATATTCTGTATGTTTCTGCACATTCGAACTCTTCTGAGTAGTTCCTCAGTAGTTCCATTGTCTGGAACAATACTCTTCTCCAGACTGAGGGACTGACCACCTCAAAACTTTAAGGGTGATGGACTGATTACATCGTCTTCAAGTATCTTCTGCTTCTATCACCTTTTCTATACTCGACTGAAGAAGCCTACTGTGTAGGCGAAACGTTTCGAAATAAAGATACCTAACTGTTGCATATGTGTCTTACCTAAACAACCTGTCGGTATTTTATACCATTTTATTGTTCATTCCTGGAGTATACCTGGAGAGAGATCCGGGGGTCAGCGCCCCCCTTGGCCCGGTCTGTGCTCCATCTTACTGTATGTGGGACTGGAAGGTGTGTAGTGAGCACTGTAGTCTGCGTTGTCTTGTCAAGTTCATTAAGTTCATCCTCGTACAGCATCAACCAGTGTATGGGTGTCCTGTCATTTGGAATGGTGGTCATAAAGGAGTGTGATATATGGAAATACAAGTTCCTTGCTAGTTTTGGAGTCGTGGCAAACTGTATAATTGCCAACTGGTAGTGTTAGGGCTTAATAAATCCCACACTGCTTAGTTGCAAATACTGAAAGTTCTTTAGGAAGTTTCTGTGCCAATTTTGAGGATGCGTCATCCATCTTAAGAGATTTCTGTTGTATTGAGGTACTGTGGGTGTGAAAATTTTATGCGAGTTGGGGAATTTCTTTAAGGCGTGGATGTATTATTGAGGTAATATAGCACGTTAGGGAGAGTGACGGAACTGTTGGCTGGTTATTATAGTTTTGGAAGATGCTAAGGAGTGAGACGACGTTATAAAAGACCTATTTTATGAAGAATCTAGGGAGTGTTAGTTTGATTAGTAATAGCAGAGGTTACTGTGCAGTGGTAAGGTGGTGCAGAAATGTTAAGAAAAAGGTAGCCTGTATACATTGTCTCCGTGTGGCGAGGCATATAAGTGATGAACATTTGGCCCGGCAAATGATTCTCATGGCAGTTTTGTAATGTAGGTTTGATGGAGCCACTATTGCGTATACTTGGCAGCAATAATCAGTTTGGCAGCAACTATATGTAGCGTAGAACTGGGGAAGCATTTCATGATGTGCTTCCTAAGATGTGTTAGATAAAGCTTTGAGGATGACAAGACTGGATGGGGTATTAAAGGTGTGTGAGGTGGTCATTCCTGGTGAGGCGTGACGAGTCATGTTTGTGCATTTAGCGGAGTTAAAATCAGCTATTTATCTGACTAATCATGCAGTGTGTGCAGATACATTCGGAGCCTCTGGATGGAAATAAATGGTATAAAATACCGACACATTCTGAACTATAAATACTCCCGTACCTTCCAACCCCAGGTAGATCCGTGTGTGACTTGAAAAAGCCCACTGTATGGGTGAAACGTTGTCAATAAAGGATCACATTATACTGCATTTGTGTTTATATTTCCATTCGGAGCCTCTCCTGGTAATCATGAGTTTTGCATCATCAACAAACGGGGATATATCAAACTCAGTCCCATTTGGTATATCATTCACATGTATCAGAAACAGTACTGGTCCTAATTCCGATCCCTCCGGAACCCCTCATGTTACTCCTCTCTATTTTGACATCTCCCGGGCAATCATTCTTTTTTTTTTCTTTGCGCTGAGGGGTACTCTTTGTACTCATAAGTACTCACATATACCTGGTTTCCGGAGTAGAATCTCAGCTCCTGGCATCGTGCTTCTGTGGTCGCTATTAACCTCATTCCTGGCTTTGTGTGTGTGTGTGTGAGAGAGAGAGAGAGAGAGAGATTTCTGCCTCTGTGACTTGTGCTTAATGTGAGTTGCTTGTGTGGTTTGTGTGCGTGTGAGAGAGTTTTTGCTGGTGTTGAAGTGTGTGTGAGGGGTATGTGTGACTTCCTGCAGTGACAGATCTGATTCTAGTTTCCCTCTGTACTGCATATCAATAATATTGTGACAAACAGTTTAACGAATAAGACACAGTGCAGCACTTAGGTATCTTTATTACCGAAAAGTTTCGCCAACATAAGAGACGTCTTCAGTCGAACGCAGAATATAAAACTGGAGACAATAAAAATGGAGAGACAGAATTTTGAGGTGATCAGTCCCTCAGCCTTGATAAAAGGTTTCCTGTCACTTATTCTAGAGGCAAAGAGGCAGATCTTATACATATATCTGACCATTGTTGAAGTCTTTGTAGATCTTCTTACAGCCTTCTTTTATCCTCTTACCTCATAGTAGCATCATCTGCAGCATCCGTAGCATCATCAAGAATAATACAGGTTCAAGCGCTGATCCCTGTGGTTGCCTGGTGGTTAACGCTCTCGCTTCACACGGCGAGGGCCTGGGTTCGATTCCCAGCCAGAGTAGAAACATTGGACGTGTTTCTTTCAACCTGTTGTCTATGTTCCCCATCAGTAAAATGGGTACCTGGGTGTTAGTCGACTGGTGTGGGTCGCATCCTGGGACACTGACCTAAGAAGGCCTGGTCACAGACCGGGCCGCGGGGGCGTTGACCCCCGGAACTCTCTCCAGATCTCCAGATAAACTCCACCTAGCTACGTTCGCCTTAACTGAGATTCAGTATATTATAGTGACTATTTTCTAGTTTAGTTTCCTTTCATGCAAGCTACCACCTCTCCTATTACCTAGACACGTTTTTCCTGTTTGTCAGTTAGCCGCCTGTGTGACAACGAATCAAATTCCTAATTTTTGCAATAAAATAAGTATGCAATCCTCTCATCCCTCTCTTTCCTGTCTGACCTTTGTTAATTTAAAGCTTTGTAGGACATGACCTTCTGTTTCTGAATCCAAGCTTATGTTTTGTCGGGGAATTAGTACTTTCAAGATGATCAACAAATCGTCTTGTGACTTGTTGCGTGTATGTTCGTGCACCACGAGCAACTGTGTGTGTGTGTGTGTGTGTGTGTGTGTGTGTGTGTGTGTGTGTGTGTGTGTGTGTGTATTTACTGGCTGGCAACAAGGGTGCCTCTCATGTTGTGTCCTCGTCTCTGAGGTCAGTTCTTTATCTGAAAATTAAGAATACCACACAGAAGGTTATTATTAAACACAGTTTGCTTATAACATTCGTGATAATGTTAGTCTGATAAATAACGTAGCTGTTTAATTATTTCCCTTAAATTTTCTGAAAATAACGTGACAGTTACTTCAACTTTAGGTTCTGAAAGTACAGGTAAAACTCCTAAAATTATGTAAATAATTAAAACATTAACGTAAAGAAAACGTTGAAAAAAAAAAAATATTTTCTCGCCGTGCCAAAATGATCGTCATTAATATAACGGATATAAAGCGAACATTTGCACAGACTTGTTGAAGAAAAGTTAATATGGCTCATTTAAAAGGTCTATTTTAAGAAACAATGATTAAAAAGTAAGAATTTTATAATGTTTAAATAATGACTGTCACATCAATGATGTTAGAAGTCTTAGTTGAGCAATAACTACCGATAATAAACATGACCGTAGATAAGCACGCTAGTATGTCAACAGTGACTACTGTGGCAGCCAGACTCTGGCTCCGTTAACAGTACGTCTCTCAGCCAGACTCTGGTCCTGTTAACAGTACGTCTCTCAGCCAGACTCTGGTCCTGTTAACAGTACGTCTCTCAGCCAGACTCTGGCTCCGTTAACAGTACGTCTCTCAGCCAGACTCTGGCCCCGTTAACAGTACGTCTCTCAGCCAGACTCTGGCCCCGTTAACGGTACGACTCTCAGCCTCTCAAAAATTAACAGTACGACTCTCAGCCTCTGACATAACAGTACGACTCTCAGCCTCTGACATAACAGTACGACTCTCAGCCTCTGACATAACAGTACGACTCTTAGCCTCTGACACAACAGTACGACTCTCAGCCTCTGACATAACAGTACGACTCTCAGCCTCTGACATAACAGTACGACTCAGCCTCTGACATAACAGTACGACTCTTTAGCATCTGGACATAACAGACGACTCTCAGCCTCTGACATAACAGTACGACTCTCAGACTCTGACATAGCAGTACGGACTCACCAGCCTCTGACATAAAGTACGATCTTCAGCCTTGACATAACAGTACGACTCTCAGCCTCCTGACATAACAGTACGACTCTCAGCCTCTGACAACAAACAGTTCGACTCTCAGCCTCTGTCTGATCACAACAGTACGAATCTCAGCCTCTGACATAACAGTACGACCTTCAGCTCTGACATAACAGTAGACTCAGCCTAGACATAAACAGTACGACTATCAGCCTTGACATAACAGTACGACTCTCAGCCTCTTGACATAGCAGTACGACTCTCAGCCTCTGACATAACATAGACTCTCAGCCTCTGAATAGCAGTACGACCTCTCAGCCCTGACATAACAGTACGACTCTCAGCCTCTGACATAGCAGTACGACTCTCAGCTCTGCATAACAGTACGACTCTCAGCCTCTGAATTGCAGTACGGACTCTTCAGCCTTGACATAGCAGTACGACTCTCAGCCCTATGACAATAACAGTACGACTCTTCAGCCTCTGGACATAACAGTACACTCTCAGCCTCTGGACATAACAGTACGACTCTCTGCTCTGACATTGCAAGTACGACTCTCAGCTCTGACATGCAGTACGACTCTCAGCTTGACTTAACTGTAGTACTCTCGCTCTGACATAGCAGTACGACTCTCAGCCTCTGACATAAAACAGTACGACTCATCAGCCTCTGACTAGCAGGTACGACTCTCAGCCTCTGAAATAACAGTTCGACTCTGCAGCCTTGATCTTAAAACAGTACGACTCTCAGCCTCTGACTTAACAGTACGACTCTCTGCCTCTGAACATAAGCAGTTCGACTCTCAGCCTCTGACATAGCAGACGACTCTCTGCCTCGACATAACAGTACGAATCTCAGCCTCTGACATAGCAGTAAGATATCAGCCTCCTGACATAACTGTACGATCTTCTGCTTGACATGCAGTACGGACTTCAGCCTCTGAATAACAGGTCGTCTATCAGCCTCTGAAATTGACAAGTACGACTCTCAGCACCTGTCATAACAGTAGACTCGCTGGCCGCTGAACTTAACTGTACGACTATATGCCTATGTCGAATCAGTCGTATCTCTGCCAGCTGTCAATTTACTGGTGGAAGCTCTGCCTCTGTCTTGTGAATGGGGCTATGGGTTACGCGGGGTGGATCAGGAGTTATTGTGGGCGGCATAGGCGCTTCTGGGTGGCGTATAAGTGGTTTGATGCGGCGTCAGAGGGCGGGGCAGTAGTGGACGGGTGTGGGGGGGGTTGGGGTATGTGGTTGATGACTAGGGTGGAATGGAAGGATATATTAATACTTAATAGTAATATTATATTAATAGTAATATTATATTAATAGTAATATTATATAAATAGTAATATTATATTTAATATAATATTTATATTAATAGTAATATTATATTAATAGTAATATTTATATTAATAAGTAATATTATATTAATAGTAATATTATATTAATAGTAATATTATATGAATAGTTCCATCTTATCTTCATAGTAATATTATATTAATAGTAATATTATATTAATAGTAATATAATATTAAATAGTAATATACTTAATTTAATAGTAATATATATTATAAGTAATATTACTATTATAGTATACTAAAATTAATAGTAATATTATATTAATAGTAATATAATATTAATAGTAATTATTATATTATCGTAATATAATATTAATAGTAATAATTTACTATAAATAGTAATAATAATATTAATAGTAATATTTATATTCATCGTATATTATATTTAATAGAAATATTATATTAATAGTAACTCTTATATTACATAGTATATTATATTATAGTAAATATAATATTATATTTAAATAGTAATATAATATTATATTAATAGTAATTTATATTCATAGCATATTAATACTTCATAGTAATATAATATTATAGTAATAGGTAATATTTATTAATCGTAATTTATATTAATAGTATATTATATTAAATAGTAATATAATATTTATATTATATTAATATTATATTCTATATGAATAGTATATTAATATTATATATTATATTTATTATATATGAATAGTAATAGTATATTATATATTAATATTTTATATATGAATAGTAATATTCTATCTTATATATTATATAATTATTATATGAATGTATCTTATATTATATATTCATATTTCTATATGAATAGTATCTTAATATATCTTTATATTTATGAATAGTAATATTTATATTTTCTATATTAATATTTTATCTATGACTAGAATATTATATTATATATTACTATTATATTAATCGTATATTATCATATTATTTATACTTATATTCATCGTACTCTTCGCTATTAATATTATATTAATAGGTAATATTATAATCTCTTCATCATCCCCCACAGATATCTATAGTAATTATTATAATATATAATATTATATTAATAGTAATATTATAATATATTACATATTAATTAATAGTAATTTATAATATATTATATTATATTAATATTTATTATTAATAGTAATATTTATATATTAAGTAATATTTATCCTACTCATCTCTTATATTACTAGTAATATTATCATTATTAATAGTAATATTTATAATATATTAATATTATAATATATTAAATTAATTATAGTAATATTAGAATATATTAAGATTATATATTAATATTATAGTAATAGTAATATTATAATATATTAAGATTTATATTAATAGTAATATTAAATTAAAATTTATTAATAGTACTATATAATATATTAATATTATAATTAATGTAATATATTAATATATATTTAATAGTAATATATAATTAATATTATTTTTAATCAGTAATATTATAATGTATTAATATTATATTTTAATAGGTAATATTATATATTAATATTATAATAATAGTAATATTTATAATATATTTAATATTTATATTAATATTTATATTAATCGTAATATTTTAAATATAATATTTATTTAATAGTAATATTTATAATATACTTAATATTATTATTAATAGTATATTTATAATATATTAATATTTATTATTAAGAGTAAATATTATAATAATTAATATTCTATTTACTTAGTCATACATATAAATATATACATATTATATTAATAACTAAATATTATAATATATTAATATTATAATAGTAATATTATAATATATTAATATTATATTAATAGTACTATTATAAATATATTAATATTATATTAATAGTAATATGATAATATATTAATATTATATTTAATAGTAATATTATAATATTAATATTATCTTAATCGTCCTATATATATTAATATTATATTAATAGTAGTATTAGTATTATATTTAATAGTAATATTATAATATATTAATATTATATTAATAGTAATAAATTATAATATATTAATCTTTATATTAATAGTAATATTAATAATATATTAATATTATATTAATAGTAATATTATAATATATTAATATTATAATTTAATAGTAATACTTTATTATGTATTAAATAATATATTAATAGTAATATTATTTAATGGTAAAATTTATATTATATTTTAATAGTAATACTTATATTAATAGGTAATATTATATTAATAGTAATATTAATATTAATAATATAATTAATAGTCATATTATATATTCATCGTGATATTATATATTTTAATATATGAATAGTACTATTATATATTAGATTCATAGTCTATTATATTAATAGTAATATTATATTAATAGTAATATTTATTTAATTAGTAATATTTTATATATTTAATAGTAATATCTATATATATTAATAGTAATATATATTAATAGTAAATATTATATTAATAGTAATATTATATATTAATAGTATTATTATATTAAATGTAATATTATTTTAATTGTAATATTATATATTATAGTAATATTATTATATAATTGTAATATTATATATTAATAGGTAATTTATATATTAATAGTAATATTATACATTAATTGTCAATTTGATATATTAATAGAAATATTATATGTAATGTAATAT
Source organism: Cherax quadricarinatus (assembly GCF_026875155.1). Lineage (NCBI taxonomy): Eukaryota > Metazoa > Arthropoda > Malacostraca > Decapoda > Parastacidae > Cherax > Cherax quadricarinatus. Next base: position 57,221,045 of record NC_069410.1, read on the forward strand.
TATATGAATAGTAATTCTTTATATGAATAGTAATATTATCTTAATAGTAATATTATATATTAATATTTCTCTCCTAGTACATATTATATTAATAGTAGTATTAGAATATATTACATATGTTATATTAATAGTAATGTTATTCTTAAAAGCTATATTATATTATATATTAATAGTAATATTATATGATATATTTATAGTAATATGATTTAGTCATATTATATTAATAGTCAAATTATATTAATAGTACTATTATATGATATATTTATAGTAATATTGATAGTAATATTATATTCATAGTAAAAATTATTTACTCTTACAATTATCTTTAGTAATATAATATTAATAGTAATATTCTCTAACACACTACCACGGAATGTTATATTATATCTTAATGTAATATTTATATTAATAGGAATATTATATTTATATATTAATAGTAATTTATCTTAATAGTAATATTATCTATTAATCGTAATATTTAATATTATATATCTAATAGTAAATTTATAGTAATATTATAGTAATAGTAATCTTATATTGAAAGTAATATCTCAATAGTAATATTATAGTAATAGTAATATATTAGGAATGTTCTCACTATATTCATAGGAGTGTTATGTAATTGTTATATTCGGGAATATTATATGAAGAGAATAGAATTTATGTTAATAGTAATATTATATTTTATAGTAATATTATGTAATTTATTATTGATGTAATATTAATAGTAAATTAGAGTCATAGTCATATTATAGGAATGTTAACATATAATAAATAGGAGTGTTTATAGTAATGTTATCGTGGTAATATTAATGAAGAGAAGATTATGTTAATGTAATATTGTGTTTCGTAGTAATGTTGTATTAAGAGTAGTATTATCTTCATCATGATATTAGTGGTAGTGTATTAATAGGAGTGTTATATTAATAGAATATTATATCGTAATACTTATATTAATAGTGATATTATATTAAATAGTGATATTATATTTAATAGTATATATTATATTACATAGTAATATTTTATTAATAGTAATAGTAGTATGATAATATTAATAGTAAATTATATTAATAGGTAATATTATACTTAATAGTAATTATTTATATTTAATAGATAATAGTAGTATGCTAATATTAATAGTAAATTATATTAATAGTAATAGTAGGCAGATAATTATTAATAGTAAATTATATGTTTAATAGTAATATTCTCTTAATCGTGTCTTATATTACTATCTATATTTAGAGTAATATTTATATGAATATTTAATAGTATATTATATTAATAGTAATATTATATTAATATTAATAATATCGGTAATATTATATTAATAGTAATATAGATATTAATAGTAAAATTTAATAGTAATATAATATTACCTAGGTAAAATTATAATTCGTAATATTCTTAAATATATTAATTATTATAATATATTAATATTATATTTAATAGTAATATTATAATATCACTAATCACTATATTCATGTAATATTTATATATTAATATTTATATTCATCGTAATATTATATATTATATTATATTAATAGTAATTGACTAATATATTAATATATTATATTAATAGGTAGATATTATAATATCATTAATATTCTATTTAATAAGTAATATTATTAATTATTAATATTATATTAATAGTAATATTATTAATTATTATTTATATTAATGTAATATTATATTTAATATTTATATTAATAGTAATATTATAAATAATTATATTATTATTAATATTATATTAATAGTAATATAATTATATTAATATTATATTAATAGTAATATTATATATTAAATAGAATTATATTAATAGTAATATTCTCCTATATAATATTATCTTTAATAGTAATATCTATAATATATTAATATTTATATGAATAGTAATATTACTATATATTAATATTATATTTAATAGTAATATTATAAATATATTCATATTATTATTAATGTAATATTATAATATATTCCATCTTATATTTACAATAGTAGATATGCATAAATATATTAATATGATATTTGAAATAGTAATATTATAATATCATTAATATTTATTATTAATAGTAATTTAATAATATATTAATCTTATTTCATCTTAATATTAATATTAATTAATAGTAATATTATTATATTTAATATTTTATTAATAGTAATATTAAAATATATTAATATTAGATTAATAGTAAAATTATAATTTATTAATATTATATTTAATAGTATATTTATAATGTATTCATATTATTTCATTACTCGTACTATTATATTAATGGTAATATTCTCATATAGTAATATAATATTCCTAGTCATCTTCTGTAATATTATATATTTAATATTGAATTTCTATATTATATATATAGAATAGTAATTATCTCTCATCATCGTCCATCTACTCATCCAACGTATTATTATTTTAATAGTACATATTTTCTATATTTCTCGTACTCTACTCAAATCATATTAAATGTACTATTCTAACTCATCTTACATAGTTAATATTATATTAAATAGTAATATTCTATATAATTGTAAATATTATATTTCATTGTAATATTATATTAATTGTACTATTATATATTAATAGTATATTATGTTCATTGTAATATTGTATATTAATGGTAATATTATATATTTAATGTAATATTATATTCATTGTAATATTATATATCATCGTACTATTATTTACTTTTAATAGTCATATATATCATGTAATATTCTAATTCCTAGTAATATTTATTTAATTGTAATATAAAATGAATCGTCAATATTATCTTACTCGTCCACATCTCTATAATCTTATATTAATCGACCTAGTATATTTAAATAGTAGTCTTCGCATCTTTAATCTGTTATATTCACTGTCAGATATATTTAAACGGCATCTACATCTTCTCACAACCACTCAACTCTTTACTGCTCTCATACTCTTCCTCTAGCAATCTTAACCTCTTTCTCTGATCTCAATTTATAGTAAATGCTAGTAATGTATATATTCCAAGTACTCATAACTTATATCTATCTTAGTATCCATTCTCTGATATATTATCTATTATCTGATCGTCACTTCTCAGCACACTAACCTAGTCATATGATAGTACTATTATATTAATAGTACCCTTATATTGATAGTAAAATATAGAGTAATATAATATTGATAGTAATATTATATTATATATTATAGGAATGTATATTTATTATATTAATAGTAATATTATCATTTAATTAATAGTAATATTATATTAATAGTACTTTTCTATCTTTAACTAGTATACTTTATATTATATATTAATGTAATATTTATAGTAATATTATAGTAATAGTATATTATATATGATAGTAATATTAATAGACTATTATCGTCACTCGTAATATTATAAGGAATGTTGTAATATATTAATAGGAGTGTTTCTAGTAATGTTTATATTAGTGGTAATTTATATGACGAGAACAGATTCTGTTAATAGTAATTATATTTTTATTTATAGTATCTTTAAACGTCCTATTATATTGAATAGTAATATTCATAGTAATATTAGAGTAATAGTAATATTTTGGAATGTTTATAATATAATTTTAATAGGAGTGTTATAGTCAATGTTTATATTAGTGGTACTATTTATGACGAGCCGCTTTCATGTTAATCGTAATATTGTGTTAGTAGTAATGTGTATTCCGAGTAGTAAATATAATTAATAATGATATTAATGGTAGTGTATTAATAGTAGTGTTATTTCATAGGAATATAATATAGTCATATATATACTTAAGAGTAATATTATAGTATTATATTAATAGTGATATTCATATTAATAGTAATATTATTATTTAATAGTAATATTATATTAAGAGTAATAGTAGTATGATTAATAGTTAATATGTAAATTATATTAATAGGTAATATATATTTAATAGTAATATTATATTAATTAGTAATAGTAGTATGATAATATTAATAGTAAATTAAATATTAATAGTAATAGTAGGATGATTATATTAAATAGTAAATTATATTAATAGGAATATTATATTAATAGTAATATTAATATTAATATTATATTCAGGGTATATTAATGGAATATTTAATAGTAATATTTTATTAATAGTATATTCATTATTTTATAGTAATATTATATTAATATTATCCTCATCTCCTATTATATTAATAGTAATATAATATTAATAGTAAAATTTATAAAAGTAATATATATTAATCGTAAATATTTTATATTAGTAATATAATATTAGAAATAGTAAATCTCAAAAGTAATATAGTATAATAGTAAAATTATAATAGTAGATATAATATTATAGTAAAATTATCACATATATATATATTAATAGTAAAATATAATAGTAATATTATATTAATAGTAAAATATATTAGTAATATAATATAAATAGTAAAATTTATATAAGTATATAGTTATTTAATAGTAAAATTTACTAATAGTAATATAATATTAATAGGTATATAATAGTAATATAATATTAATAGTAAAAATTTATAATAGTAATATAATATTATCGTAAAAATTTATAATAGTAAGATAATATTAATAGTAACATTATCAATAGTAATATAATATTATATGTAAATTATAATATGTAATAATAATATTAATCGTAAATATTATAATAGTAAATAAAATCTATAGTAAATGATAATGTATTATAATATTAATTAGTAAAATTTATAATAGTAATATTAATATTAATAGTAAAATTATAATAGTAATATAATATTAATAGAAAATTTATAATAGTAAAATTTTCATAGTAATATAGTATTATGTAAAATTCACAATAGTAAATATAATATTTAATAGTAGTATTATAATAGGTAATATAATGTAATATATTAATAGTAAATTTATAATAGTATATATAATATTAAATAGTAAAATTATAATAGTAATATATTAATAGTAAAATACAAATAGTAATATAATATTAATAGTAAAATTATAATAGTAATATAGTATTTATAGTAAACTTATAATAGTAATATACTAGTAATAGTAAAATTATAATAGTAATATAAGATTTATCAGTAAAATTATAATAGTAATATAATATTTAATAGAAAATTCTAATTGTACATTACACGAATAAATAGTAAAAATTATTATAGTAATATAATATTAATAGTAAAATTATATAGTAATATAATATTAATAGTAACATTTTTTTTTTTATATAGTAATATAGAGTAATAGTAAATTATAATGTAATATAATACTTAATAGTAAACTTATAATAGTAAATATAATATTAATTAGTAGTATTATTAAATTGTAATATTAATATTAATAGTAAAATTATAATAGTAATATAATTTAAATAGTAAAATTATAATAGTAATATAGTATTAAGAGTAAAATTATAATAGTCCTTCGTCTTCCTAGTAAAATTTTATAATAGTAATATAATATTTAATAGTAGAATTATATAGTAATATATATTTAATAGGCAAATTATATAGTATATAATATTTATAGGTAACAATTATAATGGTAATAAATTATAGTAAAATTATATAGTAATATAATATTAATAGTAAAATTATATAGTAATAATCAGTATTATAGTAAAACTTATAATAGTAATATTTAATAGTAAAATTATCATAGTAATATAATATTAATAGGAAAATTTAATAGAATATAGTATTAATAGTAAACTTATAATTATAATATATTAATAGTAAATTATATAGTAATATAGTATTAATAGTAAAATATATATAGTAATATATTAATAGTAAAATTATAATAGTAATATAATTAATAGTTCAACAATTATAATAGTAAATAGTAAAATTATAATAGTAATATATATTAATAGTAAAATTATAATAGTAATAATAATAATTTTCTATAAATTATAATAGTAATATTAATATTAATAGTAAAATTAATATAGTACTCTCCTCTTCTCGTCCAATTTATATAGTAATATAATTTAATAGTAGAATTATAATAGTAATAGATAATAATAGTAGAATTATAATAGTAATATAATAGTAATATATTAATAGTAAAATATAATAGTTAATATAATATTTATAGTAGAATTATAATAGTAATATATATTATTAGTAGAATTATATAGTAATATAATAGTAATATATTAATAGTAAAATTATAAATAGTATATAATATTAATAGTAGAATTATAATGTAATATAATATTAATAGTAGAAATTATCATAGGTCTATATAGTAATATACATGTTATAGTAAAATTATAATAGTAATATAATATTAATTAGAATTATAATAGTAATATAATTATAATATTTAATAGTAAAATTATAATAGTAAATATAATATTATAGTAAAATTTATAATAGTAATATAATATTAATGTAGTCTTTCTAATAGTGATATAATAAGTAATATATTAATAGTAAAATTATTATAGTAATATAGTATTCATAGTAAAATTATAATAGTAATATTAATATTAATAGTAGAATTATAATGTAATATAATAGTATATATATCTTAATGTAAATTATAATAGTAATATAATATTAATAGTAAAATTATAATATTACATAGTATTCTCCTCGTCCATATAATAGTCCTCTATTAATGAAAAATTTATAATAGTAATATAATATTAATAGTAGAATTATATATTAATATAATATTAATAGTAAAATTTTTGATAAGGTACTATAAATATTCATAAGTAAAATTTATAACTAGTATATATAATAGTAAATTTATAATTAGTAATATAATATTAATAGTAAAATTATAATCGTAATATATTAATAGTATATAAATTAATAGTAGAATTATAATATTAATATAATACTTAATAGTAACATTATAATAGAGTAATCTATTAATAGTAAAATTATAATAGTAATATATTAATAGTAAAATTAAATAGTAATATAATATTAATAGTAGGAATTATAATAGTAATATAATATTAATTAGAATTATAATAGTAATATAATATTAATAGTAAATTATAATAGTATATATTAAATAGTAAAATTTAATAGTAATATAATATTTACTAGTAGAATTTTATAATAGTAAATATATATTTAATAGTAAAATTATAATAGTATATAATATTAATATGTAAAATTTATAATATTAATATAATATTAAGATTAAAATTTATAGAGTAATATAATATTATAGTAGAATTATTAATATTAATATAATATTAATAGTAAAAATTGTCATAGTAATATAATATTAATAGTAAAATTACTAATAGTAATATAATATTAATAGTAACTTTTATAATAGTAATAAATATTAATAGTAAAAATTATAATAGTAATATCAGTATTAATAGTAAATTATAATAGTAAATAAATATTAAAAGTAGTATTATAATAGTAATATAAATAGTAATATATATAATCAGTAAATTATAATAGTAATTAATATTAATAGTAAAATTATAATAGTAATATAATATTAATAGTAAATTATATAGTAATATACATATTAATAGTAAAATTATAATATAATATAATATTAATAGTAGAATTATAATAGTAATATAATATTAATAGTAAAATTATAATAGTAATATAATAATTAATAGTAAAATTATAATAGTAATATAATATTAATAGTAAAATTATAATAGTAATATAGTATTAATAGTACAATTTATAATAGTAATATAATTTAATAGTCAAATTAAATAGTAATAAAATATTAATAGTAAAATTATAATAGTAATATAAAATTAATAGAAAAATTATAATAGTAATTAGTTATTACTAGTCCACTTATACATAGTAATATCATATTTAATCGTAGAATCTTAATTGTATATTAATAGTAAAGTTAAAATAGTTATATATTATAGTAAAATTTATTATAGTACATATCTATACCACGTCCCCCTTCTATAGTCCATACATCTTAATAGGTTAAAAAGTATAATAGAAATATAATATTTAATAGTAAAATTATAATAGTAATATAATATTAATAGTAAAATTATATAGTAATACTAGGTATTAAAAGTAAAAATTAATAATAGTAATATAATATTAATAGTAGAAAATTATAAAAGAAATTTTTAATAGTACAATTACATAGTAATATATTAATAGTAAACTTATAATCGTAATCTCATATAATAGTAAAATCTATAATCGTAATTATAATATTATAGGTAAAATTATAATCGTCATATATTACTATGTAAAATACTAATCGTCATATACTATTAATAGTGACTACTCCACTACCACACCAATTAATAGTAGCATTATAATAGAATATAATCTTTAATCGTAAAATTATAATAGTAATATAATATTAAAATAGTAAAATTATATAGTAATCTATTATTATAATTTTAGGGGGGTAAATTATACATAGTAATATAATATTAATCGTAAAATGTAAAAAGTAATATAGTATTAATAGTAAAATTATAAAAGTAAAATATACGTATAATAGTAACAATTATAATAGTATATAATATTAATAGTAAAATTATATAGCTAATATAATTTTAATTAGAAAATTTTTATAATAGTAACTATAATATTAATGTAAAATTTATAATAGAATATAATATTAAATAGGTAAGAATTATAATAGTACTATAATATTATATACGTAAAATTATAATGTATATAATATTAATAGTAAAATTATAATAGTTAATATAATATTAATAGTAAAATTATAAATAGTAATATAATATTAATTAGTAAAATTTTAATAGTAATATAATATTAATCGTAAAATTATAATTGGTAATATAATATTAATAGTAGTATTATCAATAGTAATATAAAAGTAAATATATTAATAGTAAACATTATCATCGTAATATAATATTCATAGGTAAAATTATAATTAGTAATATAATATTAATAGTAAAATTTATCCTAGTAATATAATAATTAATAGTAAAATTATATAGTAATATAATATTAATAGTACAATTATAATCGTAATATAAATATTAATAGTAAATTATAATAGGTAATATATTATTAATTGTAGAATTATATCGTAATATAATATTAATAGTCAAATTATAATATGTAATAATATACACGTAAAATTATAATTAGTACTATAATATTAATAGTAAAATTCTCCTGGTACTCTCTCATTACATTGAAAACTTCCACATAGTAATTATACTACTTATCCACGACCACACCTCGTAATATCCTCTTCTAGTAAAATTCTAATAGTAAATATCATATTATAGTAAAATTTTCATCAATGTCATATACTATTAATAGTAAAATTCATATAGTAATATAGTATTAATAGTACAATGATAATATGTTTAATAAATAGAATAAGTAAATTAAAATAGTAAATACACTGTATTACTAGTAAAAATATATCGCCATATAATATTAATAGTAATATAATAGTAATATAATATTAATAGTAAAATTATAATAGTAATCTAATATTAATAGTAAATTTATACTAGTAATATAAATTCATCTTCAAATTTATAATAGTAATATCCATATTTACTGTGTAACAACTTCTACCTCTCATATTATAGTAATAGTAAAATTATATAGTAATATAATATATAATAGTAAAATTATATAGTAATATAATATAAAGTAAAATTATTAATAGTAATATATATTAATAGTAAAATTTAATAATAGTAAATATACTATTAATAGTCTAATTATTAATAGTAATATAATATTCATAGTAAAATTATAATAGTACTATAATATTTATAGGTAAAATTATAATAGTATATAATATTAATAGTAAACAATTATATCGTAATATACTATTAATAGTAAATTATAATAGTCAATATATATTAATAGTAAAATTATATAGTAAAATAATATTACATAGTCAAAATTTTTATAATCGTAATATAATATTAATCGTACCAATTTATACATAGTACTCTAATCTTCAATCGTAAATTATAATCGTCATCTAATATTCAATAGTACCATTATAATGTAATATAATAGTAATAGTACAACATTAATAATGTACTCTCCTCCATCCACGACCCAAACAACACTACCAACACCACAACACTACCTACATACACTACCAACACACATACCTCGACCCCAACACCTCTTACACCTCATCCACTTCACACTAACCAACAACCAATACCTCACCAAATCACAATTCCCATCACTCTACCAACTCCATATAACCACTATACCCCATTCTCTCGACACACAACTACATTAAACTTACACATATACACCACTACCACAACCCACTACCACACCACAACCACTACCCAACACCACTACCACACCAAACCACACCCCAACACCACTACCACAAACCACTACCACACCACCACACTACCCCAACCCACTACACACCACAAACCACTACCCCAACAACACTACACACCACAACCACTACCCAAACCCATACCACACACCACCACTACCCCAACACCACTACCACACACAACCACTAACCCAACAACACTACCACACCCAACCCACTACCCCAACACCACTACACACACAACACTACCCCACACACCACTTACCCAACCACTACTCACCACAACCACTACCCCACCACCCTCCCACACCACAACCACTACCCCAACACCCATCCACACCACAACCACTACCCCAACACCCACTACCACACCACTACCACACCACAACCACTACCCCAACAACCACTACCACACCACTACCACTACTCCAACACCACTACCACACCACAACACCACTACCACACCCTACCACCCCCAAACACCACTACCACACCCCCCACCCCCCCCCCCCCCCCCCACAAACCACTACCCCAACACCACTACCACACCAAAACCTCCCCAAACACCATACCCACAACCCACAATCACACCACACACCACTACCACACCACAACCACTACCCCAACACCACTACACACCCACAACCACTACCACAACACCACTACCACACCACAACCACTCCACAAACACAACACTACCACACCACAACCACAACCACACCACAACCACTACCCCAACACCACTACCACACCACAACCACTACCCCAACACCACTACCACACCACAACCACTACCCCAACACCACTACCACACCACAACCACTACCACAACACAAACCACTACACACCACAACCACTACCCCACAACATACCACACACACCACTACCACACCACAACCACAACCACTACCACACACTACTACCACAACACAACCACTACCACACCACACCATACCACACCCACAACAAAACACTCCACAACACACTACCACAACACAACACTACCACACCACAACCACAAACACTACCATCACCACAACCACAAACCTCTACCACACCACAACACTTACACACCACAACACACCCATACCAACACCACTACCACACCACAACCACTACCACACCACATCCACTACCACCAAACAACACCACTACCACCCACAAACCACTACCAACACAACCACTACCACAACACAACACTACACACAACACACCACTACCCACACCCACAACCACTACCACAAACAAAACCATACCACACACCAAACCACTACCACAACACAACCACTACCACAACAAAAACCACTACCACAACACAACCACTACCACAACACAACCACTACCACAACACCACTACCACAACACCACTACCACAACAAAAACCATACCACAACACAAACCACAACACAAACCACACCACAACACAACCACTACCACAACACAACCACTACCACAACACAACCACAACACAACCACACCACAACACCACAACACAAACACAACCATAACGTGTCCTGGGAGGCTAAAGGAAAGTCAAAATTGTTTGGACAGTTTCTGATATACAAGGCAAATTACCACTTAATTATTTTCTTTAATACGTAATACTAATTATGGGTAATTAGTTGCCAGCAAAAATATATAAATGATCAGTACACACACACGCACACACGCGCGCGCGCACACACATCACACACACACACACATACACACACACATACACACACACACACACACACACACACACACACACCACACACACACACACCACACACACACACACACATACACATACACACACACCACACACACACACACACACACACACACACACACACACACACACACCACACACACACACACACACACACACACACACATACACATACACACACACACACACACACACATACACACACACACACACACACACACACACACACACCACACACACACACACACACACATACACACACACACACACACACACACACACACACACACACACACACAACACACACACACACACACACACACACACACACACACACACACATACACACACACACACACCACACACACACACATTAATATTAAAAATATTTACAATTAAAGTCAGATTGATAATTAAGACACATGTACAGCAGTTAGGTATCTTTATTTCGAATAAAGGTACCTAACTGTTGCACCTGAGGAATTAGAATGAATTGTTTAGTCTTGGGTATATTGTGGTTGATATGCGCGTCTTGTGTGATGTACCGGTTATTGTTGGGTATATCTTATATGATGGTTATTGTGGGTATATCTTATATGCTGGTTATTGTGGGTATATGTTATATGATGGTTATTGTTGGGTATATGTTATATGATGGTTATTGTTGGGTATATCTTATATGATGGTTATTGTGGGTATATCTTATATGCTGGTTATTGTTGGGTATATCTTATATGCTGGTTATTGTTGCGGTATATCTTATATGCTGGTTATTGTGGGTATATCTTATATGATGGTTGTTGTTGGGTATATCTTATATGCTGGTTATTGTTGGGTATATCTTATATGCTGGTTATTGTTGGTTATATCTTATATGCTGGTTATTGTTGGGTATATCTTATATGCTGGTTATTGTGGGTATATCTTATATGATGGTTATTGTGGGTATATCTTATATGCTGGTTATTGTGGGTATATCTTATATGCTGGTTATTGTTGGGTATATCTTATATGCTGGTTATTGTTGGGTATATCTTATATGCTGGTTATTGTGGGTATATCTTATATGATGGTTATTGTGGGTATATCTTATATGATGGTTATTGTGGGTATATATTATATGCTGGTTATTGTTGGGTATATCTTATATGCTGGTTATTGTGGGTATATCTTATATGCTGGTTATTGTGGGTATATCTTATATGCTGGTTATTGTTGGGTATATCTTATATGCTGGTTATTGTGGGTATATCTTATATGATGGTTATTGTGGGTATATCTTATATGCTGGTTATTGTTGGGTATATCTTATATGCTGGTTATTGTTGGGTATATCTTATATGCTGGTTATTGTTGGGTATATCTTATATGATGGTTATTGTTGGGTATATCTTATATGATGGTTATTGTTGGGTATATCTTATATGCTTGTTATTGTGGGTATATCTTATATGCTGGTTATTGTTGGGTATATCTTATATGCTGGTTATTGTTGGGTATATCTTATATGCTGGTTATTGTTGGGTATATCTTATATGCTGGTTATTGTTGGGTATATCTTATATGCTGGTTATTGTTGGGTATATCTTATATGCTGGTTATTGTGGGTATATCTTATATGATGGTTATTGTTGGGTATATCTTATATGCTGGTTATTGTGGGTATATCTTATATGATGGTTATTGTTGGGTATATCTTATATGATGGTTATTGTTGGGTATATCTTATATGCTGGTTATTGTTGGGTATATCTTATATGCTGGTTATTGTTGGGTATATCTTATATGCTGGTTATTGTTGGGTATATCTTATATGCTGGTTATTGTTGGGTATATCTTATATGCTGGTTATTGTTGGGTATATCTTATATGCTGGTTATTGTGGGTATATCTTATATGATGGTTATTGTGGGTATATCTTATATGATGGTTATTGTTGGGTATATCTTATATGCTGGTTATTGTGGGTATATCTTATATGCTGGTTATTGTTGGGTATATCTTATATGATGGTTATTGTTGGGTATATCTTATATGATGGTTATTGTGGGTATATCTTATATGCTGGTTATTGTGGGTATATCTTATATGATGGTTATTGTGGGTATATCTTATATGCTGGTTATTGTGGGTATATCTTATATGATGGTTATTGTTGGGTATATCTTATATGATGGTTATTGTGGGTATATCTTATATGCTGGTTATTGTGGGTATATCTTATATGATGGTTATTGTTGGGTATATCTTATATGATGGTTATTGTTGGGTATATCTTATATGATGGTTATTGTTGGGTATATCTTATATGATGGTTATTGTGGGTATATCTTATATGCTGGTTATTGTTGGGTATATCTTATATGCTGGTTATTGTTGGGTATATCTTATATGCTGGTTATTGTGGGTATATCTTATATAATGGATGTTCTTATAGACAACCAGCACGGCAGTTGGAAGGAAGTCTAATGATGTGTCTTAAGTTTATTGCGTAATGACTGAAGTCAGGTGGTGACTGGTGAAGTCACATAATGACTGAAGTCACATAATGACTGATGAAGTCACATAATGACTGGTAAAGTCAGGTAGTGACTGGTGAAGTCACATAATGACTGGTAAAGTCAGGTAGTGACTGGTGAAGTCACATAATGACTGGTGAAGTCAGGTAGTGACTGGTGAAGTCACATAATGACTGATAGTCAGGTAGTGACTGGTGAAGTCACATAATGACTGATAAAGTCAGGTAGTGACTGGTGAAGTCACGTAATGACTGGTGAAGTCACGTAATGACTGGTGAAGTCAGGTAGTGACTGGTGAAGTCACATAATGACTGGTGAGGTCAGATAGTGACTTGTGAAGTCGGGTAGTGACTGGTGAAGTCGGGTAGTGACTGGTGAAGTCGGGTAGTGACTGGTGAAGTCGGGTAGTGACTGGTGAAGTCGGGTAGTGACTGGTGAAGTCGGGTAGTGACTGGCGAAGTCGGGTAGTGACTGGCGAAGTCGGGTAGTGACTGGCGAAGTCGGGTAGTGACTGGCGAAGTCGGGTAGTGACTGGCGAAGTCGGGTAGTGACTGGTGAAGTCGGGTAGTGACTGGTGAAGTCGGGTAGTGACTGGTGAAGTCGGGTAGTGACTGGTGAAGTCGGGTAGTGACTGGTGAAGTCGGGTAGTGACTGGTGAAGTCGGGTAGTGACTGGTGAAGTCGGGTAGTGACTGGTGAAGTCGGGTAGTGACTGGTGAAGTCGGGTAGTGACTGGTGAAGTCGGGTAGTGACTGGTGAAGTCGGGGTAGTGACTGGTGAAGTCGGGTAGTGACTGGTGAAGTCGGGTAGTGACTGGTGAAGTCGGGTAGTGACTGGTGAAGTCGGGTAGTGACTGGTGAAGTCGGGTAGTGACTGGTGAAGTCAGGTAGTGACTGGTGAAGTCACATAATGACTGGTGAAGTCAGGTAGTGACTGGTGAAGTCACATAATGACTGGTGAAGTCAGGTAGTGACTGGTGAAGTCAGGTAGTGACTGGTGAAGTCAGGTAGTGACTGGTGAAGTCACATAATGACTGGTGAAGTCAGGTAGTGACTGGTGAAGTCAGGTAGTGACTGGTGAAGTCAGGTAGTGACTGGTGAAGTCAGGTAGTGACTGGTGAAGTCAGGTAGTGACTGGTGAAGTCAGGTAGTGACTGGTGAAGTCAGGTAGTGACTGGTGAAGTCACATAATGACTGATAAAGTCAGGTAGTGACTGGTGAAGTCACGTAATGACTGGTGAAGTCACGTAATGACTGGTGAAGTCAGGTAGTGACTGGTGAAGTCACATAATGACTGGTGAGGTCAGATAGTGACTGGTGAAGTCGGGTAGTGACTGGTGAAGTCGGGTAGTGACTGGTGAAGTCGGGTAGTGACTGAAGTCGGGTAGTGACTGGTGAAGTCGGGTAGTGACTGGCGAAGTCGGGTAGTGACTGGTGAAGTCGGGTAGTGACTGGTGAAGTCGGGTAGTGACTGGTGAAGTCAGGTAGTGACTGGTGAAGTCGGGTAGTGACTGGTGAAGTCGGGTAGTGACTGGTGAAGTCGGGTAGTGACTGGTGAAGTCGGGTAGTGACTGGTGAAGTCGGGTAGTGACTGGTGAAGTCAAATAATGACTGGTGAAGTCAGGTAGTGACTGGTGAAGTCAGGTAGTGACTGGTGAAGTCAGGTAGTGACTGGTGAAGTCACATAATGACTGGTGAAGTCAGGTAGTGACTGGTGAAGTCAGGTAGTGACTGGTGAAGTCAGGTAGTGACTGGTGAAGTCAGGTAGTGACTGGTGAAGTCAGGTAGTGACTGGTGAAGTCAGGTAGTGACTGGTGAAGTCAGGTAGTGACTGGTGAAGTCACATAATGACTGGTGAAGTCAGGTAGTGACTGGTGAAGTCACATAATGACTGGTGAAGTCAGGTAGTGACTGGTGAAGTCACATAATGACTGGTGAAGTCAGGTAGTGACTGGTGAAGTCACATAATGACTGGTGAAGTCAGGTAGTGACTGGTGAAGTCACATAATGACTGGTGAAGTCAGGTAGTGACTGGTGAAGTCACATAATGACTGGTGAAGTCAGGTAGTGACTGGTGAAGTCAGGTAGTGACTGGTGAAGTCAGGTAGTGACTGGTGAAGTCACATAATGACTGGTGAAGTCAGGTATTGCCACAATTGATATAATTTATCAATATTATTCCTTAAGACAAATCTCTTAGTTCTAGTTGACTGTAACAAGTATAATAATCTGGACCACAAGATAAATTGGTCACTTGTTAGTAAATAACTTTTACATATTGGGGTGAAATTATAAGTTATATTTAAATGTGAAGGTAAACTGGGCAGTGCTGACAGTATGTGAGTGAGACCTGCCTCAGGTAACTGGGCAGTGCTGACAGTATGTGAGTGAGACCTGCCTCAGGTAACTGGGCAGTGCTGACAGTATGTGAGTGAGACCTGCCTCAGGTAACTGGGCAGTGCTGACAGTATGTGAGTGAGACCTGCCTCAGGTAACTGGGCAGTGCTGACAGTATGTGAGTGAGACCTGCCTCAGGTAACTGGGCAGTGCTGACAGTATGTGAGTGAGACCTGCCTCAGGTAACTGGGCAGTGCTGACAGTATGTGAGTGAGACCTGCCTCAGGTAACTGGGCAGTGCTGACAGTATGTGAGTGAGACCTGCCTCAGGTAACTGGGCAGTGCTGACAGTATGTGAGTGAGACCTGCCTCAGGTAACTGGGCAGTGCTGACAGTATGTGAGTGAGACCTGCCTCAGGTAACTGGGCAGTGCTGACAGTATGTGAGTGAGACCTGCCTCAGGTAACTGGGCAGTGCTGACAGTATGTGAGTGAGACCTGCCTCAGGTAACTGGGCAGTGCTGACAGTATGTGAGTGAGACCTGCCTCAGGTAACTGGGCAGTGCTGACAGTATGTGAGTGAGACCTGCCTCAGGTAACTGGGCAGTGCTGACAGTATGTGAGTGAGACCTGCCTCAGGTAACTGGGCAGTGCTGACAGTATGTGAGTGAGACCTGCCTCAGGTAACTGGGCAGTGCTGACAGTATGTGAGTGAGACCTGCCTCAGGTAACTGGGCAGTGCTGACAGTATGTGAGTGAGACCTGCCTCAGGTAACTGGGCAGTGCTGACAGTATGTGAGTGAGACCTGCCTCAGGTAACTGGGCAGTGCTGACAGTATGTGAGTGAGACCTGCCTCAGGTAACTGGGCAGTGCTGACAGTATGTGAGTGAGACCTGCCTCAGGTAACTGGGCAGTGCTGACAGTATGTGAGTGAGACCTGCCTCAGGTAACTGGGCAGTGCTGACAGTATGTGAGTGAGACCTGCCTCAGGTAACTGGGCAGTGCTGACAGTATGTGAGTGAGACCTGCCTCAGGTAACTGGGCAGTGCTGACAGTATGTGAGTGAGACCTGCCTCAGGTAACTGGGCAGTGCTGACAGTATGTGAGTGAGACCTGCCTCAGGTAACTGGGCAGTGCTGACAGTATGTGAGTGAGACCTGCCTCAGGTAACTGGGCAGTGCTGACAGTATGTGAGTGAGACCTGCCTCAGGTAACTGGGCAGTGCTGACAGTATGTGAGTGAGACCTGCCTCAGGTAACTGGGCAGTGCTGACAGTATGTGAGTGAGACCTGCCTCAGGTAACTGGGCAGTGCTGACAGTATGTGAGTGAGACCTGCCTCAGGTAACTGGGCAGTGCTGACAGTATGTGAGTGAGACCTGCCTCAGGTAACTGGGCAGTGCTGACAGTATGTGAGTGAGACCTGCCTCAGGTAACTGGGCAGTGCTGACAGTATGTGAGTGAGACCTGCCTCAGGTAACTGGGCAGTGCTGACAGTATGTGAGTGAGACCTGCCTCAGGTAACTGGGCAGTGCTGACAGTATGTGAGTGAGACCTGCCTCAGGTAACTGGGCAGTGCTGACAGTATGTGAGTGATACCTGCCTCAGGTAACTGGGCAGTGCTGACAGTATGTGAGTGAGACCTGCCTCAGGTAACTGGGCAGTGCTGACAGTATGTGAGTGAGACCTGCCTCAGGTAACTGGGCAGTGCTGACAGTATGTGAGTGAGACCTGCCTCAGGTAACTGGGCAGTGCTGACAGTATGTGAGTGAGACCTGCCTCAGGTAACTGGGCAGTGCTGA
Source organism: Cherax quadricarinatus (assembly GCF_026875155.1). Taxonomy (NCBI): domain Eukaryota; kingdom Metazoa; phylum Arthropoda; class Malacostraca; order Decapoda; family Parastacidae; genus Cherax; species Cherax quadricarinatus. The sequence continues at coordinate 57,239,675 of NC_069410.1, forward strand.
CAGTATGTGAGTGAGACCTGCCTCAGGTAACTGGGCAGTGCTGACAGTATGTGAGTGAGACCTGCCTCAGGTAACTGGGCAGTGCTGACAGTATGTGAGTGAGACCTGCCTCAGGTAACTGGGCAGTGCTGACAGTATGTGAGTAAGACCTGCCTCAGGTAACTGGGCAGTGCTGACAGTATGTGAGTAAGACATGCCTCAGGTAACTGGGCAGTGCTGACAGTATGTGAGTAAGACCTGCCTCAGGTAACTGGGCAGTGCTGACAGTATGTGAGTGAGACCTGCCTCAGGTAACTGGGCAGTGCTGACAGTATGTGAGTGAGACCTGCCTCAGGTAACACTTGTTCTGTCTCGTGACACACCTGATCTAACCTCTTGTAGGTGGTGTTACATTGCAGGTACACTGGTGTTAGCTTGTGTGACCGAGTGTGGGACGCTTTTGGTGATATTTTCACGAGGAATGGTGTGTACTCGCCTAGTTGCACTAGTAGTTGTGGTTGCAAGGGTCGACTCATAGCTCCTGGCCACGCCTCTTCACTGGCCGCTACTGGGTCACTCTCCCTGCACCATTGTGTGTGTGTGTGTGTGTATTTGTGTGTGTGTGTGTGTGTGTGTGTGTGTGTGTGTGTGTGTGTGTGTGTGTGTATGTTTTAATGGTGTTGTGCCTCTAGAGCTCAACTGTGGTGAAATAATATACGTGCATTCGTGATTCCATCAAGTGTGTGTCTGGCCATAGATAAACACGAACGTGGGTGAAGAGTCCTCACAGAAAGGCAGTCAAGTTATTGACTGAAAACCACCATGGTTCAGAGTTCACCACCTAGGTACGTATACGTACGTTGATTATAGATGTACACTAAGTGGCAAGCACTCTAAATGACTGGATAATTGCTGCCAGTGTCACCTGTTGTGTTAGCATTCTTGTAATAATTCAGAATTATATATTTTAGAATTTAGCTAATCATACAGTCGATTTCTTGGCACAAATAATAACGTTCATTATTTTGTTGTGCATTCTATGAGTTATTATTGCTGACTACATCAGTTTAACTCCATGAATTATAATCAGGAGTATTCTGTGAGTAACTTTGTCTGTTCTAACATTTAAGATGACTCAGGAAGGGGATGTTGAGTCCCTGGCGGCCAGAATATTAGAGGAAGAAGAAAGTGTCGGAGATTTAGCTTCTAAAATCCTTGAGGGATCTTGGATGACTTCTTCCAGTAACTTACTATGTTTCTTAATCCAGAAATATCTCAGAGAAATCCCCACGAAGTAATCCTTCACAAATAAAAAAAAGTGGCGTCCTCAGGTTAAATTATCCAGCTTGAAATTGTAATATTTTGTGTTGGAGAGACACACTCTCGACCATGTTGCAAGTCAGCTTTTTAAGGTACAGGTACATATAAGTACAAGTATCATACCAGGTAATATATGTGTAAATTACCTAAAATGACCCAAAAAAGTCACAAGGTGCCTTATTTCCACTGGGGTCCTTCCAGCTGCTTAAAATAAGCATATATTTGTAGAATGAGATGAAGAATTAAAGTGTCTGGTAAAGATTTCAGTCTTGAATTCTTAATGTATTATATTGTGTTCCTTGTTATTCCTGTCTGTTTTTCCATCTCATATCTCGGTCTGTTGTGTATTAGCTTGTTAATGAATTAAAGTAGAACACGAAGAATAAAAAGGCACAACACCGTAACTGGAACAATACACAAATAACCTGCACATAGGAGACCAAAACTATGGTGAAGTCTGGCTAGTTGATGTTTCAAGTCGGACCGAAACGTTGTTATAAATTTCCTTCTATATGAGGGTTTTTGTGTAGTGTAGCACAAGACAGTGTAGTCCATCCCCCCCCCCACTCTCTCTCTCTCTCTCTCTCTCTCTCTCTCTCTCTCTCTCTCTCTCTCTCTCTCTCTCTCTCCTGTTTCACTTCAGTCAACTTATCACAGTCATAGTGAATACTGAGCAAATTTTTAACTTACAATTCCCAGCGACTTTGTTGATTGTTTCTCCCGTCATATCTACATGTGTTACATCTTAGGTATGTAGGTGAGAATAATCTCCGCAGCTCGCCGCAGAGACTGCAAAAGTTGCATTTGACTTTGTGAGGATACATCAGCTGCTTCCCTGTTCTGTATTACAGCTACATAGGAGGGAACAACAGTTTCCTGTATTTCCCTGTCATATTCCATCACTTAGGCTCTGGTGGCCTGGTGGTTAACGCTCTCGCTTCACACGGTGAGGGCCTGGGTTCGATTCCCAGCCAGAGTAGAAACATTGGACGTGTTTCTTTCCACCTGTTGTCTATGTTCCCCATCAGTAAAATGGGTATCTGGGTGTTAGTCGACTGGTGTGGGTCGCATCCTGGGACACTGACCTAAGGAGGCCTGGTCACAGACCGGGCCGCGGGGGCGTTGACCCCCGGAACTCTCTCCAGGTAAACTCCAGGTTAGGATGAGTTGTTCACAGAGCGTTGAAGTCTGACAGCCTGAGCTGAGAGACTTCAGTAAGGCAGATTAGATTTAGATTTTGCCACCGAAGTGGCTAGTTTATTGTGCACCCCATATCCATCCCATGGACGGTAGCGCAAGAGCATATGGATACACAATAAGCCTAGGAACTAGGCCACGAAACGGTTAACAGGAGTACATCTGGATTTATATCTACATTAAGGCAGTGAGGATAATATCAGGTATTTGATAAGATAAGAAAACTTGAAAGGTTTCCTTCCAGTAGAGTTGGAGTCACTATTACCTCGAAGTTACTGCACTTCTCTCTCTGCATAACCTAACCAGTACACAGGAGAAATTATTTTTTGTGAAGATTTCTCTATTATCACAGTGAGACAAAAATTATATATAAGAGAGACAGAGGGATTGAGAAGAGAGATTAGACTACTTATATATCTGAGACTTCATATATAAAAAAACACTTGTACTAGTAATGCAAGGACGAGCGTCTAGAGTTAACAAGGAGCTCTCACATACACCAGCTCACCCTCCCTCCCTCTCCTGTGACCTCAAGGCCACGCTACAACACGGCTTTCTCTCATATATATATATAATATATATATATATATATATATATATATATATATATATATATATATATATATATATATATATATATATATATATATGTGTGTGTGTGTGTATGTCGTGCCGAATATGTAAAACTGGTCAATTAGCAAGAACTCATTTAAAATTAAGTCCTTTCTAAAATTTTCTCTTATACGTTTAAAGATATATTTTTTCATTAATGTTGATGTAAAAATTTATAATTTTGCACCAAAAGAATATTAGAAAACTTACCTATCCTTATTATAAAAAGCGTAATTTATTTTAGCCTAACCCAACTAAATTTATTTTAGATTTGTTTACAATAATTTAAAACTAAACAAACACAGTGAAATATATTTTTTTCGTTAGGTTCAGAATGATTTTGGCGAAATTATTGCATACACAAATTTTCACTTGTCCTATATGGCAAGATGAACGTTGCTATTTAAGCCAAGATCGCAAGTTCTGCCTATTCGGCACGATATATATATATATATATATATATATATATATATATATATATATATATATATATATATATATATATATATATATAAACACTCGGTTATAGAGGATCCTAACCAGATTTTTTTTCTTCTTTGAGTCTTACAGCAGCCAAACATGTGACTTTTAGTGCTTACATTTTTTCATGTGTTCTGTGCCTGGGTTGGTAGCGCACTCGCCTCACATACTGTGTGCCCGTGGGTCGATCCCCGACATGGGTGGGAACGCTGGGCATGTTTCCATACACCTGTTGCCCCTGTTCTGGGGGTTAGTCGACTGGTGTGGATGGCATCCTGGGGGGGAGGCAGTATACCTCAGATAGGCCTCAGAGACGCCTGTAAAATTGATTTGTGTAAAAAAATGCTTATTACTTAAATAATTTAAATTTACAAAGGACATATATTAATTATAATATAGACCACGACAAGTCTGGATAATGATTCACTATTTTCAAATATTTCACTTTTATGAAATATAAAATGTCGCGTTGAATACGTAAACACAATATAATGCAAAAAAAAAAATACTGTTTTTGTAATCTACAGGAGATTGCAAAGACAGATTCAATTTTAAATTTTAATAATGACCTGAATTTTCATATTATTGAGGATTCTGTGGAATTTTTCTCTCAGTATAAGGTTGGCAGATACTGTTCTGTGTAGTATAGATATCTACGTCCTAGCATTACCATAATAGATTTGTATTTAACTCCTCTATATTTTTTAGAGACATGTCGAAACATCAGCAGACTTGTCATGTCTCCCACGACGGTGACATGAAATTTTCAGGCGATACTGAAGAAATTCATAACTGGAGTTTTTATATTTAATAATAATAATAATAATAATAATATAATAATAATAATAATAATAAATACAACTGAGTACAGAAAACCAACATTTACTGAAATGAGTTCAGATGATTAGTTTTTGCTGGAAATTATATAAAGTACATAGTTAAATCACTTTTTAATGGAGCTTACAGTATATGTACAAGTAATAATCTCTTTGATCTCCAAGTTAATTAATTGCTTAATTATATTTCATAAAATACCAACCCCCAGAAAATTATTTCATAGTATATTGAGAAACTTTCTGAATAACAAATTTGTATCGTCTACAATTATCTGTTTGGCTTTTAAATATGTGCGGAATATTAGATGTATTTGTGTGGCTTTGTGAGGTAGGTAGTGTGGTACATGGGTAGTGTGGTACATGGGTAGTGTGGTACATGGGTAGTGTGGTACGTGGGTAGTGTGGTACGTGGGTAGTGTGGTACGTGGGTAGTGTGGTACATGGGTAGTGTGGTACGTGGGTAGTGTGGTACGTGGGTAGTGTGGTACATGGGTAGTGTGGTACATGGGTAGTGTGGTACATGGGTAGTGTGGTACATGGGTAGTGTGGTACGTGGGTAGTGTGGTACGTGGGTAGTGTGGTACATGGGTAGTGTGGTACATGGGTAGTGTGGTACATGGGTAGTGTGGTACATGGGTAGTGTGGTACGTGGGTAGTGTGGTACGTGGGTAGTGTGGTACATGGGTAGTGTGGTACATGGGTAGTGTGGTACATGGGTAGTGTGGTACATGGGTAGTGTGGTACGTGGGTAGTGTGGTACGTGGGTAGTGTGGTACATGGGTAGTGTGGTACATGGGTAGTGTGGTACGTGGGTAGTGTGGTACGTGGGTAGTGTGGTACATGGGTAGTGTGGTACATGGGTAGTGTGGTACGTGGGTAGTGTGGTACGTGGGTAGTGTGGTACATGGGTAGTGTGGTACATGGGTAGTGTGGTACATGGGTAGTGTGGTACATGGGTAGTGTGGTACATGGGTAGTGTGGTACAGGGGTAGTGTGGTACATGGGTAGTGTGGTACATGGGTAGTGTGGTACATGGGTAGTGTGGTACATGGGTAGTGTGGTACATGGGTAGTGTGGTACATGGGTAGTGTGGTACATGGACAGTGTGGTACATGGGTAGTGTGGTACATGGGTAGTGTGGTACATGGGTAGTGTGGTGCATGGGTAGTGTGGTACATGGGTAGTGTGGTACATGGGTAGTGTGGTACATGGTAGTGTGGTACATGGTAGTGTGGTACATGGGTAGTGTGGTACATGGGTAGTGTGGTACAGGCGTTTGTGGTACATGGGCAGTGTGGTACATGGGTAGTGTGGTACATGGGAGTGTGGTACATGGTAGTGTGGTACATGGGTAGTGTGGTACATGGGTAGTGTGGTACATGGGTAGTGTGGTACATGGGTAGTGTGGTACATGGGTAGTGTGGTACATGGGTAGTGTGGTACAGGGTAGTGTGGCAATGGGTAGTGGGTACATGGGCAGTGTGGTACATGGGTAGTGTGGTACATGGGCAGTGTGGTACATGGGCAGTGTGGTACATGGGTAGTGTGGTACATGGGTAGTGTGGTACATGGGCAGTGTGGTACATGGGTAGTGTGGTACATGGGTAGTGTGGTACATGGGTAGTGTGGTACATGGACAGTGTGGTACATGGGTAGTGTGGTACATGGGTTGTGTGGTACATGGGTAGTGTGGTACATGGGTAGTGTGGTACATGGGTAGTGTGGTACATGGGTAGTGTGGTACGTGGGTAGTGTGGTACATGGGTAGTGTGGTACATGGGTAGTGTGGTACATGGGCAGTGGTACAAGGGCAAAGTGGTACAAGGCCAGTGTGGTACAAGGGCAGTGTGGTACATGGACAGTGTGGTACAAGGGCAGTGTGGCACATGGGCAGTGGTACAAGGGCAGTGTGGTACATGGGCAGTGTGGTACATAGGCAGTGTAGTACAAGGGCAGTGTGGTACATGAGCAGTGTGGTACAAGGGCGGTTTGGTGTAAGGGCAGTGTGGTGCATGGGCAGTGTGGTGCATGGGCAGTGTGGTACAAGGGCAGTGTGGTACAAGGGCGGTTTAGTACAACTGCAGTGTGGTACATGGGCAGTGTGGTACAAGGGCAGTGTGGTACTTGGCCAGTGTTGTACAAGGGCAGTGTGGTACCTGGCCAGTGTTGTACAAAGGCAGTGTGGTACATGGCCAGTGTTGTACAAGGGCAGTGTGGTACCTGGCCAGTGTTGTACAAGGGCAGTGTGGTACCTGGCCAGTGTTGTACAAGGGCAGTGTGTTACCTGGCCAGTGTTGTACAAGGGCAGTGTGGTACCTGGCCAGTGTTGTACAAGGGCAGTGTGGTACCTGGCCAGTGTTGTACAAGGGCAGTGTGGTACCTGGCCAGTGTTGTACAAGGGCAGTGTGGTACATGGCCAGTGTTGTACAAGGGCAGTGTGGTACCTGGCCAGTGTTGTACAAGGGCAGTGTGGTACCTGGCCAGTGTTGTACAAGAGCAGTGTGGTACCTGGCCAGTGTTGTACCTGGCCAGTGTTGTACAAGGGCAGTGTGGTACCTGGCCAGTGTTGTACAAGGGCAGTGTGGTGCCTGGCCAGTGTTGTACAAGGGCAGTGTGGTACCTGGCCAGTGTTGTACAAGGGCAGTGTGGTACCTGGCCAGTGTTGTACAAGGGCAGTGTGGTACCTGGCCAGTGTTGTACAAGGGCAGTGTGGTACCTGGCCAGTGTTGTACAAGGGCAGTGTGGTACCTGGCCAGTGTTGTACAAGGGCAGTGTGGTACCTGGCCAGTGTTGTACAAGGGCAGTGTGGTACCTGGTCAGTGTTGTACAAGGGCAGTGTTGTACCTGGCCAGTGTTGTACAAGGGCAGTGTGGTACCTGGCCAGTGTTGTACAAGGGCAGTGTGGTACCTGGTCAGTGTTGTACAAGGGCAGTGTGGTACCTGGCCAGTGTTGTACAAGGGCAGTGTGGTACCTGGCCAGTGTTGTACAAGGGCAGTGTTGTACCTGGCCAGTGTTGTACAAGGGCAGTGTGGTACCTGGCCAGTGTTGTACAAGGGCAGTGTGGTACCTAGCCAGTGTTGTACAAGGGCAGTGTGGTACAAGTGCAGTGTGGTACCTGGCTAGTGTGGTACAAGGGCAGTGTGGTACCTGGCCAGTGTTGTACAAGGGCAGTGTGGTACCTGGCTAGTGTGGTACATGGGCAGTGTGGTACCTGGCCAGTGTTGTACAAGGGCAGTGTGGTACCTGGCCAGTGTTGTACAAGGGCAGTGTGGTACCTGGCTAGTGTGGTACAAGGGCAGTGTGGTACCTGGCTAGTGTGGTACAAGGGCAGTGTGGTACCTGGCCAGTGTTGTACAAGGGCAGTGTGGTACAAGTGCAGTGTGGTACCTGGCTAGTGTGGTACAAGGGCAGTGTGGTACCTGGCCAGTGTTGTACAAGGGCAGTGTGGTACCTGGCTAGTGTGGTACAAGGGCAGTGTGGTACCTGGCTAGTGTGGTACAAGGGCAGTGTGGTACCTGGCTAGTGTGGTACAAGGGCAGTGTGGTACCTGGCTAGTGTGGTACAAGGGCAGTGTGGTACCTGGCTAGTGTGGTACAAGGGCAGTGTGGTACCTGGCTAGTGTGGTACAAGGGCAGTGTGGTACCTGGCTAGTGTGGTACAAGGGCAGTGTGGTACCTGGCTAGTGTGGTACAAGGGCAGTGTGGTACCTGGCTTGTGTGGTACAAGGGCAGTGTGGTACCTGGCTTGTGTGGTACAAGGGCAGTAGTTGTTCCGTCAGCACATTCACCATCTTCCTTGTATCTTTGTTTTGTCTTCTCTATTTTATACAGTTTTTGAAGCACTTAGAAAGTATATCAAGAGTTCTTGTTAAATCGTAATGGGCGAGAAAGATCGCTAATACGTAGTGCAGTTGGGAAACGATCATTTAGCCTCCTGTAACTCGTAACTCGGTGCCTGTGTTATACAACGTGTGAGGACAGATTAATCAGGGAACGGGTGAGGTTCGAACCCATGACAAATGATTTCTAAAACTCACAGGCCAGTGCGTTAACCACTGGGCCATCTGACTCTAATAAGTCATCCAACTAGGTATATTTCTACACACTACCGGGAAATTAGCGTGAGCCACCACTGTGACCACAAATGCAGTTTTTTACTGATAAATCTCTCGCCACCTGCGCTGATGTTTGACTTCTAGGGACTTCAAGCGCTTCCAGTAATTTAGGTGCTTGACTGTGTTCATAGGAGCTGTGAAGGTTCTCTCTAGATTTTCCAGCGCAGCAATTTCGCCAACCTTGGAGGGGGCCATTAATACACAGGAACATTCCAGTTTAGAGAAAAGGAGTGTTGTGATTGATGTCACAGTCTGCGTCAGAAATGAGAATGAGGAAGAGAAGTGGGTGAGTACCGTGCCTTGGGGGACAACTTTTCACTGTAGAAGCCCCTGATTTCACTGTTTACTATTACTTCTTGGGTTTTTCTTTGTGAAGAAGTTAAAAATCCATCTATCCGGCTTCCCAGTTATTCCTTTTGTAGTCATTTTGTGCGCAATTTTCCCCGAGGTCGCGCTTGTCAATGGTTTTTGCAAAATCGGTATATACTACGTCTTCATTTTGTGTATGCAAGACCATGTAATGGTCCAGCAGTTGCGACCTGTTCTGAACCCATGTTGACTCTGGTTATCCAACTGTTGCGGTTGCATGCGATTAGTAAACTTTCTTCTTAGAATCCTTTCAAATATCTTAATGTGGATGTCAGAGCTATTGGTCTGTACTTTTCCCGTCAGTGCTTTAATGCCACCTTCGTGGCGTCGGGCAATATCAAGAGTATTGAGTAACTACTAGTTGACTCCAGTGTCTAGGCTTCTACTCCACAAAATATTTAAGGCACGTGATAATAGTTTCTTGCAGTTCTTGACGAACATCGAGTTTCACGAGTCTGGACCTGGGGCAGAGTGCAGGGCATATATACAATCAATGGCTTCTTCCAAGTCAGTTGGGCATGATTCCTTACACCTGCAGTCAATATTCATTTAGCACTAAGTAGGAACCCGGGTGTTAGTCCACTGTTTACTCCCTGGGGTACAAGATTAACCTACGTTGCCAGAAATGCTCTAAATACACAGGGGCTTTCTGTATAGTATGTCAATGATGGTAGCTAGGTCTGTAACAGTTGTATCTTGTACTGAGTGTGTGTGTGTGTGTGTGTGTGGTGTGTGTGTGTGAGACACTGGTTGACCTGAGGTTCTCATGTTTATATCAGGGAAACCAATAGAAAGATTTTATTGAAACTTGTTGAAAGTTACTGAAAGTTGTTCTCGTTTTACAAGACTCACAGTAGACCATAGCCTTGTAAAATAATATTTTTTTTTTTAAATTAGGCTTGGTTAAACACTTATGATTCTAAGTTGCTATCAGGAGCAAGCATCTAGACACGTTCCAAAACTGAATCTGAACACATGGACTTGCTGGAACATCCTCTTACTAATGTTGGAATTCCTGATTATCGTCAAGTAAGCAGTCAGAAAGACCTAACTCCTTCTCAGTGGGAGTCAGAAGATGGGATGCGAGGTTGTGTAGTTTCAGGCGTCTGAGCGACTACATCCCAGTCGCTCGTAAGTTGGAATAATGATTAATTGAACTCAAAAATTTATAAAAATCTATGAAAAATACGACAAAGGTCATAGGTGTAAAAATTGTCTAGATAAGACCATTCTATAACATAACAGACACACGTCCAAATATCTTCCCAGTTTCTATGATCGACAGGTAAATATTCAGTATTGTTGTAGGTTTTAGATTAAAATTTAATGTCCTAAACTGCTAAAACTGTGTAAAAACTGAAACATTTGTAAGTGCTGTTTATTTTTTCGGATTGATGTCTAATTTCCCAGGGACCCAGAAAAATAAGATTCTCCAAAACTTGCATTAATAAAATTAACAAATTAGAGGCCACAAACCACACTAAAAAAAAAGTTTGAAATAGATCAGAAGAGTCATTCTCTAGCGGCATCCAACGATTCCAAGTTAATTAACCATACAAATATATTGGTATAATTGAACCTGCACAGTTTCAACCCATTGGTATCACTGGTATCATTGGTATCATTGGTATCACTGGTACCACTGGTATCATTCTTCTCAGCAAGTCGATCAGACGAGGCTGTCTCCATAAAACTGGTAAAACGGGACTTAATAAATGTAGAATTATTGACAACATGTTAGGTAAAAGGCCACATGTACAACGAATGTGGTATTTTATTGTGGCAATTTTTTAGCTCTCCAGAGCTCCTGGAGAGCGAAACGTTGCCACAATAAAATACCACATTACCTGCACATGTGACCTTTTACCTAACAGAAACAGAACTTGCACAGTCCAGTAACAATGTGTTTCACATCGTTTTTAACTACAGTAATTTCACCATGATAGTGTTTATACAAAGGTGAATAACATCTGGATGTACATACAGACAGCTGCTGTATATGCAGAGTATTTCTAGTAAACTTGAGATTAATAAGGCAGTAACAATACGACTAATTTATACATAGTCACTTGGATGATTATGAGTATAAATTTAATTTACGAATGAATACCAGAAGATTGGATAACCCATTATTTCATTTTATTTGGCTTTTGTCAAGTTTAATTGAGAGGAATTGCAGGTTTGATTATTGACATAAAGGGGACACATTTAATCTTTTAATGCGACGTTACTGTATGGAATCCAACGATGCCATGTTTTTAACTATCCTAGTATCATGAGTAGGAGAAATAAAGACAACCATAAACCGAAAAAGTGACAAAGTTAGAAGAAGCAATGGAACAAACGGAGGAGGAGACAGCAAACAAAAGATAATGTGGACCTCGGAAAGGGGAAAACTAAAGGAGAAAGATACCTACGCAGCTTAACGTTCAGGAAATCATCCCTAACCTCAGAGGTATCCGCCATTAACGACTACATTCCTTCAGTAAAGACAGTGTCGTGATATTTCATGGGAAACAATGCAACGCTATTTTGAAAATGAAATTGTGAAATTAACACCTGAGGACTGTCATGAGAGTCGCATCTTTCTTCTCGAAGAGTTGAACCCCCCCCCCCCCTGATGAAGAGTTGAACCCCCCCCCTGATGAAGAGTTGAACCCCCCCCCCGATGAAGAGTTGAACCCCCGACCTGTTGGAGAGTTGAACCTCCCTGTTGAAGAGTTGAACCCTGCTGTTGAAAAGTTGAACCCCCTGTTGAAGAGTTGATCCACTGTCGAAGAGTTGAATCACTGTTGAAGAGTTGAACTCCCTATTGAAGAGTTGAACCCCCTGTTGCAGAGTTGAACCACTGTTAGTTAAGTTTAAGTTTAATATGTTTATTATGCACCCCATACCCATCCTGTGGGCGGTAGTCAAAAGATTACAGAGGTACATAATGGGTCCAGGGACTGGGCCTCACTGTTGAAGAGTTGAACCACTGAGAGGAGAATTTCTAGAGTTATGTTGAAAGCAAAACGAGGAATGATGTAAATAATGTGGAGCAGAGGTCACCTTCACGTACCAGGAGTCACAGTGATCTTTCCCAAGTTACAACTCACCTGAGACGAAACTGAATCAGATGGGATGAGAAGTTCTCAAGTTTTACATGAAAACTTTATAGGAAGAAAAAACAAGTTCGGGGAACCTTTATGAGGTAAGTTCACTTTTTTACGAAATTTGAACTTTCGCTTACATCAAGAAATACATGTTGTGTTTGTTATTTATGAGTGTTATTTAACCGCTGTAATATTAAATCAGGGAACGGGTGGGGGTTGAACCTATGGCAAGTGAGTCCTAAAAATCAGGCCAGTGCGTTAACCACTGGGCCATGGGATCAAGTCCCACCCGTTCCGTGGTTTGATTACAATCGAATTATTAAGATTTCGTGAGTCCAGTGTGATACCGGTGCGTTATTAATAAGAGAGAATCCTGTGTGTGTGATCTTAAGTTCAGTGTTGTATATTTGGTGAAAAGTTCGAGCCTCAGTACTCGAGAAGCGGGGAACACTTCATGAAGTTTATAATAACACATATCTAAGAATATGGGTGAATATTTCCTACCAAGCTTCTCCTTATCTAAGTCCTCTGTGTTGTTGTCACTGATCATTACTGCTTACCTAGTCACCCTCTTCGAAAACTTAACCTGTCAGAGGCTTCACTGTAGCATTTGTAAATTTACACAGAGAGACGAACTGTTTGAAGACCTGGATATAGTCCTTCACACTATTTAAATATCCCTGAAGATATCCCTGGGATACGGCTGGTATGTTGAAAGAAGTATCTCTAAGTGGTCGTCTGAATTTTTTCCTCCCTACTTTGGTTTATAACTTGAGAATGCCTCATCCGATCATCTTCAGATTTTTAATGCTGGATTAATGTAATGGGGGAAAACTCTTGAAATTTTTCACACATGCGTGGGCGCTCTGCTCACTCTTACACAGCTCATTCTTGTAATTTCTTTCCATGTGATAACTCAAGAAAGCCTCTTCTAATCTGCTTGAAACGTTAAAATATGGCTTATCCCACGTAGACGAAGCCTGGAACTATTATTATTATTGGAACTACGCCAGTAATTATCCCCGACATGTTCCCAGAGATAAAACACAACATTGCACTCGCCCAGCTGCTCCAGCAATGTTATTTTTATCGTAATTTTTAGCGTTGTGTAGTCCGTTTATTTTTTCAAGTTACGTTTATTTAATAAAGGTGTTAACATTTTTTGCCTTAAATTTATTTGATCCTTCTCTTTTTTATATATTTTGGCAATTTATTTTTTCCATAATTATTTTCCACGGTGGTGACTCGTCAGTTCTTTCTTCTAGCATCTTTAATTTTTGGTTAGGAATTATCTTTGCATGGCGAAAACAGTTCTATAATGGAGTTTTCTTGAGCGCTTAAAATATGATTTAGAGATTATTGTGGAAAATATTGTATACTTTCCGAAAATACTGTGTATTTTGCATGTAAATTAGTGAAATACATAGTAGTTAATAAAAATTAATTTGTAATTAAAAATAGAACCAGCGACAGGTTTAGCGTCGCTTAGGGAGAGACGCCATGTTTTTGTATGGGGCTAGAAGGAACGCTAGTGAATGGGAAGAATTTTCGTCGCTCTGGAGGTTAAAATGTGGTTGAAACCTCTCAGATAGGAGCAGAAATTGTTGGAGTTACAGTCCTGCAGAATGTGAGAAACTAACGATTGGACAGGACTGAAATTAGATGGGAAAAGAGATGAGAATTACACCATCCCCTAGATGAGTAATGTCTTTATATTTTGAAATTTCTGGCCAGTGTTTCTTCATATTTTAGGCAGGGGGTTGTGGATGACACACCAAGTAATCTCCAGACAAATTGGTGAGTGTTATTAATATAAATTCTCCTTCTGATACATGTTTATATGTATTCATTAACTCAATTTAACATACAGTCCATATAATTTATATTAATAGTTTACCAGAATTACTGGTGATATATTTAATTTGGAATTAATATAGGTCCAGAGTGACTTATGGAAGTATGAGACTAGTAGGTATTCGAAGGGGGACATTTTTTGCGACCTAGAATGTTTCAAAATTCCTACTTGTCTATAACATTTGATAAGGAATAATTATCTTTGTTACCAGTTACTAGTATGTATCTTAGGAGATTCCTCCAGGTAATTTTAATATTCCACAATTATAGTCAGTTATTACATCAGAAGGTCAGCTGGAGTGAACATTTAAACAGAACCAGATGTTGGTAAGTCAGGTCGGCTAAGTCAGTATTCTGAAGGTCGTTTATATAGTGTAGTCGTGTTTGTGAAAGTTATTAGGCTCTCTCTAATGTTATCTTGTTCTGTGAAAGGCAGAATTTTATGTATCTTTATATTTCTGACCCCTCAGGGAAGGTTCCTTGATGTTGGTGAGGGGCTCTTGATTTAGGGAATTGGATCTGTGCTCCAGTTCCCCGAATTAAGCCTGAATGCCTTCCACATCCCCCCCAGGCGCTGTGTAATCCTCCGGGTTTAGCGCTTCCCCTTGATTATAATAATTTATATTTCTGAAACACTTGGTAGCCTAGTACTACCTCTTTTTTTTTTGAGAGCTCTATTTTGTCTTAGGTTTCATTTTTGTTGTTCTAATCATTCATTTTGACTGCCGCCTTTCTAGCTATTGTCTAAAGATTTTTTTCCTTGTCCTTTCGAGCAAAACTTTCTCACAACTTTCCCTCCGTGCAAGTTATTTTTTTTTTCTTTTTCGCTTTTCTCCTAATCTTTCCTGTTCTTCCTCCTTACCTATATCTAACTTTAAGTAAAGGTTTCTAAATTCCTTCCTTTAACCCCCAATCTCTTTCCCAGGTTTTAGCCAGAACTTATAAGACTCTATTCTGGAAAAAAATTACCACACAAAAATATAGCTAAAAAGCAAATTTGTATTGATGTCTCCTGGAAACTCCGAGGTATTGAAAAAAGAGTGTAACAGACTATGGAGAAAATGAGCAACACTTGTACACTCTTTTTACTACTAAAACACCCGTTTTATTACAGGAGGGACCACAGGGTCACCCACCTGAGTTATCTTCCCATCAGAGTTAAACCACTTACTTCTACTCTTGGGAGAACACATTGTGGCCTCGACAACCTTCACAATAAACAAAGCAAAGTTTCCAACGTAACAGACTCAGGCCAGTGTGATTAACAACAGTGTCCCTCAGGTCTAACATAACATGGGCGGAACCATAACTCATATTTCGGAAAAACACAACAAAGGTAATCCTAATATTACCAGTAGGTACCTCACACACACAAAAAAAAAAAAAACCCCACCGAGTTACAACTGGCTTCAAACTATGTTTTTTAATAGATCTATTTACCTCTCTTAATAAGATATTATCTTGATAACGAGGATGTGTAGCAATAGTTCTGTCGCTGTCGCTACTTGTCATGGAAACTGATTAGTGTTATGACAGTGTCTGTCATGAAATTATAGAAATATAAGCCAATTTTTAGGTATCTAGTAAATCACCACAATTATCTGCTAGAAGCGGTGTTGACTTGAACAATGGCAGTGAAAAATCGTACTCTGCTCGACCCAGTGTTTTTTTTCCCCTCTCATCCTTTAGTGAGTAATCGCTCATTATTAGATTTTGTAAGTCTCTTGTTAAAGAGGAGCGTTTATTGGTTTCTGAGAATTTTCAGAGGGAGGGAGAGAGAGAGGGAGAAGACAATGGAGCAAAGACGACAGATTGCTAGACAAACCACAGTCGGACTACTAAATCAATATAGACAACACACTTTTTTTTTATACACAAAGGGCCTCTATATTTAACTATTTTCAGAGAGGAAAGTCCTGAGAATTACTTAGATATATTTAAGAATCAAACATATTAGTTTGGGCTAGGCTACTACATTCACTTGTAACGGACGAAGTACAGTTGTTGGGCTCACTAAACAACAGCATGTAGATTATGGTGTAGTCAAGGACCCAATGCTTAAGGCATACGAATTAGTTCGTAAAAAAAAGTGTCAATAGGATTTTAGAAAATTACGTCGCCAGCCAGTGCAAAGGTGATTTGGTGCAAATTTATAGGTGTAGTTGATGGCTAGAATTCCTTGCTCCAGGCGTATATGTCCTCTGAGGTGCAGCATCACTTAACCTCTCCTATGAATGTACTTCTATTAGGCGAGGCTACCGACACGTATACTGTGTTAAGGAACTGAGTCACACGATAACGTTTGCTAAGTCCCAACAGGGGAGTAAGAAGTGAGGAAAGAAATAGTTTTTCTTTCCTGAGAGACGGGATCAAGTTCTTCAGGAAGAACGTGTTTCTTCCAAGGCTACTTCATTTCAGGTGTGTTATGTTTATTGTAGATTGAGGAGTTACACTAGAGACTAGTGTTTTAAGCTACAGACACACAGTCGGGAAGGATGGCCGAGGTCTACCTGAAGAACGTCATAAAGAGCAGTCTGCCCCAAGGACAGTCTGTCTTAAATCATAAGCAACTATGTGGGATTGTGAGTTCTGTTCCTACTGGAAAACATGATTCGTGAGAAACAAGAAGCGACAGTTGCAGAAATACTTGCAAACAGACGTAGCGGAGAAGACTAAGAGTCATGTCTGTAGTCCTGCTGAAGTAGGTCTTATTGCAACAAGTTCTCTAATTGAGTATTTAGTTATAGTGACACCAGGGCAGAGCTAACTATGACTGAACACGGAGTGTTATCTCTGGATGGAAGTACTAACTATTACGCAGTGTATTGTAGAGAATATTGTATATAAAAAAAAACGCTTTATATATATTGTCAGTTTCTGGGATTATTTCTGAAATCAGACCTGTATTATTCCTGGTCAGTTAGAATGGCCAGTGAAGTGTGTGTGAGTCAGCAGGTTGAGCACAGCAGCTGCAGCAAGATGTCATAAGACTTCACGGTTTGGTGTTTGTAGAGTTTTTTTTTTTTTTTTTTTTTTTTTTTTTTTTTTTTTTTTAACTTTATACCATAGGTTAGTTTATTGGTGCTCTCATGTTTACCTGTAAGGCCCTAGTGTGCAGAGGCCCGTTTAAATTTTGGGAGAGTACTAGTACAGCCTTCAGAAGGGGGAGCAGGTGTCATGGAGCCTCTTGTGTTTAAAATGATATTGGTATAAACCTTGGTAATAAATACTGACAAGTTGGTTTAGAAAACGTTTCAGTTCTGGGACCTTGATCACTTTTAACACACAGAGGTTCAAAGACAGTACAGTATATATAGGCAGAGAGCGAGGTGCGAGTGACGCATGGTGACCTGAAGAATGACGTATTGGGATGAAGACAGGTACATGATGAGATCATGTGACTCCTGTGTTGCTGGGTAGGTGGTGCTGCGCCTGGTTGCTAATGTTTTAGAAATTTTGTAGTTTCCAGTGTTATGTTCTATTGTGTCGGTGACGGCGATTAATGAGGCTTCTAGACACCGTCGGTGTCTGAGGTCTGGTTCGGTGAGAACGAGTTGTACTCGTCCCAGTTCATCAAATGCCCCGTGGAGTTTGTGGAGGACACAAGCGTACCTTAAGTCGTCTCTGTTACTGGCATTTCGATGCTCGTTCAGGCGGACCGCAGGATCTCTGCCTGTTTCGCCTACATATTTCTTGGGACAGAATCTACAGGGGATGGTGTAGACGCCTGCTGTGGAAGTTAAAGGTGTGGGGCTGCGTTTCGTAGTGAGGTCTTTGATAGATGATGTGTTTATGGTGGAAACGTTGATGTTACTCATAGCAAGTGCCCGGCGAGTATTGGTGGCAACATCACCACATGGGAGCACTCGGAACTGCTTAGAGGGCTGTTCCATGGGCGGTTTGTTGAGAATAGCTTGTGTAATCTGATATACAAACTGCTGGGTATATTCCATGTAGGGAAAGTACCCGGCAGTTTGTATATCCGATTACTTCTATTGAGTTTTTCTGCTCTAACACAGATCCTTCTTTACCATTTCTTTCTGCTAGGACTTTTTCTTCAGGTCTCCTACAAGAACTAATGAGAGTAAGTTTTGGCAGCAAATACATTACTTAATTATTAAGTTAATTAAAGTAATTAGCTCTTTACTCTCGATTTCCCTTTATTCTTCTTTAAGACGAATTCAGATCGTAGAGATGTAAAAACTGTGTTGTGTTGTGATCTCTGGAGCTCAGGCTGAACGAGGTACACTGTGTTGCAGGAGTGTTGCAGGACAGTGTTGCTGGACAGTGTTGCAGGACAGTGTTGCAGGAGTGTTGCAGGACAGTGTTGCAGGACAGTGTTGCAGGACAGTGTTGCAGGACAGTGTTGCTGGACAGTGTTGCTGGACAGTGTTGCAGGACAGTGTTGCAGGACAGTGTTGCTGGACAGTGTTGCAGGACAGTGTTGCAGGACAGTGTTGCAGGAGTGTTGCAGGACAGTGTTGCAGGACAGTGTTGCTGGACAGTGTTGCTGGACAGTGTTGCAGGACAGTGTTGCAGGACAGTGTTGCAGGACAGTGTTGCAGGACAGTGTTGCAGGACAGTGTTGCTGGACAGTGTTGCTGGACAGTGTTGCAGGACAGTGTTGCTGGACAGTGTTGCTGGACAGTGTTGCAGGACAGTGTTGCAGGACAGTGTTGCAGGACAGTGTTGCAGGAGTGTTGCAGGACAGTGTTGCTGGACAGTGTTGCTGGACAGTGTTGCTGGACAGTGTTGCTGGACAGTGTTGCTGGACAGTGTTGCTGGACAGTGTTGCAGGACAGTGTTGCAGGACAGTGTTGCAGGACAGTGTTGCAGGACAGTGTTGCAGGACAGTGTTGCAGGACAGTGTTGCAGGACAGTGTTGCTGGACAGTGTTGCAGGACAGTGTTGCAGGACAGTGTTGCAGGACAGTGTTGCTGGACAGTGTTGCTGGACAGTGTTGCTGGACAGTGTTGCAGGACAGTGTTGCAGGACAGTGTTGCAGGACAGTGTTGCAGGACAGTGTTGCAGGACAGTGTTGCAGGACAGTGTTGCAGGACAGTGTTTTCAGGACAGTGTTGCAGGACAGTGTTGCAGGACAGTGTTGCTGGACAGTGTTGCAGGACAGTGTTGCAGGACAGTGTTGCAGGAGTGTTGCAGGACAGTGTTGCAGGACAGTGTTGCTGGACAGTGTTGCTGGACAGTGTTGCTGGACAGTGTTGCTGGACAGTGTTGCTGGACAGTGTTGCTGGACAGTGTTGCAGGACAGTGTTGCAGGACAGTGTTGCTGGACAGTGTTGCTGGACAGTGTTGCTGGACAGTGTTGCTGGACAGTGTTGCAGGACAGTGTTGCAGGACAGTGTTGCAGGAGTGTTGCAGGACAGTGTTGCTGGACAGTGTTGCTGGACAGTGTTGCTGGACAGTGTTGCTGGACAGTGTTGCAGGACAGTGTTGCAGGACAGTGTTGCAGGACAGTGTTGCAGGACAGTGTTGCTGGACAGTGTTGCTGGACAGTGTTGCAGGACAGTGTTGCTGGACAGTGTTGCAGGACAGTATTGCTGGACAGTGTTGCTGGACAGTGTTGCTGGACAGTGTTGCTGGACAGTGTTGCTGGACAGTGTTGCAGGACAGTGTTGCAGGACAGTGTTGCAGGACAGTGTTGCAGGACGTGGTTGCAGGACAGTGTTGCAGGACAGTGTTGCAGGACAGTGTTGCAGGACAGTGTTGCTGGACAGTGTTGCTGGACAGTGTTGCTGGACAGTGTTGCTGGACAGTGTTGCTGGACAGTGTTGCAGGACAGTGTTGCAGGACAGTGTTGCTGGACAGTGTTGCTGGACAGTGTTGCAGGACAGTGTTGCTGGACAGTGTTGCAGGACAGTATTGCTGGAAAGTGTTGCTGGACAGTGTTGCTGGACAGTGTTGCAGGACAGTGTTGCTGGACAGTGTTGCAGGACAGTGTTGCTGGAAGATGGCTAATCAAGCATAGCTTGATTGATGATACTCAGCATGGATTCACAAGAGGCCGGTCTTGTCTAACTAATTTATTAACTTTCTTCAGTAAAGCTTTTGAGGCTGTTGACCACGATAAAGAATTTGATATTATTTACTTAGATTTTAGTAAGGCATTTGATAGAGTTCCGCACCAAAGACTGTTGAAGAAAGTAGCAGCTCATGGCATTGGGGGAAGAGTGCTCTCGTGGATCGAATCATGGCTCACAGACAGGAAGCAAAGAGTGTCCATAAATGGGGTTAAATCCGAGTGGGGATCAGTAACAAGTGCGTTCCACAGGGATCAGTCTTGGGCCCGTTGTGTTTATAATATATATCAATGATCTTGATGAAGGAATTACTAGTGATATGAGCAAATTCGCCGATGACACGAAGATAGGTAGGATAATTGATTCAAACGTAAATGATAGGGAACTTCAGGAGGATTTAGACAAACTTTACTCTTGGTCAGAAAAGTGGCAGATGCAGTTCAATGTAGATAAATGCAAGGTTCTGAAGCTCGGGAGTGTCCATAACCCTAGCACTTAAAAGTTAAATAATGTAGAACTTAGCCATACAGATTGCGAAAAGGACTTGGGGGTTATGGTAAGCAATAACCTTAAACCAAGACAGCAATGCCTAAGCGTACGTAATAAGGCAAATAGATTATTGGGATTTATATCAAGAAGTGTAAGCAACAGAAGTCCAGAGGTCATACTGCAGCTTTATACATCATTAGTAAGGCCCACCTAGATTATGCAGCTCATTCTGGTCTCCATATTACAGAATGGACATAAATTCGTTAGAAAACATTCAGCGTAGGATGACTAAATTAATACATAGCATTAGAAATCTTCCTTATGAAGAAAGATTGAAGACTCTCAAGTTACATTCACTTGTTAGACGAAGAATGAGGGGAGACCTGATCGAAGTGTATAAGTGGAAGATAGGTATTATAAAGGGGATATTAACAAGGTCTTGAGGATATCTCTCCAAAGAGAACCCGCAGTAATGGATTTAAATTAGATAATTTTTAGATTTAGAAAGGACATAGGAAAGTATTGGTTTGGAAATAGGGTAGTTGATGAGTGGAACAGTCTACCTAGATGGGTTATTGAGGCTAGGACTTTGGGTAGTTTCAAATTTAGGTTGGATAAGTACATGAGTGGGAGGGGTTGGATTTGAGTGGGACTTGCACATCGGAGCTTGTTTCTTGGGTGGCATTGAAAATTGGGTTGGTCAAATGTTTGTTAGTGGGATGAACTGTTAAGGACCTGCCTAGTATGGGCCAACAGGCCTGCTGCAGTGTTCCTCCTTTCTTATGTTCTTATGACAGTGTTGCTGGACAGTGTTGCTGGACAGTGTTGCTGGACAGTGTTGCTGGACAGTGTTGCTGGACAGTGTTGCTGGACAGTGTTGCAGGACAGTGTTGCAGGACAGTGTTGCTGGACAGTGTTGCTTGACAGTGCTGCTGGACAGTGTTGCTGGACAGTGTTGCTGGACAATGTTGCTGGACAGTGTTGCTGGACAGTGTTGCAGGACAGTGTTGCAGGACAGTGTTGCAGGACAGTGTTGCAGGACAGTGTTGCTGGACAGTGTTGCAGGACAATGTTGCTGGACAGTGTTGCAGGACAATGTTGCTGGACAGTGTGGCTGGACAATGTTGCTGGACAGTGTTGCAGGACAATGTTGCTGGACAATGTTGCAGGACAGTGTTGCAGGACAATGTTGCATTACAGTGTTGCTGGATATTGTTGCAGGACAGTGTTGCAGGACAGTTGCAGGATAGTTGCTGGACAGTGTTGCAGGACAGTGTTGCTGGATATTGTTGCAGGACAGAGTTGCAGGATAGTTGCTGGACAGTGTTGAAGGACAGTGTTGCAGGACAGTGTTGCTGAACAGTGTTGCAGAACAGTGTCACTGGACACCACTATCACAAAAATCACTGGAAGGAAGTGAACCATAATAATAACTTGTGTGTTACCTATCTCCCTCACCTTCATTACTTGTGTGTTACGTAGCTCCTCACCTTCATTACTTGTGTGTTACGTAGCTCCCTCACCTTCATTACTTGTGTGTTACGTAGCTCCCTCACCTTCATTACTTGTGTGTTACGTAGCTCCCTCACCTTCATTACTTGTGTGTTACGTAGCTCCCTACCTTCATTATTGTGTGTTACGTAGCTCCCTCACCTTCATTACTTGTGTGTTACGTAGCTCCTCACCTTCATTACTTGTGTGTTACGTAGCTCCTCACCTTCATTACTTGTGTGTTACGTAGCTCCTCACCTTCATTACTTGTGTGTTACGTAACTCCCTCACCTTCATTACTTGTGTGTGACGTAGTTCCTCACCTTCATTACTTGTGTGTTACGTAGCTCCCTCACCTTCATTACTTGTGTGTTACGTAGCTCCCTCACCTTCATTACTTGTGTGTTACGTAGCTCCCTCACCTTCATTACTTGTGTGTTACGTAGCTCCTCACCTTCATTACTTGTGTGTTACGTAGCTCCCTCACCTTCATTACTTGTGTGTGACGTAGTTCCTCACCTTCATTACTTGTGTAATACGTAGCCCCTCACCTTCATTACTTGTGTGTTACCTATTTCCCTCACCTTCATTACTTGTGTGTTACCTGTCTCCCTCACCTTCATTACTTGTGTATTACCTATCTCCCTCACCTTCATTACTTGTGTATTACGTAGCCCCTCACCTTCATTACTTGTGTGTTACCTATCTCCCTCACCTTCATTACTTGTGTGTTACCTGTAGCCTTCACCTTCATTACTTGTGTATTACCTATCTCCCTCACCTTCATTACTTGTGTGTTACCTATCCCCTCACCTTCATTACTTGTGTATTACCTATCTCCCTCACCTTCATTACTTGTGTGTTACCTATCCCCCTCACCTTCATTACTTGTGTGTTACCTATATCCTTCACCTTCATTACTTGTGTGTTACCTATATCCTTCACCTTCATTACTTGTGTGTTACCTATATCCTTCACCTTCATTACTTGTGTATTACCGTATCCCTCACCTTCATTACTTGTGTGTTACCTATATCCTTCACCTTCATTACTTGTGTGTTACCTATATCCTTCACCTTCATTACTTGTGTATTACCTATCTCCCTCACCTTCATTACTTGTGTGTTACCTATCCCCCTCACCTTCATTACTTGTGTGTTACCTATCTCCCTCACCTTCATTACTTGTGTGTTACCTATCCCCCTCACCTTCATTACTTGTGTGTTACCTATCTCCCTCACCTTCATTACTTGTGTGTTACCTATCTCCCTCACCTTCATTACTTGTGTATTACGTAGCCCTCACCTTCATTACTTGTGTATTACGTAGCCCCTCACCTTCATTACTTGTGTGTTACCTATCTCCCTCACCTTCATTACTTGTGTATTACGTAGCCCCTCACCTTCATTACTTGTGTATTACGTAGCCCCTCACCTTCATTACTTGTGTATTACGTAGCCCCTCACCTTCATTACTTGTGTGTTACCTATCTCCCTCACCTTCATTACTTGTGTGTTACCTATTCCCTCACCTTCATTACTTGTGTGTTACCTATCTCCCTCACCTTCATTACTTGTGTGTTACCTATCTCCCTCACCTTCATTACTTGTGTATTACGTAGCCCCTCACTTTCATTACTTGTGTGTTACCTATCTCCCTCACCTTCATTACTTGTGTATTACTCTGCCCTCACCTTCATTACTTGTGTGTTACCTATCTCCCTCACCTTCATTACTTGTGTTTACCTATCTCCCTCACCTTCATTACTTGTGTGTTACCTATCTCCCTCACCTTCATTACTTGTGTGTTACCTATCTCCCTCACCTTCATTACTTGTGTGTTACCTATCTCCCTCACCTTCATTACTTGTGTATTACGTAGCCCCTCACCTTCATTACTTGTGTGTTACCTATCTCCCTCACCTTCATTACTTGTGTTTACCTATCTCCTTCACCTTCATTACTTGTGTGTTACCTATCTCCCTCAGCTTCATTACTTGTGTTTACCAACTCCCTCACCTTCATTACTTGTGTGTTACCTATCTCCCTCACCTTCATTACTTGTGTGTTACCTATCTCCCTCACCTTCATTACTTGTGTATTACGTAGCCCCTCACCTTCATTACTTGTGTGCTTACCTATCTCCCTCACCTTCATTACTTGTGTGTTACCTATCTCCCTCACCTTCATTACTTGTGTATTACGTAGCCCCTCACCTTCATTACTTGTGTGTTACCTATCTCCCTCACCTTCATTACTTGTGTGTTACCTATCTCCTTCACCTTCATTACTTGTGTGTTACCTATCTCCCTCACATTCATTACTTGTGTGTTACCTATCTCCTTCACCTTCATTACTTGTGTGTTACCTATCTCCCTCACCTTCATTACTTGTGTATTACGTAGCCCCTCACCTTCATTACTTGTGTGTTACCTATCTCCCTCACCTTCATTACTTGTGTGTTACCTATCTCCCTCACCTTCATTACTTGTGTATTACGTAGCCCCTCACCTTCATTACTTGTGTGTTACCTATCTCCCTCACCTTCATTACTTGTGTTACCTATCTCCCTCACCTTCATTACTTGTGTGTTACCTATCTCCCTCACCTTCATTACTTGTGTGTTACCTATCTCCCTCACCTTCATTACTTGTGTGTTACCTATCTCCCTCACCTTCATTACTTGTGTATTACGTAGCCCCTCACCTTCATTACTTGTGTGTTACCTATGTCCCTCACCTTCATTACTTGTGTGTTACCTATCTCCCTCACCTTCATTACTTGTGTGTTACCTATCTCCCTCACCTTCATTACTTGTGTGTTACCTATCTCCCTCACCTTCATTACTTGTGTGTTACCTATCTCCCTCACCTTCATTACTTGTGTGTTACCTATGTCCCTCACCTTCATTACTTGTGTGTGTACCTATCTCCCTCACCTTCATTACTTGTGTGTTACCTATCTCCCTCACCTTCATTACTTGTGTGTTACCTATCTCCCTCACCTTCATTACTTGTGTGTTACCTATTCCTTCACCTTCATTACTTGTGTATTACCTATCTCCCTCACCTTCATTACTTGTGTGTTACCTATCTCCCTCACCTTCATTACTTGTGTGTTACCTATCTCCCTCACCTTCATTACTTGTGTGTTACCTATCTCCCTCACCTTCATTACTTGTGTGTTACCTATCTCCCTCACCTTCATTACTTGTGTGTTACCTATCTCCCTCACCTTCATTACTTGTGTGTTACCTATCTCCTTCACCTTCATTATTTGTGTGTTACCTATCTCCCTCACCTTCATTACTTGTGTGTTACGTAGTTCCTCACCTTCATTACTTGTGTATTACGTAGCCCCTCACCTTCATTACTTGTGTGTTACCTATCTCCCTCACCTTCATTACTTGTGTGTTACCTATCTCCCTCACCTTCATTACTTGTGTGTTACCTATCTCCCTCACCTTCATTACTTGTGTGTTACCTATCTCCCTCACCTTCATTACTTGTGTGTTACCTATCTCCCTCACCTTCATTACTTGTGTGTTACCTATCTCCCTCACCTTCATTACTTGTGTATTACGTAGCCCCTCACCTTCATTACTTGTGTGTTACCTATCTCCCTCACCTTCATTACTTGTGTGTTACCTATCTCCCTCACCTTCATTACTTGTGTATTACGTAGCCCCTCACCTTCATTACTTGTGTGTTACCTATCTCCCTCACCTTCATTACTTGTGTGTTACCTATCTCCCTCACCTTCATTACTTGTGTGTTACCTGTCTCCCTCACCTTCATTACTTGTGTGTTATCTCCCTCACCTTCATTACTTGTGTGTTACCTATCTCCCTCACCTTCATTACTTGTGTGTTAACTATCTCCCTCACCTTCATTACATTCGTGTAATTGTTAAATATATTCCTAAGGTAATATTCCATAATATTTCATTGTAATTTTTAACATTAAAGTTAAATTACTCAGAGTTCCTCTCCCTCTCTTCCCCCTCCTTTTATTTTCTCCCTTCCATTCCCTCTCTTCTGTTTCCTTATCTTCCTGCCTTTCTCACTTGCCCTTCCTGTCTCCCATCACATCTCAGACAACATTGTACTGACTCTCCACCACCCACACTACCATGATATACTCCACCCACACTACCATGATATACTCCCCACACTACCATGATATACTCCCCTACCTTCCCATGATATACTCCACCCCACTACCATGATATGCTCCACCCACACTACCATGATTACTACACACCAACAACCTTGATATACTCCCACCCACACTACCATGATATACTCCACCCACACTACCATGATATACTCCCCACACTACCATGATATACTCCACCCACACTACCATGATATACTCCACCCACACTACCATGATATACTCCACCCACACTACCATGATATACTCCACCCACACTACCATGATATACTCCACCCACACTACCATGATATACTCCACCCACACTACCATGATGTACTCCACCCACACTACCATGATATACTCCACCCACACTTCCATGATATTCTCCTCCCACACCATGATATACTCCACCCACACCACCATGATATACTCCACCCACACTACCATGATATACTCCACCCACACTACCATGATATACTCCACCCACACACCATGATATACTCCACCCACACCACCATGATATACTCCACCCACACCACCATGATATATCTCCCCCACACCACCATGATATACTCCACCCACACCACCATGATATACTCCACCCACACCACCATGATATACTCCACCCACACACCATGATATACTCCACCCACACCACCATGATATACTCCACCCACACCACCATGATATACTCCACCCACACCACCATGATATACTCCACCCACACTACCATGATATACTCCACCCACACCACCATGATATACTCCACCCACACCACCATGATATACTCCACCCACACTACGATGATATACTCCACCCACACCACCATGATATACTCCACCCACACCACCATGATATACTCCACCCACACCACCATGATATACTCCACCCACACCACCATGCTATACTCCACCCACCACTCTTCAAACTCACACCACCATGCTATACTCCACCCACACACTACTTCACCCACACCACCATGCTATACTCCACCCACACCACCATGATATACTCCACCCACACCACCATGATATACTCCACCCACATCACCATGCTATACTCCACCCACCACTCTTCACACCCACACCACCATGCTATACTCCACCCACCACTCTTCACCACCCACACCACCATGCTATACTCCACCACACCACTCTTCACCACCCACACCACCATGATATACTCCACCCACATCACCATGCTATACTCCACCCACCACTCTTCACCACCCACACCACCATGCTATACTCCACCCACCACTCTTCACCACCCACACCACCATGCTATACTCCACCCACCACCACCATGCTATAACTCCACCCACACCACCATGATATACTACCACCCACATCACCATGCTATATACTCCACCCACCACTCTTCACCACCCACACCACCATGCTATACTCCACCCACACCACCATGTATACTCCACCCACACCACCATGCTATACTCCACCCCACACCCACCATGATATACTCCACCCACACCACCATGCTATACTCCACCCACACCACCATGATATACTCCACCCACACCACCATGCTATACTCCACCCACCACTCTTCACCACCCACACCACCATGCTATACTCCACCCACCACTCTTCACCACCCACACCACCATGCTATACTCCACCCACCACTCTTCACCACCCACACCACCATGCTATACTCCACCCACCACTCTTCACCACCCACACCACCATGCTATACTCCACCCACCACTCTTCACCACCCACACCACCATGCTATACTCCACCCACCACTCTTCACCACCCACACCACCATGCTATACTCCACCCACCGCCATGCTATACTCCATCCACCACTTCACCACCCACACCACCATGCTATACTCCACCCACCACTCTTCACCACCCACACCACCATGCTATACTCCACCCACCTCTCTTCACCCACACCACCATGCTATACTCCACCCACCACTCTTCACCACCCACACCACCATGCTATACTCCACCCACCTCTCTTCACCACCCACACCACCATGCTATACTCCACTCACCACTTCACCACCCACACCACCATGCTATATTCCACCCACACCATCATGCTATACTCCTCCCACCTCTCTTCACCACCCACATCACCATGCTATACTCCACCCACCTCTCTTCCCACACCACCATGCTATACTCCACCCAGCAGACTTCACCACCCACACCACCATGCTATTCTCCACCCAGCAGACTTCACCACCATGCTATACTCCACCCAGCAGACTTCACCCACACCACCATGCTATACTCCACCCAGCAGACTTCACCGCCCACATCACCATGCTATACTCCATCCCTCACAGTGTACTATATTCCTCACGCTGTGCTCTATACGTCACATTGTACTCCACCCCCACCATGTACTCAGCCTCCACACGATAATCAAACTATTTACCGTGTCTCGACACCACCCAACGCTGTACTTCTCCCCCAGGATACTCTAGGCTTGGCAGACCGTGCAAAATAACACCAATAAAAAGAGAGGCCCAGAGAGTACATTAAAAGATACAGTAAATGTAAAGGAACCAAGTCTGCTCAGTCCCCTCCTTACATCATACATCAGGAGAATCTGTCAGTATGCTCATAGATGTCATCAAAGAGGAACTTCACAAGTTCCTCTAGTCAGTTCCTGACCAGCCCGGGCTGCGGTGTGTAATTTTGGTCAGTGTGCGGCTAGCACCAACAGCCTGGTGAATTAGGCCGACAACTGGGAGCCCTAGTCCGGGACCGGGCTACAGGTAGGCAATAACACTCCACACCATGTACAGGTAACCTGCTGAACCACAGACATGTACAGGTAACCTACTGAACCACAGACATGTACACGTAACCTACTGAACCACAGACATATACAGGTAACCTGCTGAACCACAGACATGTACAGGTAACCCGCTGAACCGGACATGTACATGTAACCTACTGAACCACAGACATGTACAGGTAACCTACTGAACCACAGACATTTACAGGTAACCTACTGAACCACAGACATGTACAGGTAACCTACTGAACCACAGACATGTACAGGTAACCTACTGAACCACAGACATTTACAGGTAACCTACTGAACCACAGACATGTACAGGTAACCTACTGAACCACAGACATTTACAGGTAACCTACTGAACCACAGACATGTACAGGTAACCTACTGAACCACAGACATGTACAGGTAACCTACTGAACCACAGACATGTACAGGTAACCTACTGAACCACAGACATGTACAGGTAACCTACTGAACCACAGACAAGTACAGGTAACCTACTGAACCACAGACATGTACAGGTAACCTACTGAGCCACAGACATGTACAGGTAACCTACTGAACCACAGACAAGTTCAGGTAACCTACTGAACCACAGACATGTACAGGTAACCTACTGAACCACAGACAAGTACAGGTAACCTACTGAGCCACAGACATGTACAGGTAACCTACTGAGCCACAGACATGTACAGGTAACCTACTGAACCACAGATATGTACAGGTAACCTACTGAACCACAGACATGTACAGGTAACCTCCTGAACCACAGACAAGTACAGGTAACCTACTGAACCACAGACATGTACAGGTAACCTACTGAACCACAGACAAGTACAGGTAACCTACTGAACCACAGACATGTACAGGTAACCTACTGAACCACAGACATGTACAGGTAACCTACTGAACCACAGACAAGTACAGGTAACCTACTGAACCACAGACAAGTACAGGTAACCTACTGAACCACAGACAAGTAAACAGCATTACGGAAATTTTGATCTTTTTCTGTACAAGTTAACCTGAAGAATCAAGTCACAATACTGTGACTGGAACAATACACAATACCGTGACTGGAACAATACACAATACCGTGACTGGAACAATACACAATACCGTGACTGGAACAATACACAATACCGTGACTGGAACAATACACAATACCGTGACTGGAACAATACACAATACCGTGACTGGAACAATACACAATACCGTGACTGGAACAATACACAATACCGTGACTGGAACAATACACAATACCGTGACTGGAACAATACACAATACCGTGACTGGAACAATACACAATACCGTGACTGGAACAATACACAATACCGTGACTGGAACAATACACAATACCGTGACTGGAACAATACACAATACCGTGACTGGAACAATACACAATACCGTGACTGGAACAATACACAATACCGTGACTGGAACAATACACAATACCGTGACTGGAACAATACACAATACCGTGACTGGAACAATACACAATACCGTGACTGGAACAATACACAATACCGTGACTGGAACAATACACAATACCGTGACTGGAACAATACACAATACCGTGACTGGAACAATACACAATACCGTGACTGGAACAATACACAATACCGTGACTGGAACAATACACAATACCGTGACTGGAACAATACACAATACCGTGACTGGAACAATACACAATACCGTGACTGGAACAATATACAATAAACCGCACATAAGAGGCTGGAACAATGACGACACTGTGTGTCTAGTTAGTATCCTCCTGTGAGCTGGTTATTTGTGTCAAGTTACCAAACATTACTTATGCTTCTCTGCTATACATTTGTTAATATACATTGTTATTACACGTCATGCAGAGACTTCCTTTAGTTCATGACTCAGTCATGCTCTCAGTCTTACACAGATTTAGAAATAATGTTGGAATGTACTGGTGTCACGACACTGTTGATAACGAGAGTGTAGTGACAGACTCCATTTACTGCTACACTGCAACATGTGATATGGTGTCCGTTTAAGAGGCGAGAAAACAACTCCGACAGTAGATAAGGCTAAATGCATGGGGCCAAGAGCTGTAGCTCGTATCCAGGACACGAGTGAGAGTACACAACATGAGAGGCTGCCTTGTTCCCTACTGGTGACAGTGACCTCGCTGGCCTTTCTCTCTCTCTCTCTCTCTCTCTCTCTCTCTCTCTCTCTCTCTCTCTCTCTCTCTCTCTCTCTCTCTCTCTCTCTCTCTCTCTCTCTCTCTCTCTTCATTTATTGCACATTAGAAAATTTATACCATAAACATTTTAAAAATAAACACCATTCTTTTCTTAACCTCCAGCAGTGTTGCAGCACAGTAATCATTCTTAACCTCCAGCAGTGTTGCAGCACAGTAATCATTCTTAACCTCCAGCAGTGTTGCAGCACAGTAATCATTCTTAACCTCCAGCAGTGTTGCAGCACAGTAATCATTCTTAACCTCCAGCAGTGTTGCAGCACAGTAATCATTCTTAACCTCCAGCAGTGTTGTAGCACAGTAATCATTCTTAACCTCCAGCAGTGTTGCAGCACAATCATTCTTAACCTCCAACAGTGTTGCAGCACAGTAATCATTCTTAACCTCCAGCAGTGTTGTAGCACAGTAATCATTCTTAACCTCCAGCAGTGTTGCAGCACAATAATCATTCTTAACCTCCAACAGTGTTGCAGCACAATAATCATTCTTAACCTCCAACAGTGTTGCAGCACAATAATCATTCTTAACCTCCAGCAGTGTTGCAGCACAATAATCATTCTTAACCTCCAGCAGTGTTGCAGCACAATAATCATTCTTAACCTCCAGCAGTGTTGCAGCACAATAATCATTCTTAACCTCCATCACAGTGTTGCAGCACAATAATCATTCTTAACCTCCAGCAGTGTTGCAGCACAATAATCATTCTTAACCTCCAACACAGTGTTGCAGCACAATAATCATTCTTAACCTCCAGCACAGTGTTGCAGCACAATAATCATTCTTAACCTCCAGCAGTGTTGCAGCACAATAATCATTCTTAACCTCCATCACAGTGTTGCAGCACAATAATCATTCTTAACCTCCAACACAGTGTTGCAGCACAATAATCATTCTTAACCTCCAGCACAGTGTTGCAGCACAATAATCATTCTTAATCCACAGCAGTGTTGCAGCACAATAATCATTCTTAATCCACAGCAGTGTTGCAGCACAATAATCATTCTTAATCTACAGCAGTGTTGCAGCACAGTAATGATTCTTAACCACCAGCAGTGTTGCAGCACAGTAATCATCCTTAACCTCCAGCAGTGTTGCAGCAGGGTAATCATTCTTAACCTCCAGCAGTGTTGCAGCACAGTAATCATCCTTAACCTCCAGCAGTGTTGCAGCATAGCAATCATTCTTAACCTCCAGCAGTGTTGCAGCACAGTAATGATTCTTAACCTCCAGCAGTGTTGCAGCAGGGTAATCATTCTTAACCTCCAGCAGTGTTGCAGCACAGTAATCATTCTTAACCTCCAGCAGTGTTGCAGCACAGTAATCATTCTTAACCTCCAGCAGTGTTGCAGCATAGCAATCATTCTTAACCTCCAGCAGTGTTGCAGTACAGTAATCATTCTTGGCCACCAGCACAGTGTTGCAGCATAGTAATCATTCTTAACCTCCAGCAGTGTTGTAGCAGGGTAATCATTCTTAACCTCCAGCAGTGTTGTAGCAGGGTAATCATTCTTAACCTCCAGCAGTGTTGTAGCAGGGTAATCATTCTTAACCTCCAGCAGTGTTGCAGCACAGTAATCATTCTTAACCTCCAGCAGTGTTGCAGCATAGCAATCATTCTTAACCTCCAGCAGTGTTGCAGTACAGTAATCATTCTTGGCCACCAGCAGAGTGTTGCAGCATAGTAATCATTCTTAACCTCCAGCAGTGTTGTAGCAGGGTAATCATTCTTAACCTCCAGCAGTGTTGTAGCAGGGTAATCATTCTTAACCTCCAGCAGTGTTGCAGCACAGTAATCATTCTTAACCTCCAGCAGTGTTGCAGCATAGCAATCATTCTTAACCTCCAGCAGTGTTGCAGTACAGTAATCATTCTTGGCCACCAGCACAGTGTTGCAGCATAGTAATCATTCTTAACCTCCAGCAGTGTTGTAGCACAGTAATCATTCTTAACCTCCAGCAGTGTTGTAGCAGGGTAATCGTTCTTAACCAGTAGTGTTGCAGCACAATAATCATTCTTAACTACCAGCACAGTGTTGCAGCACAATAATCATTCTTAACCTCCAGCAGTGTTGCAGCACAGTAATCATTCTTAACCTCCAGCAGTGTTGTAGCAGGGTAATCATTCTTAACCTCCAGCAGTGTTGTAGCAGGGTAATCATTCTTAACCTCCAGCAGTGTTGTAGCAGGGTAATCATTCTTAACCTCCAGCAGTGTTGCAGCACAGTAATCATTCTTGGCCACCAGCACAGTGTTGCAGCATAGTAATCATTCTTAACCACCAGCACAGTGTTGCAGCACAGTAATCATCCTTAACCTCCAGCAGTGTTGCAGCAGGGTAATCATTCTTAACCTCCAGCAGTGTTGCAGCACAGTAATCATTCTTAACCTCCAGCAGTGTTGTAGCAGGGTAATCATTCTTAACCTCCAGCAGTGTTGCAGCACAGTAATCATTCTTGGCCACCAGCACAGTGTTGCAGCATAGTAATCATTCTTAACCACCAGCACAGTGTTGCAGCACAGTAATCATCCTTAACCTCCAGCAGTGTTGCAGCAGGGTAATCATTCTTAACCTCCAGCAGTGTTGCAGCACAGTAATCATTCTTAACCTCCAGCAGTGTTGTAGCAGGGTAATCATCCTTAACCTCCAGCAGTGTTGCAGCACAGTAATCATTCTTAACCTCCAGCAGTGTTGCAGCAGGGTAATCATTCTTAACCTCCAGCAGTGTTGCAGCACGGTAATCATTCTTAACCTCCAGCAGTGTTGTAGCAGGGTAATCATCCTTAACCTCCAGCAGTGTTGCAGCACAGTAATCATTCTTAACCTCCAGCAGTGTTGCAGCAGGGTAATCATTCTTAACCTCCAGCAGTGTTGCAGCACAGTAATCATTCTTAGCCTCCAGCAGTGTTGTAGCAGGGTAATCATTCTTAACCTCCAGCAGTGTTGCAGCACAGTAATCATTCTTAACCTCCAGCAGTGTTGTAGCAGGGTAATCATTCTTAACCTCCAGCAGTGTTGCAGCACAGTAATCATTCTTAACCTCCAGCAGTGTTGTAGCAGGGTAATCATCCTTAACCTCCAGCAGTGTTGCAGCACGGTAATCATTCTTAACCTCCAGCAGTGTTGTAGCAGGGTAATCATCCTTAACCTCCAGCAGTGTTGCAGCACAGTAATCATTCTTAACCTCCAGCAGTGTTGCAGCAGGGTAATCATTCTTAACCTCCAGCAGTGTTGCAGCACAGTAATCATTCTTAACCTCCAGCAGTGTTGTAGCAGGGTAATCATTCTTAACCTCCAGCAGTGTTGCAGCACAGTAATCATTCTTAACCTCCAGCAGTGTTGTAGCAGGGTAATCATTCTTAACCTCCAGCAGTGTTGCAGCACAGTAATCATTTTTAACTACCAGCACAGTGTTGCAGCACAGTAGTCACAGTTCTCTGACTGGATAACTTGGCTAATAACTCTTGCTTACGTTAAGAAAGATGTCACTTGTGGTTGGGTAATCGCTCATGACTGACACAAACTTCAGTTCTTCTCCTGAGTGAGAATTATTTGTGGAACCTTTTCTTATGCAAGTGATGTACCAGAATATGTAATGACGTTCGTGTTGACAGTCTTTTACAGATCCTTACCTGGTATATATGTGGAGGGGGGTTGGGGGGTCAACGCCCCCGCGGCCCAGTTTATGACCAGGATTAGGGCCTGATCAATTAGGTTGTTACTGCTGGCCACACAAGCCGACGTACGAACCACTCTCGGCTGGTCAGGTACTGACTTTAGGTGCCTGTCCAGTGTCTTCTTGAAGACAGCCAGGGGCCTGTTGGTAATCCCCCTTATGTATCCTGGAGGCAGTTGAACAGTCTTGGGCCCCTTACACTTATTGTGTTATCTCTTCATCGCCTGCCAAATCTTTTGCTTTCATAGGGAGTGATTTCCGTGTGCAGATTTATAACTAGTCCCTCTAGGATTTTCCAGGTGTATATTATCGTGGATCTTTCTCGCCTGCGTTCCAGGGAGTGCAAAACAAGGGACTTCAACCGTTGGCAGTAATTTAGGTGCGTTATCGTACTTATACGTGCCGTGAAAGTTCTCTGTATTTTCTCCAGAGATCACAACACAATACAGTTTTTACATCTCTACGATCTGAATTCGTCTTAAAGAAGAAT
Source organism: Cherax quadricarinatus (assembly GCF_026875155.1). Classification (NCBI taxonomy): domain Eukaryota; kingdom Metazoa; phylum Arthropoda; class Malacostraca; order Decapoda; family Parastacidae; genus Cherax; species Cherax quadricarinatus. Next base: position 57,274,892 of record NC_069410.1, read on the forward strand.
AAAGGGAAATCGAGAGTAAAGGGCTAATTACTTTAATTAACTTAATAATTAAGTAATGTATTTGCTGCCAAAACTTACTCTCATTAGTTCTTGTAGGAGACCTGAAGAAAAAGTCCTAGCAGAAAGAAATGGTAAAGAAGGATCTGTGTTAGAGCAGAAAAACTCAATAGAAGTAATCGGATATACAAACTGCCGGGTACTTTCCCTACATGGAATATACCCAGCAGTTTGTATATCAGATTACACAAGCTATTCTCAACAAACCGCCCATGGAACAGCCCTCTAAGCAGTTTCGAGTGCTCCCATGTGGTGATGTTGCCACCAATACTCGCCGGGCACTTGCTATGAGTAACATCAACGTTTCCACCATAAACACATCTATCAAAGACCTCACTACGAAACGCAGCCCCACACCTTTAACTTCCACAGCAGGCGTCTACACCATCCCCTGTAGATTCTGTCCCAAGAAATATGTAGGCGAAACAGGCAGAGATCCTGCGGTCCGCCTGAACGAGCATCAGAAACAGCACTAGTCCTGGGACTGACTCCTGTGGAACCCCGCTCGTCACAGGCGCCCACTCTGACACCTCATCACATACCATGACTCGATATTGCCTCCCTGTCAGTATTCTCTGAGTCATTGCAGTGCCTTTCCTGTTATGTGTGCCTGATCCTCTAGCTTTTTCACTAATCTCTTGTGAGGAACTGTGTCGAAGACCTTCTTGCAATCCAAGAAAATGCAATCTACCCAACTCTCTCGTGTCTTGCTTCCATTACCTTGTCATGAAACTCCAGTGGGTTTGTGACACTGGATTTCCCTTCCCTGAAAACGGGGTGGTTGTCGTTTATATGTTTGTTCCGTTCTAGGTGTTCCACCACTCTCCTCCTGACAATCTTCATGACTTTACATACTAAACATGTCAGTGACACTAGTCTGTAGCTTAATGTCTCATGTTTGTCTCCTTTCTTAAAAATTGGGACTACATTTGCAGTCTTTCATACCTCAGGTAATTGCCCAGTTTCAGTGGATGTGTTGAAGATTGCTGTTAGTGGCACACACAGCATCTCTGCTCTCTAAGGACCCACGGAGAGATGTCCGGTCCCACCGCCTTCGAGGTATCAAGTTCACGTAGCAGCTTCTTCACCTCCTCGGTTATGTGCATTTCGTCCAGCACTTGTTGGTCTACCCCCCTTATTCTGACTTCGTAGAGTCCTTCCTGTCTCCACTGTGAATTATTCTTTAAATCTATTGTTGAACTCACATACTTCTTGGTCGTTTCTTGTGAACTCCCTACCTTCCTTCCTGAGTCTGATTACCTGGTCCTTGACTGTTGTTTTCCTCCTGATGTGGCTATACAACAGCTTCGGATCAGACTTGACTTTCGATAAATAAATAACTAAATAAATAACACAAAGGCACAATACTGTGACTGGAACGATACACAAATAACCCGCACATAAAAGACAGAAGCTTACGACGACGTTTCGGTCCGACTTGGACCATTGACAAAGTCACGTTTTCGTATTGTCGCTGAGCCTCCCTCCTTATCTGTGTATACTCCTTTCTGTGTGTGTGTGTGTGTGTGTGTGTGTGTGTGTGTGTGTGTGTGTGTGTGTGTGTGTGTGTGTGTGTGTGTGTGTGTGTGTGTGTGTGTGTACGTACTCACCTAGATGTACTCACCTAGTTGTGGTTGCAAGGGTCGATTCACAGCTCTTGTCCCCGCCTCTTCACTGGTCGCTACTACTACAACCACCACTACTACTACTAATAATATATTTACTACAAGTACATGTATATGGTATACAGACCATAGGTGACATCAGTGACATACTACTATATAGAAAGCCGCTTGTTATGCTTAGCATTTCGGGCAAATTAGGTCAGTGTCCCAGGATGCGACCCACACCAGTCGACTAACGCCCAGGTACCCATTTTACATTGATGGGTGAACATAGACAACAGGTGTAAAGAAACACGCCCAATGTTTCTACCCTGGCTGGGAATCGAACCCAGACCCTCGCCGTGTGAAGCGAGAGCTTTAGCCACCAGGCCACTCTTCCTCCTCCATTAGCTATATCATACATCTTCTTAAAGCTATGTACGGATCCTGCCTCCACTACATCACTTTCTCGACTTCCAATTCCTGACAACTGTGACTGAAGAAATACTTCTTAACATCCCTGTGATTCATCTGAGTCTTCAACTTCTAATTGTGACCCCCTTGTTGCTGTGTCCCATCTCTGGAACATCTTGTCTCTGTCCACCTTGTCAATTCCTCAGTATTTTATATGTCCTTATCATATCCCCTCTATCTGTTTTGTCCTTCAGTGCTGTCAGGTCCATTTCCCTTAACCTCTCCTCGCAGGACATGCCCCTTAGCTCCGGAACTAGTCTTGTTCAAAACCTTTGCACTTTCTCCAATTTCCTTGTGTGTTTGGCTAGGTCAGGGTTCCAAACTGGTGCTGCATACTCCAATATAGGCCTGACATACACGGTGTACCAGGGTCCTGAACGAATCCTTATTGAGATGTCGGAGTGCTATTCGTATGTTTGCTAGGTGCCCGTATGTGCGCCTCAGGAGATATGCCCGGTGTTATACTCACCCCAAGAGCCTTTTCCTTGAGCGAAGTTTGTGGTTTCTGGCCCCGTAGACTGTACTTCGTCTGCGGTCTTCTTTGCCCTTCCCCAGTCCTTATGACTTTGCACTTCGTGGGGTTTCTGGACCAGGCTTGCAGCCTGTCCAGATTCCATTGTAGTTCTGCCTGGTTCTCGTCCGATTGGATTCTTCTCATCAACTTCATATCTGCAAACTTGGACACTTCTGAGTCTGTTCCTTCCGTCATGTCATTCACATATACCAGGAACAGCATAGGTCCTAGGACTGACCCCTGTGGAATCCCGCTCGTTACAGGCGCCCACTCTGACACCTCGTCACGTACGTATGTGTGTGTGAAGTGTGTGTACTCATCTAATTGTTCTCACCTATTTGTGGTTGCAGGGGTCGAGACTCAGCTCCTGGCCCCGTCTCTTCACTGAGTGCTACTAGGTCCTCTCTCTCCCTTAACCTTTCTTCGTAGGACATTCCCCTTAGCTCTGGAACTAACCTTGTAGCAAACCTTTGCACTTTCTCTAATTTCTTGACGTGCTTGATCAAGTGTGGGTTCCAAACAGGTGCTGCATACTCCAGTATGGGCCTGACGTACACGGTGTACAGTGTCTTGAACGATTCCTTACTAAGGTATCGGAACGCTATTCTCAGGTTTGCCAAGCACCCATATGCTGCAGCAGTTATCTGGTTGATTTGTGCTGCCGAAGACGTGTTCGGTGTTATACTCGCCCCAAGATCTTTCTCCTTGAGCGAGGTTTGCAGTCTTTGGCCACCTAGCCTATACTCCGTCTGCGGTCTTCTTTGCCCTTCCCCGATCTTTATGACTTTGCATTTGGCGGGGTTAAATTCGAGAAGCCAGTTGCTGGACCAGGCTTCCAGCCTGCCCAGGTCTCTTTGAACTCCTGCCTGATCCTCGTCTGATTTAATTCTCCTCATTAACTTCACATCATCTGCGAACAGGGACACTTCTGAGTCTATCCCTTCCATCATGTCATTCACATATACCAGAAATAGCATTGGTCCTAGGACCGACCCCTGTGGGACCCCGCTCGTCACAGGTGACCACTGTGATACCTGATCAAGTACCATGACTCGCTGTTGCCTCCCTGTCAGGTATTCTCTGATCCATTGCAGCGCCCTTCCTGTTATACACGCCTGATCCTCTAACTTCTGCACCAGTCTCCTGTGAGGAACTGTGTCGCGCGCGCGCGCGCGTGCGTGTGTGTGTGTGTGTGTGTGTGTGTGTGTGTACTCGCCTAGTTGTACTCACCTAGTTGAGGTTGCAGGGGTCGAGTCCGAGTTCCTGGCCCCTCCTCTTCACTGGTCGCTACTAGGTCACTCTCCCTGAACCGTGAGCTTTATCATACCTCGGCTTAAAGCTATGTATGGATCCTGCCTCCACTGCATCGCTTCCCAAACTATTCCACTTACTGACTACTCTGTGACTGAAGAAATACTTCCTAACATCCCTGTGATTCATCTGTGTCTTCAACTTCCAACTGTGTCCCCGTGTTACTGTGTCCAATCTCTGGAACATCCAGTCTTTGTCCACCTTGTCAATTCCTCTCAGTATTTTGTATGTCGTTATCATGTCCTCCCTATCTCTCCTGTCCTCCAGTGTCGTCAGGTTGATTTCCCTTAACCTCTCCTCGTAGGACATACCTCTTAGCTCTGGGACTAGTCTTGTTGCAAACCTTTGCACTTTCTCTAGTTTCTTTAAGTGCTTGGCTAGGTGTGGGTTCCAAACTGGTGCCGCATACTCCAATATGGGCCTAACGTACACGGTGTACGGGGTCCTGAACGATTCCTTATTGAGGTGTCGGAATGCTGTTCTGAGGTTTGCTAGGCGCCCATATGCTGCAGCCGTTATTTGGTTGATGTGCGCTTCAGATGTGCCTGGTGTTATACTCACCCCAAGATCTTTTTCCTTGAGTGAGGTTTGTAGTCTCTGGCCCCCTAGACTGTACTCCGTCTGCGGTCTTCTTTGCCCTTCCCCAATCTTCATGACTTTGCACTTGGTGGGATTGAACTCCAGGAGCCAATTGCTGGACCAGGTCTGCAGCCTGTCCAGATCCCTTTGTAGTTCTTCCTGGTCTTCGATCGAGTGAATTCTTCTCATCAGCTTCGTCATCTGCAAACAAGGACACCTCAGAGTCTATTCTTTCCGTCATGTCGTTCACAAATACCAGAAGCAGCACTGGTCCTAGGACTGACCCCTGTGGGACCCCGCTCGTCACAGGTGCCCACTCTGACACCTCGCCACGTACCATGACTCGCTGCTGTCTTCCTGACAAGTATTCCCTGCTCCATTGTAGTGCCTTCCCTGTTATCCCTGCTTGGTCCTCCAGTTTTTGTTCTAATCTCTTGTGTGGAACTGTGTCAAACGCCTTCTTGCAGTCCAAGAATATGCAATCCACCCACCCCTCTCTCTTGTCTTACTGCTGTCACCATATCATAGAACTCCAGTAGGTTTGTGACACATGATTTCCCGTCCCTGAAACCATGTTGGCTGCTGTTGATGAGATCATTCTTTTCTAGGTGTTCTACCACTCTTCTCCTGATAATCTTCTCCATGATTTTGCATACTATACATGTCAGTGACACTGGTTTGTAGTTTAGTGCTTCGTGTCTGTCTCCTTTTTTAAAGATTGGGACTACATTTGCTGTCTTCCATGCCTCAGGCAATCTCCCTGTTTCGATAGATGTATTGAATATTGTTGTTAGGGGTACACATAGCGCCTCTGCTCCCTCTCTCAGGACCCATGGGGAGATGTTATCTGGCCCCATTGCCTTTGAGGTATCTAGCTCACTCAGAAGCCTCTTCACTTCTTCCTCGGTTGTGTGCACTGTGTCCAGCACTTGGTGTGCCCCACCTCTGTCTTTCTGGAGCCCCTTCTGTCTCCTCTGTGAACACTTCTTTGAATCTTTTCTTGAGTTCCTCACAAAATTCACGGTTATTTCTTGTTGTCTCTCCTCCTTCCTTCCTTAGCCTGATTACCTGGTCCTTGACTTTTGTTTTCCTCCTGATGTGGCTGTATAACAGTTTCAGGTCAGATTTGGCTTTCGCTGCTATGTCGTTGAGCCTCCCTTCTTATCTGTGCATATTCGTTTCTGGCTCTATGACTGCTCTCCTTATTCTCCTGGGTCCTTTGCCTTCTATATTTCTTCCATTCCCTAGCACACTTGGTTTTTGCCTCCCTGCACCTTTGGGTGAACCATGGGCTCATCCTGGCTTTTTCATTATTCCTGTTACCCTTGGGTACAAACCTCTCCTCAGCCTCCTTGCACATGGTTGTTACATATTCCATCATCTCATTAACTGGCTTCCCTGCCAGTTCTCTGTCCCACTGAACCCCGTTGAGGAAATTCCTGATTCCTGTGTAGTCCCCTTTCTTGTAGTTTGGCTTCATTCGTCCTGGCCTTCCTGCTTCCCCTTCCACTTGTAGCTCTACTGTGTATTCGAAGCTTAAAACCACATGATCGCTGGTCCCAAGAGGTGTGTGTGTGTGTGTGTGTGTGTGTGTGTGTGTGTGTGTGTGTGTGTGTGTGTGTGTGTGTGTGTGTGTGTGTGTGTGTACTCACCTATTTATACTCACGTATTTGTGGTTGCAGGGGTCGAGTCATAGCTCCTGGCCTTGTGTGTGTGTGTGTGTGTGTGTGTGTGTGTACGTGTATGTTTTGTGTGTGAATTTGTTTGAATGTGTGTGTGTACGCGTGTGTTCTTTGTGTGTGTCTGTGTGTCTTTGTGTGTATGTGTGTGAGTGTGAGAGAGAGAGTGGGCAGTACACGTCCCTCCACAGACAGAAGCACCAGTCACCACCAAGACTGCAGCCTCACCAGCTCTCCATCTACTACCACTAGGTAAGTACACCATCTCTGTCTCTGTCTGTCTGTCTGTCTCTCTGTCTGTCTCTCTCTCTCCCATGATTTTTCTACAGTATTTTGTCCTTGTAGGACTGTTCATGAGCTGTATAACTCACTGAACATACTCGCCATTCTGCAGTGTAGTCATGAAGTCAGGGGTAGACACTTCTGGATAACTAAACTAATCCCAGACATGAGCATCTGCCCTTTCAAAACTCTATTGTGGAGAATTTTCTCTCCCTTCCCCAGTGTATGTTGTTGAATGCCCTCTGTGGCTCTTACATTATGACTGCTTTGGCTCTTATAATGAGTACTGTGGCTCACATGAGTACTGTGGCTCACATGAGTGCTGTGGCTCACGTGAGTGCTGTGGCTCACATGAGTACTGTGGCTCACATGAGTACTGTGGTGATGTGAACACCAGTCATGTGAACACCAGTGATGTGTCCACAGGTCATGTGAATGTGATGTGTACACAGGTGATGTGAAAACCAGTGATGTGTACAAAGGTGATGTGAACACCAGTGGTGTGTACACAGGTGATGTGAACACCAGTGATGTGTATACAGTTGATGCGAACATCAGTAATGGGTACACAGGTGATGTGTACACCAGTGATGGATACACAGGTGATGGGAATACCAGTGATGTGTACAAAGGTGATGTGAACACCAGTAACGGGTACACAGGTGATGTGAACACTAATAATGAGTACACAGGTGATGTGAACACAAGTGATGGGTACACAGATAATGTGAAAACCAGTGATGGGTACACAGATGATGTGAACACCAGTGATGGGTACACAGATGTGAACACCAGTGATGGATACAGAGGTGATGTGAACACCAGTGATGGGTACACAGATGTGAACACCAGTGATGGATACAGAGGTGATGTGAACACCAGTGATGGGTATACAAGTGATGTGAACACCAGTGATGGGTGCACAGGTGATGTGAATACTGGTGATATGTACACAAGTGATGTGAACACCAGTGATGTGTACACAGGTGATGTGAACACCAGTGATGTGTACACAGGTGATGTGAACACCGGTGATGTGTACACAAGTGATGTGAACACCAGTGATGTGTACACAGGTGATGTGAACACAAGTGATGTGAACACCAGTCATGTGTGTACACAGTGATGTGAACACCAGTCATGTGTGTACACAGTGATGTGAACACCAGTCATGTGTGTACACAGTGATGTGAACACCAGTCATGTGTGTACACAGTGATGTGAACACCAGTCATGTGTGTACACAGTGATGTGAACACCAGTCATGTGTGTACACAGTGATGTGAACACCAGTCATGTGTGTACACAGTGATGTGAACACCAGTCATGTGTGTACACAGTGATGTGAACACCAGTCATGTGTGTACACAGTGATGTGAACACCAGTCATGTGTACACGGTGATGTGAACACCAGTCATGTGAACACTATGACGTGTACACAGGTTATGTGAACACCAGTGATGTGTAAACAGGTGATGTGTACACCAGTGATGTGAACACCGGTGATGCGTACACCAGTGATGTGTACACCGGTGATGTGAACAGAAATGTGAAAATAGTGAACACTGGTAGTATGAGCATCAGTATAGTGAACAGTAGTTTGAACAACAGTATAGTGAACACCGGTCGTATGAACAACAGTATAGTGAACTACAGTGTGAACAGTGTAGTGAACAGTAGTGTGAAGAACAGTATAGTGAACATCGGTCGTATGAACAACAGTATAGTGAACAGCAGTGTGAACAGTATAATGAACAGCGTGAAGAACAGTATAGTGAACAGTAGTGTGAAGGACAGTATATTGGACCGTAGTATGAACAACAGTATAGTGAACAGCAGTGTGAACAGTATAGTGAACAGGGTGAATAGTAGTGTGAAGAAAAGTATAGTGAACACTAGTGTGAACAGTAAAGTGAACAGTGTGAACAATATAGTGAACAGTAGTGTGAACACTAGTGAACAGTAGTGTGAACAACAGTACAGTGAACAGTAGTGTGAGCAACAGTATAGTGAACAGTATCAGCAACAGTATAGTGAACAGTGGTGTGAACAACAGTATAGTGAACAGTAGTGTGAACAACAGTACAGTGAACAGTAGTGTGAACAATATAGCGAACAGTATCAGCAACAGTATAGTGAACAGTGGTGTGAACAACAGTATAGTGAACAACAGTACAGTGAACAGTAGTGTGAGCAACAGTATAGTGAACAGTATCAGCAACAGTATAGTGAACAGTGGTGTGAACAACAGTAGTGTGAACAACAGTATAGTGAACAGTAGTGTGAACAACAGCATAGTGAACAGTATCAGCAACAGTACAGTGAACAGTAGTGTGAGCAACAGTATAGTGAACAGTAGTGTGAACAACAGTATAGTGAACAGTAGTGTGAACAACAGTATAGTGAACAGTAGTGTGAATAACAGTATAGTGAACAGTATCAGCAACAGTATAGTGAACAGTAGTGTGAACAGTATAGTGAACAGTATAGTGAACAGTAGTGTGAACAGTATAGTGAACAGTAGTGTTAACAGTATAGTGAACAGTAGTGTTAACAGTACAGTGAACAGTAGTGTGAACAGTATAGTGAACAGTAGTGTGAACAGTATAGTGAACAGTAGTGTGAACAACAGTATAGTGAACAGTAGTGTTAACAGTATAGTGAACAGTAGTGTGAACAACAGTACAGTGAACAGTAGTGTGAACAACAGTATACTGAACATGTGCAACAGTTAGGTATCTTTATCTGCAACGTCTCACCTACACTACGTCTTCAAGGGTGAGGGACTAATGACGTCGTCTTCAAGGGTGAGGGACTAATGACGTCGTCTTCAAGGGTGAGGGACTAATGACGTCGTCTTCAAGGGTGAGGGACTAATGACGTCGTCTTCAAGGGTGAGGGACTAATGACGTCGTCTTCAAGGGAGAGGGACTAATGACGTCGTCTTCAAGGGTGAGGGACTAATGACGTCGTCTTCAAGGGTGAAGGACTAATGATGTCGTCTTCAAGGGTGAGGGACTAATGACGTCTTCAAGGGTGAGGGACTAATGACGTCTTCAAGGGTGAGGGACTAATGACGTCGTCAAGGGTGAGGGACTAATGACGTCGTCTTCAAGGGTGAGGGACTAATGACGTCTTCAAGGGTGAGGGACTAAAGACGTCGTCTTCAAGGGTGAGGGACTAATGACGTCGTCTTCAAGGGTGAGGGACTAATGACGTCGTCTTCAAGGGTGAGGGACTAATGACGTCGTCTTCAAGGGTGAGGGACTAATGACGTCGTCTTCAAGGGTGAGAGACTAATGACGTCGTCTTCAAGGGTGAGGGATTAGCTAATGACGTAGTCTTCAAGGGTGAGGGACTAATGACGTAGTCTTCAAGGGTGAGGGACTAATGACGTCGTCTTCAAGGGTGAGGGATTAGCTAATGACGTCGTCTTCAAGGGTGAGGGACTAATGACGTCGTCTTCAAGGGTGAGAGACTAATGACGTCGTCTTCAAGGGTGAGGGATTAGCTAATGACGTCTTCAAGGGTGAGGGACTAATGACGTCGTCTTCAAGGGTGAGGGACTAATGACGTCGTCTTCAAGGGTGAGGGACTAATGACGTCGTCTTCAAGGGTGAGGGACTAATGACGTCGTCTTCAAGGGTGAGGGATTAGCTAATGACGTCGTCTTCAAGGGTGAGGGACTAATGACGTCGTCTTCAAGGGTGAGGGACTAATGACGTCTTCAAGGGTGAGGGATTAGCTAATAACGTCGTCTTCAAGGGTGAGGGACTAATGACGTCGTCTTCAAGGGTGAGGGACTAATGACGTCGTCTTCAAGGGTGAGGGACTAATGACGTCGTCTTCAAGGGTGAGGGACTAATGACGTCGTCTTCAAGGGTGAGGGACTAATGACGTCGTCTTCAAGGGTGAGGGACTAATGACGTCTTCAAGGGTGAGGGACTAATGACGTCTTCAAGGGTGAGGGACTAATGACGTCTTCAAGGGTGAGGGACTAATGACGTCTTCAAGGGTGAGGGACTAATGACGTCGTCTTCAAGGGTGAGGGACTAATGACGTCGTCTTCAAGGGTGAGGGACTAATGACGTCGTCTTCAAGGGTGAGGGACTAATGACGTCGTCTTCAAGGGTGAGGGACTAATGACGTCTTCAAGGGTGAGGGACTAATGACGTCGTCTTCAAGGGTGAGGGACTAATGACGTCGTCTTCAAGGGTGAGGGACTAATGACGTCGTCTTCAAGGGTGAGGGACTAATGACGTCGTCTTCAAGGGGGAGGGACTAATGACATCGTCTTCAAGGGTGAGGGACTAATGACGTCGTCTTCAAGGGTGAGGGACTAATGACGTCTTCAAGGGTGAGGGACTAATGACGTCTTCAAGGGTGAGGGACTAATGACGTCGTCTTCAAGGGTGAGGGACTAATGACGTCGTCTTCAAGGGTGAGGGACTAATGACGTCGTCTTCAAGGGTGAGGGACTAATGACGTCGTCTTCAAGGGTGAGAGACTAATGACGTCGTCTTCAAGGGTGAGGGATTAGCTAATGACGTCGTCTTCAAAAGTGAGGGACTAATGACGTAGTCTTCAAGGGTGAGGGACTAATGACGTCGTCTTCAAGGGTGAGAGACTAATGACGTCGTCAAGGGTGAGGGATTAGCTAATGACGTCTTCAAGGGTGAGGGACTAATGACGTCGTCTTCAAGGGTGAGGGACTAATGACGTCTTCAAGGGTGAGGGACTAATGACGTCGTCTTCAAGGGTGAGGGACTAATGACGTCTTCAAGGGTGAGGGACTAATGACGTCTTCAAGGGTGAGGGACTAATGACGTCGTCTTCAAGGGTGAGGGATTAGCTAATGACGTCGTCTTCAAGGGTGAGGGCCTAATGACGTCGTCTTCAAGGGTGAGGGACTAATGACGTCTTCAAGGGTGAGGGACTAATGACGTCGTCTTCAAGGGTGAGGGACTAATGACGTCGTCTTCAAGGGTGAGGGACTAATGACGTCGTCTTCAAGGGTGAGGGACTAATGACGTCTTCAAGGGTGAGGGACTAATGACGTCTTCAAGGGTGAGGGACTAATGACGTCGTCTTCAAGGGTGAGGGACTAATGACGTCGTCTTCAAGGGTGAGGGACTAATGACGTCGTCTTCAAGGGTGAGGGACTAATGACGTCGTCTTCAAGGGTGAGGGACTAATGACGTCGTCTTCAAGGGTGAGGGACTAATGACGTCGTCTTCAAGGGTGAGGGACTAATGACGTCGTCTTCAAGGGTGAGGGACTAATGACGTCGTCTTCAAGGTGAGGGACTAATGACGTCGTCTTCAAGGGTGAGGGACTAATGACGTCTTCAAGGGTGAGGGACTAATGACGTCGTCTTCAAGGGTGAGGGACTAATGACGTCGTCTTCAAGGGTGAGGGACTAATGACGTCGTCTTCAAGGGTGAGGGACTAATGACGTCGTCTTCAAGGGTGAGGGACTAATGACGTCGTCTTCAAGGGTGAGGGACTAATGACGTCGTCTTCAAGGGTGAGGGACTAATGACGTCGTCTTCAAGGTTGAGGGACTAATGACGTCGTCTTCAAGGGTGAGGGACTAATGACGTCGTCTTCAAGGGTGAGGGACTAATGACGTCGTCTTCAAGGGTGAGGGACTAATGACGTCGTCTTCAAGGGTGAGGGACTAATGACGTCGTCTTCAAGTGTGAGGGACTAATGACGTCGTCTCAAGGGTGAGGGACTAATGACGTCGTCTTCAAGGGTGAGGGACTAATGACGTCGTCTTCAAGGGTGAGGGACTAATGACGTCGTCTTCAAGGGTGAGGGACTAATGACGTCTTCAAGGGTGAGGGACTAATGACGTCGTCTTCAAGGGTGAGGACTAATGACGTCTTCAAGGGTGAGGGACTAATGACGTCGTCTTCAAGGGTGAGGGACTAATGACGTCGTCTTCAAGGGTGAGGGACTAATGACGTCGTCTTCAAGGGTGAGGGACTAATGACGTCGTCTTCAAGGGTGAGGGACTAATGACGTCGTCTTCAAGGGTGAGGGACTAATGACGTCGTCTTCAAGGGTGAGGGACTAATGACGTCTTCAAGGGTGAGGGACTAATGACGTCGTCTTCAAGGTTGAGGGACTAATGACGTCGTCTTCAAGGGTGAGGGACTAATGACGTCGTCTTCAAGGGTGAGGGACTAATGACGTCGTCTTCAAGGGTGAGGGACTAATGACGTCGTCTTCAAGGGTGAGGGACTAATGACGTCGTCTTCAAGGGTGGGGGACTAATGACGTCGTCTTCAAGGGTGAGGGACTAATGACGTCTTCAAGGGTGAGGGACTAATGACGTCGTCTTCAAGGGTGAGGGACTAATGACGTCGTCTTCAAGTGTGAGGGACTAATGACGTCGTCTTCAAGGGTGAGGGACTAATGACGTCGTCTTCAAGGGTGAGGGACTAATGACGTCGTCTTCAAGGGTGAGGGTCTAATGACGTCGTCTTCAAGGGTGAGGGACTAATGACGTCGTCTTCAAGGGTGAGGGACTAATGACGTCGTCTTCAAGGGTGAGGGACTAATGACGTCGTCTTCAAGGGTGAGGGACTAATGACGTCGTCTTCAAGGGTGAGGGACTAATGACGTCGTCTTCAAGGGTGAGGGACGAATGACGTCGTCTTCAAGGGTGAGGGACGAATGACGTCGTCTTCAAGGGTGAGGGACTAATGACGTCGTCTTCAAGGGTGAGGGACTAATGACGTCATCTTCAAGGGTGAGGGACTAATAACGTCGTCTTCAAGGGTGAGGGACTAATGACGTCGTCTTCAAGGGTGAGGGACTAATGACGTCGTGACAACACTAGTAGTGTTAACAGTAGTGACAACACTAGTAGTGTTAACAGTAGTGACAACACTAGTAGTGTTAACAGTAGTGACAACACTAGTAGTGTTAACAGTAGTGACTACACTAGTAGTGTTAACAGTAGTGACTACACTAGTAGTGTTAACAGTAGTGACAACACTATTAGTGTTAACAGTAGTGACAACACTATTAGTGTTAACAGTAGTGACAACACTAGTAGTGTTAACAGTAGCGACAACACTAGTAGTGTTAACAGTAGCGACAACACTAGTAGTGTTAACAGTAGCGACAACACTAGTAGTGTTAACAGTAGCGACAACACTAGTAGTGTTAACAGTAGTGACAACACTAGTAGTGTTAACAACAGTAGTGACAACACTAGTAGTGTTAACAGTAGTGACAACACTAGTAGTGTTAACAGTAGTGACAACACTAGCGTTAACAGTAGTGACAACACTAGTAGCGTTAACAGTAGTGACAACACTAGTAGCGTTAACAGTAGTGACAACACTAGTAGCGTTAACAGTAGTGACAACACTAGTAGTGTTAATAGTAGTGACAACACTAGTAGTGTTAATAGTAGTGACAACACTAGTAGTGTTAACAGTAGTGACAACACTAGTAGTGTTAACAGTAGTGACAACACTAGTAGTGTTAACTGTAGTGACAACACTAGTAGTGTTAACAGTAGTGACAACACTAGTAGTGTTAACAGTAGTGACAACACTAGTAGTGTTAACAACAGTAGTGACAACACTAGTAGTGTTAACAACAGTAGTGACAACACTAGTAGTGTTAACAACAGTAGTGACAACACTAGTAGTGTTAACAGTTGTGTTAACAGTATTGTCAATAAAAGTAGTGCTAACGGAAGTGGCAACAACATTGGTATCAACAACAGTAGCGTCACAACAGTAGCGTCACAACAGTAGTGCTAACAGTAATAACAATGAGTATCAACACTACAGCAACACTGTTAGTCTCTGGAATTAGCTCCAGGAACTAGGCACATTAACTAGGCCACAAACAAAGTAACTAGGTACATTAACTAGGCCACAAACGAAGTAACTAGGTACATTAACTAGGCCTCAGACAAAGGAACTAGGTGATAAATTAGACACATACACAACACTCGGGTTTCTTTAATGAGGAAACGTTTCGCCACACAGTGGCTTCATCAGTCCATACAAAGGAGAATGGTGAAGAACAGGAGGAGTTTGAGGTAATCAGTCCCTCAACCTTGAGGCAATGTAATCAGTCTATCAATCTTGAAAAGAATACAGCATATGTTCGAAGAAGTAGCTTATATACTGTAGACAGGAGAGGTACAGCAGTCGTAGGTTTACCTGGAGTTTACCTGGAGAGAGTTCCGGGGGTCAACGCCCGCGCGGCCCGGTCTGTGACCAGGCCTCCTGGTGGATCAGAGCCTGATCAACCAGGCTGTTACTGCTGGCTGCACGCAAACCAACGTACGAGCCACAGCCCGGCTGGTCAGGAACCGACTTTAGGTGCTTGTCCAGTGCCAGCTTGAAGACTGCCAGGGGTCTGTTGGTAATCCCCCTTATGTATGCTGGGAGGCAGTTGAACAGTCTCGGGCCCCTGACACTTATTGTATGGTCTCTTAACGTGCTAGTGACACCCCTGCTTTTCATTGGGGGGATGTTGCATCGTCTGCCAGGTCTTTTGCTTTAGTAGTGAGTGATTTTCGTGTGCAAGTTCGGTACTAGTCCCTCTAGGATTTTCCAGGTGTATATAATCATGTATCTCTCCCTCCTGCGTTCCAGGGAATACAGGTTTAGGAACCTCAAGCGCTCCCAGTAATTGAGGTGTTTTATCTCCGTTATGCGCGCCGTGAAGGTTCTCTGTACATTTTCTAGGTCAGCAATTTCACCTGCCTTGAAAGGTCCTGTTAGTGTGCAGCAATATTCCAGCCTAGATAGAACAAGTGACCTGAAGAGTGTCATCATGGGCTTGGCCTCCCTAGTTTTAAAGGTTCTCATTATCCATCCTGTCATATTTCTAGCAGATGCGATTGATACAATGTTATGGTACTTGAAGGTGAGATCCTCCGACATGATCACTCCCAGGTCTTTGACTTTGGTGTTTCGCTCTATTTTGTGGCCAGAATTTGTTTTATACTCTGATGAAGATTTAATTTCCTCGTGTTTACCATATCTGAGTAATTGAAATTTCTCATCGTTGAACTTCATATTTTTCTGCAGCCCACTGAAAGATTTGGTTGATGTCCGCCTGGAGCCTTGCAGTGTCTGCAATGGAAGACACTGTCATGCAGATTCGGGTGTCATCTGCAAAGGAAGACGCGGTGCTGTGGCTGACATCCTTGTCTATGTCGGATATGAGAATGAGGAACAAGATGGGAGCGAGTACTGTGCCTTTTTGGAACAGAGCTTTTCACCGTAGCTGCCTCGGACTTTACTCTGTTGACGACTACTCTCTGTGTTCTGTTAGTGAGGAAATTATTGATCCATTGACCGACTTTTCCTGTTATTCCTTTAGCACGCATTTTGTGCGCTATTACGCCATGGTCACACTTGTCGAAGGCTTTTGCAAAGTCTGTATATATTACATCTGCATTCTTTTTGTCTTCTAGTGCATATAGGACCTTGTCGTAGTGATCCAATAGTTGAGACAGACAGGAGCGACCTGTTCTAAACCCATGTTGCCCTGGGTTGTGTAACTGATGGGTTTCTAGATGGGTGGTGATCTGGCTTCTTAGGACCCTTTCAAAGATTTTTATGATATGGGATGTTAGTGCTATTGGTCTGTAGTTCTTTGCTGTTGCTTTACTGCCCCCTTTGTGGAGTGGGGCTATGTCTGTTGTTTTAGTAACTGTGGGACGACCCCCGTGTCCATGCTCCCTCTCCATAGGATGGAAAAGGCTCGTGATAGGGGCTTCTTGCAGTTCTTGATGAACATGGAGTTCCACGAGTCTGGCCCTGGGGCAGAGTGCATGGGCATGTCATTTATCGCCTGTTCGAAGTCATTTGGCGTCAGGATAACATCGGATAGGCTTGTGTTAATCAAATTTTGTGGCTCATAAAAAAATCATTTTGATCTTCGACTCTCAGTCTGGTTAGCGGCTTGCTAAAAACTGAGTCATATTGGGACTTGAGTAGCTCACTCGTTTCCTTGCTGTCATCTGTGTAGGACCCATCTTGTTTAAGTAGGGGCCCAATACTGGACGTTGTTCTCGACTTTGATTTGGCATAGGAGAAGAAATACTTTGGGTTTCTTTCGATTTCATTTATGGCTTTTAGTTCTTCCCGCGATTCCTGACTCCTATAAGATTCCTTTAGCTTAAGTTTGATGTTTGCTATTTCTCTGACCAGTGTCTCCCTACGCATTTCAGATATATTGACCTCTTTTAGCCGCTCTGTTATTCTTTTCCGTCGCCTGTAAAGGTGGTGTCACATTTGTCCAGTGTGGTCGTAGGTCGTGACCAAGTGTTAGGCAAGTGAAGTATTCCCTGTATTAAGATCCCAAGATTGATGGACTGATCACATCGACTTAAGGCTGAGGGACTGATTGCTTCAATCTCCTCCTGTTCTTCACCATTCTCCTTTGTATGGACTGATGAAGCCACTGTGTGGCGAAACGTTTCCTCATTAAAGATACCCGAGTGTTGCACATGTGTCTAATTTATCAACTTGTTGTTTCTCTGAACCATTCATCTACGAAGGAACTAAGTACATTAACTAGGCCACAAACAAAGGAACTAGGCATATTAACTAGGCCACAAACAAAGGAACTAGGCATATTAACTAGGCAACAAACAAAATGAACTAAGCACATTAACTAGGCCACAAACAAAGGAACTAGGCATATTAACTAGGCCACAAACAAGGAACTAGGCAAATTAACTAGGCAACAAACAAAGGAACTAGGCATATTAACTAGGCAACAAACAAAGGAACTAGACATATTAACTAGGCAACAAACAAAGGAACTACGCATATTAACTAGGCAACAAACAAAATGAACTAAGCACATTAACTAGGCCACAAACAAAGGAACTAGGCATATTAACTAGGCCACAAACAAGGAACTAGGCAAATTAACTAGGCAACAAACAAAGGAACTAGGCATATTAACTAGGCAACAAACAAAGGAACTAGACATATTAACTAGGCAACAAACAAAGGAACTAGGCATATTAACTAGGCCTCAAACAAGGAACTGGGCAAATTAACTAGGCCACAAACGCAGGAACTAGGCATATTAACTAGGCAACAAAGGAACTAGGCATATTAACTAGGCAACAAACAAAGGAACTAGGCAACAAGGGAACTAGGCATATTAACTAGGCAACAAGGGAACTAGGCATATTAACTAGGCAACAAACAAAGGAACTAGGCATATTAACTAGACCAGAAACGAACTAGGCATATTAACTAGGCAACAAAGAAACTAGGCATATTAACTAAGCCACAAAGAAACTAGGCAACAAAGGAACTAGGCATATTAACTAGGCCACAAAGAAACTAGGCAACAAAGAAACTAGGCATATTAACTAGGCAACAAAGGAACTAGGCATATTAACTAGGCCACAAAGAAACTAGGCATATTAACTAGGCATATTAACTAGGCAACAAAGGAACTAGGCATATTAACTAGGCCACAAAGAAACTAGGCATATTAACTAGGCAACAAAGGAACTAGGCATATTAACTAGGCCACAAAGAAACTAGGCAACAAAGGAACTAGGCATATTAACTAGGCAACACAGAAACTAGGCATATTAACTAGGCCACAAAGAAACTAGGCATATTAACTAGGCCACAAAGGAACTAGGCATATTAACTAGGCAACAAAGGAACTAGGCATATTAACTAGGCAACAAAGGAACTAGGCATATTAACTAGGCAACAAAGGAACTAGGCATATTAACTAGGCAACAAAGAAACTAGGCATATTAACTAGGCCACAAAGAAACTAGGCATATTAACTAGGCAACAAAGGAACTAGGCATATTAACTAGGCCACAAAGAAACTAGGCATATTAACTAGGCCACAAAGAAACTAGGCATATTAACTAGGCACAAAGGAACTAGCATATTAACTAGGCCACAAAGAAACTAGGCATATTAACTAGGCCACAAAGAAACTAGGCATATTAACTAGGCCACAAAGAAACTAGGCATATTAACTAGGCAACAAAGGAACTAGGCATATTAACTAGGCAACAAAGGAACTAGGCATATTAACTAGGCAACAAAGGAACTAGGCATATTAACTAGGCCACAAAGAAACTAGGCATATTAACTAGGCCACAAAGAAACTAGGCATATTAACTAGGCAACAAAGAAACTAGGCATATTAACTAGGCAACAAAGGAACTAGGCATATTAACTAGGCCACAAAGAAACTAGGCATATTAACTAGGCAACAAAGAAACTAGGCATATTAACATGGCAACAAAGGAACTAGGCATATTAACTAGGCAACAAAGAAACTAGGCATATTAACTAGGCAACAAAGAAACTAGGCATATTAACTAGGCAACAAAGAAACTAGGCATATTAACTAGGCCACAAAGAAACTAGGCATATTAACTAGGCAACAAAGAAACTAGGCATATTACTAGGCAACAAAGGAACTAGGCATATTAACTAGGCAACAAAGAAACTAGGCATATTAACTAGGCAACAAAGAAACTAGGCATATTAACTAGGCCACAAAGAAACTAGGCATATTAACTAGGCAACAAAGAAACTAGGCATATTACTAGGCAACAAAGAAACTAGGCATATTAACTAGGCCACAAAGGTAGTAAACTATTTATCCTCGTATAATTTCGGCATTATAGGCGCCAAGTGAACACCGGCGGCATAACAAGTGAACACCGGCGGCATAACAAGTGAACGGCGGCATAACAAGTGAACACCGGCGGCATAACAAGTGAACACCGGCGGCAAAACAAGTGAACACCGGCGGCATAACAAGTGAACACCGGCGGCATAACAAGTGAACACCGGCGGCATAACAAGTGAACACCGGCGGCATAACAAGTGAACACCGGCGGCATAACAAGTGAACACCGGCGGCATAACAAGTGAACAATATACATTAATGAACAACTGTTAAATATGCGAATGTTGAGTAATTCAATTTTTGTCCGGTTGATGAATGTTCAGACACATAATTATGTCCAATTATATGGTCAGTGAATGTGGCCAGAGCATAGATATCTGTTTCCTGTTATTTTTATTTATATTCCTGTTATTTTACTGTTGTGCCACTTGTTTCTCTGTTATATTGCTCGATCTGCAAGCTTGGTCAGGTCATGGGTCAGTACTAGTATGGTCAGGTCATGGGTCAGTACTAGCATGGTCAGGTCATGGGTCAGTACTAGCATGGTCAGGTCATGGGTCAGTACTAGCATGGTCACGTCATGGGTCAGTACTAGCATGGTCAGGTCATGGGTCAGTACTAGCATGGTCAGGTCATGGTTCAGTACTAGCATGGTCAGGTCATAGGTCAGTACTAGCATGGTCAGGTCATGGTCAGTACTAGCATGGTCAGGTCATGGGTCAGTACTAGTATGGTCAGGTCATGGGTCAGTACTAGCATGGTCAGGTCATGGGTCAGTACTAGTATGGTCAGGTCATGGGTCAGTACTAGCATGGTCAGGTCATGGGTCAGTACTAGCATGGTCAGGTCATGGGTCAGTACTAGCATGGTCAGGTCATGGGTTAGTACTAGCATGGTCAGGTCATGGGTCAGTACTAGCATGGTCAGGTCATGGGTCAGTACTAGCATGGTCAGGTCATGGGTCAGTACTAGTATGGTCAGGTCATGGGTCAGTACTAGCATGGTCAGGTCATGGGTTAGTACTAGCATGGTCAGGTCTTTGGGTCAGTACTAGCATGGTCAGGTCATGGTCAGTACTAGCATGGTCAGGTCATGGGTCAGTACTAGCATGGTCAGGTCAGGGGTCAGTACTAGCTTGGTCAGGTCATGGGTCAGTACTAGTATGGTCAGGTCATGGGTCAGTACTAGCATGGTCAGGTCATGGGTCAGTACTAGCATGGTCAGGTCATGGGTCAGTACTAGCATGGTCAGGTCATGGGTTAGTACTAGCATGGTCAGGTCATGGGTCAGTACTAGCATGGTCAGGTCATGGGTCAGTACTAGCATGGTCAGGTCATGGGTCAGTACTAGCATGGTCAGGTCATGGGTCAGTACTAGCATGGTCAGGTCATGGGTCAGTACTAGTATGGTCAGGTCATGGGTCAGTACTAGCTTGGTCAGGTCATGGGTCAGTACTAGCATGGTCAGGTCATGGGTCAGTACTAGCATGGTCAGGTCATGGGTCAGTACTAGTATGGTCAGGTCATGGGTCAGTACTAGTATGGTCAGGTCATGGGTCAGTTACTAAGCATGGTCAGGTCATGGGTCAGTACTAGCATGGTCAGGTCATGGGTCAGTACTAGCATGGTCAGGTCATGGGTCAGTACTAGTATGGTCAGGTAGGGGTCAGTACTAGGATGGTCAGGTCATGGGTCATTTACTAGCATGGTCAGGTCATGGGTCAGTACTAGCATGGTCAGGTCATGGGTCAGTACTAGCATGGTCAGGTCATGGTCAGTACTAGCATGGTCAGGTCATGGGTCAGTACTAGCATGGTCAGGTCATGGGTCAGTACTAGCATGGTCAGGTCATGGGTCAGTACTAGCATGGTCAGGTCATGGGTCAGAAACTAGCATGGTCAGGTCATGGGTCAGTACTAGCATGGTCAGTCATGGGTCAGTACTAGTATGGTCAGGTCATGGGTCAGTACTAGCATGGTCAGGTCATGGGTCAGTACTAGTATGGTCAGGTCATGGGTCAGTACTAGCATGGTCAGGTCATGGGTCAGTACTAGCATGGTCAGGTCATGGGTCAGTACTAGCATGGTCAGGTCATGGGTTAGTACTAGTATGGTCAGGTCATGGGTCAGTACTAGTATGGTCAGGTCATGGGTCAGTACTAGCATGGTCAGGTCATGGGTCAGTACTAGCATGGTCAGGTCATGGGTCAGTACTAGCATGGTCAGGTCATGGGTCAGTACTAGCATGGTCAGGTCATGGGTCAGTACTAGCATGGTCAGGTCATGGGTTAGTAATAGTATGGTCAGGTCATGGGTTAGTACTAGCATGGTCAGGTCATGGGTCAGTACTAGCATGGTCAGGTCATGGGTCAGTACTAGCATGGTCAGGTCATGGGTTAGTAATAGTATGGTCAGGTCATGGTTAGTACTAGCATGGTCAGGTCATGGGTCAGTAACTAGCATGGTCAGGTCATGGGTTAGTAATAGTATGGTCAGGTCATGGGTCAGTACTAGCATGGTCAGGTCATGGGTCAGTACTAGCATGGTCAGGTCATGGGTTAGTAATAGTATGGTCAGGTCATGGGTTAGTACTAGCATGGTCAGGTCATGGGTCAGAACTAGCAGGGTCAGGTCATGGGTCAGAACTAGCAGGGTCAGGTCATGGGTTAGTACTAGCATGGTCAGGTCATGGGTCAGAACTAGCAGGGTCAGGTCATGGGTTAGTACTAGTATGGTCAGGTCATGGGTCAGTACTAGCATGGTCAGGTCATGGGTCAGAACTAGCAGGGTCAGGTCATGGGTTAGTACTAGTATGGTCAGGTCATGGGTCAGTACTAGCATGGTCAGGTCATGGGTCAGTACTAGCATGGTCAGGTCATGGGTCAGTACTAGCATGGTCAGGTCATGGGTCAGTACTAGCATGGTCAGGTCATGGGTTAGTACTAGTATGGTCAGGTCATGGGTTAGTACTAGTATGGTCAGGTCATGGGTTAGTACTAGTATGGTCAGGTCATGGGTCAGTACTAGCATGGTCAGGTCATGGGTTAGTACTAGCATGGTCAGGTCATGGGTCAGTACTAGCATGGTCAGGTCATGGGTTAGTACTAGTATGGTCAGGTCATGGGTCAGTACTAGCATGGTCAGGTCATGGGTCAGTACTAGCATGGTCAGGTCATGGGTTAGTACTAGTATGGTCAGGTCATGGGTCAGTACTAGCATGGTCAGGTCAGGGGTTCAGAACTAGCAGGGTCAGGTCATGGGTTAGTACTAGTATGGTCAGGTCATGGGTCAGTACTAGCATGGTCAGGTCATGGGTCAGTACTAGCATGGTCAGGTCATGGGTCAGTACTAGTATGGTCACGTCATGGGTTAGTACTAGCATGGTCACGTCATGGGTCAGTACTAGCATGGTCAGGTCATGGGTCAGTACTAGCATGGTCACGTCATGGGTGAGTACTAGCATGGACAGGTCATAGGTCAGTACTAGCATGGTCAGGTCATAGGTCAGTACTAGCATGGTCACATCATAGGTCAGGACTAGCATGGTCAGGTCATAGGTCAGGACTAGCAGGGTAGGCCCATAGGTCAGTAAGCATGTCACGTCATTGGTCAGGACACATGGTCAGGTCATGGGTGAGTACTAGCTGGACGGGTCTTTTGGTCAGTCTAGCATGGTCGGGTCATAGTCAGTACTACATGGTCTTGGGTTAGTGCTAGTAGGGTCGGGTTCGGGGTGTATTTGCATACAGTCATAGGTCGTCTGCATGGTCAGGCTAGTTTCTATAAAGGCAGGTCATAGGCAGTCTAGCAGGTCCCCAAAGGGTCAGGATAAGGTCGGGATGGGTGTACTGCATGGACAGGTCATAGGTCAGTACTAGCATGGTCGGTCTGGTCATACTAGTGGTCATGGTTAGTGCTAGTATGGTAAGGTCAGGGTTAGTACTACAATCAGGTCATAGGTCGTTTTAGCATGGTCGGTCAGAGTCTTTCTAGCAGGGTCAGGTCAGGGGGTCGTATAGTATGGCAGGTCTGGGTTCAGTACTGCATGGTCGGTTCTTGGGTTAGTATAGGGGTCAGGTCATGGGTCATACTACATGGTAGGTCTGGGTTGTAATATAGGTCGGGTGTCTTCCCCTGGCCCCCGGCCCAGCGGTCTTCCCGGGCCCCCTGGCACGTGTCTTCCCCTGGCTCGGGCCAGCGTGTCTCCCGGGCCCCCGGGCCAGGTGTCTTCCCTGGCACCCTGGCCAGGTGTTTTCCCCTGGCCCCCGGGCCCGCGTGTCTTCCCTGGTCCCTGGCCAGCGTGTTTTCCCTGGCCCCCGGCCAGCTGGTTTCCCTGGCCCCTGGCCAGGTTTTTCCCCGGCCCCGGCCACGTGTCTTCCCTGGCCCCTGCCATGTCTTCCCGGGAAAACCCGGGCCAGCGTGTTTTCCCCGGGCTCCCGGGCCAGCGGTTTTCCCCCCGGGCTCCCGGCCAGCGTGTTTCCCGGCCCCCTGGCCCGTGTTTCCGGCCCCCCCGGGGCCCCAAAAGTGTTTCCCTGGCACCCGGTCACCGTGTTTCCCTGGCCCCCTGGCCAGGTGTTTTCCCCTGGCCCCCTGGCCGCGTGTTTCCCCTGGCCCCGGGCCCCGCGTGTCTTCCCGGCACCCGGCCTGCGTGTCTTCCTGGCACCCGGCCGCGGTTTTCCCGGGCCCCCCCGGGTGGCCAGCGTGTTTTCCCTGGAAAAGGGCCAGGTGTCTTCCCGGCCCCCGGCCCAGTGTGTCTTCCCTTTCACAGGGCCAATGTGTTTCCCCTGGCACTCTGGCCGTGTGTGAAACCCTGGAAACCCGGGCATGTGTCTTCCCCTGGAACCCTGGCTAGTTGCCTTCCCCGGGCATTGGCCGGTGTTTTCCTTTTTCCCCCTGGCCATGTTTTTTCCCCTGGCCCCCTGGCCAAGTGTCTTCCCTGGCACCCTTTCCATTTTGTCTTCCCTGGCACCCTTTCCATGGTTTCCCTGCACCCGGGCCCAAGTGCCCCCCTGGCAGCTGGCCATGTGGTTCCCCGTTCCCGGGCCAGTGTGTTTTCCCCCCTATCACCCGGGCCAGTGTTTTTCCCCTGGCACCGGGCCTGTGTCTTCCCTGGCCCCCTTTACAGTGTATCTTCCTGGCACCCTGGCCGTTTTTTCCCCTGGCACACGGGCCAGTTTTTTTCTTCCCGGGTCCCCTTTGCCAGGTGTTTTCCCCTGGACACTGGCCTTTACCGGGCCCCCCGGGGCCATTGTGCTTCCCCTGGACACGGGTCAGTGTTTCTTCCCTAGAACCCTGGCCGGTTGTCTTCCCTGCCCCCTGCTAGTGGGCTTCCCGGCCCCCCTGATGTTGTCTTTTTTGGCACCCTGAAAATGTGTCTTCCCTGGCACCCTGGCCAGTGTGTTTCCATTGGTACCCTAGTCAGAGTATTTTCAGTAAAACCCTGACCACTGAGTCTTCCCTGGCACTTTGGCCAGTGTCTTTTCCCTATCACCCTGGCCAGTTTGTCTTCCCTGGCACTTTGGCCAGTGTCTTTTCCCTATCACCCTGGCCAGTTTTGTCTTCCCTGGCACTTTGGCCAGTGTCTTTTCCCTATCACCCTGGCCAGTTTTGTCTTCCCTGGCACTTTGGCCAGTGTCTTTTCCCTATCACCCTGGCCAGTTTTGTCTTCCCTGGCACTTTGGCCAGTGTCTTTTCCCTATCACCCTGGCCAGTTTGTCTTCCCTGGCACTTTGGCCAGTGTCTTTTCCCTATCACCCTGGCCAGTTTGTCTTCCCTGGCACCCTGGTCACTGTGTATTTAAGAACAGAAGGAACACTGCAACAGGCCTACTGACCCATGCGGAGCAGGTCCATCTCCCCCCTCCCGGATTAGCCCAATGACCCCCCCGGAGTAGCCCAATGACCCACCCAGTCTGGTCACCTCCACTCAGGGAAGGAGCACGGCACCAGACCTAGCAGCACAAGCTAGTCAGGTCCAACTCACACCCACCCACACCCACTCATGTATTTATCTAATCTATTTTTAAAACTACACAACGTTTTAGCCTCAATAACTGTACTTGGGAGTTTGTTCCACTCATCCACAACTCTATTACCAAACCAGTACTTTCCTATATCCTTCCTGAATCTGAATTTTTCCAACTTGAAACCATTGCTGCGAGTCCTGTCTTGGCTGGAAATTTTCAGAACGCTATTTACATCCCCTTTATTTATTCCTGTTTTCCATTTATACACCTCGATCATATCCCCCCTAATTCTACGTCTTTCGAGAGAGTGTAGATTCAGGGCCTTCAATCTATCCTCATAGGGAAGATTTCTGATACATGGGATCATCTTTGTCATCCTCCTCTGTACGTTTTCCAGAGCATTTATATCCATTCTGTAATACGGTGACCAGAACTGAGCAGCATAGTCTAAATGAGGCCTAAC
Source organism: Cherax quadricarinatus (assembly GCF_026875155.1). NCBI lineage: Eukaryota > Metazoa > Arthropoda > Malacostraca > Decapoda > Parastacidae > Cherax > Cherax quadricarinatus. The sequence goes on from NC_069410.1 coordinate 57,300,500, forward strand.
CAAGGATATATAGAGTTGAAGAACAACCTGAGGACTTCTATTATTTATACTTCTAGATATGAAGCCAAGAATTCTGTTAGCTTTATTGCGAACACTAATGCACTGTTGTCTTGGTTTTAGATTACTGCTAACCAGAACTCCTAAATCCTTTTCGCAATCAGTAGTATTAAGATCTACATTATTTAGTTTATATGTGGCATGATTATTTAACTGTCCAACATTTAGAACTTTGCATTTGTCAATATTAAACTGCATCTGCCACTTCTCCGACCATTGCATCAGTCTATTCAAATCATCCTGAAGTGCTCTAGTGTCTTCATTAGAATGAATTGGACGGCCTATTTTGGTGTCATCAGCAAATTTGCTTATGTCGCTATTTATTCCCTCGTCTATGTCGTTTATGTAAATTGTGAACAACAACGGGCCCAACACTGACCCCTGAGGAACACCGCTTGTGACGTGCCCCCATTCTGATTTCTCCCCATTTATGCAAACTCTCTGCTGCCTATTTGTCAGACATGCCTCTACCCAGGAAAAACTTTCTCCTCCTATTCCGTGTGCCTTAAGTTTCCTCAATAGCCTTTGGTGTGGAACTCTATCGAAAGCCTTGCTGAAGTCCATATACACAATATCATATTCATTACCATGATCTACCTCCTCAAACACCTTAGTGAGAAAAGTTAGTAAATTCGTAAGACAGGAACGCCACTTTGTAAAGCCGTGTTGAGATTCATTAATCAATCTGTGCCTGTCAAGATGGCTACGAATTGCTTCGGCAATTATTGATTCCATAAATTTTCCCACTGTGGAGGTATGGCTTATTGGTCTATAGTTCAAAGCTACGGACCTGTCACGTGCCTTGTAAATAGGTATTACATTTGCCATTTTCCACTTATCAGGCACTATGCCAGTTTGTAGTGATATGTTAAAAAGATTAGCCAAAGGTATGCTAAGTTCCTCTTTACATTCCTTTAACACCCTTGCAAACAGTTCATCAGGACCTGGGGATTTGTTAGGTTTTAGTTTCTCTATTTGTCTGAGGACCATGTCACTAGTTACCACAATCGTACATAGTTTATCATCCTGTTCTACATGATCTGTTATTTCAGGAATATCGCTAGTATTTTCCTGGGTGAAAACTGAGAGGAAGGTATTGAGAATTTCACACATATCCTTATCACTGGCAGTGATCTGACCAGAGTTACTCTTAAGTGGGCTAGTCTTGTCCCTAATCTTACTTCTGTATACCTGAAAGAACCCTTTTGGGTTAGTCTTTGAATCCCTTGCGACCTTAGCCTCATAATCCCTTTTTGCTTCTCTTATTCCTTTCTTTATTTCTCTCATTAATTGAATATATTGATTTCGTAACTGCCCATCCCCACTTTTAATACGCCTATATATGCTTCTCTTTTGACTAATGCGATGTTTTAATCTATTGTTCATCCATTTGGGATCATTTTTGTTAGATCTAATTTCCCTACTCGGAACAAAAGTTGTCTGGGCAGCTAGAACTATGCTCTGAAAAACGTCATATTGGGAACCAAGATCACCTACCTGACCCATAGTCAGGACATCCCAATTTAGCCCACCCTGGTAATTTTTCAGTCCCATGAAGTCGGCCAAGCAAAAATCTAGGACAGAGATTTGATTGCAGTTATCTGGGTAATTCCATGATATATTGAAACTAAGTGATTTGTGATCACTTTCCCCAAGCTTATCATTAACCTCAAGATTATTAATTGGTGACTCTTTGTTGGCAAGAACCAAGTCAAGCAGATTGTTTCCTCTAGTTGGTTCTGTCACAACCTGTTCTAAAAAGCAATCCTGAACTGTATCAAGAAAGTCACTAGACTCAAGATTTACTGTCATATTGTTCCAATCAATTTGTCTAAAGTTAAAATCTCCCATTATCACAACATTTTCATATCTAGATGCCTTATGAATTTCGTCCCATAACAGCTTACTGAACTCCCTATCAAGGTTTGGAGGCCTATAAATCACACCCAAAATTAATTTGTCACGTCCCTCGAGAAACTGTTGCCAAACAGATTCTGTGTTCGATGTTTCTAATCTTATATCATGTCTAAGACAACAGTTTAAATTTTCTGACATACATCGCCACACCACCACCCTTCCTGTTGACCCTATCAGTGTGGAATAGTTTATAACCCTGTATGTTGCATTCAGAAGGCATTTCTCTATCTTTCAGGTTGAACCAGGTCTCTTATACCAAATATATATATATATATTACCTATTCTTGCAAGTAATCTTAGCTCATCTATCTTATTTCTTAGACTCCTATTTGTATAGTAAACCCTAAGGGAGCTGGTCACTCGTTGCCCTCTACTATTTCTCTTTGTTGATCAGTTGATTTACCATTACTAGCAACTTTATTTTGAATATAGTCTTTTAAACATATCCCTGAGGAATCCCGGTAATAACTGCCGTTTTTAACCCTAATGCTGCAGCCTGATTGTTTCCCACAAACACCCATACCTCTATAATCAATCAGTTTAAATTCCTATTTCCTCTCTTCCTGGCAAGTGTGTCCGCACTAACACCCTGGCCAGTCTGTCCTCTTTAGCTCTCTTGCCGTGTGTCTTCCGCACATCCCTAGCCAGTGCGTCTTCTGTGCCACACTGGCCAGTATGTCTTCCCTGGCACCCTAGGCAGTGTGTCTTGCACGGCACCCTGGCCAGTGTGTCTTGCGTGGCACCCTCGCCTGTGTCTCTTGCACGGCATTCACGCCAGTGTTTCTTCCCTGGCATCCTGGCCAGTGTGTCTTCCCTGGCACCCTGGCCGGTGTGTCTTCCCTGGCACCCTGGTCAGTGTCTTCCCTGGCACCCTGGCCAGTGTGTTTTCCCTGCTTCTCTGGCCAGTGTGTGTGTTTCCTGGCACCCTGGCCACAGAGTCTTTCTTGGCTCCCTGGCTACTGTGTCTTCCTTTGCACCCTGGCCAGTGTTTTTTCCCTGGATCCATGGCCAGTTTGTCTCTCATGGCTCGCTGGCCAGTGTGTGTTCCCTGGAACCCTCGCTTGAGTGTCTTCCCTGGCACCCTGGCCAAGGTGTCTTCCCTGGCACCCTGGAAAATGTGTTGTCCCTGGCACTCTGGCCAGTGTGTCACCCCTGGCACATTGGCCAGTGTCGTCGTTTGCACCCTGGCTACTGTGTCTTCCCTGGCACCCTGGCCAGCGTGTCTTCCTTGGCACCCTGGCCAATGTGGCTTCTCTAATACCATGGCCAGCGTGCCTTCCCTGACACACTGGCCAATATGTCTTCATTGACGCTCTAACCAGTGTGTCTTCCCTGGCACCCTAACCAGTGTGCCTTCCCTGGCACCCTAGCCAGTGTGTCTTAATTGGTTGCCTGGCCGATGTGTCGTTCCTTCCACCCAGGCCAGTGTGTGTTCCCTAGCACCATGGCCAGTGTGTCTTCCCTGGCACCATGGAATTACCCATATAACTGCAATCAAGCGTCTGTCACAGACTTTCGCTTGGCCGATTTCATGGCACTGAGAAATTACCTGGGTGGGCTAAATTGGGATGACCTGGCAATGGGTCAGGTAGGTGATCTTGGTTGCCAATAAGTCGTTTTTCAGAGCATAGTTCTAGCTGCCCAGACAACTTTTGTTCCGAGTAGGGAAATTAAATCTAACGAAAATTATCCCAAATGGATGAACAATAGATTAAAACATCTCATTGGTCAAAAGAAAGGCATTTTTAGGCGTATCAAAAGAGGGTATGGGCAGTTAAGAAATCAGTATATTTAATTAAAGAGAGAAATAAAAACAGGAATAAGAAAAGCAAAAAGGGATTATGAGGCTAAGGTCGCAAGGGATTCAAAGACTAACCCACAAGGGTTCTTTCAGGTATACCCAGGAAAATACTAGCGAAATTTCAAAAATAATAGATTACGTAGAACAGGACGATAAACTATGCACGATTGCGGTAACTAGTGACATGGTCCTCAGACAAATAGAGAAACTAAAACCTAACAAATCCCCAGGACCTGATGAACTGTTTGCAAGGGTGTTAAAGGAATGTAAAGAGGAACTTAGCATACCTTTGGCTAATCTTTTCGACATATCACTGTAAACTAGCATAGTGCCTGATAAGTGGAAAATAGCAAATGTAATACCTATTTACAAGGCAGGTGACAGGTCCGTAGCTTTGAACTACAGACCAATAAGCCTTACCTCCATAGTGGGAAAAATTATGGAATCAATAACTGCCGAGGCAATTCGTAGCCATCTTGACAGGCACAGATTGATTAATGAATCTCAACACGGTTTTACGAAGGGGCGTTCCTGTCTTACGAATTTACTAATTTTTTTCGCTAAGGTGTTTAAGGAGGTAGATCATGGTAATGCATATGATATTGTGTATATGGACTTCAGTAAGGCTTTCGATAGAGTTCCACATCAGAGACTTTTGAGGAAACTTAAGGCACACGGAATAGGAGGAGAAATTTTTTCCTGGGTAGAGGCATAATTGACAAATAGGCAGCAAAGAGTTTGCATAAATGGGGAAAAATCAGAATGGGGGCACATCACAAGCTGTGTTCCTCAGGGGTCAGTGTTGGGCCAGTTGTTGTTCACAATTTACATAAACGACATAGATGAGGGAATAAATAGCGACATAAGCAAATTTGCTGATGACAGCTAAATAGGCCGTCCAATTCATTTTAATGAGGACATTAGAGCACCCTGGCCAGTGTGCCTTCCTTGGCTCCCTGGCCGATGTGTCTTCCCTGGCCATTAAGTCTTCCCTATCACCCTGGCTAGTGTGTCCTCCCTGACACCCTGGCCTGTGTCTTCCCTGGCACCCTAGCATGTTTGTCTTCCTTGGCACCCAGACCAGTGTATCTTATCTGGCTCCCTGGCCAATGTGTTTTCCTTGGCACCCTCGCCAGTGCATCTTCCCTTGCACCCTGGAAAGTATATAATTTCTGGCACCCTGTCCAGTGTGTCTTACCTGACACCCTGGCCGGTGTGTCTTCTCTGGCACCTTGACAAGCATGTCTTAACTTCCATCTTGGCCACTGAGGCTTCCCTGACAGCTTGGGCATGTCTTCACTGACACCCTGACCAGTGTGTCTTTCCTAGCTCCCTGGCCATTCTGTCTTCCCTTACGCCTGGCCAGTGTGTCTTCCCTGGCTCCCTGGCCAGTGTCTCTTCCCTGGCTCCCTGGTCAGTGTGTTGTCCCTGGTACCCTGGCCAGTGTCTCAACAGTTAGTTTAATATCTTCATTATGCACCCCATACCCATCCTGTGGGCGGTACTCAGTTTGAGAACAATAATACGAGAACTTCAGTTGAACTTTATTAACTTAAGACTTAGGGAGATTGACACCAGTCAGTCCATCTATCATCATTCTATCATGCAGGAGGAGCCACATGTCTATGGTGCATCCAACAAGATAAGCCGACTCATGGATGTCACTACCGCCCGGCTCCGGCTGGGTTACAAGTATCTATGGCAGGTTAAATCACCACCACCAGATGTAGACCAAACGAAATGTAAACTTTGCCAGATGGACTATTGTCACACCTTGCGTCATTATGTACTGGAGTGTGATCAAATTAATGAATTTAGAAACAACTCACTCAGAAATGTTCAAGAAATGGCAAAGTATTTTATCCACAGTGGTATATTGCAGACCATTTTGGAGAAATACCCTGACTTTGCTAGCTGTAAATAATGCATTACCATGTGTGTGTGTGTGTGTGTACTCACCTAGTTGTACTCACCTAGTTGAGGTTGCGGGGGTCGAGTCCGAGCTCCTGGCCCCGCCTCTTCACTGATCGCTACTAGGTCACTCTTCCTGAACCGTGAGCTTTATCATACCTCTGCTTAAAGCTATATATGGATCCTGCCTCCACTACATCGCTTCCCAAACTATTCCACTTACTGACTACTCTGTGGCTGAAGAAATACTTCCTAACATCCCTGTGATTCATCTGTGTCTTCAACTTCCAACTGTGTCCCCTTGTTACTGTGTCCAATCTCTGGAACATCCAGTCTTTGTCCACCTTGTCAATTCCTCTCAGTATTTTGTATGTCGTTATCATGTCCTCCCTATCTCTCCTGTCCTCCAGTGTCGTCAGGTTGATTTCCCTTAACCTCTCCTCGTAGGACATACCTCTTAGCTCCGGGACTAGTCTTGTTGCAAACCTTTGCACTTTCTCTAGTTTATTTAAGTGCTTGGCTAGGTGTGGGTTCCAAACTGGTGCCTCATACTCCAATATGGGCCTAACGTACACTATGTACAGGGTCCTGAACGATTCCTTATTAAGATGTCGGAATGCTGTTCTGAGGTTTACTAGGCGCCCATATGCTGTAGCAGTTATTTGGTTGATGTGCGCTTCAGGAGATGTGCCTGGTGTTATACTCACCCCAAGACCTTTTTCCTTGAGTGAGGTTTGTAGTCTCTGGCCCCCTAGACTGTACTCCGTCTGCGGTCTTCTTTGCCCTTCCCCAATCTTCATGACTTTGCACTTGGTGGGATTGAACTCCAGGAGCCAATTCCTGAACCAGGTCTGCAGCCTGTCCAGATCCCTTTGTAGTTCTGCCTGGTCTTCGATCGAGTGAATTCTTCTCATCAACTTCACGTCATCTGCAAACAGGGACACCTCAGAGTCTATTCCTTCTGTCATGTCGTTCACAAATACCAGAAACAGCGCTGGTCCTAGGACTGACCCCTGTGGGACCCCGCTGGTCACAGGTGCCCACTCTGACACCTCGCCACGTACCATGACTCGCTGCTGTCTTCCTGACAAGTATTCCCTGATCCATTGTAGTGCCTTCCCTGTTATCCCTGCTTGGTCCTCCAGTTTTTGCACCAATCTCTTGTGTGGAACTGTGTCAAACGCCTTTTTGCAGTCCAAGAATATGCAATCCACCCACCCCTCTCTCTCTTGTCTTACTGCTGTCACCATGTCATAGAACTCCAGTAGGTTTGTGACACAGGATTTCCCGTCCCTGAAACCATGTTGGCTGCTGTTGATGAGATCATTCCTTTCTAGGTGTTCCACCACTCTTCTCCTGATAATCTTCTCCATGATTTTGCATACTATACATGTCAGTGACACTGGTCTGTAGTTTAATGCTTCATGTCTGTCTCCTTTTTTAAAGATTAGGACTACATTTGCTGTCTTCCATGCCTCAGGCAATCTCCCTGTTTCGATAGATGTATTGAGTATTGTTGTTAGGGGTACACATAGCGCCTCTGCTCCCTCTCTCAGGACCCATGGGGAGATGTTATCTGGCCCCATTGCCTTTGAGGTATCTAGCTCACTCAGAAGCCTCTTCACTTCTTCCTCGATTATGTGCACTGTGTCCAGCACATGGTGGTGTGCCCCACCTCTCCGTCTTTCTGGAGCCCCTTCTGTCTCCTCTGTGAACACTTCTTTGAATCTCTTGTTGAGTTCCTCACATACTTCACGGTCATTTCTTGTTGTCTCTCCTCCTTCCTTACCCTGATTACCTGGTCCTTGACTGTTGTTTTCCTCCTGATGTGGCTGTACGACAGTTTCGGGTCAGATTTGGCTTTCGCTGCTATGTCATTTTCATATTGTCTTTGGCCTCCCTTTTTTTTCTGTGCATATTCGTTTCTGGCTCACGACTGCTCTCCTTATTCTCCGGGGTCCTTTTCCTTCTTATTTCCCTTCCCATTCCCTAGCACACTTGGGTTTTTCCCCTCCCTGCCCTTTTGGGTAAACCATGGGCTCATCCTGGCTTTTTCATTATTCCTGTTACCCTTGGGTACAAACCTCTCCTCAGCCTCCTTGCATTTTGTTGCTACATATTCCATCATTTTCATTAACTGGCTCCTGCCAGTTCTCTGTCCCCACTGAACCCCGTTCAGGAAGTTCCTCATTCCTGTGTAGTCCCCTTTCTTGGGAGTTTGGCTTCATTCGCCTGGCCTTCCTGCTTCTTTTCCCTCCACTTGTAGCTCTACTGTGTATTCGAAAACTTAAAAAACCCCATGGTCACTGGCCCCAAGGGTCTTTCATATGTGATGTCCTCGATAATCTGCACTACTCAAGGTGAATGCTAAGTCCAGCCTTGCTGGTTGATCCTCTCCTCTCTCTCTTGTAGTGTCCCTTACGTGTTGGTACATGAAGTTTTGCAGTACCACCTCCATCATCTTAGCCCTCCATGTATCTTGGCCCCCATGCGGGTCCAATTCTCCCAGTCGATCTCCTTGTGGTTTAAAATCACCCATGATCAGGAGCTTTGCCCTGCATGCATGAGCTCTTCTGGCCACTGTTAGCCAGTGTGTCAACCATCCCTCTATTGCTCTCGTCGTACTCTTGCCTTGGCCTCCTGCTGTTCTGTGGTGGGTTATACATCACTGCTATTACCACCTTGGGACCTCCAGAGTGAAGCGTTCCTGCTATGTAATCACTTGCTTCTCCACTGTCTCCTCTCTCCAGCTCATCAAAATTCCAGCGATTTTTGATCAGCAATGCCACTCCTCCACCCCCCCCCCCTGTTCCCTCTGTCTTTCCTCAGGATTTGGTATCCCGTTGGAAAGATGGCATCTGTTATCATACCTGTAAGCTTGTTTTCTGTGAGAGCTATGATGTCCAGTGATGCCTTTTTGACTCTTTCATGCCACTCCTCCCATATATTTGTTATTCCATCAGCATTTGTGTACCATACCTTCAGTTTCCTTTCCAACACTGTGGTTTGGGGGGCCTGTGAGGGTGGGAGACCTGGTAGCATACTGTGGGATTCTGTAGCTCGGTGTTGGGTGGAGGCTGTGGGTATGGATTGTAGTGTGTGTTGGGATGGTGTGATAGGTTGTATGGTTCTGAGAATAGTTGTGTGTGTGCCTGCCCTTGCTGTTCTGTTCTGCTCTGACTGACCTCTGCTGGTTCCATCCTTGTCTCTTTTCCTAGCTCCTTTCGCTTTTTTGTCCTCTCCCTCAGCTGCTGTCGTTCTGATTGTGTTCTGTCTCTGTCTAGGAACACCCTCTTGTACTCGTCCGAGTATTTCAACCGTGGTTTCTCTTGGAGGATCCTGTTCCGCACTGTCTCCGTCCTGAGAATCAGCTTGATTGGTCGGTTTCTCCCCTTCGAGTAACCCCCTATTCTCTGAAAATTTACAATCTCGTCCATCTCTTCACCTATTTCCGTGATGATTTTCTCAATCTCCTTTCTTTCTTCCTGCTGCCTTTCAGTGTGTGTGTGAGAGATGTGTGTGAGAGATGTATGTGTGTGATGTGTGTGTGTGTGTGTGTGTGTGTGTGTGTGTGTGTGTGTGTGTGTGTGTGTGTGTGTGTGTGTGTGTGTGTGTGTGTTTTGAGGCCCATCAGCTGGTAGAGGAAATAAGAAGTTGGAGAAAGACACGTAGGTACAAGTACCTGAGATACTGTGTCTGGCCAGGAGATGAGAGATGACTGGTGAGGTAATGTTCTTATAAAGAGTAGAGTGACAATGAGGAAGAAATGGTGTGTGAGGAGTTACCCCCAGTTGTCAGGACACTCACTGTTTACCTGGAGAGAGTTCCGGGGGTCAACGCCCCCGCGGCCCGGTCTGTGACCAGGCCTCCTGGTGGATCAGAGTCTGATCAACCAGGCTGTTACTGCTGGCTGCACGCAATCCAACGTACGAGCCACAGCCTGGCTGGTCAGGTACCGACTTTAGGTGCTTGTCCAGTGCCTGCTTGAAGACAGCCAGGGGTCTGCTGGTAATCCCCCTTATGTATGCCATGTATGGCCATGTAGTCAGAAACTGTAAGGCTGGAGGTGATGTCCTGGTAGTCAGTAAATGTGGGGCTGATAATGCTGTCCTGGGAGATAGTAATGGTGAAGCTGGAGGTGCTGTCCTGGGAGACAGTAATGATGAAGCTGGAGGTGCTGTCCTGGGAGACAGTAATGGTGAAGCTGGAGGTGCTGTCCTGGGAGACAGTAATGGTGAAGCTGGAGGTGCTGTCCTGGGAGACAGTAATGGTGAAGCTGGAGGTGCTGTCCTGGGAGACAGTAATGGTGAAGCTGGAGATTTTGTCCAGGTAGTTGGGAATTATACGCAGGAAGGAATACATATAAATGACCTCATAGGGGACAGGAGCCGTAGTGGGGAAACAAGTGTAGTCAAAGATAAGATAAAACCAATATTGCAAACTAGAAATACCACAGGAAATAGCAAACAAGAGGACTCCACTAGCAATAGTGAGGATATATTACCAAAAACAACTGGTGGGAGCTCCATTGTTGGTGCTAGGGAGGATAGGAATAAAACAGGGAAACATGCACCAAAAGGGAATACAGTCACAGAAACCCAAGGCAAACGGAAACCAAGCCTGTGCACATACTATGCACTTGGTATCTGCAGACATGGGAAATCTGGAAAAACAGACGGGACGTGCAGCTATGACCACCCTAGAAAATGCCGTGCCCATATGACAACAGGAAAATGCAAACTCCCTTCCTGTAAGCTTTTTCACCCTGAAATGTGTACCTCTTCAGTACAGGAAAGACTGTGCTATAACTTAAATTGCCAGGCACACCATCTAAAGGGGACAAAAAGATACAAAACATCCAGACCATGGGAAAACCTGGGTAGCCACAGCCACTCAAGAGGGAGAGGTTTTTTAGTGCCAGGAAGGAAAAAAAACTGGCAGGAAATGGCAGAAATCGTACACCAAATCCAGTCATTCCTGGAGTGGAACCACAGTCGATGGCCTCCACTTCACACCAACAGATACAGATACTAATGCCGGAAAAAAAATCCTTCCCCAGTACCAACAATACCACCAGTCCGATGACATTCTTCGTTGCAAATATACAGGGTCTAAAGCCAGCAACAAACAACAAAATACCTTTCATCCGTGGACTGCTTGCAGAGGCAAAGGCAATGTTCGCGGCTTTCACTGAGACCCACATAAAGGATCACTTGGACAACGAAATATGGATCCCAGGTTACAACCTATACAGATGTGACAGAGTGAACGGGCAAAAGGGGGGGGGGGTTGGCCTGTACATTGCAGAGTCACTTGTTTGCACAGAACTGCTAAATGCCTCAAATGATGTAGTGGAAGTTTTAGCAGTAAAGGTCGAGAACCAAAACCTAGTCATTGTGGTAATCTACAAGCCTCCGGATGCAACATCTCAGCAATTCCAGGAACAGCTGTTAAAAATTGACCACTGTCTGGAAAATCTTCCAGCTCCTGCACCCAACATCTTGCTCCTGGGGGATTTCAACTTAAGGCACCTAAAATGGAGGAATATAGCAAAATAATATTGTTGCAGTAATAACACCAGGAGGCAGCTCTGATGAAAACTCACACTCACACGAGCTTTTAAATCTCTGCACAAAATTCAATTTAAACCAGCAAATAATAGAGCCTACTAGACTGGAGAATACACTAGACCTCATTTTCACTAACAATGATGATCTAATAAGAAATGTCACCATATCAAAAACAATATACTCAGATCACAACATAATTGAGGTTCAGACATGTATGCGTGGAGCCCCAGACCGACATAATGAGACTAGTCACGAGGGAGCATTCACCAAATTCAACTTCAATAACAAAAACATAAAGTGGGACCAAGTAAACCAAGTCCTAACCGATATAAGCTGGGAAGATATACTAAGCAACACAGACCCCAACTTATGCCTAGAACAGATTAACTTGGTGGCTACTTGGGTCCTACACAGATGACAGCAAGGAAATGAGTGAGCTACTCAAGTCCCAATATGACTCAGTTTTTAGCAAGCCGCTAACCAGACTGAGAGTCAAAGATCAAAATTAATTTTTTATGAGAGAGCCACAAAATTTGGTTAACACAAGCCTATCCGATGTTATCCTGACGCCAAATGACTTCGAACAGGCGATAAATGACATGCCCATGCACTCTGCCCCAGGGCCAGACTCATGGGACTCCGTGTTCATTAAGAACTGCAAGAAGCCCCTATCACGAGCCTTTTCCATCCTATGGAGAGGGAGCATGGACACGGGGGTCGTCCCACCGTTACTAAAAACAACAGACATAGCCCCACTCCACAAAGGGGGCAGTAAAGCAACAGCAAAGAACTACAGACCGATAGCACTAACATCCCATATAAAAATATTTGAAAGGGTCCTAAGAAGCAAGATCACCACCCATCTAGAAAACCCATCAGTTACACAACCCAGGGCAACATGGGTTTAGAACAGGTCGCTCCTGTCTGTCTCAACTATTGAATCACTACGACAAGGTCCTAAATGCACTAGGAGATAAAAAGAATGCAGATGTAATATATACAGACTTTGCAAAAGCCTTCGACAAGTGTGACCATGGCGTAATAGCGCACAAAATGCGTGCTAAAGGAATAACAGGAAAAGTCGGTCGATGGATCTATAATTTCCTCACTAACGGAACACAGAGAGTAGTCGTCAACAGGGTAAAGTCCGAGGCAGCTACGGTGAAAAGCTCTGTTCCACAAGGCACAGTACTCGCTCCCATCTTGTTCCTCATCCTCATATCCGACATAGACAAGGATGTCAGCCACAGCACCGTGTCTTCCTTTGCAGATGACACCCGAATCTGCATGACAGTGTCTTCCATTGCAGACACTGCAAGGCTCCAGGCGGATATCAACCGAATCTTTCAGTGGGCTGCAGAAAACAATATGAAGTTCAACGATGAGAAATTTCAATTACTCAGATATGGTAAACACGAGGAAATTAAATCTTCATCAGGGTACAAAACAAATTCTGGCCACAAAATAGAGCGAAACACCAACGTCAAAGACCTGGGAGTGATCATGTCGGAGGATCTCACCTTCAAGGACCATAACATTGTATCAATCGCATCTGCTAGAAAAATGACAGGATGGATAATGAGAACCTTCAAAACTAGGGAGGCCAAGCCCATGACACACTTCAGGTCACTTGTTCTATCTAGGCTGGAATATTGCTTCACACTAACAGCACCTTTCAAGGCAGGTGAAATTGCTGACCTAGAAAATGTACAGAGAACCTTCATGGCGCGCATAACGGAGATAAAACACCTCGATTACTGGGAGCGCTTGAAGTTCCTGAACCGGTACTCCCTGGAACGCAGGCGGGAGAGATGCATGATTATATACACCTGGAAAATCCTAGAGGGTCTAGTACCGAACTTGCACACGAAAATCACTCACTACGAAAGCAAAAGACTTGACAGACGATGCAACATCCCCCCAATGAAAAGCAGGGGTGTCACTAGCACGTTAAGAGACCATACAATAAGTGTCAGGGGCCCGAGACTGTTCAACTGCCTCCCAGCATACATAAGGGGAATTACCAACAGACCCCTGGCAGTCTTCAAGCTGGCACTGGACAAGCACCTAAAGTCGGTTCCTGACCAGCCGGGCTGTGGCTCGTACGTTGGTTTGCGTGCAGCCAGCAGCAACAGCCTGGTTGATCAGGCTCTGGTCCACCAGGAGGCCTGGTCACAGACCGGGCCGCGGGGGCGTTGATCCCTGGAACTCTCTCCGGGGAAACTCCAGGTATGCTGGGAGGAAGCTGAACAGTCTCGGGCCCCTGACACTTATTGTATGATCTTTTAACATGCTAGTGACACCCCTGCTTTTCATTGGGGGGGATGTTGCATCGTCTGCCAAGTCTTTTGCTTTCGTTGTGAGTGATTTTCGTGAGCAAGTTCGGTACTAGTCCCTCTAGGATTTTCCAGGTGTATATAATCATGTATCTCTCCTGCCTGCGTTCCAGGGAGTACCGGTTCAGGAACTTCAAGCGCTCCCAGTAATTGAGGTGTTTTATCTCCGTTATGCGCGCCGTGAAGGTTCTCTGTACATTTTCTAGGTCAGCAATTTCACCTGCCTTGAAAGGTGCTGTTAGTGTGCAGCAATATTCCAGCCTAGATAGAACAAGCGACCTGAAGTGTCATCATGGGCTTGGCATCCTTAGTTTTGAAGGTTCTCATTATCCATCCTGTCATTTTTCTAGCAGATGCGATTGATACAATGTTATGGTCCTTGAAGGTGAGATCCTCCGACATGATCACTCCCAGGTCTTTGACGTTGGTTTTCCGCTGTGTGTGTGTGTGTGTGTGTGTGTGTGTGTGGGTGGGTGGGTGGGTTTTGTGTGTATTCACGTAATTGTGGTTGCAGGGGTCGAGACTCAGCTCCTGGTCCTGCCTCTTCACTGATCGCTACTAGGTCCTCTCCCTCTCTGCTTCCTGAGCTTTCTCATACCTCTTCTTAAAACTATGTATGGTTCCTGCCTCCACTACTTCACTTGCTAAGCTATTCCACTTCCTGACGACTCTGTGACTGAAGAAATACTTCCTAACGTCCCTGTGACTCGTCTGAGTCTTCAGCTTTCAGTTGTGACCCCTTGTTTCTGTGTCCCCTCTCTGGAACATCCTATCTCTGTCCACCTTGTCTATTCCCCGCAGTATCTTGTATGTCGTTAGCATGTCTCCCCTGACCCTCCTGTCCTCCAGTGTCGTCAGTCCGATTTCCCTCAACCTTTCCTCGTACGACATTCCCCTGAGCTCTGGGACTAGCCTTGTTGCAAACCTTTGTACTTTCTCCAACTTCTTGACGTGCTTGACCAGGTGTAGGTTCCAGACTGGTGCTGCATACTCCAGTATGGGCCTAACATACACAGTGTACAGTGTCTTGAACGATTCCTTATTAAGGTATCGGAACGCTATTCTCAGGTTTGCCAGGCGCCCGTATGCTGCAGCAGTTATTTGGTTGATGTGTGCCTCCGGTGACGTGCTCGGTGTTATGGTCACCCCAAGGTCTTTCTCCCAGAGTGAGGTCTGTAGTCTTTGTCCACCTAGCCTATACTCTGTCTGCGGTCTTCTTTGCCCCTCCCCAATCTTCATGACTTTGCATTTGGCAGGGTTGAATTCGAGAAGCCAGTTTCTGAACCACATGTCCAGCCTGTCTAGGTCTCTTTGCAGTCCTGCCTCACCCTCATCCGATTTAATTCTTCTCATCAGCTTCACATCATCTGCGAATAGGGACACTTCAGAGTCTATTCCTTCCATCATGTCGTTCGCATATATCAAAAATAGCACTGGTCCTAGAACTGACCCCTGTGGGACCCCGCTCGTCACAGGCGCCCACTGTGATACCTCTTCACGTACCATGACTCGTTGTTTGCCTCCCTGTCAGGCATTCCCTGATCCATTGCAGTGCTCTCCCTGTTATATACGCCTGATCCTCCAGCTTCTGCACTAATCTCTTGTGGGGAACTGTGTCAAAGGCCTTCCTGCAGTCAAGGAAAATGCAATCAACCCACCCTTCTTTCTCGTGTCTTACTTCTGTGACCTTGTCATAAAACTCCAGAAGGTTTGTGACAGGATTTGCCTTCCATGAACCCATGCTGGTTTTCATTTATAATCTTGTTCTGTTCCAGGTGTTCTACCACTCTCCTCCTGATAATCTTCTCCATGACTTTGCACACAATACATGTCAGAGACACAGGTCTGTAGTTTAGTGCCTCATTTCTGTTTCCTTTCTTAAATATGGGGACTACATTTGCTGTCTTCCATTTCTCAGGTAGTTGCCCAGTTTCAAGGGATGTGTTGAAGATTGTGGTTAGGGGCACACACAGCATCTCTGCTCCTTCTCTAAGGACCCACGGGGAGATGTTGTCCGGTCCCATCGCCTTTGAGGTATCAAGGTCACTTAGCAGCTTCTGCACCTCCTCGGTTGTTCATATGTCATCCGTGTGTGTGTGGGGGGGGGGGGTGTATTTGGGTGTGTGTATTTGGGTGTGTGTGTTTGTGTGTGTGTGGTGTGTGTGTGTACGTGTACTCACCTAATTGTGGTTCCAGGGGTCGAGACTCAGCTTCTGGCCCCGCCTCTTCACTGATCGCTACTAGGTCCTCTCCCTCTCTGCTTCCTGGGCTTTGTCATACCTCTCCTTAAAACTATGTATGGTTCCTGCCTGCACTACTTCTCTTGCTAGGCTATTCCACTTCCTGACGACTCTATGACTGAAGAAATACTTCCTAACGTCCCTGTGACTCGTCTGAGTCTTTAGCTTCCAATTGTGACCCCTTGTTTCTGTGTCCCCTCTCTGGAACATCCTGTCTCTGTCCACCTTGTCTATTTCCCGCAGTATCTTTTATGTCGTTATCATGTCTCCCCTGACCCTTCTGTCCTCCAGTGTCGTCAGTCCGATTTCCCTCAACCTTTCCTCGTACGACATTCCCCTGAGCTCTGAGACTAGCCTTGTTGCAAACCTTTGTACTCTAACTTCTTGACGTGCTTGACGAGGTGTGGGTTCCAGACTTGTGCTGCATACTCCAGTATGGGCCTAACATACACAGTGTACAGTGTCTTGAACGATTCCTTATTAAGGTATCGGAACGCTGTTCTCAGGTTTGCCAGGCGCCCGTATGCTGCAGCAGTTACTTGGTTGATGTGTGCCTCCGGTGACGTGCTCGGTGTTATGGTCACCCCCAAGATCTTTCTCCCTGAGTGAGGTCTGTGTATGTCTGTGTGCTTGTGTATGTGTGTGTGGGTGTGGGTGTGGGTGTGTGTGTCTGTGTACTCACCTATTTGTACTCACCTATTTGTGGTTGCAGGGGTCGAGTCACAGCTCCTGGCCCCGCCTCTTCGCTGATTGCTACTAGGTCCTCTCTCTCCCTGCCCCATGAGCTCTATCATACCTCGCCTTAAAACTATGTATGGTTCCTGCCTCCACCACATCACTTTCTAGGCTATTCCATGGCCTGACTACTC
>NC_069410.1:57319700-57685577 GCF_026875155.1 Cherax quadricarinatus
CACTTAGTAACAGTACCGTTATATTGAACACTGTTGTTTCTTACACTTAGTAACAGTACCGTTATACTGAACACTGTTGTTTCTTACACTTAGTAACAGTACCGTTATATTGAACACTGTTGTTTCTTACACTTAGTAACAGTACCGTTATATTGAACACTGCTGTTTCTTACACTTAGTAACAGTAGCGTTATATTGAACACTGCTGTTTCTTACACTTAGTAACAGTACCGTTATATTGAACACTGTTGTTTCTTACACTTAGTAACAGTACCGTTCACTTTATAGTTCTTCTACTGAACTTGGGTATTAGTACAGCACTTCTTCACCTATTATCTATGTTTCTTACTGTTGTATAACATCTGTAATACGAATAAATTTGACTAGGAAAAAGTAAGTTTTATATATATATATATATATATATATATATATATATATATATATATATATATATATTATATATTATATATATATATATATATATATATTTACATATACTAAGCAACACAGACCCCAACTTATGCCTAGAACAGATTAACTTGGTGGCACTCGATGTATGCACAAGGCTTATTCCTCTAAGAAAAAGGAGGAGTAGATGTAAAATAGAAAGAGACAGGCGCTCCCTTTACAGGCGACGGAAAAGAGTAACAGAGCGGCTAAAAGAGGTCAATATATCTGAAATGCGTAGGGAGGCACTGGTCAGAGAAATAGCAAGCATCGAGCTTAAGCTCAAGGAATCTTATAGGAGTCAGGAATCGCGGGAAGAACTAAAAGCCATAAATGAAATCGAAGGAAACCCAAAGTATTTCTCCTCCTATGCCAAATCAAAGTCGAGAACAACGTCCAGTACTGGGCCCCTACTTAAACAAGATGGGTCCTACACAGATGACAGCAAGGAAATGAGTGAGCTACTCAAGTCCCAATATGACTCAGTTTTTAGCAAGCCGCTAACCAGACTGAGAGTCGAAAATCAAAATGAATTTTTTATGAGAGAGCCACAGAATTTGGTTAACTCAAGCCTATCCGATGTTATCCTGACGCCAAATGACTTCGAACAGGCGATAAATGACATGCCCATGCACTCTGCCCCAGGGCCAGACTCGTGGAACTCCGTGTTCATCAAGAACTGCAAGAAGCCCCTATCACGAGCCTTTACCATCCTATGGAGAGGGAGCATGGACACGGGGGTCGTCCCAAAGTTACTAAAAACAACAGACATAGCCCCACTCCACAAAGGGGGCAGTAAAGCAACAGCAAAGAACTACAGACCGATAGCACTAACATCCCATATCATAAAAATCTTTGAAAGGGTCCTAAGAAGCAAGATCACCACCCATCTAGAAACCCATCAGTTACACAACCCAGGGCAACATGGGTTTAGAACAGGTCGCTCCTGTCTGTCTCAACTATTGGATCACTACGACAAGGTCCTAGATGCACTAGAAGACAAAAAGAATGCAGATGTAATATATACAGACTTTGCAAAACCCTTCGACAAGTTTGACCATGGCGTAATAGCGCACAAAATGCGTACTAAAGGAATAACAGGAAAAGTCGGTCGATGGATCTATAATTTCCTCACTAACAGAACACAGAGAGTAGTCGTCAACAGGGTAAAGTCCGAGGCAGCTACGGTGAAAAGCTTTGTTCCACAAGGCACAGTACTCGCTCCCATCTTGTTCCTCATCCTCATATCCGACATAGACAAGGATGTCAGCCACAGCACCGTGTCTTCCTTTGCAGATGACACCCGAATCTGCATGACAGTGTCTTCCATTGCAGACACTGCAAGGCTCCAGGCGGACATCAACCAAATCTTTCAGTGGGCTGCAGAAAACAATATGAAGTTCAACGATGAGAAATTTCAATTACTCAGATATGGTAAACACGAGGAAATTAAATCTTCATCAGGGTACAAAACAAATTCTGGCCACAAAATAGAGCGAAACACCAACGTCAAAGACCTGGGAGTGATCATATCGGAGGATCTCACCTTCAAGGACCATAACATTGTATCAATCGCATCTGCTAGAAAAATGACAGGATGGATAATGAGAACCTTCAGAACTAGGGATGCCAAGCCCATGATGACACTCTTCAGGTCACTTGTTCTATCTAGGCTGGAATATTGCTGCACACTAACATCACCTTTCAAGGCAGGTGAAATTGCTGACCTAGAAAATGTACAGAGAACCTTCACGGCGCGCATAACGGAGATAAAACTCCTCAATTACTGGGAGCGCTTGAGGTTCCTAACCCCTCAAGGGAGGTTCCTTGACGCTGGTGAGGGGCTCTTGATCTAGGGAATTGGATCTGTGCTCCAGTTCCCTGAATTTAGCCTGAATACCTTCCATCCCTCCCCCTCCCCCACATGCGTTGTATAATCCTAAGGGTTTAGCGCTCCCACATGATTATAATAATTGAGGTTCCTAAACCTGTATTCCCTGGAACGCAGGCGGGAGAGACACATGATTATATACACCTGGAAAATCCTAGAGGGACTAGTACCGAACTTGCAGACGAAAATCACTCGCTACGAAAGCAAAAGACTTGGCAGACGGTGCAACATCCCCCCAATGAAAAGCAGGGGTGTCACTAGCACGTTAAGAGACCATACAATAAGTGTCAGGGGCCCGAGACTGTTCAACTGCCTCCCAGCATACATAAGGGGGATAGCCAACAGACCCCTGGCAGTCTTCAAGCTGGCACTGGACAAGCACCTAAAGTCGGTTCCTGACCAGCCGGGCTGTGGCTCGTTCGTTGGTTTGCGTGCAGCCAGCAGTAACAGCCTGGTTGATCAGGCTCTGATCCACCAGGAGGCCTGGTCACAGACCGGGCCGCGGGGGCGTTGACCCCGGAACTCTCTCCAGGTAAACGCCAGGTAATATAATATATATATATATATATATATATATATATATATATATATATATATATATATATATATATATATATATGTGTGTGTGTGTGTCTGTGTGTGTGACGAGCGAAATTATTTACAAACATTATCTCTTAGTCCAGAAGAGAGGGCTCGAACCTGCGCACTCTGCGTCAAAATACATAGTACTGTCGCCACACAGCCAGACACAGGTATGGTTGTCTTGCCGAAACTGTTGTAACCCGCCCGCTGGAGTACCAGACCTGTGATACGTTATTTCATCTAATCCTATCAAACGAGATTTTATGAAATACAACAAGCCTGGTGCTCCGAGGTATAAAATACACCGTCTAGCTTCGCCCATACTTATCTGGGGTCTGGATGTACGACGTAAGTAATGTGTACTTTGATGTACAGTTCGCAGGTTCGAATGCTGATCTGGACTGAGAGATAATGTTTATTAATACATATACATAAATAACGACATAGGTTATTTGTCAGCAAGTATGGCGACCCAAACAAAGAAGGTGTGTGAATATGTTGAAGATAGTCACTATCATCCTCACTCATCCTTTAGAGTCCAGGTATTGTTGTTCCAATAACCAGGGAAGAATATTTTGTTGGGATTAATAGCCCGGAGTGTTAGTAAGTTTATTCAGGTATACACAAATAGTTACATAGATTATCATACATAGCAGCATATGTGTAGAGAACCTGGAATAACCCAGGATAACCCAGTGAAGTCAGGGCTTCGTCAGACTGGCTTATTTCCAATGAGGTCTAGTAATCCTCTCCCCCAGGTAGCGACCCACACCAGTCCCCTAGCATCAGAGTAGCTAGCAACAGGTGTCAAGCAACATGCCCATCTTTTGTGATAGTCAGAGGATCGAACCCTGGTGCATCACTTGTGAGCTGAAGCCGCTACCAAGTGAGCCACGAGCACCTACAAGAATCCTCCAGAATCCTTAAATGTTAACTAGGTCGTACTCTGGCATCACATCTTCACTCGATCCATTATGCTCACACATGCCTGCTGGGCGCTCAAGCCTCACCACTCAAAGCCTTCTTCACTCCATCCCTCACCGGTTTAGCGTTTCTTCACTGGCCACAGTGAAGCAAGCGAAGGGTAGAGTCCTTCTCACTCCGGATCACAACCATGATAGATAAAACACAACGGCAGTAGCTAGGTCAGAGGGGAGTTGTTTACCGTGTGAGGCTGGCAACCCACACAAGGTTCATCAAGGTTCTGCCTCACCTTACTAACGGGGAAGAGATCTGTGTTCTGATTAACCTCGGAGGGTCTGGCAGAACAAGTATAATCTAAGAAAGTCATTTACATCAGTCGACTAAAATTTAGGATTATGTATTACTAAGAGAACTAACATGGGTTAAAATACATGCACGTATATCTCTTCCTGTCCAGGTTCATTTAGTTGTGAGATGAACCCATTACATCACTAGAACTGAAAACTGTAATAGTTATTACCTAGGTAAACACACTGCAGGTGTGACAGTAGGTTATCCATAGGGCCTTACACTCGCTTGTACCTTATACAACCTATCCTCCAGTATAAATATCTAATAATCCTTCCATTATAGCAATAACGTAGCCTCTTATATTGGTTAGTGAAGGTTAAAGAAAATAAACTTCGTGTAAACGAACGCAATCTACAATACTAATATTTAATTTGGGCCACGGTTTAGATCGGGCAGAAATTGGCGCATTGGAACAAGTTGGAAAATAAACATGATGTTTTGAGGAGAGAGTGACTAATTAATGTGGCAGGTCAGCCAAGAAGACCCCAAGTCTGTCTCCCACAAGTATTTAGCCCACCCACCCGTTACATAGTGAAGCAAGAGTATGTACACTGAAAGATGTGTATATCTCAGTGTATGTATACCGAGTGTGTTGGTGTATGTACACTGAAAGATTGTATCTCTCAGTATATGTACACTGATTATATAAATCACTAGTTATAATAATATCTGTATTTACTACCAGTACATATACAAGGTATACAGACCATAGCTGACATCAGTAACATACTACTATATAGAAAGCTCCTTGTTATTGAGCATTTCCCGTAAATTAGGTCAGTTTTGTCCCAGGATGCGACCCACACTAGTCCACTAACACCCAGGTACCCATTTTACTGATGGGGAACATAGACACCCGGTGTAAAGAAACATGCCCACGCTGGGAGTCGAACCTTGACCCTCGCCTTGTGACGCGAGGGCTTTTGCCACCAGGCCATGGGTCACCGTAGCCATCAGGCCACGTAAGCATCCCTCATTGGTGGTATACATGCAATCTCACAGGCGACAGACTTTAAGCCTAATACAGCAACCAAGATAGGGAGGCAGTGTCTGGGTAAGCAAGCTTCAGAGAACAGCGTAAGTTGCTGTAAGAGCTTCAGTTCAGGTAGAGTATCAGGTTTATTGAGCAAGGAACCCACAGTCACCAGTCTACAGTGGTCGAGGCCTCAACACTGGCTGGCAAGTCGCTTGCAAGTTTCTCTGGCAAATGGGTAGACTTCTGCTAGGCTCCTGAAGTTAGAGACGTCATGTCTACCGGTACAGCGGGGCTATAAGCTCCTGAAGTTAGAGACGTCATGTCTACCGGTACAGCGGGGCTATAAGCTCCTGAAGTTAGAGACGTCATGTCTACCGGTACAGCGGGGCTATAAGGAGTTACGACCGTAACGACGAACACGAAACAGACTTTTATAACTGGGACCTAATTTACATATACATAAAACATTTTTATAAACGAATCTCGGGTTCAAACCATTGTGCATGAATTCCAAACTTAAATTTGTTCGAAAAGCAATTAAATTTCGACACAATTCCCAAACATTTCAAGGAAAGTTTTAAGTATCTGGTGATGAGGTCATGACAGCTTAACTCTCAGGCAGAGTCGTAAATGCTCTAAATTTAAGCTTTCTGCTATTGTTTATGTAAGTTTCATAAAGCTTGTGTGATCTGGCTGTGAATAAGAAAACAATACCGTAGGAGGAACACTTGACAAATAACTTGCACTAAGAGGGGACCGTCATGACGGTCCGGTCATGACGGTCCGGTCATGACGGTCCGGTCATGACGGTCCGGTCATGACGATCCAGTCATGACTGTGTGGGGGTCAAGTCAAGTAAAAAGACACGAGTGCAACTGATGTGACATTTTATTGTGGCAACGTTTCGCTCACCAGGAGCTTTGTCAAGCCGTTACAAAGGTGCTGGAGAGCGAAATGTTGTGAATATAAAATGTCGCATTAGTTGCACTTGTGTCCTTTTACCTATTAATAAATTGTCAAGTCACACCTGGGACAAGAAATGTAGAGATTGTCACCCTGAGTAGAAGACACCAGGTCCCTAGGTCCGCTGACAAAGATCAGGGGACACGTAAGTCCACACTTTTCCCCGCCTTGTTCTTCATGCAGACTGCAATCCATAATTTTTTCCAAGGTGGGTCACCAAGTTGTATGTAATAATGCAACTCACCACACAAGACATGTAGCTGATAACTGTGGGACTGATAATCTTAAACTATTTCTGTAAGACTGATGGACTGATTACATTCAACATAGGTATGTTGTTGCCAGCAGGTAACAGCAGCGGTACCCGTGGCGAGGAACTGGACCAGCTGGACCACCTCTTGGCTGAACTCACACCCTGGACTGTCAAGCAAGCCTCGAAGCGCCAGTACCAGCCCCAACCCTACCAATACCAACAGTTTCCCTCTTACTGCCCCGGCTACACTCCCAATTGTCCCTCAGCATGCCCTGCCAACCCTGGTTGCCCATTATGTCCTGTCAACCCTCCTTGCCCAGCATGCCCTAACGTCCCTTCGTGTCCGACATTATCCCCACCCCCGCCAGTTCCGCCGTGTCCAACATACTCTCCATGTCCGGAATGTCCGGTAACTCCAATCAGCTGCCCTCCTGGCCCTAAAGGATTTCCAGGTCCTCCTGGTCCATCGTGTACAGGGCTGCCAGGGCCTCCAGGACCCCCAGGTCATGGTATTCCAGGGCCCCCAGGTAATCCAGGTCTACCTGGTAGATGCGAGTCAAGCTGCCCCTCACCTCAACCGCCCCATAACTGTGGTAATCAAGATCTGTTCGCTATCATCATCAGTCTTATCTCTAACAGAAGCTGCTGTGACCACAGCTGTCCCGTGAGTGTCTTAGCATCTGTTGTTTACACCATATCTACAGTATATCTATCCGTTGTGTATATGTTTACACCATATCCATTCGTTGTTTACATTATCCGTTTACAGCATGTATATAGTTTGTTTACAGCATGACTATTCGTTTACATATGTGTATCTGTTGTTTGCACCATGTCCATCTGTTTACACCATGTCCATTCATTGTTTATATGTCTGTCCGTATACAGCATGTCTATCCATTGTATTCAGGATGACTGGCATGTCTCATGACTGATACAAGAATACAACATGTATATACCATACAATTATCGTGTACAATAAGCCATGATGGTGATACAGAAGTCATCAACGGGCCTTTAGGCTTATTCCAATAATTTATTTTGCATATCAAATTCTGGTTAATTATTATTATAATCAAGGGGGAAGCGCTAAACCCGGAGGATTATACAGCGCCTGGGGGGGGATGTGGAAGGCATTCAGGCTTAATTCGGGGAACTGGAGCACAGATCCAATTCCCTAAATCAAGAGCCCCTCACCAACATCAAGGAACCTTCCTTGAGGGGAAATTCTGGTTAAGAATAGAAAAATGAGGAACATTGCAGTAGGTCTATCGGCCTATACTAAATAGATCTTGTTGATTATAATCAAAGCGCTAAACCGACAAGGGTCATGCAGACAGGTCTTGTTCAAAATTATATAAAATACCAAGATTAAGACACATGTGCAGCTGTTGTGTATCTTTGTTGATGAAACGTTACGCCTACACGGTAGACTTCATCAGTCACATACGAAGTATTTGAGGTGGTCAGTCCCTCAGCTTGGAGAAGAGTTCAGTGACTACCTCAACACTAAGTCTTCAAGGGTGATGGAGTGATAACATCGTCTTCACATCTCTGCTGCTTCCTCTGTACTCGACTGATAAAGCCAACTGTGTAGGCGAAACGTTTCGGAATAAAGATACCTGACTGTTGTACCTGTGTCTTATCAACCCGTCAGTATGGTTTACCGTTTTGGTATTAACACATTTGATGTTCATCTCGCACTGACAGTCACTGTCTTGCATCAACAGTGACTGACAGTCACTGTCTTGCGTGACCAGTGGCTGACCAGGTCACCTGTGCCCTGCCAGACATCAGGTCATGGTGTATCCAAAATTTCGAAAAAAAAGACGTATTGGTAATTATTTTTTTAATCTATACAGTATTATAAAAACTTTGTGTTATTTAAAATGTGAATATAAACTTAAATACAATAGGCATAATACAAACACAATTTCAAACATCAGAATCGGACATCAGGTTGTACTCGTACAGACAAGCTGCAGCAACCACGATAAATGTATATACCAGTAACTTCACTTTTTAAAAGATGTTATTGGCCGTCATAACAATACTGAGGAAATAAGCTGGTAGACACTCCGAACATAATGCGCCACAACAGTGGGTGTCCAGAGATACCAGTCTCTCTCCCACAACAGTGGGTGTCCAGAGATAGCAGTCTCTCTCCCACAACAGTGGGTGTCCAGAGATAGCAGTCTCTCTCCCACAACAGTGGGTGTCCAGAGATACCAGTCTCTCTCCCACAACAGTGGGTGTCCAGAGATACCAGTCTCTCTCCCACAACAGTGGGTGTCCAGAGATACCAGTCTCTCCCACAACAGTGGGTGTCCAGAGATACCAGTCTCTCTCCCACAACAGTGGGTGTCCAGAGATACCAGTCTCTCTCCCACAACAGTGGGTGTCCAGAGATACCAGTCTCTCTCCCACAACAGTGGGTGTCCAGAGATACCAGTCTCTCTCCACACAACAGTGGGTGTCCAGAGATACCAGTCTCTCTCCCACAACAGTGGGTGTCCAGAGATACCAGTCTCTCTCCCACAACAGTGGGTGTCCAGAGATACCAGTCTCTCTCCCACAACAGTGGGTGTCCAGAGATACCAGTCTCTGCCACAACAGTGGGCGTCCAGAGATACCAGTCTCTCTCTCACAACAGTGGGTGTACAGAGATACCAGTCTCTCTCCCACAACAGTGGGTGTCCAGAGATAGCAGTCTCTCTCCCACAACAGTGGGTGTCCAGAGATACCAGTCTCTCTCCCACAACAGTGGGTGTCCAGAGATACCAGTCTCTCTCCCACAACAGTGGGTGTCCAGAGATACCAGTCTCTCTCCCACAACAGTGGGTGTCCAGAGATACCAGTCTCTCTCCCACAACAGTGGGTGTCCAGAGATACCAGTCTCTCTCCCACAACAGTGGGTGTCCAGAGATACCAGTCTCTCTCCCACAACAGTGGGTGTCCAGAGATACCAGTCTCTCTCCCACAACAGTGGGTGTCCACAGATACCAGTCTCTCCCACAACAGTGGGTGTCCACAGATACCAGTCTCTCTCCCACAACAGTGGGTGTCCAGAGATACCAGTCTCTCTCCCACAACAGTGGGTGTCCAGAGATACCAGTCTCTCTCACAACAGTGGGTGTACAGAGATACCAGTCTCTCTCCCACAACAGTGGGTGTCCAGAGATACCAGTCTCTGCCACAACAGTGGGCGTCCAGAGATACCAGTCTCTCTCTCACAACAGTGGGTGTACAGAGATACCAGTCTCTCTCCCACAACAGTGGGTGTCCAGAGATACCAGTCTCTCTCCCACAACAGTGGGTGTACAGAGATACCAGTCTCTCTCCCACAACAGTGGGTGTCCAGAGATACCAGTCTCTCTCCCACAACAGTGGGTGTCCAGAGATACCAGTCTCTCTCCCACAACAGTGGGTGTCCAGAGATACCAGTCTCTCTCCCACAACAGTGGGTGTCCAGAGATACCAGTCTCTCTCCCACAACAGTGGGTGTCCAGAGATACCAGTCTCTCTCCCACAACAGTGGGTGTACAGAGATACCAGTCTCTCTCCCACAACAGTGGGTGTACAGAGATACCAGTCTCTCTCCCACAACAGTGGGTGTCCACAGATACCAGTCTCTGCCACAACAGTGGGTGTCCAGAGATACCAGTCTCTGCCACAACAGTGGGTGTCCAGAGATACCAGTCTCTCCCACAACAGTGGGTGTCCAGAGATACCAGTCTCTCCCACAACAGTGGGTGTCCAGAGATATCAGTCTCTCCCACAACAGTGGGTTTCCAGAGATACCAGTCTCTCTCCCACAACAGTGGGTGTCCAGAGATACCAGTCTCTCCTACAACAGTGGGTGTCCAGAGATACCAGTCTCACCCCCACAACAGTGGATGTCCAAAAACACTAATCTCACCCTCATAACAGTGGGTGTCCGGAGATACCAGTCTCACTCCCACAACAGTGGGTGTCCAGAGATACCAATCTCACCCCCACAACAGTGGGTGTCCAGAAACTAATCTCACCCCCACAACAGTGGGTGTCCAGAAACTAATCTCACCCCCACAACAGTGGGTGTCCAGAAACGAATCTCACCCCCACGGCAGTGGGTGTCCAGAAACTAATCTCACCCCCACAACAATGGGTGTCCAGAAACTAATCTCACCCCCACAACAGTGGGTGTCCAGAAACTAATCTCACCCCCACAACAGTGGGTGTCCAGAAGCACTAATATCACCCCCACAACAGTGGGTGTCCAGAAACACTACTCTCGCCCCCACAACAGTGAGTGTCCAGAAAAACTAATTTCACCCCTACAACAGTGAGTGTCCAGAAACACTAATCTCACCCCCACAACAGTGGGTGTCCAGAAACACTCCCAACATTTATTCATATTCTGTTATATAATATTTTATAGTGAGTTTTTGTCACTTGTGAGTGAGATAAGAGAGAAGAAGTTTGTTTTGTCTGGGTGATGACAGGTGGAGCCAGAGGAGTGCCCATGGGACATCTCTCTGATCGTGCCCAAGTACTTCCTTGTGAAGGAGAAGATTGACCTCATCGCCAAGCTCAACACCAGGATTGACCTGCTGGTGGCTGCTATACTACGCATGCGCGTCGTTGTGGATAGAGGTTAGTAGTGCTTCAGGAAGGTCGGTCAAGTGTGCGAAGTGGATTTTTAAATTAGTATTAGTGCTCGCTAGAATACCTCACTGGGGAGGATGGTATTACCAATGTTGATAGTGATTAATATAATGCAATATCTGTAAGAATGTAAGAGTCATAGTTGGGAAGGGTAATGCTGAAGTCAAGGTACAGATCAAGGACACCTCCGTAGATGTATGGGTTAAAGATCACCTATAATTTGCACATTATCATGACTATCAGTATCAAGATTTGTTTTCTATTGTGATTACTAAATTGCAAGCTTCCAGTGTTTGTGTCTTCCATTGTAATCTTCCACAATATGAGTAGGTTCAGACTGAGCGCAAGTTGGTGGCTCCATATAATTAAACTTATCAGCAGAAGAATGCAAATTAAATATGTTTAAGACAAAGCTCGCTACATAAATCTTAACACTGTGGTACTGAAGCAACCTCGGTGTTTCCCGCTTGAAAGTGATTCATGGGGAAATTATTTTTTTACTATACAGGAGGCAAGAGTTAATTGATTTTAAGTTATATGTAACACAAGAGGGTAACTTAGGGGGATATTACAGGGATTCTACACTCTTGTAGACTCGCAATATTAATGAGTTCAGTGGCTGCTTTGTGCTGTGATACTCAGGACTTAGAACCAGAATACCTGGTTTTAAGTCCTGGGTATCACAGCATCAAGTCTCTTAGTATAAAAGTAAGATTTACTGACATATTGGTCTGCATGTCACGGCTCAAAGTAATTTTTAAGTGTGCTTCCATTATTGACTCCTCGTCTGCTTGTTGTCGTAGAATCTCTGAGTTCTGTTTTACTGTGAATATACAACTTGTGCCACACTGGCATCTCCCTCGCCATCATCTACATCTTAATATAAATAACACGTTGAGCAGCATTTTCGTTATTAACATTATTTGCAGAAGCCACGTAGTATTCTTTGTATTGGGGAAATTTAAGCTTTGGTTGAAATAATTTCTGCTACATCAGCTTCATACGGTGCTTCAACAGCTGCCTGATTGAAGCTTCGGACCATATAATCTTCCGAAGCCATACCCGACCCAGCCGACAGTATGATGAATGAGAGCTGGCCAGGTTCATGGCCTAGCGCGGGAGCCAGGTCTGGGCCAGCTGAGCCTGACAACTGACTGATGGATGACTCAGCTGGGCGGATGGTGTCAGCACAAGCAACATCGCCTGTCGAAAGTAGAAGTGACGGAGCTCTGGCGAAGTGCTCCCTGGGTTGCCTACATAACCCCCAGTATTTGAACCATGACCTATTATTTAGACTCGTGAACATCGTTATGGGATGACCTCCGGTCACTCACCATGGCAGAGTCCATGGGTGCCCTCGTGGGAACTTCCTGGGCTAACACACTAGGTCAGCCCCAGGTGCATATGGCAGGGAAAGTCGCTGCGTGGAATACAGTCTTCCATCCACGGGACGTACCAGGGAGGCCGGAGGTCTCAGGACTGGTTGCGATGCTGCGGTCCAGCTCTTCAGAGCAGTCAGCAGCACACTGCTGATGTATCAATTTTTTTGTTACCTGGAGTATACCTGGAGAGGGTCTCAGGTGTCAACGTCCCCGTGACCCGATCTGTGACCAGTCCTCGCGGTGGATCAGGACCTGATCAACCAGGCTGTTAAAAAGAACAAAGTATGTGATGCTTCGACTCTCTGGGTCTAACAGTTGAAACATTTAATAGACACGGCCTAACATTTTTTTTTATCATGTGTTATCAGGTGTCAACAAACTTTTCACCAACGTGGCTGGAAGAACATTTCTCAGCAGCGAGCGCTGCTGAGAAATGTTCTTCCAGCCACGTTGGTGGAACATTGAATCATTTGGATTAGTTTACCCGAAATGCATTACATGTTAGCGGGTTACTGTTCCTGCCAGTGTTTTAGTACATGTAAACTACATTATTTGTATAACATAAAGAAATAAAAATTATATTTTGTGTGGAAAATCTAGCCAGTAAATACCTGAGTGAATATCCTCTTCAGTAGAGTGAATATCCCCTTCAGTAGAGTGAATATCCCCTTCAGTAGAGTGAATATCCCCTTCAGTAGAGTGAACATCCTCTTCAGTAGAGTGAACATCCTCTTCAGTAGAGTGAATACCCCCTTCAGTAGAGTGAATATCCCCTTCAGTAGAGTGAATATCCCCTTCAGTAGAGTGAATATCCCCTTCAGTAGAGTGAATATCCCCTTCAGTAGAGTGAATATCCCCTTCAGTAGAGTGAATATCCCCTTCAGTAGAGTGAATATCCCCTTCAGTAGAGTGAATATCAGTAGTGATGATTTCTACAGAGCGGTCCCTTCTACAGAGCGGTCCCTTCTACAGAGCGGTCCATTTCCTGAGCGGTCCCTTCTACAGAGCGGTCCATTCCTGAGCGGTCCCTCCTGAAAAGGGCTGCGGCTGAGCGGTCTCCTTTTCACACCTATATGCTAATGACCTTGACCTCACCCTCGAGACCACCTCGCCCTCGATACCACCTCGCCCTCGAGACCACCTCACCCTCAACCCCCCACCCACGACCCCCACCCGCGCCCCCCGCACCCCCGCCCTCGCGCCGACCCACCCGCCTGCTGCGCCCTCGTGCCTGCCCGCGCCACCCGCGCCCATCGCGCCCGCCCGCGCCACCCGCGCCCATCGCTCCCACCCGTGCCCTCGCGCCCGCCCGCGCCTTCTGCAGCGTCGTCCAGATCGCCCCCGCTGCCCGAATTTTTCTCCGATTTTTTTTTTTTTTCAAATTTTTTTTGAATTTCATTTTCTTGTGCACTCCATCTCCTCGGATCAAATTTTTCTCGAAATCAATAATACAAAGATTTTCCCCCCACACCATCCCCATCCCAATTTTTTTCGAATTTCATTTTCATATGATCTCCTCGGATCAAGTTTTTTGGATTCCCCCCTCTGGGGGTAAGCATTCAAAATGGACTCCCACTTTCACCCCAATTTTTTTTTTCTCGATAATACAAAGACTCCATCTCCTTGGATCAAATTTTTGGGTACCCCTCCTTCCACCCCCAAATTCCCTGCTCCAATTCCTCGGATCAAATTTTTCTCGAAATCAAAGTCTCCATCTCCTTGGATCAAGGTTTTCTCATCCATCTCCTCGGATCGAGTTTTTGGATTCTCCCCTCTGGGGGGTAAGCATTCAAATGAACTCCTCCTATGGGGCATGGTACTTTCTCTTACTACAGGTCTAAACAAGTGTGACGTCACCCCACCTGTGTTTACTCGGCGGTCAGTGACGTCACGTGATAACCTCACACATAAAGGCTGAATCTTGTCGACTTCCCCCTACACATTTTTCACTCTTAACCCAGGATAACCCAAATAATTTCACATTTTTTTTTCGTTAATACCCACAACAATCCACAATTTCTTTACAAAGTACAACACAAGTCTAGACATTTTTCTCGTTTTAACTATTTCATCAGAAAAAGTCACCACAACACTTACAACTTATAACCACTTTTCGATAAATTCACTAGTCACAATTTTACATATTACGAAGTTAATATGCGCGCACACACACACACACACACACACACACCTCACTTTACTTTGAACACCTTCAAAACACACTCATAAATCATTGAATAGTCACAAAAATACCTTTGAACATTTCCAAACAACACTGAAACACTTCCAAGACAACATTTTGAATACTCCCAAATAAGATTTGACAGCTCAAATTTTATCTACACTTACATATTTCATTAAATTACAACTCATCCCCCAAAACTCCTCCCTCATTCTCCAAAGATTTTTACAAACAGTATCACAAAAACTAACTCAAACACTTTACTTTGAGCAACACCAAAAACACCATCAATTACCTTTGAATACTCCAAAAACATCATTCGAAACAGCCAATCTCCACTAAATTTACTCCCAGAACACGTTCATAAATACTCTTGCCACTTATTTGAACACCTTCAAAATACCTTTGAATAGTCTCAAACCAACCATTTGAGTATACTAATACACCATGAATTCAGTCAAAACACCACCAAAATCACCATAAACTAAGATCAACATAACAGACTAACCCCCAATTTCACACAAACCCCCTCAAATCCTATAACCAAGACGATTACCAATTTCTATGAGTACACTCTCATCCAACAAAGATATAACATGAACACAAACCAAACACACACGAACACTTACAACATAACATGAGCACTATAACATATCACCATCAAAAAAAAAAAAAATAATACACAGACACCCACAACTTATACATTTCAATCACAAATTTAAGACATGAGACATACACACCAAATCTAAAACATTCACCTCCAACTAAGACATACACATCTTAACTAAGACATACACCAAAACCTATACTTGACATATTGGGGTTATGAATATTCATCCCCCATTTATTTTTGCATATCACATTCCTCATCCACATCATCCCTGAAACATCCTTTCTTATTCATTCCGTATATCTCTTAGAGATATTTTAACCCCAACGGCCCATCACGACGTAGGAGCCAGAGTGTAGAAGGTGGTGTTGGAGTGGTGATGGTTGCTCTGGCTCCTACGTCGTGATGGACCGTCGGGGTTAAAATATCTCTAAGAGATATACGGATGAATAAGGAAGGATGTTTTAGGGATGATGTGGATGAGGAATGTGATATGTAACATAAATGGGGTATGAATATTCATACCGCAATATGTCAAGTATAGGTTTTGGTGTATGTCTTAGTTAAGATGTGTATGTCTTAGTTGGAGGTGAATGTCTTAGATTTGGTGTGTATGTCTCATGTCTTAAATTTGTGATTGAAATGTATAAGTTGTGGGTGTCTGTGTTTTTATTTTTTTTTGTGTGTGTGATGGTGATATGTTATAGTGCTCATGTTATGTTATAGATGTTGGTGGAAGTGTTGTGGTATTTTTGTGTATGTCTTATTTTTGTGGGAATGTTTAAAAAATAAGTGGTTTTCAGTGATCATAGTAGTTTTGAGATGCATGATCTTAGATTTTTGGTTACTTGGTGATGAGGTTGATAGATGATGGTAAACATATGGAATTGGTGATCGTGATTTTTTGTGTGAATAATTATAAAAATGAGTGTTTTCTGTGATATAGTGGTGGGGTCATAAAATTGGTAATCGTCTTCGTTTTAGTGTTCTTAGATAATGTAGGGTACAAGAGGTTGAAAACAAGGTGGGTTGGGTGTGATTTTTACTAACCCCAAGTAAACACAGATGGGAGTGTGACGTCACTGGGGGGTGACTCGCCGGGGCCTGTGAGGTGTGACATCGTGTGTTGGTGGTAGTGAGGTGAGTGCGCTTAGATATTGTTTAAATATGATTTTTTTGTGTTTAAAGTTTATAAAAAAATGAGTGTTTTCTGTGATATTAGTGATTTTTTGAGGTAAGTGAAATGGGTGATTGTTGTTGGTGGTTGCCTTAGATTTGTGTGTGTACAAGATATGTTTTCAGTTGATGGTTCATGTATAAGTGTTTGGTATTAAAGGGTTTTTGTTCAAGTTTTTCTTTTTTTTTTGCGCCCATGGGGAGGGAGTTCTTGGTTATGTGATTTAGGGAATTTCTATAAATGGATGTTAGCTGGTGATGCTAAACTTAGATTCTGGTGATTTTGACGGTGTTTTGGTAGTATTCATGAGTGGTGATTTGGTAGTAATCAGCAGTGTTTTGGGAGTATTCGGAGGTGTTTGATGGTGTTTTTTGAAGGTGTTCAAATGATGTGCAGAGTATTTTTTTGAAAGTGTTCCGTGGTGGTTTGGTGTTGTTCAGAGATGGTTCAAAGTTAGTCAGTGTGTTAGTTATGGTAATGTCTCATGTCATAAGTGTATGAGTTAGTTTTTTTTTGTGCTAATGTTGTAAAGTCTGGAGAATGAGGGAGGAGTTTGGTGGATGAGATGTAATTTCGGTTAATGAAATGTGTAAGTGTGAATGTAAATTGGTGAGTGAGTTAGAGAAGACAAAATGTTATGTGATCTTAGTAAAAGTATAGATAGTTTTAGTGATCTTCGTTATGATGATGTTTTAAGAGAATGTGTACAAAAATGTGTGATCTTAGTGGTGGGGTTATAGAATTTGGTAAACGTCTTGATTGTGGTGATCTTAGATATTGGAGATATAACAGGTTGAAACAAGTAACTTCCTGTCGTTAAGTTAAATGAAGTAAAAGTGGGGTGTGACGTTCGTGATTGCCAAGTAAACACAGGATGGAGTGTGATGTCATGGGAGGTATCCCTATCTGTGCTGGTATGTGTTGGTGGTAGTGAGGGGGGTGTATTAGATATTGTATGGAGTTGGTGATTGTGATTTTTTTGTGTAAATGTTTATGAAAATGAGTGTTTTCTGCGATCTTAGTGGTTTTGAGGTGAGTGGTCATTGATGATAGTTGATGGATGTCATAGTTTTGTGTGTGTGTGTGTGTTGTGTGTGTGTGTGTGTGTGTGTGTGTGTGTGTGTGTGTGGTGTGTATGGTGTAGCGTGTGTGTGTGGTGTACATGTTATGATTTCAGTTGGTGGTGATCCTGTTGTAAGTGTTTTCGTTGTTGTTTGGAAATGTTCAAAGGTGTTTTTTTTTTGTGAGTATTCAAATGATTTATGAGTGTTTTTCTTTTTTTGCGCTCATGTTATATAATAGTCTGAGGTGAGTGGGATCGTCTTTGTTATAGTGATTTGAGGGGATTTCTATAAAATGGGTGATAGTTGGTGGTGTTGATCTTAGTTTCTGGTGATTTTTAGTGTTGTTTGGGCAGTATTCGGTGCTGTTTTGGTAGTATTCGGTGCTGTTTTGGTAGTATTCGGTGTGGTGTTTTGCTAGTATTCGGTGGTGTTTTGGGAGTATTTCGGTGCTGTTTGGTAGTATTCGGTGGTGTTTTGGTAGTATTCGGTGGTGTTTTGGTAGTATTCGGTGGTGTTTTGGGAGTATTCAAAGGGAGTTTGATGATGTTTTTGAATGTGTTCAAATGATGTTTTTGGAGTAATCAAAGGTACTTGATGTTGTTTTTGGTTGTACAAGTAAAGTGTGGTGTGTGTGGGTGTGTTTGTGTTAGTTTTGTAAAATGTCTCATGTCATAAGTGTCTGGTTAGTTTTTGTGTTAATGTTGTTAAAGTCTGGAGACCGAGAAGTAGTGTGGTGGATGTGTTGTAATTTCAGTTAATGAAATGTGTAAGTGTAGATAAATTAGAGATGATAAATCTTATTTGGGAGTATTCAAAATGTATTTTGGAAGTGCTTCAGTGTTGTTTGGAAATGTTCAAATGTGTTTATGTGAGTATTCAATGATTTTGAGAGTGTTCGAAGTATCTTGGGGTTGTTCTGTAGTTGAGATGATAAAGTTGTGGATGAGAGAATATTTTCTTAAGAGATATTGAGAAAGGTGGTCACAAATGATGTATGAGAGTGTTTTGAAGGTGTTCAAAGTAAAGTGAGGTAGTGTGTGTGTGTGTGCGTGTGCTGTGTGCGTGTGTGTGTGTGTTAGGTGGTCATAGAGTTTTGTGAATATCTTGGTTACAGTGATTTTAGTGGATTTGAGATGGGTGTGAGATGCATTTGTGGATGTGAAATGTGATTTTTGTGTGTGTTCAGAAGAGGTGTGTTGGGAGATGGGTGAGTGGATGTGAAGAATGTGGGTGGAATGGAGAGGGGTATGGGAGGGTTGTATTAGAAATTTAATGAAATATGGGGGGGATTTTACTGAAAATAAAGGTAATGTGTGAATATTTTACAAAGAAATTATAGAATTGAAAAGTTATGATATATTTGGAAAAGAATGGAGGGTGTTGAAACATGTCGCAGTAGTTGGGTAGTGAGATTAGTTGTTGTATAATATCAATTTATGTGGATACAAGGAGATGGGTATGGAGAGGATTTTATTTGAATTTTAGTAATGTAGGGAGGAATGTGTATTACATTTAAGATTCAGTAAAAAGAAGGGGAAAAAAATTGTATCGAATAAAATGTGAATAAATTGGTAAGTGATGAGGGTTGTGGGTAATGTAGTCGAACTAGAGATACTCAAAAAGATGTTATAAGTGGGTTGTTGTGACTTTTTCTGATGAAATTAGTCAAAACGAGAAAAAATTGTGGTTGTGGGTGTTGTCGAATAGAGATGCTGAAAAAGTGGTTATAAGTTGTGGTTGTGTTGTGACTTTTCTGATGAAATTAGTTAAACGAGAAAAATTGTGGGTGTGGGTGATGTGGGTTGTGGGTGTTGAGGGATGTGGGTTGTGGGTTGTGGGTGTTGTTGTCGAACTAGAGATATCGAAAAAAAGAGAGTTGATTCTGTTGTAAGTGTTCGTGTTGTTTGGTTTGTGTTCATGTTATATCTTAGTTGGATGAGAGTGTACTCATAGAAATTGGTAAACGTCTTGGTTATAGTGATTTGAGGGGATTTGTGTGAAATTGGGTGTTAGTCTGTTATGTTGATCTTAGTTTATGGTGATTTTGGTGGTGTTTTGACTGAATTCATTGGTGTATTAGAGACTATTCAAAGGTGTTTTTGAAGGTGTTCAAATGATGTTCAAGAGTATTTATGAAGGTGTTCTGGGAGTATTCAGTGGTGATTTGGGGGTGTTCGAATGATGTTTTTGGAGTATTCAAAGGTATTTGATAGTGTTTTTGGTGTTGTTCAAAGTAAAGTGTCTGAGTTAGTTTTTGTGATACTGTTGTAAAAATCTGGAGAATGAGGGAGGAGTTTGGGGGATGAGTTGTAATTTAATGAAATATATAAGTGTAGATAAATTAGAGCTGTCAAATCTTATTTGGGAGTATTCAAAATGTTGTCTTGGAAGTGTTTCAGTGTTGCTTGGAAATGTTCAAAGGTATTTTTGTGAGTATTCAATGATTTATGAGAGTGTTTTGAAGGTGTTCAAAGTAAAGTGAGGTGTGTGCGTGTGTGTGTGCGCATATTCGTAACCTGGAGTTTACCTGGAGAGAGTTCCGGGGGTCAACGCCCCCGCGGCCCGGTCTGTGACCAGGCCTCCTGGTGGATCAGAGCCTGATCAACCAGGCTGTTGCTGCTGGCTGCACGCAAACCAACGTACGAGCCACAGCCCGGCTGGTCAGGAACCGACTTTAGGTGCTTGTCCAGTGCCAGCTTGAAGACTGCCAGGGGTCTGTAATATGTAAAATTGTGACTAGTGAATTTATCGAAAAAGTGGTTATAAGTGTTGTGGTGACATTTTCTGATGTAATAGTTAAAACGAGAAAAATGTCTAGACTTTTGTTGTATTTTGTAAAGAAATTGTGGATTGTTGTGGGTATTAACGAAAAAAAATGTGAAATTATTTGGGTTATCCTGGGTGAAGAGTGAAAAATGTGTAGGGGTAAGTCGACAAGATTCAGCCTGTGTGTGCGGTCATCACGTGACGTCACTGACATAGGGGGAAGTCGACAAGATTCAGCCTGTATGTATGTGTAAGGTCATCACGTGACGTCACTGACCGCCGAGTAAACACAGGTGGGGTGACGTCACACATGTTTAGACCTGTAGTAAGAGAAAGTACCATGCCCCATAGGAGTAGTTCATTTGAAATGCTTACCCCCAGAGGGGGAATCCAAAAACTCGATTCGAGGAGATGGAGTCTTTGTATTATCGAGAAAACCTTGATCCAAGGAGAGCACAAGAAAATGAAATTCGAAAAAATTTGGGATGGGGGTGGTGTGGGGGGAAAAATCTTTGTATTATTAATTTCGAGAAAAATTTGATCCGAGGAGAGCACAAGAAAATGAAATTCGAAAAAATTTGGGATGGGGGTGGTGTGGGGGGAAAAATCTTTGTATTATTAATTTCGAGAAAAATTTGATCCGAGGAGATGGAGTGCACAAGAAAATGAAATTCAAAAAAAATTAAAAAAAAAATCCGAAAAAAATTCGGGGCGCGGGGGCGATCCGGACGACGCTGCAGAAGGCACAGCAGAAGGCGCTGGCGGGCGCGAGGGCGCGGGCGGGCACGAGGGCGCGGCGGGGGGCGCGGGGGGGGGCGCGGGGAGGGGCGTGGGTGGGGGGGTTGAGGGTGAGGTGGTCTCGAGGGCGAGGTCAAGGTCATTAGCATAAAGGTGTGAAAGGGAGCCACTCAGGAAAAGGAGCCACTCTGTAGAAGGCCTTTTCAGGAGGGACCGCTCTGTAGAAGGGACCGCTCAGGTAATCATCACTACTAATATCCCCTTCAGTAGAATGAATATCCTCTTCAGTAGAGTGAATATCCTCTTCAGTAGAGTGAATATCCTCTTCAGTAGAGTGAATATCTTCTTCAGTAGAGTGAATATCCTCTTCAGTAGAGTGAATATCCCCTTCAGTAGAGTGAATATCCCCTTCAGTAGAGTGAATATCCCCTTCAGTAGAGTGAATATCCTCTTCAGTATAGTGAATATCCTCTTCAGTATAGTGAATATCCCCTTCAGTATAGTGAATATCCCCTTCAGTAGAGTGAATATCCCCTTCAGTAGAGTGAATATCCCCTTCAGTAGAGTGAATATCCCCTTCAGTAGAGTGAATATCCCCTTCAGTAGAGTGAATATCCCCTTCAGTAGAGTGAATATCCCCTTCAGTAGAGTGAATATCCCCTTCAGTAGAGTGAATATCCCCTTCAGTAGAGTGAATATCCCCTTCAGTAGAGTGAATATCCCCTTCAGTAGAGTGAATATCCTCTTCAGTATAGTGAATATCCTCTTCAGTATAGTGAATATCCTCATCAGTAGAGTGAATATCCTCTTCAGTAGAGTGAATATCCTCTTCAGTATAGTGAATATCCTCTTCAGTAGAGTGACTCCTCAGCAGAGTTAGGCAGTTCACCAGCTGAGGAATCATCTACTCACCTCATTCTAAGTAATGGATAACTTTACTGTAAGTAATTTACTGAAGCTGCAATTAACAAATAACCCGCACGTAGGAGAGAGGAGCTTACGACGACGTTTCGGTCCGACTTGTACCATTTACAAAGTTACACTGTGACTTTGTAAATGGTACAAGTCGTAAGCTTCCCTCTCGTATGTGCGGGCTATTTGTGTATTGTTCCAGTCACGTTATTGTGTCGTCTTGTTCTCTGTTTTATAATAATGACAACAACAATGTCTTCGTCAATAATGAAGGATTTATTAAGCTTCCTTCTCCTGGATATGACCCCTCACGGGCCCAGCCTGAAGTTTTTATTGTCATACATAATGTCAAGTGATTAGAACGTCAATACCTGGTGTCAGAACATCACAGTCAACGGCCATACCACGTTGAACGCACAGCTCCTCGTCCGATCAACGAAGTTAAACAACGTCGGGTCTCGTCATGTTATTCTACCTTAACAAAAATGAAGGATAGATTACAAATTGGCCAGAACAAAATTGTAAGAATCATCCTGGACCTGCGTCCAAGAGAACATGTAGACCAGGATGAATTACAACAACTGGATATAATGAATGTTGAAGACACAGTAAAGCAACTGAAGTTAAATCACGTTTATAAAATTGCTCACAGTGTCCAGAATATTTTTCTGCCAAGTTTGTCAAGACTGGGAACCAAAGCAATAACAGTACTAGGGGGAGAGAGCACAACTTTGTAGTACCCACAGTCAGTGGTCAGGCTTCAAACCCATTTTATTGTACAGTATTTAAGGAATGGAACGTATTGTCTGCCCATGTGAAAGCTTGTCATAGCATGAACCAGTTCAAGAAGAGTGACAAAAGGTACCTACTGAATGAAGCTACAGAAAGGGAGAGTGGTTTCTTGTATAGCTAACATACATGTATCTATTACTGTGAGCAGATACTTTCTCTAGTATTAATGTAAATAACTCAGTTTGCCTTATTCCTAGTTTATCTTTATTTATTGTAACTGTTTTACGCATAGTTGAGTTACTTACTTTTAAGGTTTAAAAAATAAGATATTACAAGGATCCCGACTGCTAAGTAATTCGATATTAGCTGAGTTAGCTGGCCAGGTAACCCTCTCCCACGCTTCATTCACTCCCATGTAGCACGTTATAAGATTTTGTCCTGATTTTTTAACCCTGGAGGGTTAGCCACGCAGGATAACCAAAGAAAGTCAGTGCGTCATCGAGGACTGTCTGTCTTATTTCTTTAGTGGTCCTTCAGTCTTGTTCCCCAGGAGGCCACCAGCACCAGTCGACTAACACCCAGGTACCTACTTACTTGCTAGGTGAATGGGACAGCAGGTGCAAGGTAACACGCCCAATGTTTTCACCTTCGCCGGGATCGAACCCCAGACACTGTGAGGCGTTTGTTTTGCCTACAAGACCACGCCGGTTTTTTTATGCGGTACAGATAACGTAATGAAACACTGTTAGAATGGAATATACAATTCTCCTGTACTCTGTAACTCGTCTAATTGACCATATGAACTATGTATTATTGCTTTACTAATCTTAAGTTAATTTTAAGTTTGCCCGAAATGATCTGCATACAAAGGGGCTTTTGGCATGTACACCCAACTATTATATCCCTCTGTACAACCATGTAATTTGTCAAAATAAACATTTTTATCTTTATCTCTAAACACAATAGAAAACCACTAATATGCGGTGCATTTAGGGTAAACTTATCCTAATGCTGATGAATATGACAATTCTTCTGTGTAGTCTCCACTTGTCTTGTGGATCTTCGTGTGTAGACGTTAACACCAGTGCAATGTATGTCTTATTCTCTTGTTTTCTTTGTGACATACCTCACTACCACTTAGTGTACCACTTGGTCACCATACCTCACTACCACTTAGTGTACCACTTGGTCACTATACCTGTAGACAGCCTGTACTGTCTGCACAGACAGCCTATGCTGTCTGCCAGCTTAGTTCATATTTCGCGGCACTCAGGTGTTGCCCTCTGGGCCTGCTCAGGTCTGTGGGACGCTGGTCCCACACTCGCTCACTCAGCGGCCTAGCAGCAAGACAGAAGTCCTACTAGCTCTCTCCCTCGTGGGATGGCCCTACCGGGCCATGGGCACAACACACAAGCCTGTGTACCCACCACAACATTGGCAAAGCAAGAAAAAACCCTCCGCAGCCCTATCATTCACCCTCCCCGTTTTCAGCTCGCCAAATAATCTCGTTATATACCTCACTACCACTTAGTGTACCACTTGGTCACTATACCTCACTACCACTTAATGTACCACTTGGTCAGTATACCTCACTACCACTTAGCATACCACTTGGTCACTATACCTCACTACCACTAATGTACCACTTGGTCACTATACCTCACTACCACTTAATTTACCACTTGGTCACTATACCTCACTGACTCCAGGTAAACCACTTAGTGTACCACTTGGTCATTGTATATCTCACTACCACTTAGTGTACCACTTGGCCACTATACCTCACTACCGCTTAGTGTACCACTTGGTCACTATACCTCACTGCCACTTGGTCACTATACCTCACTACCACTTGGTCACTATACCTCACTACCACTTGGTCACTATACCTCACTACCACTTAGTGTACCACTTGGCCACTATACCTCACTACCACTTGGTCACTGTATACCTCACTACCACTTAGTGTACCACTTGGTCACTATACCTCACTACCACTTATTGTACCACTTGGTCATTGTATACCTCACTACCACTTGGTCACTGTATACCTCACTACCACTTGGTCACTGTATACCTCACTACCACTTAGTGTACCACTTCGTCATTGTATACCTCACTACCACTTACTGTACCACTTGGCCACTGTATACCTCACTACCACGTAGTGTACCACTTGGTCACTATACCTCACTACCACTTAGTCACTATAATCTAACAAACTCTGCTTGCCTTGTTACTCTACATTTAAAACATTTACCCTCTTCTAGAATTTTTTATGGTGAA
This sequence comes from Cherax quadricarinatus, assembly GCF_026875155.1. NCBI lineage: Eukaryota > Metazoa > Arthropoda > Malacostraca > Decapoda > Parastacidae > Cherax > Cherax quadricarinatus. The sequence goes on from NC_069410.1 coordinate 57,344,584, forward strand.
ACGCTAAACCCACAGGGGCCGTAGAGCACCTGGGGAATGGGAGGCAATCAAGTTGGATCAAAGAAAATGGAGAATGTGTCCATTCCTTGGATCAAGAACCCCTCACTGGCATTAACTTACTTTCCTGAATACCATTTCTGACTCTTCTATTCATTTCTTGTCTCTGAGAGAGGGTCAGTAGGGATTATTATTATTATTATAATCAAAAAAGAAGCGCTAAGCCACAAGGACTATACAGTGCTGCAGGGCAGGAAGGAAGCGAGGGCATCAGGTGGCAAAAGGGAGATGGATGAGTAATAGGTTACGGATAACAGCGGGGTAGTGGATGGTGAAAGGGTAAAGGGCAGCAAGAGACTGAACTAGAAAGGGCTGAGGGGAGTGCGAAAAGTATCATCAGAGTTTGTGGAGTAAATCAGTCGTTGTCAAGAAGTCAATGAGAGAGTCAGGATTAAAGGAGGGTCCATCAGCAAGAAGGGAAGCTAAAGAGAGAGTAGTAGAACGAAGACGACGTTGGAGGTAAATTCTGCGTGCTCGTTGATAGGGCAGTCTAACAGAATGTGGCTAATCGATACTGGAACTTGACACTGCTCACAGAGAGGAACAGGGTGCCTCTCCATGAGATACCCATGAGTAAGACGAGTGTGGCCAATGCGAAGGCGGGAGAGAGTGGTCTCCCAACCTCGGCACTGATGACAAGAAGACGGCCAGTAACCTATGCTCGGTTTATTAGAATGAAGTTTGTTACTGAGCAGAGTTGACCAACGTTGTTGCCAACGGGTGCGAAGGTGGGTAGCTATTGCAGCAAAATAGTCCAGAAATGGAACACCTCAATAGGAAATTGGTAGGTCATGCACTGCTGACTGCGCAGCAGTGTCTGCCTGTTCATTGCCATGTACGTCGACATGACCAGGGACCCAACAAAAAACAATATCTTTATGTTTGGTAGAGATACGGCGTAGCCAAAGTTGGATACGGAGAACTAGGGGATGAGATGTATCAAATTTTCGTATAGCCTGTAGAGCACTAAGGGAGTCTGAGACTACTACAAATGATGACACAGGATAGATGCGATACGAATAAGTGCTGCAAGAATGGCATACAGTTCAGCAGAAAAAAAGCTAGCTAAAAATAGAAAATTTCCCCCCGCACGACGCTTTTCCAGAAAAAAAAACTGCTGCGAATCCGACCCCCGTCGAAGATTTTAGACCCCATCTGTGTACACAGCGGGGGCATGAGAAGGGGGAGGGGAAGTGTTTCAAGAAAAAGGGGGAGGGGAAAACCCCACCGGGGGCAGTTAAGCTTTCGAGAAAGGGAAAGGTGAAAAGAACAGACCCAACCCGCGGGAATTCCCAAGGGGGGTAGGAAAAAGTGAGTTTCTACTTTAACTTTATAAAGGTGGTAACTAAAGGGGAAACAAGAGGAATGTGGGGCAAGGGAAAAAAAGGGACGGAGCAAACGGGGGCGGGGGAACGAATAAAGAATTCAAATAATATCGGTGCCCCATTTTTATAAAAGGAAGGGATTTTTGGTAATAGTGAAAAGCGTCCCTAAGAAAGGGCGAAGGCAAGGGGCCCATAAACGGCGTTTCAACAAGGAGGAAAATTTGTTTTTGTTAAGACCCTTTTAAAAACAGGGGAAAGCAAAAAAAGCACCAAGGCACAAACGTAACCCTTGGTGAGGGGATAGATTTTAAAGGCTATAGGGGAGTGGGCAGGAGGGGGCCGGGGAAAAAATTTGGGTTTCACCAAAAATTCGTTTGAAAAAACGGGCTAAATTTGGAGGCGAAGCAGATTTGGGGCCCGACGGTTTCCCCTTTGAAAAAAGGGCGGGGGTTTTAAAAAAGGTTTTAGCCGGCGTGAAAATTGCCTTCAGAGAGGAAAATGGGGAGGTTTCCGGGGTTTAAACCGACGGTCAAAGAGAAAGGCCCTAGAAACCTGACTGTATCAGGGTTTGGGGGATAGGGGACCCATAAGAAAAAAAGGATGAAAAGATAACAGAGCGTTTAGTGAAAGAAAATTTGGGTTTGGTTTTTGGGTACTTAAAAATTTTAAAAAAACCCATGCGTGGTGGCCCAAGGGGAAAACACGGTCGACCAAAGCTGGGGAGAAACTGCAATAAGGGACATTTCAGCCCCTAAAAGGGGCAATAGAAAGTCACAACATAGAGTGATGCCCAAAAAAATTGGGGGGGAAGAAAAAAGGGGGCCAAAATCTTTTAAATAGCAAGGAAAGAAACGTGTTGTGTTTTTAGAACACTTTCCCGAGGAAAACCTTCAGCTTGGCCCGAAAACCCGGGGAAAGAAAAATTATTGACTCGAACCGGAAATGTCTGCATTTTAAAAAGTTTTTAAAGGGAAAGGGGAGGTAGATTGCCTCGGAGGCCAAAGGGAAAAAGGCCGGGCCAAAATATTATACCTCCAAGTTGTAAATGCCTTCCCCAAGGTCAAAAAATTTGGAAATAACTGAGTGATTTCGCAAAGGCATTACGAACAACGTTATCCAAGCGTAGAAAGGGGGGTCTATGGTGAACACCCTTACAAAAACCCCATTTTTGGACAAGGGGAGAAAAACTTTTTGTGAGTCTCAAAAATACCACTTTTAAACGTCGATTTACGAGGCTTTCCCATCATTTTAAAAACTGCCCCTAGTAAAGGAGGGGGCGATAGTGGGGGGCCCATCGTGTCCTGTAGTCCCCCGGTTTGGGGGAAAGGGAGAACAAGGCAGATTTCCACAGTGGGGAAGAACCCCTTTGTCCCCAAATAAGATTGAAGGGGTTGTAAGGGGACTACAAGGGCTGACCGATGTAAATTTTTGAAACAAAACAATATGAAGGGTTCCGTCGGGGCCCAGTCCCAAATGATCGGCAAGCTGAGGGGGTTGCCCCCTTTCTTGAATGTAAAAGGCACATTATCCCTTTTTCTTCCCCTGAAAATAAAAAAGCCCAAGGGTATAACTCTCTGGCAATTTTTAAAGGAAAAAAACGAGAGGCAAAAAATGGACCCTGGGGAAAATACGGACCAAGGGTGTCCCAAATTTTCAATGGCAACTTTCGAGAGGGTTTGCTAACCAACCCAGGGCCCTTTTTAAACGGAGCCGGGGTCAGGAGGTATTTACCATTTCAATTTCCTCACTTTTTTCCAACTGCACTCATAAAAGAAGCAGAGGTGTTTGGTGGAAACATAGTCTCCCCAAACAAAGTGCTTTTTACTTCACGGATAAAAACGGGGGCGACCCGCACGCTTCTGCTTAAAAATAAAGGGAAGTCTCTCAGGGGGTTCTATTGTCCCGGTACCCCCCCCTTTGCAGCACGTTTAAAACGTACTAAACCGAGCACAAGAAAGGGGGACCCCCAAAAGGCCCGAAACTCGAAAAATGCCTGCCTGGGTTTTGGGGAAATAGAATGGGGAAGCGGGGTTTATAAACTAAAGTGAGAAGATGTGTAGGGCTCATCAATGGGGATGAAAAGGAACCTCACAAAAAGCAGTGGGGTGTGAGTAAAAAATCCCTTTTTGGGCCCGATAAAATTTGCCAGGAGGGTAGGGAAAAAAGGTGGTAAAAAAGGAAGGAAAATTTAAGAATGATGGGAAAAATTTTATCGCTTTTTCAGTAAGTCGGGTAAAAACAGCCCCGGGTTTAAGTTTATTTTGCAGTGGAGGAAGAGCAACTGATAGATCGATGAAAGAGAGAGTATGATAGGGGATCAAAAAGGGGTTTGGGGGGTCCCCATATTTAAAAAAGGAGGGGGTGAGGGGCCAAAAAAAAACCCCTCCAACTGAATGCCACGTAGAAACAATGAACCCCCCCAGAGGAAATGGGGGGCTTTAAAAATTTTCACCAAGTAAACAAAAATGGGGTGGAAGGGATGAAAACAAAAAAGGCAAAGTCTGGGATAAAAATGCTCGAGAAGGAGAGAAAAATAAAAAAGAACATATTGAAAAAACCATTTAATTCAAGTGGTAGGGGCTGCAGTGAAAAAGCAGCGAGGAAAGGAAAATGTTAAACAGAAAGGGAATTCATTGCGTAAAAAGGGCATTTTTCATTAAAGGTCCCATCAAAAAAAGGGAAATCCGAAAAAAAACAAAAAATTATAGCCTGAGATAGGTGGAAAAACAGCCAAATTTTAAAATTTTGGTTTTTGTAAAAAACCCCAACGGGGGAAAACCGGGGAAAGCAACATCTGAACTCACCCCAAATTCCCCCTGGGGGCCGGGCGGATATTCCACTTTTAAATGGGCCATTTTGGCGTTTGAAAAAATATCAGGAATTGTAGGAAAAAGGCCCCAAAGGAACTAGGGGGGGTTAAAAAAGGGTCAACGGGGGGTGGCATTGGAAGACGTTAAAAGAACCCGAAGGAACGGGGGCGTTGCGAAGAAGGGTTTTTGAAGATGGAGGAGGGGGGAAAAGAAAAGGGGAAACAGGAGGTGTCATGTCCTTGGGGTTTTTAGTCCTGCAATTTTAATTCTAAAATTTGGTTTCCCAATTTTTTTCTGAATTCAAAGGATGTATGGGAGACCATATTGGAGATAGAAGGAGGGGGGGGAGAAAAAGTTTGGGGGACAGTTTAAAGGGCTGTACCAAAGTAGAGGGGGAGGGAAAAAGTGTTTAAAGGGGCTGGAGAAAGAAGGTTTTGGGGGGGGGACAGAAGAAAAAAAGAAAAACCCGGGAGGGGCAGGGAAAAAGGGAGAAATTGGGAGGGGAAAGGGGGTGGAAGGATAGTTTCGAGGAGGAGGGGAATTCCCCCAAATTTGGGAATAGAGCCAGGGGAGAGGGGAAGAACTAGGACAGAGAAATGGAAAAAGGGAAAATGGGAGGTGGAAGAAGGGAAGGGAAGGGGGGAAAGGGAAAATTTTTAGCAATGTTTGGAAAATTTTTTGGGCTTCTGATAGAGGGCCCATTGGGATTTGGTGTCGTACGAGGGCTTTTCGATACTGGGGCTTGTGAGGAAGGACGCGAAGATTTAGAAAAAGACTGAGTTGTTAAATCCCGGGGCTTTAGAGCCAAGGACAGCAAAAGGAATTTAAAATGCCGTTTTTTTGGTATGGGGGGGGTTTAAAAACAAAAGGAGGGTGCAGAAGATGGGCCCCAGAAGGGGGGGGGTTTTTTGGAAAAAAACGAGAATAAAAAAACACGGGGGGAGTCCCCCCTTGGAGGCGGAGAAAAGGGGTAACTGCCATAGCATAAGGGGAAAACCTTCTGCCTCTTTGAGGCAAAGGGTTTCACGTTTATTTAAGGGAGACCTGGCAAGGGGGAAATACGAAGGGTGAGCTTCATTACAGTTAAGGCAGATGGAGGTTTTTACTGCCCAAAATGTATTTGAAAAAATCGTCGGCCCCCACAGACTGGGCATTCCCGGGCCCTAGAAACTTCAATATTTTGCTGGGTGACCCAAAAAGCCAGCAATTTTAAATTTTTGCAGTGTAGGAAAAAAACCCTTTCGAACTTGTAAACCCATGTCCCGGAAAATACAGAGGGCGGGAGTTCCCGGTGTCAAAAGTTAAAAGAGCCAAAAATTGCAAAGGGTAAAAAAAACTCCCCCCCCGGGGGAGGAAAGGGCATAAGTGTTACTTTGAGGGTTGGGGGATCCTGGGGTTCCAGCTGTTCAAAAATGTCATTTCCAAAATGAAAGGGGAAAATTTTTTGGGCTATGGTTTTGGGGGGCCCGAATGACGTACCCCTAAAAAGAATTGAGGGAAAGATGTTTTTTTTTAATAGTGATAGGAGAAATTTTTATTATTATTATTAAATCAAGGGGGAAAAAGCTAAACCCGGAAGGTTTATTAAAAGCGCCCGGGGGGGGGGATTTTGGAAGGCAATTCCCGGCTTTAAATTTGGGGAACTGGGGCCAGACCAATTCCCTAAATCAAGAGCCCTCACCAAAATCAAGGAACCCCTTTCCCTTTGGGGGGGGGATGGAGTATAAACCCAATTCGAAAGGAGAGAAAGAACTGAGCTTGGGGACATTCTGGACAGTGAAAGATGCACTAACCCCTCTTAGGCATGAAAAAGAAATATCTCTCCAAAATGAAGCAGGAGCGGGTTTGCCAATACTAGGGCGAAAATTTGGGAAAGAAGTCGGTCTTTTAAAAAAAGAATTTAACCAAATTTTTGGTCCAAAAAATGAGCGTGGAGAGGGGATGCTTGACGTGGGGGTCTTTTTTAGTAGAATTGGGGAAATAACGAAGGGCATCATCAGGAGATTGACGTTGGGGTTTAGGGGTAGGACCCGGAAATTTGGGCCCGGGGGTGAAAATGGGTGGGCGTTCGAAAAATTCCCTACCGTTTGAGGGGGGGAAGCCGGAAGCATAGCAAAGGAGAGCGGAGTCCCGACAAAACGAAGGAGTTTTAGTCGAAACCCCGGACCTGAACGGGTGAGGAAAAAAGCAAACCCGCAAGAGGTACGGGGCATCAGGAGTTCCCGAAATTTGGGCCCAAACACAAGGCAGGGTCAAAAAGGGGTGCGGGTATCAAGAAGGGGGCCCCCCGGGTTTGGGGGGTTCATGGACTAAAGGGGTGCCCTGGTTAGGTTAATTTCCCTTTTCTTTTTTTTTTTTAAGAAAAAAAAAAAAAAAAAGAAGGGAAAAAAAAATAATAAAAAAAAAAAATAAAAAAAAGGGGGGAAACGGGGGGAAAAGTTCCCGGAAAGGAAAGAAAGGGCCGGGGGAAAACTCCCTCCGCGCCCAAGAGGAAACCCCAAAACCGCTAGTAGCCAGATGCAGCAGGACCCGGGGCCATACCCCACCCTTCTGCCGTAAACCGCAATCCGGGGGGCAGCAACCTCACATCTGCCGAGCTACCCCCCGTGGGACAAAAAAAGAGGGTGACCGGATATCTGCCACAAAAACATCCCCCTTTCGGGGGCCCCCACCCCCGGGAATCCGAAAGGTGGCTTCCAGAGATCCCCCCGTCGCCCGAAAAGGGAACCCCAAAACTACTCCGGGGAAAACCGGGGGAGGGATGGGGCATCCCCAGGGAATCCCGTTTTCCCCGGGAAACCTTTCGCCACCGCCAAAAAAGAACCCCAACGGGAAAGGGGTGGACCCCCCCGGGGTCCTTTTTCCCCACCCCAGGAAAAATAGCCCCGGGCCCGTGGGGGGAAAAACCCCAAAAGGCCCCAAAAAAGGGGAAAGGGGAAAAAGGGGGGGGTAAGAGGAGGAGGGGGAAGGAAAAAAGGGGGGGGAGAGGGAAATGGGGGGTAATTAGGGTTTGGTCTTTAGGGAAAAAGACCGACAGGGCAAATTTCCTTTAACCAAGACCTCTTTTACCACGCCAAAAGGGGGCCCCCCCTTTAAGAGGGGGGCCAGTAGGGAGATGGTGGGGAAAAATTTATGCCTGAGCAAAAAAAAACGTGTGTTTACTGTGTTGCAATTTTAGGCAAAAGGTAACATTTACAAAGGAAATTTAAAACCAAAAAAATCCGAATTTGAGGGCCCCGGGGGTGGGGATTAAAAGTTTTTAAAAAAGTTGTTTGAACTGTATGCATGTAAGCTCTCAATAGTCAGCTGTTGAATGAGTGATAATGATTCATAAAAAAATGTGCACATGGGGAAAAAAAAAGATTTTAAAACAACGTTTCGGTCCGGGCTTGGACCTTTTTCAAAAAATCCCCAAATCGGACGTAAAAAGTCGTCGTAAGCTCCTCTCTTCTATGTGCCGGTTATTTGTGTATTGTTCCAGTCATGGTATTGTGCATTTTTGTTATTTAGTGATAAACTGATAATTTTTTAATGTGAATTCTGCTCTGTCCTTGGTAAATTCTTTCCACTTGAAATTAAACTTTGGCAAGTTTACATGAAAATTACGATTGTGTAATAAATTACTTTTAAAAATACATGTATACCAAAATATTCTGATTGAAATCTTAAGATTTTTTTTTTTTTAAATTAAGTGTTCTTATTTAAGTTAAAATAGTTTTAGTCCAGTACTTTACTAAGTGTCCTGTCAAGTGCTTCCAAGACACGACACTTTAGAATCTACAAAATAACACCTTGCAAAATCTACCAACAGCATATGACATGGTGGGTGATGCCGGGAGTCCCGGAGACGAAGGTGATCATGGAGACAAAGGAGATCAGGGTCCCACAGGTGAACCTGGCCAGTGCCCTGAAGAAACATGTTTTGTTGGACCACCAGGCAAGCCAGGACCTACAGGGGAACCAGGAAGCCAGGGGCCCAAAGGCGAGTGCTGTTATGGCATACGGGGTCCTCGGGGCCACAAAGGGGTTCCTGGTAAAAGTATTCCAGGTGTCCTAGGACCACCAGGATTCAGGGGTGACAAGGGAGATATGGGACGAACTACCTGGGGCTATGATGCAGACGTCCTTGGAACTCTTAATGTGCAGCAGTTTTCCTCCCTGAATGGATAATGACTGTACACAGTGATCACCCTGGGAGATACTACCGTCCTCTCACGCAAGTGTCAGTTTTGCATTCTGGTCAAATTGCTGTGCATTTTTTTATATTTCATGAGAATGTAAGATGCTAGGTAAAGCTTACAAATAATCTACTCATATTCAGTATCAATATGCACTTATCTTTACTCTCCTGTGTACTTCTTCATAGATTGTTGGAATCATTAACACAGTGGGACACCAAGTTCAAACTTGTATTTCTTGCATATTCAGAAACTTTGCTTTGATCCGCTGAAGAGTAAAAATAATTGAAATAAAGAATAATATTTCATGTAATATATATACATATATATTATATAATATATATATATATATATATATATATATATACTATATATATATAAAGTAAGACTAGGATAGTCATGACTTTGTGGGGAATGTATTGAATTAGTAAAACGTTGTGCTGAGCAGCAGTCAGGTGGCAGGTGGCGTTTATCTTGCCTCCGAAACTCTCTCCAGGAAAACTCCAGGTTAACATACATTCTAACACTCGCTAGTATTTATGTGCCTTATCAAGTACGAGAATGTAAATCCATATATCAATTAAGGCTAAGAGTTAAAACGTAGATGTTATGAACTGAGATTCCTATAAAACATGAAAGATTTTTGTGCCAATTTATGGCAGTATCATATATATATTCTAACACTCATTTCATCATATTCATTAATAATTATGTGCCTTATCATCCACCAAGATAAACCCAGGGATTATGGTTATGTCATCGCAATTAAGCGATGACATTCAGTGAAGGAAGAACAGTAAAATATTCTGACAGTTGTGGCAGCAGTGGAAGTCATGGTGGTGGCAGCCACAGCCATCCAGATGCATTACTCAATTATTCTTTTACAAAACTTATGAGAGCAGCAAATATTGGCAAATAATATAGCATTCTATTTTGCTGGATTACAATGAACGTAGCTACATCACTTGTACAACGGCTAGTCACCTGTACTGCTAGAACCCCAGTGGAAATAAGTCAGTCTGACTTTTTTGGGGTTATCCTAGGCTATGTATTATCTATGTAACTGTATTTGTGTATACCTGAATAAACTTACTCTTTATTAGATAACGTTTATATCTTTCATTTGCCGGAGAGTGCAAGTTACAAGTGTGATATTAATAACCATAATGTGTGTATATGCTGGTACATGATGAACATAATTAAGAATACGTAAAACAAGTGTTACGCTATCTCATGATATTGAAAAACTAAGTAAAATATCATATTTCTATAAGAATGTCATTCTGTCTGACTTTTTTGGGTTATCCTAGGTTCTCTACACATATGCTGCTATGTATGATAATTCTATGTAACTGTATTGTGTATACCTGAATAAATTTACTTACTTACTTACTTACTTATATTCTACCTCTCAGCATTACCTAATACATGATCCACATGCTCAACAGTAATGACAATAGAAGTTCAGAATATATTTTGATTTGATTTATACTCTCATTGTTCTTGTATTGTAAATTTTTCTTTATAAAACTTTGTATTTTCATGCTCAGTATATATGGACAAATTAAAGCTTCAGACACCCTTCTTTGTACTCACCGAATTGTGGTTTCAGGGGTCGAGACTGTGTGTGTGTTACCATTTTGTCCTAGGCCTGTGTGTCTTCTTTCAACAAACCGGCCATATCCCACCAAGGCAGGGTGGCCCAAAAAGAAAAACGAAGTGTCTTTTTTAACTTTAGTAATATATACAGAAGAAGGGGTTACTAGCCTCTTGCTCCCGGCATTTTAGTCGCCTCTTACGACACGTATGGCTTACAGAGACAGAATTCTCTTCCACTTCCCTGTGTGTGTTATCACCTAATTGTGGTTGCAGGAGTCGAGACTCAGCGCTTGGCCCCGCCTTTTCACTGATTGCTACTAGGTTCTCTCTCTCCCTGCTCCATGAGCTTTATCATACCTCGTCTTAAAGCTATGTATGCTGCCTGACAACTCTATGATTGATTACTTCCTAACATCCCTTCGACTCATCCGAGTCTTCAACTTCCAATTGTGACCCCTTGTTTCTGTGTACCCTCTCTGGAACATTCTGTCTCTGTCCACCTTATCTATTCCATGCAGTATTTCGTATGTCGTTATCATGTCTCCCCTAACTCTCCTGTCCTCCAGTGTCGTCAGGCCGATTTCCCTTAACCTTTCTTTGTAGGACATTCCCCTTACCTCTGGAACTAGCCTTGTTGCAAACCTTTGCACTTTCTCTAATTTCTTGACGTGCTTGACTAGGTGTGGATTCCAAACTGGTGCTGCATACTCCAGTATGGGCCTGACGTACACGGTGTATAGTGTCTTGAACGATTCTTTACTGAGGTATTGGAACGCTATTGTCAGGTTTGCCAGGTGCCCATACGCTACAGCAGTTATCTAGTTGATGTGTGCTTCCGGAGATGTGCTTGGTGTTATCTTTGGCCACCTAGCCTATACTCTGCAGTCTTCTTTGCCCTTCCCCAATCTTCATGACTTTGTATTTGGCGGGGTTAAATTCGAGGAGCCAGTTGCAGGACCACGTCTCCAGCCTGTCCAGGTCTCTGTAGTCCTGCCTGAGCTTCATCTGATTTAATTCTCCTCATCAACTTCACATCATCTGTGAACAGGGACACTTCAGAGTCTATCTCTGTCCCTTCTATCATGTCATTCACATATACCAAAAATAGCACTGGTCCTAGGACTGACCCCTGTGGGACCCTGCTTATCACAGGCACCCACTGTGATACCTCATCATGTACCATGACTCGTTGTTGCCTCCCTGTCAGGTATTCTCTGATCTATTGCAGTGCCCTTCCTGTTATACACGCCTGATCCTCTAGCTTCTGCACTAATCTCTTGTGAGGAACTGTGTCAAAGGCCTTCTTGCAGTCCAAGAAATTGCAATCAACCCACCCCTCTTTTTCATGTCTTCTGTTACTTCGTCATAAAACTCCAGAAGGTTTGTGACACATAATTTGCCTTCCATGAATCTGTGCCGGTTGTCGTTTATAATCTTGTTCCATTTCAGGTGCTCCACCACTCTACTGATAATCTTCTCCATGACTTTGCATACTATACACATCAGTGACACTGGTCTATAGTGCCTCATTTCTGTCTCCTTTCTTAAAAATTGGGAGTACATTTGCTGAGGGGAATCTTAGGCCTGTGTTCCATGTGCAAAATAATAATAGAACTTTTCTTTGTCAGAGGAAAGAAAGTCTCCCTGATAACATTGTGTATACATAGTGTATAGTGTATACTACAGTGGCTCCCTAGTATATAGATGATAAAGGCTAAAGTGTCATTTGAAAACAGGTGAATTTGTAAATGAAGTGATAAGCCTATAGAGGCAGGTGCCAGAAGTCGCCAGAATCTTACCACAGTGGTCAGCTGTTTTAATAATCTTCCTGGCCTGCTAGTGTACTCGCATATAATCTAGTGATACCAGTGAATATCAGAATACAGTGTTGTAGTAGCAACTAACCAGTATTATAATGGTACTTAGTGGAGTGGAGTGACTTTCATTAGTTTCTTTTTTCTTGAAATACCAGACGTATACTGTGATTTTCATATAACCTGTAGTTACCAGCGGTCGCAATATACACAACGAGAAGCAATTATTACTACAGAAAAAGCGTCCTTCCTCCAAAATTTCCACCAGTCAACTATATTGATAATATAGCATTTATTGTGGTGGAGACGAAAAAAAACTAGAAAAGCTAGATACAGCGATTGATAAACAAGGGTTGAGGCTCGGCCGTTCGTCACTGTAGGAGCTGCCAGAAATCACCGGTTCTTCAACAAGCAAGTTCTACTTTTGTATCAATCAAATCACATATTACTCGGGTAGATAATTTCAAGTAACCTTTCATTTTTAGCTAAAATACGACCAGTATTTTTTAAAATAAGTGACCCATGATAGATCAGACGGTTTCTAACCCTCGTGGTCCAAAACCCTTGACCGTTTCAAACGGATTCGTTAGACAATAAAGCAGACTGTAAACGATGGGTTGTAGGCGCCCTTATAAAACAAAAAACAAAAAATAAAAATCAGGAACGACAGGGAAAGCGTCCAATATACAAGTACGTTAGAAATAAAAATACAAATAGCTAGAGCTTCTTTAAGGGGTTTTTAGCAAATATTAAAGGGTTCAGTAAATTACAGTAAATCAACCATTCAAATCATTATGAAGCTCTGTGATCTTGCAGTAAATCAAACAAACGGGTTCCACAGGGAAAAATTTGGGTCTTTTTTGGGGAAAATTTTGGTGTCACGCCCTTGTCAGATACCCCAAGAACAGCTACAAGCGTATAAAACAGGGAAATGTTTTGGGTATGCCCCCAAATGAGATAAAAAACTGTGGACTAAAATCACAAATGTATTGAGAGGATAACATCAAAGCTGCTTTATAGAAAACCTGGAAGCTTTCTACAACAGTGGGAACATAAAAATTGGGGGTGAATGGTACTGCCCTTTATACTGGCCATGTAGTCAGAAAATGTAAGGCCGGAGGTGCGTATGGTAGACATAAGGGGGAAGCTGGAGGGCTGCCTGGGAGACAGTAATGGTGAAGCGGGATTTTTCCCCAATAGTCGGGATTATACGAGGAAGGAATACTATAAATGCCTCATAGGGGAAAGGAGCCCTAGTGGGGAAAAAAGTGTAGTCAAAGTAAGATAAAACCAATATTGCAAACTAGAAATACCACAGGAAATAGCAAACAAGAGGACTTCACTAGCAATAGTGAGGATATATTACCAAAACAACTGGTGGGAGCTCCATTGTTGGTGCTAGGGAGGATAGGAATAAGACAGAGAAACATGCACCATCAGGGAATACAGTCACAGAAACCCAAGGCAAAACGGAAACCAGCCTGTGCACATACTATGCACTTGGTATCTGCAGACATGGGAAATCTGGAAAAACAGACGGGACGTGCAACTATGACCACCCTAGAAAATGCCATGCCCATATGACAACAGGAAAATGCAAACTCCCTTCCTGTAAGCTTTTCACCCTGAAATGTGTACCTCTTCAGTACAGGAAAGACTGTGCTATAACTTAAATTGCCAGGCACACCATCTAAAGGGGACAAAAAGATACAAAACATCCAGGCCATGGGAAAACCTGGGTAGCCACAGCCACTCAAGAGGGAGAGGTTTTTTAGTGCCAGGAAGGAAAAAAAACTGGCAGGAAATGGCAGAAATCGTACACCAAATCCAGTCATTCCTGGAGTGGAACCACAGTCAATGGCCTCCACTCCAAACCAACAGATACAGATACTAATGCCGGAAAAAAAATCCCCCCCCAGTACCAACAATACCACCAGTCCGATGACATTCTTCTTTGCAAATATACAGGGTCTAAAGCCAGCAACAAACAACAAAATACCTTTCATCCGTGGACTGCTTGCTGGGAAGATATACTAAGCAACACAGACCCCAACTTATGCCTAGAACAGATTAACTTGGTGGCACTCGATGTATGCACAAGGCTTATTCCTCTAAGAAAAAGGAGGAGTAGATGTAAAATAGAAAGAGACAGGCGCTCCCTTTACAGGCGACGGAAAAGAATAACAGAGCGGCTAAAAGAGGTCAATAGTATATCTGAAATGCGTAGGGAGACACTGGTCAGAGAAATAGCAAGCATCGAACTTAAGCTAAAGGAATCTTATAGGAGTCAGGAATCGCGGGAAGAACTAAAAGCCATAAATGAAATCGAAAGAAACCCAAAGTATTTCTTCTCCTATGCCAAATCAAAGTCGAGAACAACGTCCAGTATTGGGCCCCTACTTAAACAAGATGGGTCCTACACAGATGACAGCAAGGAAATGAGTGAGCTACTCAAGTCCCAATATGACTCAGTTTTTAGCAAGTTGCTAACCAGACTGAGAGTCGAAGATCAAAATGAATTTTTTATGAGAGAGCCACAAAATTTGGTTAACACAAGCCTATCCGATGTTATCCTGACGCCAAATGACTTCGAACAGGCGATAAATGACATGCCCATGCACTCTGCCCCAGGGCCAGACTCATGGAACTCCGTGTTCATCAAGAACTGCAAGAAGCCCCTATCACGAGCCTTTTCCATCCTATGGAGAGGGAGCATGGACACGGGGGTCATCCCACAGTTACTAAAAACAACAGACATAACCCCACTCCACAAAGGGGGCAGTAAAGCAACAGCAAAGAACTACAGACCGATAGCACTAACATCCCATATCATAAAAATCTTTGAAAGGGTCCTAAGAAGCAAGATCACCACCCATCTAGAAACCCATCAGTTACACAACCCAGGGCAACATGGGTTTAGAACAGGTCGCTCCTGTCTGTCTCAACTATTGGATCACTACAACAAGGTCCTAAATGCACTAGAAGACAAAAAGAATGCAGATGTAATACATACAGACTTTGCAAAAGCCTTCGACAAGTGTGACCATGGCATAATAGCGCACAAAATGCGTGCTAAAGGAATAACAGGAAAAGTCGGTCGATGGATCTATAATTTCCTCACTAACAGAACACAGAGAGTAGTCGTCAACAGAGCAAAGTCCGAGGCAGCTACGGTGAAAAGCTCTGTTCCACAAGGCACAGTACTCGCTCCCATCTTGTTCCTCATCCTCATATCCGACATAGACAAGGATGTCAGCCACAGCACCGTGTCTTCCTTTGCAGATGACACCCGAATCTGCATGACAGTGTCTTCCATTGCAGACACTGCAAGGCTCCAGGCGGACATCAACCAAATCTTTCAGTGGGCTGCAGAAAACAATATGAAGTTCAACGATGAGATTTGAATTACTCAGATATGGTAAACACGAGGAAATTAAATCTTCATCAGAGTACAAAACAAATTCTGGCCACAAAATAGAGCGAAACACCAACGTCAAAGACCTGGGAATGATCATGTTGGAGGATCTCACCTTCAAGGACCATAACATTGTATCAATCGCATCTGCTAGAAAAATGACAGGATGGATAATGAGAACCTTCAAAACTAGGGATGCCAAGCCCATGATGACACTCTTCAGGTCAGTTGTTCTATCTAGGCTGGAATATTGCTGCACACTAACAGCACCTTTCAAGGCAGGTGAAATTGCTGACCTAGAAAATGTACAGAGAACCTTCACGGCGCGCATAACGGAGATAAAACACCTCAATTACTGGGAGCGCTTGAGGTTCCTAAACCTGTATTCCCTGGAACGCAGGCGGGAGAGATACATGATTATATACACCTGGAAAATCCTAGAGGGACTAGTACCGAACTTGCACACGAAAATCACTCACTACGAAAGCAAAAGACTTGGCAGACGATGCAACATCCCCCCAATGAAAAGCAGGGGTGTCACTAGCACATTAAGAGACCATACAGTAAGTGTCAGGGGCCCGAGACTGTTCAACTGCCTCCCAGCATACATAAGAGGGATTACCAACAGACCCCTGGCAGTCTTCAAGCTGGCACTGGACAAGCACCTAAAGTCGGTTCCTGACCAGCCGGGCTGTGGCTCGTACGTTGGTTTGCATGCAGCCAGCAGCAACAGCCTGGTTGATCAGGCTCTGATCCACCAGGAGGCCTGGTCACAGACCGGGCCGTGGGGGCGTTGACCCCCGGAACTCTCTCCGGGTAAACTCCAGGTATACCTCAGATAGTTGCCCAGTTTCAAGTGATGTGTTGATTATTGTGGTAAGTGGCACACACAACATCTCTGGTCCCTCTCTAAAGACCCACAGAGAGATGTCTGGTCCCACCACCTTTGAGGGATCAAGGCTACTTAGCAGCTTCTTCACCTCCTCCTCAATTGTGTGTATTTCATCCAACACTAGTTGGTATAACCTTTGTTGGTGTCCCCCTCTGTTCTGTCTTCCTAGAGTCCTCCCTATCTCTACTGTAAATACTTTCTTAAATCTCATGTTCAGCTCCTCACATACCTCTTGATCGTTTTTTGTGAGCTTCCCACCTTCTTTCCTCAGCCTGATTACCTGATCTCTGACTGTTGTCTTCCTCCTAATGTGGCTATACAGCAGTTTCGGGTCAGGCTTGACTTTCGATGCTATGTTGTTTTCGTACTTTCGCTGGGCCTCCCTCCTTATCTGTGCATACTCGTTTCTGACTCTTCGACTAATCTGTTTTCCTGGGTCCTTTGCCTTCTGTACTTTTTCCATTCTCTAGTGCACTTAGTTTTTGCCTTTCTACACCTTCAGATAAACCAAGGGCTCATTCTGGTTTTCCCATTATTTCTGTTGCCATTGGGAACAAACCTTTCCTCTGCCTCCTTGCATTTTGTTGTTACGTAGTCCATTTCGTTTACTGACTTTCCTGCCAGTTCTCTGTCCCACTGAACCTCCTGCAGGAAGCTCCCCCTTTTATAATTTGGCTTTTCCCATTCAACTCCTGTCACCCTCTCCACTTGTAACTCCACTATGTATTCAAAGCTTAGAACTACGTGATGACTAGCTCCAAGGGGCCTCTCATATGTGATGTCCTCAATGTCTGAGCTGCTCAAGGTGAACACATGGTCCAGTCTCGCTGGTTCATCCTCCCCTCTCTCTGGTAGTGTCCCTAACATGTTGGTGCATGAGGTTTTCCAGCACCACATCTATCATCTTGGCTCTCCATGTTTCGGGACCCCCATGTGGCTCCAGGTTTTCCCAATCAATCTCCCTGTGGTTGAAATTGCCCATAACCAGTAACTTTGCTCTGCTTGAATGAGCTCTTCTGGCCACCTCAAGTAGTGTGTCCACCATTGCTCTGTTGCTCTCTTCATATTCCTCTCTTGGCCTCCTGCAGTTCTGTCATGGGTTATACATCACTGCAATGACTACCTTATGCTCCCCAGACTGAATTGTACCTAATATGTAATCCCTTTCTCCAATCTCGTCCATTCCTTCCATTTCCTCAGATCCCCATTCATTTTTATTGAGCAGTGTAACCCCTCTTCCCCCTCTGTTCCTTCTATCTTTTCCCAGGATCTGATACCCGGATGGGAAGATTGGATCTGTTATTGTCTCAGTGAGTTTCATCTCTGTGATTGCTATGATGCCTGGGGACATCTCATTGATTCTTTCATGCCACTCCTCACATTTATTTGTTATTCCATCCGTGTTCATATACCAAACCTTCAACTTTTTCTAAAACTGTGGTTTGGGGAGAAAGGTGGGGTTGGGGGAGTGGGAGCCCTGGTGGGGGCATATGGGGGGTGCAGTGGGGGTGGGGTTTGTGATGATGGGGGCAGAGTTCCTATGGAGGGGTTGCTGTAGGGGTGAGGGCAGATGGAACAGTGTGTGGGTTTTGGTTTAGATTGTTCAGTTGCATTGGGGTTGTCATGGTTGGATTCCCTCTGTGGATGTTTCTAGAGGAGGGTGTGTTTGCTCTTCCACCTGGGTTTAGGGTCTCCTGCTCATCTCCATCATTGTCTTTTGTTCCTCCTTTCTTCTTTATACCCTCTCTTTCAGTATCATCCTTTCTTCTTGTGTTCTGTCTCAATCGAGGTACACAATCCAGTACTCCGGTTTGCCCCTTAGTAATGCTTTTCCCTGCAGGATCCTGTTTTGTGCTGATTCCGCCTTGAAAATCACTTTGGCTGGTTTTTTACTCTTGCAAACCACCCAATTCTCTGAAAATTTGTCAACTGGGTCATGTTGTCTTCACCTATTGCTTTCATGATACTTTCAATCATTTTTTCTCCTGTTTTCTTGCATCATAGGTTTCCCCTTCAACCTCCTGGAGTCCATAGACAAAAACTAATCTCACTCTTTTGTCCTCCCACTGTCTCTCTGCATCCTCTGAGGTGATTTAGTTCCTTCCATTGAAGCATTCTTTCCTTGAATCTCTTCCCTGGCTGATGGCCCTGCGCTCAGTGGTCTGCCTTTCCTGATAAGCTGTTCCTGGCCACTGCAGTTGGCTGTTGGAGTCTCTGCATATAACTTAGCTTCTTCATTGTCAGTAGTCCCCTCATTTGTTCTCAATGTGCTCCTCGTCTTGTTCTGGGCCCCACGTAGGTCTGGTAGGGCCTTCACATATAGTATAGCTCCTTTGTTCCCCACAGTCCCCTCGTCTGTGACTGATAAAGAAGTTCCTGATGCCATGGCTGTACTGTCCTTTGGTACTTTAGGTTGTGTCAGATTTGATAGTTCCTCTTCTAAGCACTGTAACTTGGCTTCTGCTGCTGTGGCTTGTAGCTCACATTTTCTGCTCTCTGCAGCTATCCTCTCTTCCATTTTCTTGCCGAGCTCTTCTAGCTTCCTTCCCCACTCTTCCTCTCATTTTGTGAGCTCTGCGTGTGTGTGTGTGTGTGTGTATATATATATATACATGTGTGTGTATATATATATATATATATATATATATATATATATATATATATATATATATTATATATATATATATAATATATATATACATATATATTTTTTTTTTCCAACAAGTCGGCCGTCTCCCACCGAGGCAGGGTGACCCAAAAAAGAAAGAAAATCCCTAAAAAGAAAATACTTTCATCATCATTCAACACTTTCACCACACTCACACATTATCACTGTTTTTGCAGAGGTGCTCAGAATACAACAGTTTAGAAGCATATACGTATAAAGATACACAACATATCCCTCCAAACTGCCAGTATCCCAAACCCCTCCTTTAAAGTGCAGGTATTGTACTTCCCATTTCCAGGACTCAAGTCCGACTATATGAAAATAACCAGTTTCCCTGAATTCCTTCACTAAATATTACCCTGCTCACACTCCAACAGATCATCGGGTCCCAAGTATCATTCGTCTCCATTCACTCCTATCTAACACGCTCATGCACGCTTGCTGGAAGTCCAAGCCCCTCGCCCACAAAACCTCCTTTACCCCCTCTTTCCAACCCCTTCGAGGACGACCCCTACCCCTCCTTCCTTCCCCTATAGATTTATATGCTTTCCATGTCATTCTACTTTGATCCATTCTCTCTAAATGACCAAACCACCTCAACAACCCCTCTTCTGCCCTCTGACTAATGCTTTTATTAACTCCACACCTTCTCCTAATTTCCACACTCCGAATTTTCTGCATAATATTTACACCACACATTGCCCTTAGACAGGACATCTCCACTGCCTCCAACCGTCTCCTTGCTGCTGCATTTACCACCCAAGCTTCACATCCATATAAGAGTGTTGGTACTACTATACTTTCATACATTCCCTTCTTTGCCTCCATAGATAACGTTTTTTGACTCCACATATACCTCAACGCACCACTCACCTTTTTTCCCTCATCAATTCTATGATTAACCTCATCCTTCATAAATCCATCCGCCGACACGTCAACTCCCAAGTATCTGAAAACATTCACTTCTTCCATACTCCTCCTCCCCAATTTGATATCCAATTTTTCTTTATCTAAATCATTTGATACTCTCATCACCTTACTCTTTTCTATGTTCACTTTCAACTTTCTACCTTTACACACATTCTCAAACTCATCCACTAACCTTTGCAATTTTTCTTTAGAATCTCCCATAAGCACAGTATCATCAGCAAAAAGTAACTGTGTCAATTCCCATTTTGAATTTGATTCCCCATAATTTAATCCCACCCCTCTCCCGAACACCCTAGCATTTACTTCTTTTACAACCCCATCTATAAATATATTAAACAACCATGGTGACATTACACATCCCTGTCTAAGACCTACTTTTACTGGGAAGTATTCTCCCTCTCTTCTACACACTCTAACCTGAGCCTCACTATCCTCATAAAAGCTCTTTACAGCATTTAGTAACTTACCACCTATTCCATATACTTGCAACATCTGCCACATTGCTCCTCTATCCACTCTGTCATATGCCTTTTCTAAATCGATAAATGCAATAAAAACTTCCCTACCTTTATCTAAATACTGTTCACATATATGCTTCAATGTAAACACTTGATCTACACATCCCCTACCCACTCTGAAGCCTCCCTGCTCATCCGCAATCCTACATTCTGTCTTACCTCTAATTCTTTCAATTATAACCCTACCGTATACTTTTCCTGGTATACTCAGTAAACTTATTCCTCTATAATTTTTACAATCTCTTTTGTCCCCTTTCCCTTTATATAAAGGGACTATACATGCTCTCTGCCAATCCCTAGGTACCTTCCCCTCTTTCATACATTTATTAAACAAAAGTACCAACCACTCCAACACTATATCCCCCCCTGCTTTTAACATTATATGTATACAGTGGACCCCCGGTTAACGATATTTTTTCACTCCAGAAGTATGTTCAGGTGCCAGTACTGACCGAATTTGTTCCCATAAGGAATATTGTGAAGTAGATTAGTCCATTTCAGATCCCCAAACATACACGTACAAACGCACTTACATAAATACACTTACATAATTGGTCGCATTCGGAGGTGATCGTTATGCGGGGGTCCACTGTATATATATACACACACACACACACACACACACACACACACACACACACACACACACACACACACACACATGTAGTGCAGAATAGGTAAAACTGGTTATTTAGCAAGAACTCATTTAAAATTAAGTCCTTTCTAAAATTTTCTCTTATACATTTAAAGATATGTTTTTTCATGTATGTTAATGTAAAAATTAAGAATTTTGTACCAAAACCTCAGAAAAATTAATTGAACTTATTATAATAGGCACAGTTTAATTTAGCCCTAATCCAACTAAATATATTTTAGATAAGGTTACAATAAATTTAATAATAAACATAATGAAATATATTTTTTTGTTAGATTCAGAATGATTTTTGCAAAATCATTGCATACACAAATTTTCACTTGCCTTCAACAAGAAGAGCATTGCTACCTGAGTAAAAATTGCAAGTTTTACCTATCCAGCACGACATATATATTAACAGTGGCTGTCTCCCACCAAGGTAAGGCAACCTGTAATAGAAACACTTTTACTAACATTTACACTATGTCTTGCTAGAGGTGCATAGATACAATGGTTCAGATGCTCCTCCAAACTGTAAATATACCCACCCCTTCTTTAGAGTGCAGGCACTGTGCTTTCCACCTCCAGGATTCAAGTCTGGCTAACCAGATTCCCTGAATCCCTTCACAAAATGTTACACACCAACAGCTCGTCAGGTCCCCAAAACCATTTGCCTCCACTACTATCTAACATGCTCACACATGTGCTGCTAGATCTCCAAGCCCCTTGCACACAAAACCTCCTCTGCTCCCTCCCTCCATCCTTTCCTAGGGTAATTCCTTCCCCGCCTTCCCCCCAAGTCATCCTATTATGACCTAACCACCTCAACAACCCCTCCTCAACCCTCTACCTGGAGGGTATTCCAGGGATCAATGCCCAGGTCTCACGGTGGATCAGGGCCTGATCAACCAGTCTGTTACTGCTGGCCGCACACAATCCAACGTACAAACCACAGCCCATCTCGTCAGTGACTGACTTAATGTGTGTCTTATCTAAAATTATCCAGCTCCCTCTGAAGAGAGCTGGATAATTTTAGTAACTCTGCATCTTCTGATGTTCAAACTACGTATTCTCTGCATAATACAATATTTACACCACACATTGCTCTCCAACATATAAGAGTGTTGGTAGTGCTACTCTCACACATTTTCCTTTTTGCCTCCATGGATAACTCGCCTTGTTTCCTTCATCAGTTCTATGATTTACCTGGTCTTTCATATACAGGAGAGTCCTGCTTATAAAGCAGGTTAGGGTCCGGGCTGCTGCTGTAAAGTGAAAAACGGCCTTTTTATCACTTTCAAATGCATATAAAAGCCAGATAAAATGTTTACACTATCTTATATTGAGCAATAGAGATAGGCCTAAAAAATGCATATACAGTACACACATTAGTTACATAAATATATTTTTGTCCTTAGCTTATAGTGAGTAGTGAATGTATTTATTGTAGGAAGTTTGAGTAAATGAAGAATAGGAATACTAATTGAAAACTGCTGTATTAGCAAAATGTTGTAAAGCAGGGTACTCTTGTACCCATCCATTGACAAGTCCACTCCCAAATATCTGAACACATTCACTTGCTCCATATATATACAGAACACCGTTATATTACATAGTAGTTATGTTCCTGAAAACACTGTGTTAGGTAAATCCATATTAGATAAACTGAAGAACTTACGGGGAAAATAGGGTTACATTCCTTGGAGCCCAAAAAAAAGCCAAACAACTTTTTTTTTTTTTTTTAGACCTCAAGGTCTTGCAAAAATAAAAGTGAATATGTAATTGTTCTTCATTGTCATGATGTACTATGTTGTTTTTACTGCTTAAAGACTACAAACACAACAGAAATAGTAGTATTTCTTACCTTAAATTGTGGGTGCTGGTGTTTGTCAATGATTTTGAAGAGTGGAGAGTTATGTTGTGTCCCTACTGGGCTGAGGTGAATGGTAGAGGTTATGGTACAGAAGTCGATGGTTATACTGGAGTATGCATAAATTCTGTAATGGATTTCTGGGCTGTTTTGCCCTGCACTACATTATACAGCTGACGTTAAGGCATCAGCTGCTCTAGACACAGTTTCAGAGCACTGCTTCTAGATTTGTCAGGGCCCTCTTCAGTGAAAAAGTTGAACTTTAAGTCAGTAAGCCAAGTAAGTCAATCAATCAGTATATCAGTAAGTCAGTATGTTAGATTGTCAGTCAGTCAGTAAGATGACATCCTGGGTTATTCATTAAAAAAAGTTACATATTTACCTCATTCTTTTTAATTGTACAAACTGATACTCTCTCTTCTCTAATATATCTATTTTCCAAGACTTAACCCTTTCAGGGTCAAGAGGCCCTCTCCTAAACTTGTTCTCAGGGTCGAAAATTTTTCGAAAAAAAAAACAAAATTTATGTTTTTCTTATGAAAAGATAGAGAATCTTTTCCCGATTATAATGACACCAAAATTATGAAATTTGATGGAACACTTACGAAATTATGCTCTCGTGAAGTTAGTGGTCTCGATGATGTTTACGCATCGGCGATTTCGCCCACTTTGAGCCCTATTTTTGGCCAATTCCAGTCTATTAGTTGACAAAAATCATAACTATTTCACTAGAACTCCATTTTTTCTATTGAATGAGTACAAGAAACCACCCATTTACTGATTTCAACTATCCAATAAAGTGGTCAGAAATTAGCAATTTTGTCAATTTCACACAAATTTCAAAAGATGCCAATTTCTAAATAGAGTCCAGAATAAACAAGACAAACATTTCTTGCACTAAAATAACATTTCCTCTGTTCATTAGTCATGTCCCCAGGCCCCTCTTACATTTCTTTTGCTTTCCACTTTGAATATTTATTCTCACAAAAATTAGAAGATTTACTGTTATGCAGACTACTGCATTAGTGTAGAAATAGTATAAATAATATCAGCACACTTGTGAAAGAATATTAGACTCACCAGTTGACGTGTATTGGACGCTTGGCATGATTTGTTTACTTTTGAACTTTGGCAAAAATCGAACATTTCTGCTACTTTGAGCTCAATTTCAAGGTACTTTTCATTTTGAAACTAATCAAAATCATCTCAATTTCTGTAATATGTCTTCCATTCTATAAAATGTGACCAAGAAAACTAAAATACAACCATAAATACCATACAAAAATACAGTGCAAAGTTGCTGTTTTAAACCAAAAACATGGTCAAAGTTTTTTTTTCTCATTATGCACTGTGTGCTGCAGGATTTTTTTTATACTGTGCACACTGACCACATACTCATTCTTTCATATGTAGGCCTACCAGCTTTCTTTTGCTAGATTTGAAGGCGCTAGAATTTAGGCGTACTAGTACATCAATAACCCTTGGGCGTAAGCTGTACTAGTACGTTGGAAACCCTGAAAGGGTTAAACACTTGTATCTTTTCTTGCCACTTTCAGTAACACTCGTATGTCTACTGGGTGCCATGACTGCTTGGCAAATACAAGATATGACAAATAAAAGATCAAAATACAATTTACAAACACAGCTAGGTCCTAGGAGAGAATGGAACTGAACATGTATTCATGAAAGCTGAGATGGGAATGTTGGGGGTGGCAGGGGATAGCAGTAGGTCTACTTCTGCTGAGATATCTGTCTCACCCACAGCCAGGCAGCAACCTGAGCTGGAAAAAAAATTTTCCCACCTGCCAACGGAACCATGTTAAGTTAATTTTACAAAGTGTTGCATAAAATTATGCTGCAATTTTTAAATAGTGTAATAACCAAAACATGACAAATAAATCTGTGTAATATAACTGTCTACTTTGTGTGTGTGTGTGTACTCTCCTAATTATACTGCCTAATTGCGGTTACAGGGGTCGAGAGACAGCTCCTGGCCCTGCCTCTTCACTGAATGCTATTAGGTCCTCTCTCTCCCCTGCTCCATGAGCTTTATCATACCTCATCTTAAAGCTATGTATGGTTCCTGCCTCCACTACATCACTTGCCAGACTGTTCCACTTCCTGACTACTCTATGACTGAAGAAATACTTCCTAACATCCCTTTGACTCATCTGAGTCTTCAACTTCCATGTGTGACCCATTGTTTCTGTGTCCCCTCTCTGGAACATCCTGTCTCTGTCCACCTTGTCTATTCCAAGCAGTATTTTGTATATCATTATTATGTCTCCCCTAACCATCCTGTCCTCCAGTGTTGTCAGGCCAATTTCCCTTAACCTTTCTTCATAGGACATTCCCCTTAGCTCTGGAACTAACCTTGTCACAAACCTTTGCACTTTCTCTAATTTCTTGACGTGCATGACCTGGTGTGGGTTCCAAACTGGTGGTGCATACTCCAGTATGGGCCTGCCGTACACAAGTACCTAAGTAAGATTCCTTACTTAGGTATCGGAACGCTATTCTCAGGTTTGCCAGGCACCCATATGCTGCAGTAGTTATCTGGTTGATGTGTGCTTCAGGAGATGTGCTCGGTGTTATACTCACCCCAAGATCTTTCTCCTTGAGTGAGGTTTGCAGTCTTTGGCCACCTACCCTATAGGTCTTGTTTGCCCTTCCCTGATCTTCACGACTTTGCATTTGTCAGCGTTAAATTCGAGAAGCCAGTTGCTGGACCAGGTGCCCAGTCTGTCCAGGTCACCTTAAGTCCTGCCTGATCCTTATCTGATTTAATTCTCCTCATTAACTTCACATCATCTGCAAACAGGGACACTTCTGAGTCTATCCCTTCCATCATGTCATTCACATACACCAAAAATAGCACTTGTCCTAGGACTGACCCCTGTGGGACCCCACTCATCACAGTGTGTGTGTGTGTGTGTGTATATATATATACATGTATCTTCTCTCAACAATCCGGTCACATTCCACCGAAGCAGGGTGACCCAAAAAAGAAACATTTTAACTATCATTCGACACTTTCAACATCGTTCATACATAATCACTGTCTTTGCAGAGAACACAGATATGACAGTTTAGAACTCGCTCCAAATAGCAAATACATATCCCAAACCAATCCCTTAAAGTGCAGGCATTGTACTTCCCACCTCCCTAAATCCCTTTACAGAATATTACCCTGCTCACACTCCAACAACTCAAGTCCCAAAAACCATTCATCTCCATTCTAACCTCCTCACACATGCCTGCTGTATATCCAAGCCCCTTGCACACAAGACCTCTTTTACCCCCTCCTTCCATCCTTTCCTAGGACAACCCCACTCCTCCTCCCTTCCACTACAGATTTATACACCCTCCAAGTCATCCGATCTTGCTCCATCCTCTATCAATGACCAAACCACTTCAACAACCCCTCCTCAGCCCTCTGAATAATACTTTTAGTGACTCCACACCTTCTAATTTCCACACTATGAATTCTTTGCATAATATTTACACCACACATTGCCCTTAGACACGAAATCACTGCCTCCAGCCTCATCGTTGCAGCATATACAACACATGCTTGTGTTGGTACCACTATACTCTCATACATTACCTTGTTTGCTTCCATGGGTAACATTCTTTGTTCCCACAGACTCTTCAGTGCACCACCTACCTTTTTTCCTTCATCAATTCTATGGTTTACCTCATCCTTCATAAACCCATCCACTGACAAGTTGACTCCCAAATATCTGAACACATTTACTTCTTCCATACTCCCTCCTATGTGATATTCAGTTTTTCTTTACCTAACTCGTTGCATAACCTCAGTGTGAGTAGAAGCATCAAGATGTACCTGTTATCCAGCATGTTTGAGACAGAAGAAAGACACAAGCAATCCTACCATCATGTAAAACAATTACAGTGGAACCCTGGATATTGGCCAAATTGGATTTCAGTCGCTTTTTTGGCTGAAATTCTATCCTAGATTTCAGCCGGCAACTCAGAAATCGGCCGTATTGGAGGTGTCCGCCCGCCACACCAGGTGCGTCAGTCTGGCTGTGTCTCTTGGTGAGTCAGCAACACTCCGTGCATTCATCCAAACATTTCGTTATACAGTGGTCTTTCGTTTATCATAATTAATCCGTTCCTGGAGGTGTTACTATTATTGAAATCTACGATTTTCGAATCAATTTTCCCTATAAGAAATAATGTGAATACATACAATTAATCTGTTCCCGACACCCAGAAGTGTTAAAACAAAAAAATTTTTTACGTGAAATATAGATGTAGTACATAAACAATACAATGGGACATGATGAATGAAACATTAACAGCAAAACACTTACCTTTATTGGCGATTCTTCTAAGTGTATGGACTGGAGGAGGAGAGATTGGATTATTTAATCTTTGGAAGGGGAATCCCCTTCCATGAACACCTCAGGTACCAAGTGCTTTTCTGGGGTTACTTCTCTTCTCTGTTTCTTAATGCCACTAGGACCAACTTGAGAGGCACTGGAGTCCTGTCTCTCAAAATAACTGTCCAGAGAGCTCTGTTTCTGGCGTCTCTTTAACACTTCCCTAAAATGGGCCAAGACTTGGTCACTGTACATGTTGCCAACATAGCTTGCAACAGCCTTGTCAGGATGATGTTTCTCCATAAATCTTTCCATCTTACCCCACATTTCAAAAATCTCCTTAATTTCTGAACATGTGAGAGTGTAAGACCACTGTAATGTATGATGTGGATATTACGTGTTTAGGGTCATTTTGGATTCTTGTGTATTAATCTGTTCTGTGTACCTTTTTAATATATTTATACCATCTTGTATTTGCATTGTTTTAAATAAAATATAAAAAAATAAAAAAATAAAAAAATTCTGAAGAAGGCACCTTCTTCTATCTCTCTTCCTCCTCCTCTGCAGCAAGATTCTGAGCTGCGATGTGTTGCTCTTCCTGCTGAAGCTCTTGCAGCTCCTCAGTGGTGAGCTCTTCGTTGTGGTCTTCCACCAATTCTTCCACATCCTCCAAACTAACATCCAACCCCATGGAACTCCCCAGTGCCACAATAGATTTAACAGCAGACATAGGCTCATTAGGGTCAGTCCTAAACCCTTCAAAATCCCTCTTGTCGACACAGTCTGGCCACAGTTTTCTCCAAGCAGAGTTCGAAGTCCTGGTAGTCACTCCCTCCCAAGCCATACCTATAAGGCTTATGCAATGGAGGATGCTGAAGTGTTCTCTCCAAAAATCTCTTAGGGTCAAGTGAGTGTCTGAGGTCACATTCAAGCACCTTTGAAACATTGCTTTGGTGTAGAGTTTTTTAAAGTTTGCAATGACCTGCTGGTCCATGGGCTGGAGGAGAGTAGTGGTATTGGGGGGCAAGAACTTTACTGTGATGAACCCAAACTCCTCGAAAATTAGGTCATCCAAGTTTGGAGGATGAGCAGGTGCATTGTCCATTACTAGGAGGCACTTGAGATCCAATTTCTTTTCCAGGAGGTAATTCTTCACACTAGGGCCAAACACTTCATTGAACCACTCGACGAAAATGTCCCTCGTGACCCATGCCTTACTATTAGATTTCCAAAACACACACAATTTACTCTTCATAACATTGTTTTTCCTGAACACTCTGGGATTTTCAGAATGGTACACTGGTAACGGCTTCGCTTTGAAATCCCCACTAGCATTAGTACAGTACATGAGCGTCAGCCTGTCTTTCGTAGGCGTGTGTCCTGGCAGTGCCTTTTCCTCCTGTGTAATGTAGGTCCTCTTTGGCATTTTCTTCCAAAAGAGGCCTGTTTCGTCACAACTGAACACTTGTTCAGGTTTCAGTCCTTCAGCCTCTATGTACTCCTTGAATTCATGCACATATTTTTCAGCCGTTTTGTGGTCCGAACTGGCAGCCTCACCATGCCTTACCATACCGTGTATGCCACTACGGTTCTTAAATCTCTCAAACCAACCTTTGCTGGCCTTAACTCACTCACATCACCACTATTTGCAGGCAATTTCTTTACCAGATCGTCATGCAACTGCCTAGCCTTTTCACAAATAATCGACGTCATAATACTATCTCCTGCTAATTGTTACTCGTTTATCCACACCAATAATAACTTCTCAACCTCTTCGAGTACTGGTGATCTCATTTTTGTCAGCAGATTTACCCCCTTTGCAACAACAGCGTCCTTGATTTCCTTTTTCTTGGCCACAATGGAACATATGGTTGTATAGGGTTTGTTATACATCCTGGCCAGTTCGGCCACACTTATGCCACTTTCATATTGTTCAATGTTTTTCTTAAATTCAATCTTATTTCTCGCCTTCTTTACCAAAGGCTTGGCACTAGGAGCTTTCTTTGGAGCCATGGCAGCTTATTTAGTACTTGCAAGCACTAAAATGAATGGAATATTATGAAATATTTCGTAGGAGCAAGTGAGGGGACCTTCGCTTACTGGTAAACAATGCCACACTGGCTGGGTAGGGAGGTCGCCCCGGCTCAGTATGCGTATGTGTCCCGGACGAACTACTATTCGCGAGTCAATCTATGATTAGCGAGCCCATGTTTTTACGAAAATATCGCTGTGATTTCCGAAATTTACGACTCTCGAGCCCTACGATTATCGAGGGACCACTGTAATCCATTGTTTTTTATGGTTGTTTATTGAGTGCGACTGCAAAATAAGCAACCATGGGCCTACAGAAAGTTCCTAGTGCCAGCCCTTTGGTAAAGAAAGTGAGAAACATGATAGAATTAAAGAAAAAAATTGTAGCAAAGTACAAAAATGGTGTACGTGTGCTCTAGCTTGCCAGGATGTATGGCAAATCTAAATCAACAATCACTCTGGACAGTTTTTTTGTGCAACAAGGGTGCAGTGACTCTCCAGTAAAAGGCAAAGAAGGGAAGTAACCCCGGATAGGGACTTGATACCTGAAGTCCTTATGGAGGGGGATTCCCCTTCCAAACAATAATCAGTCCTCCCTCTCTTCCATACTCCAACAAGAATCTTCAATAAAGGTAAATGTGATGTTAAATATTCATTTATCCATTTCATTAGTCATTTAAGTTAGTTCTCATCATTTTGTGTATGTAAAACTATAGTTAATCTTTAACCCTTTGAGGGTCGGTCACGTACAAGTACGTCATTGCAGTCAGGGTCGGTCACATACTTGTACACCTAAATTCTAGCACCTTCAAATCTGGTGGAAGAAAGCTGACAAGCCTACATATGAAAGAATGGGTCTGCATGGTCAGTGTGCGCAGTATAAAAAAAAAAATCGTGAATCACGCAGTGCATAATGAGAAAAAAAAAACTCTGATCATGTTTTAGGTTTAAAACAACGACTTTCTGGTGTATTTCCGTATGGTATTTATGGTTGCATTCTCACTTTCTTGGCCTCATTTGATAGAATGGAAGATATATTACAGAAATAGAGATGATTTTGATTGGTTTCACGATAACAAGTACCTTGAAATTGAGCTCAAAGTAGCGAAAATGTTCGATTTTTGCCGATATTCAAGAGTAAACAAATCACGCCACGCGTCCAATACACGTCAACTGGCGAGTCTAATATTCTTTCACAAGTGTGCTGATATCATTTATACTGGTTTTACAATGATGCAATAGTATACATAACTAAAAACCTTCTATTTTCTGTGAAAATAAAAATTCAAAATAGAAACCTAGAGACATGACTAATGAACAGAGAACATGTTATTTTAGCACCTTGAATGTCTCTCTTGTTCATTCTGGACCCTATTTTAAAATTGGCATCATTTGAAATTTGTGTGAGATTGCCCAAATTGCCAATTTCTGACCACTTTATTGGGCAGTTGAAATCGGTAAATGGGAGCTTTCTTGTACTCAATCGATAGAACAAATGGAGTTCTAGCAAAATAGCTATGATTTTAGTCAACATTGGAATTGGTCAAAAATAGGGCTCAAAGTGGGCAAAATTGCCGATGTGTAAATATTGTTGAGACTGCTAACTTCGTGAGAGCATAATTCCATAAGTTTTCCACCAAATTTCATACTTTTGGTGTCATTATGATCAGAAAAAGATTATCATTTCATGAGAATTTTTTTTTTTTTTTTTCTAAAATTTCGACCCTGAGAATGAGTTTGGGAGAGGGCCTCTCAACCCTCAAAGGGTTAAAAAATGTATTTTTGGTTAATATTTTTGGGTGTCTGGAACTGATTAATTGTATTTACATTAATTCTTATGGGAAATATTACTTCGGTTTTCAGCCTTTTCAGATTTAGGCCAACATTCTGGAACGGATTACAGCCGAAATCTGGGGTTCCACTCTACTGGTTTCTGTTTCACACTTGGCAGGAAGGTAGTACCTCTCTGAGTGGATGCTGTCTACCTGGTTAGGGCAGGCAGCACAGCTCCTGGCCCTGCCTCTTTGATGGTTGCTTCTAGGCCCACTCTCTACCAGCTCCAAGAGCCTTATTGTGAGTGCACATTTGTGTGTGCATATTCAACATTTTTTTTTTTATCAAACTGGTCGTATCCCACCAAGGCAGGGTGACCCAAAAAGAAAAACAAAAATTTCTCTTTCTAAATTTAGTAATGTGTACAGGAGAAGGGGTTACTACCCCCTTGCTCCCGGCATTTTAGTTGCCTCTTATGACACGCACGGCTTACAGAGGAAGAATTTTGTTCCACTTCCCCACTGAGAACTGGCCTCCATGTGGCAGGGTCTGCTAACTCAGAGATAACTCTGAGGCTTACAGTGGTCGTGTTCAATATATTAAAATTAGTTTATATTACGGAGATTAACAAATATCATCATTACAGCACCAATAATTTTGCCAGCACAATACACCCTAACAGTGAACATATATAAAGATTCTATTTAAAGTTATTAAAATTGTAACCCGTGTTCCTGTCCTCCTGGTCAGCAGAATGATCCTCCTTGTTAATGTAAAGGAAATTCAAGTTTATCCAAATTTTACATCATTTACAGTATATCTAAACTGAGAAAAAGTTGAATATTAAGTGTAGTTTTAATAAATTTGTACTCTGTTAACAAGTAGAATTATTAAGTGGCCCCTTTACCAGCACCTTGTTGTGAAGTGGATTCTTCACCAGCACCTTTGTCCATAGTGTCCCCTTCACCAACACCTTATCTGTAAAGTGGCACCTTGTCTGTAAAGTGGCACCTTGTCTGTAAAGTGGCACCTTATCTGTAAAGGGGAGAAAGTGTGGAAAACTTCACTTGAGAGAGCAGTCATCAAGAAAGTTAAAGTATGTTTTGTTTACTTCAACCTACATGAAGAAACTATGAAGCTTTGATGATGGTGTAGGGCTCTTGATCCAAGGAACTGGACTTGTGCTCCCCTTCCTTGGATGGAACCTGAATGCCTCCTATTCCCCAGGCACTATGACCCATACAGATTAAGTGTTTCCCCTGGTGAAAATAAAAACAAAGGTTTAAATTCAAAAGCATCTGTATAATACAGTGGACCCCCGGTTAACGATATTTTTTCACTCCAGAAGTATGTTCAGGTGCCAGTACTGACCGAATTTGTTCCCATAAGAAATATTGTGAAGTAGATTAGTCCATTTCAGACCCCCAAACATACACGTACAAACACACTTACATAAATACACTTACATAATTGGTCGCATTCAGAGGTAATCGTTATGTGGGGGTTCACTGTACTTTAGTTCATTCTTACCATAAATACATCATACAATCTCATACATGTATTATCACATACAAAGCAGGCAGCAGGTGATATAAACATATACAACATGCAGTAAGTGTGATACACATGTGTACAAGAGGCAGTGTAAGATACACTGCCTGCTGTACACTTGTGTAAGTGATGTACATAAAGAACAAAAAGGCACAAAACAGTGACTGGAACAATGATGATGTTTTGGTCCGACTTGGACCAGGATGGACTGAAATGCTGCTATATGCTGCTCACCTATATGTGCGGGTTATTTGTGTAGTGATGTACAAGTGTACAGCAAGGAGTGTGATGTACATGTGTACAACTGGCAGCAGGTGTAATATGTCTCCATCACAGAATGACACACACACATTGCACATTACGACACATGGACAATATGACGTGAATGAAATACAGTCTTACACATGTACAACATGGCACGATGCATGTACATCCATGTGTAAAACATGCATGACATGTATATGATACATGTACAACAAAGCACGAGGCTTGTACAACACGGCATGAGGCATATACAACACAGTATGATGTATACAACACACAAGGCATGTACAAAACGTATACAACACAGCATGACATATGCAACAAAACAAACCTCATCAACAGATTACACCAATGGTAACAGATTGATAACAAAGATGTATTTGTTAAAATGTTGCATAGCAAAGGCCCTTACAAATATTAATACTAAGGCAAAACAAAATTCTAACACAAGATACTACTGGGATTACCAAGGTGTTTCTGCCATATATGGTAGTGGTTGGTAAGACACATAGGCAACAGTTAGGCAACTTTATTCCGAAACGTTTCGCCTACACAGTAGGCTTCTTCAGTCGAATACAGAAAGTAGGCAGGAACAGTAGAGATGTGAAGACGATGTAATCAGTCCATCACCCTTGAAGTCGTAGAATTTTGAGGTTGTCAGTCTCTCAGCCTGGAGAAGTTCAGTTCCATAGTCTATGGAACTGAACTTCTCCAGGCTGAGAGACTGACAACCTCAAAATTCTACGACTTCAAGGGTGATGGACTGATTACATCGTCTTCACATCTCTACTGTTCCTGCCTACTTTCTGTATTCGACTGAAGAAGCCTACTGTGTAGGCGAAACGTTTCGGAATAAAGTTGCCTAACTGTTGCCTATGTGTCTTACCAACCAACCTGTCGGTATAGTATACCATTTTGATGTTCATATATGGTAGTCTAGATGCCAGTGAGAAAATGTAAGACAGTGAGCCTCTGCTCCTTTTATTACACTGAACCTCACTGCTGTCAGGCACTGTATTACCCTAATGTGTTCAGCGTTTACCCATGATAATTTTTCCCCATTCAGTCTAGAGATTTTAATTATAATTTCCATGACATATTATTTCTGAGCTCAATTATTTCACAGGATAGTAAGAGTCAACGGTATTTATTACACATTTTAACACTTAAGCAGACCCTGTGTATTAAATGTTTTTTCCAAGATATTTCATAGCGACTTGAAAAATTTAATAACATCAGAAATTCCGAAACACAATATTCCTATTCTGTACTAGGGCAGTCAATTCAGGCTGAGTATTAATTTTTTTCTTTTTAACACGTCCATTTCCCACTGAGACAGGGTGACCCCAAAAAGAAAGAAAAACCCAAAACTAAAGGAAAAACTTTCATCATTCAACATTTTCACAATCACTCATACATAATCACTGTCTGCAGAGGTGCTCAGATACAACATACACCATACATTTTCTGTGTTCTTCAATTCAAGTCTTTGGTCCCTTATATGCTTAATGACTCTTGTAAACTTTGGTTCATCACTAAGTGCCTTTCCCATAAATGGAATGAAGCAGGTTCATCACATCTTAAAGACATTACTAGAACTTCCTATTATTTTTTTTAACTTACACAGATTAGAATCATATGAATTTCCCATTACATTTTCCTTGCATATCTACTGCTGTGCACCTTATCTACTGTTGGTGGTGGCATTCCCATGACTCTGCTGTTAAATTTTATACCTCGTGCAAATACAGCATCACTGTTTCAATGTATAGCTTTCAAGCATATAAAAAATAAAATAAGCTGAAGCACTGCAGCTACAGTCTTGAGAAAACATTCAAAATGAGTCACTTATGATAAACTTGCTACTTTAAAAATTCGTCATTACTCACGTGTTCACCAGTTTGAGACAAAGCGTTCGAATATTGTAATATTGTTCAAATGTAATATTGTTCAGCCTAAGTTACAAAACATGCACACTCAAATTTTCACAAGTGTTAATTGGGTCGCAAGTTAAAGTCTACTGTCACAATCAAGCTGGGAGCTCAGATCAAATGCATATTGAGAGAAGAGTTGCCCAAGCATTATTGTTACTGCATTACAATGAACTCCACTATGTTGTTATAGGACAAATGATCAGGCCTATATAAACATTCAAGGATTCTCTTACCCAAAACTTAGGAGTTTACACAACCACACTGTAATTAATGTGAATTTCATAACTACTGGCCAGTGTATGGATTGACCACCTAAACATAGCCTCAACCTTAGTGGGATCTCAAGTCAATTAAGAGATTCATATCCCCAACAAGGTATAGCCCCATATGCAGTTATATAACAATATAATCCTAATGCATTAGTCAGCATAGTCTGGGTCTTGACATAACAGTGACTTATTCATTATATTATTAGATAATAAAACACCTCTACTCTTGTCCACCTTACAATATAATTAACAAAAATGACAACTTGAAGAATGGTAATGAACTGGCAAACAAAACAGCGGTCACCAATAACAACCTCAAGAATGTTAAACAGTATAGATTCATCAATGAAAACTGAATGGGGTACAATTAATGAGCAATCACTCATTAGCATGGCTAATATAGGGTGTTAACCCTTATAGGGTTAACACCTTATATTTCCCATGAGGGAAGGCTACTTGCTTCTACACTCTCCAGACTACCACACAAGAGTACAGTGCCATGTGGTGGCTTATGCAATTTGTCCCTCTTACATATGCCTACTGAGAAAAACTTCATTCTGTTCACATACTATTTTTTGAGTGACCAAGCAGCAACTCATAATAGTCAATCATGTGTGTTAACTTTTTACACATGTTTATAATGTTGCTACCAAGCCTTCAAAACATGAAATATCTGGAAAATACTGAAATATCTAGAGAAGACTGTGTGTAGCTCCCATCTCTCAAGAGTTCACAAGAAGGAAAAAAAGTCATGACAAGATATACAAAGATGATTCTAAATAGAACGTTTTACCTGCATATAAGATCACTATATATTTCCATAATGAAGTCTGAATTTGTTAATGTAATGTAAATGCTAAATATACATTTAACATTTATCTATATCTTTGAAGCTGTAGTCATTTTTGAAGCTTTCCCTCCCTGAGTGGGAGCATGTGGAACCTTGCCAAGACTTCACGGCTGGTGTGGCCATTATGTAAATGAAAGTTCCCACTACCTTCAACTGAGCAACAAGTGTGCAGAGACTGACGGTTACCATAGTAAGCATATCAATGTCAGCAAGTAAAAGAAAATTGGTGAAGTACTAAGTGGTGTTCCGTTGCTCTGGCAGTGAATCACCAAGTGGTGTTGCAGTGAAGCACCAAGTAGTGTTCCAGTGCTCCAGCAGTGAAATACCAAGTGGTGCTCTGATGCTCCAGCAGTGAAGTACCAAATGATGCTTCAGTGCTCCAGCAGTGAAGTACCAAATGGTGCTTCAGTGCTCCAGCAGTGAAGTACCAAATGGTATTTCAGTGCTCCAGTAGTGAATCACCAAGCGGCGTTCCTCCAGCAGTGAATCACCAAATGGTATTCCAGTGCTCCAGCAGTGAATCACCAAGTGGTGTTCCTCTGGCATTGAATCAACAAGTGGTGTTCCTCCAGTAGTGAAGCACCAAGTGGTGTTCCAGTACTCCAATAGCCAGAAGAGTTAACACTTGTCATCTAGTAGGTTACAACTTTCTAACTGTACACTGTGGTATACTGTGATAAATAATATATCTCCCACAAACTGATAATACAAATTAACTACAGCATTCCATAAACAATTTAAAAAACTTTGTAAAAAACAAGTTTGAAGTTCATAAAAAAATAAACTGCAATAAGTATACTTGGATATCAATTATATACAATATCACTATCTGCTTAACAAGACCCAAGAAATTAGGGAAAACTTGCTCATACAACTTTAAGCAGTTATATTTTACATAGCATGATCTTAGTTGCACAAACTCTTGCTAACACGGAGCTAGTTATTAGTCTATTTAGAGTAGCAGCTAGTTATGCAAATTAGCTAAAAAAGTCACTAAGAAAAACAATCTGCTTGATATGAAGATAACAAATGTTCCTTAGAAGGCCCACTTAATAAATTTATTACCTTGGTTCTCCATTAGAAAAATCCTTATACTTACAAAACCCACAAGAACTGATACAATATTACAACATTAATGTCAAGGGAATATTATACAGTATCTTCAGAGTAAAATATCACTTTGTGTAGCACTAGGTAAAGCAAGTTGTAACTCAGTACAGTGCTTAGTAAAACACACTGAATGTGACTTTCATAGAAATGTATGATATAAAAGCTGAAACTTAAATTTTCTTGACAATTTTATGTAAAAAGGCCTACCTGAATATGCTGAAGATACATATGTATTATAACAAAAGACCAAAATGAGATCAATAACAAGGAAACCTTAATTATTACTAGGTATGTTTAAACAGTTAACCTGACTCTATTGTCTATTAACCCTTTGACTGTTTCGGCTGTATATACAGTGGACCCCCGGTTAACGATATTTTTTCACTCCAGAAGTATGTTCAGGTGCCAGTACTGACCGAATTTGTTCCCATAAGAAATATTGTGAAGTAGATTAGTCCATTTCAGACCCCCAAACATACACATACAAACGCACTTACATAAATACACTTACATAATTGGTCACATTCGGAGGTAATCGTTATGCGGGGCTCCACTGTATATAGTCTTATGAGCCAATGTGTTTGACGTATATATACTCAAAAATTCAAGCAGGAGAAAGCTGGTAGGCCCACATGTGAGAGAATGAGTCTGTGTGGTCAGTGTGCGCAGTATAAAAAAAAATCCTGCATCAAGCAGTGCGTAATGAGAAAAAAAACTCCGACCGTGTTTTTGGATTAAAACGCCGACTTTGAGGTGTATTTTTGTATAGTTTTTATGGTTATATTCTCGTTTTCGTAGTCTCATTTGATAGAATGGAAAACATATAGAAATGGAGGTGATATTGATTGGTTTTACTATGAAAAGGACGTTGAAATGGAGCTCAAA
This sequence comes from Cherax quadricarinatus, assembly GCF_026875155.1. Lineage (NCBI taxonomy): Eukaryota > Metazoa > Arthropoda > Malacostraca > Decapoda > Parastacidae > Cherax > Cherax quadricarinatus. The sequence goes on from NC_069410.1 coordinate 57,382,310, forward strand.
GTATGTTTGATTTTTGCCGATGTTCAAGAGTAATAAATGTCGTCATTGTCCAATAAATGCCCAACTAGCCATTCTAATATGCAGTCATGAGTGGGTTGACATTATTTATACAATTATTACAATATTGCAGTAGTCTGCATAACAGCAAATCTTCTATTTTTTGTTTGAATAAAAATTCAAAATAGAAAGTAAAAGTAATATCAGAGAGGCCTCGAGACATGACTGATAAACAAAGAAAATGTTATTTTAGAGCCAGGAATGTCTGCATTGTTCATTTTGGACCCTATTTTGAAATTGGCATATTTTTTAATTTACATGAAATTGGTCAAATTGCCAATTTCTGACCACTTCATTGGGAAGTTGAAATCGGTAAATCGGCAGTTTCTTGTACTCAATCGATAGAACAAATGGAGTTCTAAAGAAATAGCTATGAGTTTGGTCGACTGGAACAATGGAATTAGCCGAAAATAGGGCTCAAAGTGGGCAAAATCGCCAATTCAAAAATATCACCGAGGTTGCCAACCTCGCAAGAGCATAATTCCATAAGTTTTCTATCAAATTTTGTACTTTTGGTGTCATTACCATCGGGAAAAGATTCTCTATCATTTCATGAGAAAAAATAATTTTTTTTTTTCAAATATTCTGCGACACCAGGAGACACCTCAGGATTTGGGGTTGCGACAGTCAAAGGGTTAAAAACCTGCACAGAAATAATACTTATGATAAATTTTCTCATCAATGTTGCAAATCTTTGGCCAAATGCAAACTATCACAACTTGTTCTGGCGCATACTCACACTGTTCACTATCCTCCAAGTGTAGTAGTCTCTTTCTTTACATCAACTTCATAGTTCAATGCAATAGTTCTTTCCTTCCTCGTCTATTTGCTTATATTTATCCTCTTTTATAACTAGATTCAACACTTGTGCAACTTTGTTTTCTCTAATCTAGTCAGTGATTAACTTCATCTTTCCTAGGACCATCTGCTGACATTTTCTTTTTAACACACTGGCTGTCTCCCACCGAGGAAGGGTGACCCAAAAAAGAAACACTTTTGCCATCATTCATAATATCTGTGTCTTCCCAGAAGCAGGCAGATACAACATTCACTGCATCTAAATTCTTTACTTCCATCATGATTAATTATCTTCAATTGTCTATAAATCTTTTTCTCATTAGCTTTCTCTCTTCTGTATTCACTTTTCAATTTCCTCATTTTACACACACTTCCAAACAACTTCTGTGCCAGCCTCAGCAACTTTAGTTCTAAATCCTGAAGAGGGTAGCTGAATGATGTTTCTAGGGATCAACATCCCCATGGCCTGGTCCCAGACCAGGCCATGGTCATGACCCACTGGGTGGCCTGGTCCCAGACCAGGCCACCCAGTGGGTCAAGGCCTTATCAACTATGTTATTAGGCTGCACACACTGCAACCTATTTACAGTAAGAATATTTTTTTAACCACACCTCACCCAAACACACTTGCATTCACTGCTCTTCTGCCCCTCTCTATAAACATAATAACAACCATAGTGACTTTGCATTGTCTTTTTCATTTTCCACCCAACTTTACTGGACACCACTGCCCTTCTTACCTGCATACCCTAATGTGTCCCACTTTCCTCACAAAAACTGCTGACATCTTTCAACAACTTACAACCCATTATATTCACATTTCAACAACTTACCACTCATTATATTTGCTTGCAACACCTGTCAAAACTCTCCTTGATTTACTATATTTTGTCATTTGTTCATGTTTTGTAAGTAAAACTCAAGGTTGGAAAAGAATTCAGCAGCGAATAACAGTAAAAGTAACTTAAAATTCTAAACAGATGAAGTGGAAGATAATGAAAGAGATCCCGAGCTGGAACGAACATGCGAGCGCTGACGAGGAAGACGGAAGTGGTCCTCAGGAAGTATCTCATTAATGGCTTGGCCTTGGAGAGGACGTAATGGGTTTCTGGCACGGATACCTCTTGTAGTGGGTCGTGAGGCAGGGTCTTTTGAAAGCATCAACTTCAGTAGTGAACTCTGTTTAAATAAAAGGATTAATATGTAGGATTGCGGATGAGCAAGGAGGTTTTAGAGTGGGTAGGGGATGTGTAGATCAGGTGTTTACATTGAAGCATATATGTGAACAGTATTTAGATAAAGATAGGGAAGTTTTTATTGCATTTATGGATTTAGAAAAGGCATATGATAGAGTGGATAGAGGAGCAATGTGGCAGATGTTGCAAGTATATGGAATAGGTGGTAAGTTATTAAATGCTGTAAAGAGTTTTTATGAGGATAGTGAGGCTCAGGTTAGGGTGTGTAGAAGAGAGGGAGAATACTTCCCGGTAAAAGTAGGTCTTAGACAGGGATGTGTAATGTCACCATGGTTGTTTAATATATTTATAGATGGGGTTGTTAAGGAAGTAAATGCTAGGGTGTTTGGGAGAGGGGTGGGATTAAATTATGGGGAATCAAATTCAAAATGGGAATTGACACAGTTACTTTTTGCTGATGATACTGTGCTTATGGGAGATTCTAAAGAAAAATTGCAAAGGTTAGTGGATGAGTTTGGGAATGTGTGTAAAGGCAGAAAGTTGAAAGTGAACATAGAAAAGAGTAAGGTGATGAGGGTGTCAAATGATTTAGATAAAGAAAAATTGGATATCAAATTGGGGAGGAGGAGTATGGAAGAAGTGAATGTTTTCAGATACTTGGGAGTTGACGTGTCGGCGGAGGATTTATGAAGGATGAGGTTAATCATAGAATTGATGAGGGAAAAAAGGTGAGTGGTGTGTTGAGGTATATGTGGAGTCAAAAAACGTTATCTATGGAGGCAAAGAAGGGAATGTATGAAAGTATAGTAGTACCAACACTCTTATATGGGTGTGAAGCTTGGGTGGTAAATGCAGCAGCGAGGAGACGGTTGGAGGCAGTGGAGATGTCCTGTTTAAGGGCAACGTGTGGTGTAAATATTATGCAGAAAATTCGGAGTGTGGAAATTAGGAGAAGGTGTGGAGTTAATAAAAGTATTAGTCAGAGGGCAGAAGAGGGGTTGTTGAGGTGGTTTGGTCATTTAGAGAGAATGGATCAAAGTAGAATGACATGGAAAGCATATAAATCTATAGGGGAAGGAAGGCGGGGTAGGGGTCGTCCTCGAAAGGGTTGGAGAGAGGGGGTAAAGGAGGTTTTGTGGGTAAGGGGCTTGGACTTCCAGCAAGCGTGCGTGAGCGTGTTAGATAGGAGTGAATGGAGACGAATGGTACTTGGGACCTGACGATCTGTTGGAGTGTGAGCAGGGTAATATTTAGTGAAGGGATTCAGGGAAACCGGTTATTTTCATATAGTCGGACTTGAGTCCTGGAAATGGGAAGTACAATGCCTGCACTTTAAAGGAGGGGTTTGGGATATTGGCAGTTTGGAGGGATATGTTGTGTATCTTTATATGTGTATGCTTCTAGACTGTTGTATTCTGAGCACCTCTGCAAAAACAGTGATAATGTGCGAGTGTGGTGAAAGTGTTGAATGATGATGAAAGTATTTTCTTTTTGGGTCACCCTGCCTCGGTGGGAGAAGGCCGACTTGTTGGAAAAATAAAAAAAGTGAGGCTCAGGTTAGGGTGTGTAGGAGAGAGGGAGATTACTTCCCAGTAACAGCAGGTCTTAGAGATATGAAATGTCACCATGATTGTTTAACATATTTATAGATGAGGGATTAAATTATGGAGAATCAAATACAAAATGGGAATTGACACTGTTACTTTTTGCTGATGATACTGGGCTTTTGGGAGATTCTAAAGAAAAGTTGCAAAAGTTACTGGATGAGTTTGGGAGGGTGTGTAAAGATAGAAAGTTGAAAGTGAGCATGGCTACGAGTAAGGTGATGTGGGTATCAAACGATTTAGATAAAGAGAAATTGGATGTCACATTGGAGGGAGGGAGTATGGAAGAAGTGAATGTTTTCAGATATTTGGGAGTTGACTTGTCTGTGGATGAGTTTATGAAGGTTGGTAGACAGCAACCACCCAGGGAGGTACTACCGTCCTGCCAAGTGAGTGTAAAACGAAGCCTGTGATTGTTTTACATGATGGTAGGATTGCTGATGTCTTTTGTCTGTCTCATAAATATGCAAGATTACAGGCATGTCTTGCTACTTCTACTTACACTTAGGTCACACTACACATACATGTACACATTTATTTATACACACTCATCTGAGTTTTCTTTGATTTTATCTTAATAGTTCTTGGTCTTATTACTTTTCCTTTTATATCCATGGGGAAGTGGAATAAGAATCTTTTCCTCCGTAAGCCATGCGTGTTGTAAAAAGTCAACTAAAATGCCGGGATACAATGGGCTAGTAACCCTTTTCCTGTAAAGATTACTAAAAAGAATAAGAAGAAGAAAATTGTCAAAGTGGGAAGTCTGAATGTGCGTGGATGTTGTGCAGATGATAAGAAAGAGATGATTGTGGATGTTATGAATGAGAAGAAGCTGGATGTCCTGGCTTTAAGTGAAACAAAGCTGAAGGGGGTGGGAGAGTTTCAGTGGAGAGGAATAAATGGGATTAGGTCAGGGGTTTCAAATAGAGTTAGAGCTAAAGAAGGAGTAGCAATAATGTTGAAGGATAAGCTATGGCAGGAAAAGAGGGACTATAAATGTATTAATTCAAGGATTATGTGGAGTAAAATAAAGATTGGATGTGAAAAGTGGGTTATAATAAGCGTGTATGCACCTGGAGAGAGAGAAGTGTAGAGGAGAGAGAGAGATTTTGGGAAATGTTGAGTGAATGCGTGGGGAGTTTTGAATCAAGTGTGAGAGTAATGGTGGTTGGGGATTTTAATGCTAAAGTGGGTAAAAATGTTATGGAGGGAGTAGTAGGTAAATTTGGGGTGCCAGGGGTAAATGTAAATGGGGAGCCTTTAATTGAGCTATGTGTAGAAAGAAATTTGGTAATAAGTAATACATATTTTATGAAAAGAGGATAAATAAATATACAAGGTATGATGTAGCACGTAATGAAAGTAGTTTATTAGATTATGTATTGGTGGATAAAAGGTTGATGGGTAGGCTCCAGGATGTACATGTTTATAGAGGGGCAACTGATATATCGGATCATTATTTAGTTGTAGCTACAGTTAGAGTAAGAGGTAGATGGGAAAAGAGGAAGGTGGCAACAACAAGTAAGAGGGAGGTGAAAGTGTATAAACTAAGGGAGGAGGAAGTTCGGGTGAGATATAAGCGACTATTGGCAGAAAGGTGGGCTAGTGCAAAGATGAGTAGTGGGGGGGTTGAAGAGGGTTGGAATAGTTTTAAAAATGCAGTATTAGAATGTGGGGCAGAAGTTTGTGGTTATAGGAGGGTGGGGGCAGGAGGAAAGAGGAGTGATTGGTGGAATGATGAAGTAAAGGGTGTGATAAAAGAGAAAAAGGTAGCTTATGAGAGGTTTTTACAAAGCAGAAGTGTTTATAAGAAGAGCAGAGTATATGGAGAGTAAAAGAAAGGTAAAGAGAGTGGTGAGAGAGTGCAAAAGGAGAGCAGAATGATAGAGTGGGAGAGGCACTGTCAAGAAATTTTAATGAAAATAAGAAAAAATTTTGGAGTGAGTTAAACAAGTTAAGAAAGCCTAGGGAAAATATGGATTTGTCAGTTAAAAACAGAGTAGGGGAGTTAGTAGATGGGGAGATGGAGGTATTGGGTAGATGGCGAGAATATTTTGAGGAACTTTTAAATGTTAAGGAAGAAACAGAGACAGTAATTTCATGCACTGGTCAGGGAGGTATACCATCTTTTAGGAGTGAAGAAGAGCAGAATGTAAGTGTGGGGGAGGTACGTGAGGCATTACGTAAAATGAAAGGGGGTAAAGCAGCTGGAACTGATGGGATCATGACAGAAATGTTAAAAGCAGGGGGGGATATAGTGTTGGAGTGGTTGGTACTTTTGTTTAATAAATGTATGAAAGAGGGGAAGGTACCTAGGGATTGGCAGAGAGCATGTATAGTCCCTTTATATAAAGGGAAAGGGGACAAAAGAGACTGTAAAAATTATAGAGGAATAAGCTTACTGAGTATACCAGGAAAAGTGTACGGTAGGGTTATAATTGAAAGAATTAGAGGTAAGACAGAATGTAGGATTGCGGATGAGCAAGGAGGTTTTAGAGTGGGTAGGGGATGTGTAGATCAGGTGTTTACATTGAAGCATATATGTGAACAGTATTTAGATAAAGATAGGGAAGTTTTTATTGCATTTATGGATTTAGAAAAGGCATATGATAGAGTGGATAGAGGAGCAATGTGGCAGATGTTGCAAGTATATGGAATAGGTGGTAAGTTTTTAAATGCTGTAAAGAGTTTTTATGAGGATAGTGAGGCTCAGGTTAGGGTGTGTAGAAGAGAGGGAGACTACTTCCCGGTAAAAGTAGGTCTTAGACAGGGATGTGTAATGTCAACATGGTTGTTTAATATATTTATAGATGGGGTTGTAAAGGAAGTAAATGCTAGGGTGTTTGGGAGAGGGGTGGGATTAAATTATGGGGAATCAAATTCAAAATGGGAATTGACACAGTTACTTTTTGCTGATGATACTGTGCTTATGGGAGATTCTAAAGAAAAATTGCAAAGGTTAGTGGATGAGTTTGGGAATGTGTGTAAAGGTAGAAAGTTGAAAGTGAACATAGAAAAGAGTAAGGTGATGAGGGTGTCAAATGATTTAGATAAAGAAAAATTGGATATCAAATTGGGGAGGAGGAGTATGGAAGAAGTGAATGTTTTCAGATACTTGGGAGTTGACGTGTCGGCGGATGGATTTATGAAGGATGAGGTTAATCATAGAATTGATGAGGGAAAAAAGGTGAGTGGTGCGTTGAGGTATATGTGGAGTCAAAAAACGTTATCTATGGAGGCAAAGAAGGGAATGTATGAAAGTATAGTAGTACCAACACTCTTATATGGGTGTGAAGCTTGGGTGGTAAATGCAGCAGCGAGGAGACGGTTGGAGGCAGCGGAGATGTCCTGTTTAAGGGCAATGTGTGGTGTAAATATTATGCAGAAAATTCGGAGTGTGGAAATTAGGAGAAGGTGTGGAGTTAATAAAAGTATTAGTCAGAGGGCAGAAGAGGGGTTGTTGAGGTGGTTTGGTCATTTAGAGAGAATGGATCACAGTAGAATGACATGGAAAGCATATAAATCTATAGGGGAAGGAAGGCGGGGTAGGGGTCGTCCTCGAAAGGGTTGGAGAGAGGGGGTAAAGGAGGTTTTGTGGGTAAGGGGCTTGGACTTCCAGCAAGCGTGCGTGAGCGTGTTAGATAGGAGTGAATGGAGACGAATGGTACTTGGGACCTGACGATCTGTTGGAGTGTGAGCAGGGTAATATTTAGTGAAGGGATTCAGGGAAACCGGTTATTTTCATATAGTCGGACTTGAGTCCTGGAAATGGGAAGTACAATGCCTGCACTTTAAAGGAGGGGTTTGGGATATTGGCAGTTTGGAGGGATATGTTGTGTATCTTTATATGTTTATGCTTCTAGACTGTTGTATTCTGAGCACCTCTGCAAAAACAGTGATAATGTGCGAGTGTGGTGAAAGTGTTGAATGATGATGAAAGTATTTTCTTTTTGGGGATTTTCTTTCTTTTTTTGGGTCACCCTGCCTCGGTGGGAGACGGCCGACTTGTTGAAAAAAAAAAAAAAAAAAAAAGATTAACCATAGAACTGATGAAGGTAAGAAGGTGAAAGGTGCATTGAGGTATCTGTGGAGACAAAAAAACATTATCAATGGAGGCAAGAAAGAGAATGTATGAAAGTATATGGGTGTGAACCATGGGTTGTAAATGCTGCAGTGAGGAGGCAGTGGAGATGTCGTGTCTAAGGACAATGTGTGGTTTAATATTATGCAGAGAATTAGGTGGTGTGGAGTTCCTAAAAGTGTTAGTCAAAGGGCTGAAGAGGGGTTGTTGAGGTGGTTTGGTCATTTAGAGAGAATGGAACAAAGTAGAATGACTTGGAGAGTGTAAAAATCTGTAGGGGAAGGAAGGTGGAGTAGGAGTCGTCCCCAAAATGGTTGGAGGGAGGGGGTAAAGGAGGTTTTGTGAGTGAGGGGCTCGGACTTCCAGCAAGCGTGCGTGAGTGTGTTAGATAGGAGTGAATGGACACAGATGGGTTTGGGACCTGACGAGCTGTTGGAGTGTGAGAAGGGTAATATTTTGTGAAGGGATTCAGGGAAACCAGTTAGCCGCACTTGAGTCCTGGAAATGGGAAGTGGCAGTTTGGAGAGATGTCTAAGCTATCGTATCTGAGTGCCTCTGCAAAGACAGCGAGTATGTATGAGTGATGGTGCAAGTGTAGAATGATGAAAGTTTTTTTCTTTTTGGGTCACCCCGCCTTGGTAGGAAGCAGCTGACGTGCTAAAAAAAAAAAAAGTTGCATATAAAGTTGTCCCCAATTAATCATCTCTCATATTAAAGTAATTTTCAAAATAAATGATGCCGTCAACCCCTTTAAAATAATGTCTTAAGAAAATATAGCCTCTGCTCACTTAACAACGGAGTTCCATTCCTAAGACCACGTCATTAAACGAATTCTTGGCTAAGCAAGGAGCATATTATAATGGTAGTGGGTTTGTGTCGACCATTTTTCAAAATGTTTTAACGTTACTTTTGCACCATTTATAACATTTTTAGTACAGTCTCTCCTCACTTACCAATGTACTCGTTTACCAACGACTCAGACTTACGACGGGCTCTCTAACCGGTATGCATACCTAAATGTATATTAGAGCTGATTTCCTTTATTCTGTTTATTACCATATGGTACACTGAAAGCAGTGAAGAGCTTTCACGAGGATAGCGAGACATAGGTTAGAGTATGTAGGAGAGAAGGAGATTATTTTCCAGTAAAAGTAGGCCTTAGACAAGGATGTGATGTCACCGTGGTTGCTCAATATATTTATAAATGGGGTTGTAAGAGAAGTGAATGCTCAGGTGTTGGCAAGACGTGTGGAGTTAAAAGATAAAGAATCAAACACAAAGTGGGAGTTGTCACAGTTGCTCTTTGCTGATGACACGGTGCTTTTGGGAGATTCTGAAGAGAAGTTGCAGAGGTTGGTGGATGATTTTGGTGTGGTATGTAAAAAGGAAAATTAACCCTTTCAGGGTTTCCAATGTACAGTGGACCCCCGCATAACGATTACCTCCGAATGCGACCAATTATGTAAGTGTATTTATGTAAGTGCATTTGTACGTGTATGTTTGGGGGTCTGAAATGGACTAATCTACTTCACAATATTTCTTATGGGAACAAATTCGGTCAGTACTGGCACCTGAACATACTTATGGAGTGAAAAAATATCGTTAACCGGGGGTCCACTGTACATACTAGTATGGTTTACGCACCAGGGTTATTGACGTACTAGAACGCCTAAATTCTAGCGCCTTCAAATCTAGCAAGAGAAAGCTGGTAGGCCTACATATGAAATAATGGGTCTCTGTGGTCAGTGTGCGCAGTATAAAAAAAATCCTGCAGCACACAGTGCGTAATGAGAAAAAAAAAAGCTTTGACCATGTTTTTGGATTAAAACAGCGACTTTGCACTGTATTTTCGTATGGTATTTATGGTTGTATTCTAGTTTTCTTGGTCTCATTTTATAGAATGGAAGACATATTACAGAAACTGAGATGATTTTGATTGGTTTCACAATGAAAAGTACCTTGAAATTGAGCTCAAAGTAGCAGAAATGTTCGATTTTTACCAAAATTCAAAAGTAAACAAATCATGCCAAGCATCCAATACACATCAACTGGTGAGCCTGATATTCCTTCACAAGTGTGCTGATATTATTTATACCATTTCTACACTAATGCAGTAGTCTGCATAACGGTAAATATTTCATTTTTTGAGAATAAAAATTCGAAGTGGAAAGCAAAAGAAATGTAAGAGGGGCCTGGGGACATGACTAACGAACAGAGAATTTGTTATTTTAGTGCCAGGAATGTCTTTCTTGTTTAGTCTGGACCCTATTTGGAAAGTGGCATCTTCTGAAATTTGTGTGAAATTGGAAAAATTGCCAATTTCTAACCACTTTATTGGATAGTTGAAATTGGTAAATGGGTGGTTTCTTGTACTCATTCGATAGACAAAAATGGAGTTCTAGCGAAATAAATATGATTTTTGTCGACTAGTACAGAGGAACTGACTGAAAATAGGGCTCAAAGTGGGTGAAATCGCCGAGACCGCTAAATTCACGAGAGCATAATTCCGTAAGTTTTCCATCAAATTTCATACTTTTGGTGTCGTTATGATCGGGAAAAGATTCTCTATCATTTCATAAGAAAAAATAATTTTTTTTTCCGAAAAATTTTCAACCCTGAGAACGAGTTTAGGAGAGAGCCTCTCAACCCTGAAAGGGTTAGAAGTGAGTATAGGAAAGAGTAAGGTTATGAGGATAAAAAGATTAGGTGATGAAAGATTGGATATCAGATTCGAGGGAGAGAGTATGGAGGAGGTGAATGTATTCAGATATTTAGGAGTGGATGTGTCAGCAGATGGGTCTATGAAGAATGAGGTGAATCATACAAGTGATGAGGGGAAAAGGGTGAATGGTGCACTTAGGAGTGTGGTGACAAAGAACTTTGTCCGTGGAAGCAAAGAGGGGAATGTATGAGAGTGTAGTTGTACCAACAATCTTGTATGGGTGTGAAGCATGGGTGATGAATGTTGCAATGAGGAGAAGGCTGGAGGCAGTGAAGATGTCATGTCTGAGGGCAATGTGTGGTGTGAATATAATGCAGAGAATTTATAGTTTGTAAATTAGGAGAAGGTGTGGGATTACCAAAACTATTACCCAGAGGGCTGAGGAGGGGTTGTTGAAGTGGTTTGGACATGTAGAGAAAATGGAACAAAACAAAATGACTTCAAGAGTGTATAAATCTGTAGTGGAGGGAAGGCGGGGTAGGGGTCCACTTAGGAAGGGTTGGAGGGAGGGGGTAAAGGAGATTTTGTGTGTGAGGGGCTTGGACTTCCAGCAAGTGTGCATAAAGTATGTATTTGACAGGAGTGAATGGAGACAAATGGTTTTTAATACTTGACGTGCTGTTGGAGAGTGAGCAAAGTAACATTTAGGAAGGGATTCAGGGAAACCGGCAGGCCGGACTTGAGTCCTGGAGATGGGAAGTACAGTGTCTACACTCTGAAGGAGGAGTGTTAGTGTTGCAGTTTTATAACTGTAGTGTAAAGCACTCCTCTGGCAAGACAGTGATGGAGTGAATGATGATGAAAGTTTTTCTTTTTCGGGCCACCCTGCCTTGGTGGGAATCGGTCAATGTGTTATTAAAAACAATATATGCTGTATAAACATTTTAAAACATACTAAGCATGTTATGAATGGTGCAAAGGTGACATTAAAACAATATTAAAGATGAATGACACAAACCCACTACCATTATAGTATGCTCCTCACTTAGCGACGAATTCATTTACCAACATGGTCTTAAGAATGGAACTCTGTCATTAAGTGAGGAGAGGCTGTATATTTTTAAAGTTTATACAGTAGTGTAATGTATACGTATTGTAATAAACAGAATAGAGGAAATCAGCTCTAATATACATACTGTACATTATTTAGGTACGCAGACTGGTCAGAGAGCCCATCATAAGTCTAAGTCATTGGTGAGCGAGGATGTCGCTAAATGAGGATGATTAAATGTTCATGACTGAGACACTTGCGCAACACTTGGGTATCTTTACTGTGGAAACGTTTTGCCAGTGAGTGCTTTCTTCAGTCCAGTACAGAGATGAATATTGGAAGATGAGAAGGCTGAGGGACTTGATTTCCTCAAACTACTTATCTTTCAACATTCATATCTGTATCAGATTGAGGAAGCCACTTGTTGGCAAAATATTTTTAAAATAAAGATACCCAAGTGTCGCACAAGTGTCACAATCAAGTTGTTGGTTCTCTGAAGCATTTATCTACAGTTTAATGTTGTGCTCACAAGTGCAAAATACCTCAAGGTTTACAATTCCTTCCACTCCTTTTACAATGTCCTGACAAATAAACCCTGCAGCCACATATATGTGACTGCATACAAGTGGCTGCAGGGGTCGAGTCTCGGCTCCTAGCCCCAGTTCTCAACTTACCACTTGTCAGATTCACTCCCTCTTAGTCTTATATCTGCTCTTAAAGCTACATATGGAGCCAACATAACTAGGCAAGCAAAAATACTCTTTCTGTACTTCATAAACATGTTCATTAAAATATCAACATTACTTTTGAGGAGGCAGCGTACCAAACAAGTTAATCAGTTAAAAAAAACTTCCTGTTACGTAAATAACAAGACGAAGAAATCATACCTCATCTGGAAATTGGTCCTCAAAACACTCGGGAAACTCTCCATCACGAATACGCGTCATGACAGTAAGCCGTTCCATACCCGTAGAAAATGGCACCAACATCTCAAAGAAGATCAGACCCAGGGAGTATATGTCCACCTTGTAGTCATAAACTTGACCATTAATCTGCAAAACAATACAAAGTAATACATACTGTAAAGATAGTGATTAGGGCTTATATGCCTTTTTATTACCCCTTCTCCCTCTTCTCCAAGCCCCAGATACTGTTTCTTCAAAAAAATATTTTTATAATGGCTTTCTACATGAACTTTAAACCTACTGCACTTACCAGCACTCTCTTGCCAGAGGTGTGCAGATACTACAGTTCAAATGCCCCTCCAAACACAAATATCCCCACCCCGGTTAGCTGGACTAAAGTCCAGAAATTCAGGAAAACAGTTAGCTGGACTGAAGTCCAGCTAACTGTTTTCCTGAATTTCTTCAGAAATGTTACCGTGAAAGCATTCCAACAGCACATCGTCATAAAAACCACATGCCTCCACTCACTCCTATCTAACATGTTCACAAATTCCTACTGAATGTCCAAGCCCCTCGAATGCAAAAACTTTTTTTTTTTTTACCCCCTGCCTCCCACATTTCCTAGGATGACCCCTACCCTGCCTTCCCTCCAAGTCTTCCTATTTTGCCCCATTCTCTCTAAATGTCCAAACCACCTCAATAACCCCTCCTCAGTCCTCTGGATAATACTTTAGTATCCCATACCTCCTCCTTATCTCCAAACTACTAATGCTCTGCATAATTTTCACATCAAACATTGCCCTCAGACATGACATTTTCACTGGCTCCAGCCTCCTCCTCACTGCAACATTCATAACCCATGCTTCACACCCATGCAAGTTATTGGCAGTGCTATACTTTAATACATTTCCCTTTTTGCCTCCATAAGTAATGTTCTTCACCACCACCTGAGGTTCCTAACAACACTAATGGCCTAGTAAAGACCCAGATAACACTAAAATATGTGGAGACCGAGAATGATATAAATCAGCTGCAGAAATCACCCAAAAATATGCTATATTACTAAGAAGACTTGTACTACCACCACCTACCCCATTGCCAGGCAAACTGAAGCTTCTCAACATCTGCCCATTACTCATCACCTACAATTCATCTGAAACCACTGTCAATGGTCAAGGGGTTAGGGCAACGAAAGAAGATCCAGTAACCAACCAAGGACTTGTAATACTACAGGTGACAGAAGCATTACTACAAGTAAAACATCTCCCAGCCAGAAGGATGCAGCCCACACCACCCACAGCCATAACACTCACCAAACAACAACAATAATCATGGATGCTGCCACAAACATATGGATTTGAGGATATGACCATTAAAGACCCAGAAACAGCTAAACTTATCAGGATCCAGAATCAAAAAGTCATCATGTAAACTCAGAAAATGTAGGAACTTAAAACCTCCAATGACACATTAACCCGGGAAATTAAGGAACTACAAATATCCAACACACACTACCTCAGCAAGATCACAACTCTGGAACATAAACTAAACACGCTAGAACAACTAAGCAACACCCACACCTAGTTTGAGGAATCCATCAACTGCCTAAAAGATCAAGTTACCAAATAAATACCAACATCAAGAATGAAAGAGCAAGAGTGGACTTAAACCTTACCGATGTTATAACAGCTTCCAAGACCACTTCGACCAATAACAACTAGCTGACTCAATTGTAGTAAATAGCAACCTTCTCCCACCAACTATAACTCAGGAAACATGTACACAAACCACCTTACAACTTACCCAAGACCATCTTTGTCTCAACATACCTAGTGATGATATAAAGGAGTGTAAAGTCATAGGTTATCAAACTGGAAAGAAATCAGAGATACTAAAGTGCAACTCAAGCTCACAAAGAAATGACCTATTAAAAATGTCTACTAATATGAAAAGTAATGTATATGTTAATGAGTGCCTGACTAAAACAAGACAAAATCTTCTCTATAAACTAAGAAAGCTACAACATGACTGAAAAATCCACCAGAACTTTGCAAGGAATGGGAAAATTGCAGTTAAAAAGGAATCAACAAGGAGATATTTTATTTCTACTTAACATAAACTAAAAAAATTCCTAAGTGATGCTGGTCTCACTAAGTCGGAATAAAATGCAGTTTGTACCTACTTTCCACCAGTATTATTATCAAACCCAAATTTTTTTTTTATCAAATTATTCTCTATAAAACCTAATTTTCATTCCTATTTTGTTAATCTGACAGTAGTGAATTGTCAAAGTTGTTCAAACACTACCTTATAGTTTATACTCTTATTAGACACCTCAAGAGCACCATCTTGTTTGCCTTAAAAGGTACACAATTTTATTTTTTTTATTTTTATTTGTAACTCTTTTACTGTCTATCGTGTGCAGTCTACAACAGAGTTAGTGCAATAACATTCCACAGCAAGGTGCTACTGATTATAGCTTTTTTTTTTTACTGTCTATAATAGCATTAGTGCATTAACAGTTAGGTACTACTGATATATCTATTCTTAATCATTCATTATATTTCATTACTACTATATCACTATATGTAAATTATCTACAATCTACTGGAACAATATACACTTACACCATTATTGTTCAAACACCTCGTTTATTGCAGATATTAATATTACACCTTATCACCCTTCTGCAACTCATAATCATTAAATATTTAAGTCTCTATCTCTGTCTGTCTCACAGGTACACATAAATACAATTATAAAAATACAATGGTGGCCCGTTGGCCTGGTGGCTAAAGCTCCCACTTCACACACGGAGGGCCCGGGTTCGATTCCCAGCGGGTGGAAACATTTCGACACGTTTCCTTACACCTGTTGTCCTGTTCACCTAGCAGCAAATAGGTACCTGGGTGTTAGTCGACTGGTGTGGGTCGTATCCTGGGGGACAAGATTAAGGACCCCAATGGAAATAAGTTAGACAGTCCTCGATGACGCACTGACTGACTTGGGTTATCCTGGGTGGCTAACCCTCCGGGGTTAAAAATCCGAACGAAATCTTATCTTATCATATACATAGTGTAAATTACCTAGGATAACATAAAAAAAAAATCCAGACAAAGTGCTATACTGTGTTTGTAGATATAAAGCATAATAAGCATAACTGGCAAATAACATAGGCAGTTTTCACTTGTTCAGGAATCAGACGTGACAACTCTGCATCGTTTGCAGTACTTATTGTTTCATGAGCAGCTATCTGAGACAGAAAGAGAGACAAGCAGACAGAAAGACATAAACAGAGACAGAGCTAGACAGAGAGACAGATACAAACAGATAGAGAGACATGTTTATGTGCAACAATGAAAACAAATAAAGCTAAGGCAGTACATGATCATCAAGTGTCACTCCACTGCTGCACTGTCAGCAGTGGAGTGACACTCCTCTTACACGATGCTTCAAGGAGTTTCATGTGCAGTGGTACCCTGAGTTTTGTACAGCTCCCAACCAAACAATTATGTAAGTGTATTATTGTAAGTGCATTTGTAAGTGTATTTATGGGGGTCTGAAACGGAATAATCTAATTTACATTATTCCTCATGGGAATAAATTCATTCGGTAACGGCACTCGAACAGCCTTCTGGAACGAATTATGGCCGAAACTCGAGGTACCACTGTATACTCTAGCATGTCTAAAACATTGCTGGGACCTATAAATACTTTGTATATATTACTAGACAATAATATGTGACCAAGGCAGGTGAAAATGTTCACCTGTCAGTGTGTTTGTGACTATTTGAGTACTATTTCAGTACTTAATATTAGTGTCAAAAGAAAGATTGGCAATAAAATCACAAGTACAACTACAAATTGTAATTATCAGAGCAAAAATTATATAAATTAAAAAAAAAAAAAAAAAAATTAAAAAAAAAAAAAAGAATATCAGGAACATTTCTGCAAGCACCAGGACTCCATGTTGCCATCAGGTGAGCATCCAGCACCAACTCTGCGGTCTTATATCTCAGTAAGTATTCACCCTAAATTTTTTTTTGCCTATTACATGTAGAAAAATGCACTCTTTAAAAAAGTTGATTTTTTTTTTTTGTTTCAAAATATTCAGAGCGCTGGGCAAGAGAATGTAGATCTACGTTTGGACAGTTAAGGGGTTAAAGAACATTTTAACTAATGAAGTCAATTGGCACTCTTGCCAATAAAAAATAAATACAAACTTAAATAAGAATGAGCAATAAAATAACTTGTTGAAGTAAACAGATGTATCACATACACACCTGCTCTGGGCTCATGTACAACTGGGTCCCCACACGATGTGTGTGATTCTTTCCTGAAGAAAATATCAATGGTAGAGAGTCTGAGGGAGTTCTCAACTCATGTTCATCCTCTGTTATACTTGTCACCAGACCAAAGTCTCCGATCTTCACTCTACCATCCAGTGAAAAGAAGATATTGGAAGGCTAAAACGAGAAAAAAGTGAAAAACTTTAATACATATACAGTGGTACCTCGAGTTACAAACTTAATACATTCCAGAAGGCTGTTCGAGTGCCGATACCAAATGAATTTGTTCCCATAAGGAATAATGTAAATTAGATTAGTCTGTTTCAAACCCCCAAAAATACACTTACAAAAGCACTTACAAAAATACACTTACATAATTGTTTGAGTTGGGAGCTGTTAGAAACTCAAGGTACCACTGTATTACATATAAACATACAACTTCATTCCCATGTATATAATTGAGATGCAAAGTAAGATGGTATATATTGTAAAGCTTTTTTCACACTTCACTGAAAGTGCAGCATAATAAATTTATCAAATATTCATCTGAAAACCCACATACAGTGCTCCTCATGGCATTATGCCAGGTGAACGCCCCAACATAATGCCGTGATGACAATCAAAGGCCTACCATACAGGGGGATGTTTTTCGTCAGTGCATTCTGCCGGGTAGCAGCCATTAGCATGATGTCACGGCCTTCTGCCACACTTCACAGTGACTTCATTGCTCATTTGGCTGCCATGGTAAGAGGAAGTGTTGCACTGTTGTCTCTCATCTGCCCCATCTTTTGTCCAGCATTCCCTTTGGTTTTGGGGCTATACATGTTAGATTATGGGTAAAAGGAAGTCTTTAACACCTGAAACTATAGCTCAAATCATAGGGCTTCACAAAGCTGAGCACCAGACGAAAGAATTAGTGGAGAATATTAGTGTGTGTGTGAGCGCTCAGTGAGGAACTGGGTGCAGCATTTCAAGGTTGGTGGCGGTGTCGAGTTACCATCTGCCATACCTTGGCCTGACCCCTCGAAGACGACTTCTGTTCATACCTTAATTGTGTTAAAGAAGAGGTTAGAGAGTAACTCCTCCTTTAACCCCTAAACGGTTCAAACGTATATATACGTTCTTACCACTAGCGCCTCAAACATATATATACGTTTTATTTTTCCTGTCTCCAAATTTGGCATAATTGGCTTGAGATGCCTGGTCAGCATAGAATGGGTCTTAACACTCGGTGAGCACCATATTAAAAAAATCTGGGACCACTTAGTGCCCTGTGGGAGCACCAGTTAAACTGAGCGCCAGCTCAAGCAAACAGTGCAGCAAACACCGAGGATTCACTGATGTAATGTCATATTAACATTCCTCTTTTAAGAGGAAAGTGATGTTAACCCCAAGTTTAGGGTCTGTCTCTCTTTGTCTGTCTGTCTATTTGTCTCTCTATCTCTTTTTATCTGTCTCACAGGTGCACAAAAATACAATTATAGTGTATATTACCTAGGATAACCTAAAAAGTCCAAAGTGCTATACTGTGCTTGTAGATATAATGCATATGAATACCTGTTGGTTCACAGTGGCTCTCTCTGAGACAGACACAAGCAGAGAGATGGGAAGAGACAAGCAGACAGAGAGACAAGACAGAGACAGATAATCAGAGATTATGAGCTCCTCAAATGTCATCCCTTATCTCTGCACCCTCGCTGGCACCCATCAAATGTCATCCCATATCTCATCACTGCCTTCCCGGATGCTTATCACATTGCTTCGAGGGAGCTTCTACCTTCTTCCTGCTTCCTTCTTCTTCTTCTATACTCCCATGTATCCAAAACATTGCTGGGACCTATAAATACTTTGTATATATTCTTAGACAATAGTAAATGACCAAGGCAGGTGTAAATGTCCACCTGTCAATGTGTTTGTGACAATTTGAGTACAATTTCAGTACCTAATATTAGTGTCAGAACAAATATTGGTTATGAAATGCCAAGAAATACAATAAATTCTAATTATCAGAACATAAAAATTATTTTTTTTTTTTTTTTTTTTCAACAAGTCGGTCGTCTCCCACCGAGGCAGGGTGACCCAAAAAAAAAGAAAGAAAATCCCCAAAAAGAAAATACTTTCATCATCATTCAACACTTTCACCACACTCACACATTATCACTGCTTTTGCAGAGGTGCTCAGAAGCATATACGTATAGAGATACACAACATATCCCTCCAAACTGCCAATATCCCAAACCCCTCCTTTAAAGTGCAGGCATTGTACTTCCCATTTCCAGGACTCAAGTCCGACTATATGAAAATAACCGGTTTCCCTGAATCCCTTCACTAAATATTACCCTGCTCACACTCCAACAGATCGTCAGGTCCCAAGTATCATTCGTCTCCATTCACTCCTATCTAACACGCTCATGCACGCTTGCTGGAAGTCCAAGCCCCTCACCCACAAAACCTCCTTTACCCCCTCTTTCCAACCCTTTCGAGGACGACCCCTACCCCTCTTTCCTTCCCCTATAGATTTATATGCTTTCCATGTCATTCTACTTTGATCCATTCTCTCTAAATGACCAAACCACCTCAACAACCCCTCTTCTGCCCTCTGACTAATGCTTTTATTAACCCTTTGACTGTTTTCGACGTATAAATACGTCTTACGAGCCAATGTTTCTGACGTATATATACTCAATAATTCTAGCGGCTTCAAATCAAGTGGGAGAAAGCTGGTAGGCCCACATGTGAGAGAATGGGTCTGTGTGGTCAGTGTGCACCACATAAAAAAAATCCTGCAGCACACATTGCGTAATGAGAAAAAAAAAACTCTGATCGTTTTTTTGGAATAAAACGCCGACTTTGAGGTGTATTTTCGTATAGTATTTATCGTTGTATTCGCGTTTTCATGGTCTTAGGTGATAAAATGGAAAACATATTACAGAAATAGAGATGATTTTCATTACTTTTACGATGAAAACGACCTTGAAACTGAGCTCAAAGTAGCGGAAATGTTCGATTTTTACCAATGTTCAAGAGTACATAAATCACACCACACGTCCAATACACGTCAACTGGGGAGTCTAATATTCTTTCACTAGTGCACTGATATTATTTATACCATTTTTACAATAATGCAGTCGTCTGCATAACAGTAAATTTTGTATTTTTTTGTATGAATAAAAAATCAAAATAGAAAGCAATAATAATATAAGAGGGGCCTAGAGATGTGACTAATGAACAGAGCATATGTTATTTTAGTGCCACGAATGTCTACCTTGTTTATTCTGGACCCTATTTTGAAATTGGCATCTTTTTTATTTTGCGTGAAATTGGCCAAATTGCCAATTTCTGACCACCATATTGGGTAGTCCAAATTAGTAAATGGGAGGTTTCTTGTACTCAGCTGATAGATAAAATGGAGTTCTAAAGAAATAGCTATGAGTTTGGTCAACTGGAACAATGGAATTGGCTGAAAATTGGGCTCAAAGTCGGCGAAATCGCCGATACGCATATGTCGCCGAGACCGCTAACTTCGCGGGAGCATAATTCCACGAGTTTTCGACCAAATTTCGAACTTTTGGTGTCATTACAATCGGGAAAAGATTCTCTATCATTTCCTAAGAAAAAATAATTTTTTTTTTTTTTTCAAAAATTGAGCGACATAGAATGACAGTTTCAGAGAGGGGCCTGAAACAGTCAAAGGGTTAACTCCACACCTTCTCCTAATTTCCACACTCCGAATTTTCTGCATAATATTTACACCACACATTGCCCTTAGACAGGACATCTCCACTGCCTCCAACCGTCTCCTCGCTGCTGCATTTACCACCCAAGCTTCACATCCATATAAGAGTGTTGGTACTACTATACTATATAAATATAAAAATGAGAAAAAATGGTATATCGGCAATACTTCCTCAAGCAGCAGGACTCGATGTTGCCGTCAGGTGAGCATTAAGTGCCAACTTTGCAGCCTCATATCTCAGTAAGTACTGACCCAGATTGTTTTTATTTTAATCATGTTACACTTAGAAAATTTTTCTCTGTATTTCAATGAAAAAAAAAATTCTTATTTTTTTCAAAATATTCGGGGCACTGCAGGAGAGAATGTATATATACGTTTGGACTGTTTAAGGGTTAACTGTTAGGTTTTTGATTTTCGGCACGCCATTATGCCAGGGCGCTCACCCAGCATAATGCCGTGACGAGCACTGTAGGTATTGGAAACACCTGAGCAACAACACTCCATATTGTTTCTACTGTCAGGAACTTGAGGCTGTCTACTGGCACTTACATCATGAATGAATGCACTACTATTCTTCCCGTCTTGTTATAATGCAAGTCACTTGTATATTCTTAGCACACCATTAAAAGCTACACATTTTACCCACAGGTACATTTACATTTTTAACCATCCATGAAGCAAGGTATAAATTATTTTTATCACATTAGCCTGTTTCCTACCAAGTTAGAGTGACTTAAAAGAAACATTCACCATCATTCATTCCATACATATCTTGACAAAAAAAGGCATAAACATCACAATTCAAATGATCTTCCAAGCTGTAATGTGTGATGAATGGTTTGAAAAACCGACAAGTTGAAGATTGAGACACTTATGCAACATATGGGAATCTGAATAAAGATTCCCATATGTTGCATAAGTGTCTCAATCTTCAAGCTGTAACATCCCCAGCCCTCTCTTAGAGTGCAGGCACTGTGCTTCCCATTTCCAATCATTAAGTCTGGCTTATCAGCTTCCTGGAATCCCTTCATAAATATACTTTATTTACACTCCAGCACCATGTTAAAATCTTTATCACCACTCAACTGCATTCACCCTGATCTGAAAATACCTTTCTCACCGCTTATTAACCATCACTTATCTGAAGTTACCACTTCTTATCCAACTTTCTTTCCACAAAACATTCCCCAAGCAAACTTGAATATAACTGGGCTAAATGAGGTGAATTCAAAGATGTAATCATGAGTATCATAGTCTATGACATTCACACTTAATAATAATAATAAATAATAATAATAATTTTTGTAAAGATTACTAAAAAGAATAAGAAGAAAATTGTCAAAGTGGGAAGTCTGAATGTGCGTGGATGTTGTGCAAATGATAAGAAAGAGATGATTGTGGATGTTATGAATGAGAAGAAGCTGGATGTCCTGGCTTTAAGTGAAACAAAGCTGAAAGGGGTGGGAGAGTTTCAATGGAGAGGAATAAATGGGATTAGGTCAGGGGTTTCAAATAGAGCTAAAGAAGGAGTAGCAATAATGTTGAAGGATAAGCTATGGCAGGAAAAGAGGGACTATAAATGTATTAATTCAAGGATTATGTGGAGTAAAATAAAGAGTGGATGTGAAAAGTAGGTTATAGTAAGCGTGTATGCACCTGGAGAAGAGAGAAGTGTAGAGGAGAGAGATTTTGGGAAATGTTGAGTGAATCCGTGGGGAGTTTTGAATCAAGTGTGAAAGTAATAGTGGTTGGGGATTTCAATGCTAAAGTGGGTAAAAATGTTATGGAGGGAGAAGTAGGTAAATTTGGGGTGCCAGGGGTAATTGTAAATGGGGAGCCTTTAATTCAGCTATGTGTAGAAAGAGATTTGGTAATAGGTAATACATATTTTATGAAAAAGAGGATAAATAAATATACAAGGTATGATGTAGCACGTAATGAAAGTAGTTTGTTAGATTATGTATTGGTGGAAAAAAGGTTTATGGGTAGGCTCCAGGATGTACATGTTTATAGAGGGGCAACTGATATATCGGATCATTATTTAGTTGTAGCTACAGTTAGAGTAAGAGGTAGATGGGAAAAGAGGAAGGTGGCAACAACAAGTAAGAGGGAGGTGAAAGTGTATAAACTAAGGGAGGAGGAAGTTCGGGTGAGATATAAGCGACTATTGGCAGAAAGGTGGGCTAGTGCAAAGATGAGTAGTGGGGGGGTTGAAGAGGGTTGGAATAGTTTTAAAAATGCAGTATTAGAATGTGGGACAGAAGTTTGTGGTTATAGGAGGGTGGGGGCAGGAGGAAAGAGGAGTGATTGGTGGAATGATGAAGTAAAGGGTGTGATAAAAGAGAAAAAGTTAGCTCATGAGAGGTTTTTACAAAGCAGAAGTGTTATAAGAAGAGCAGAGTATATGGAGAGTAAAAGAAAGGTGAAGAGAGTGGTGAGAGAGTGCAAAAGGAGAGCAGATGATAGAGTGGGAGAGGCACTGTCAAGAAATTTTAATGAAAATAAGAAAAAATTTTGGAGTGAGTTAAACAAGTTAAGAAAGCCTAGGGAAAGTATGGATTTGTCAGTTAAAAACAGAGTAGATGGGGAGAGGGAGGTATTAGGTAGATGGCGAGAATATTTTGAGGAACTTTTAAATGTTAAGGAAGAAAGGGAGGCGGTAATTTCATGCACTGGCCAAGGAGGTATACCATCTTTTAGGAGTGAAGAAGAGCAGAATGTAAGTGTGGGGGACTACGTGAGGCATTACATAGAATGAAAGGGGGTAAAGCAGCTGGAACTGATGGGATCATGACAGAAATGTTAAAAGCAGGGGGGGATATAGTGTTGGAGTGGTTGGTACTTTTATTTAATGAATGTACGAAAGAGGGGAAGGTACCTAGGGATTGGCAGAGAGCATGTATGGTCCCTTTATATAAAGAGAAAGGGGACAAAAGAGACTGTAAAAATTACAGAGGAATAAGTTTACTGAGTATACCAGGAAAAGTGTACGGTAGGGTTATAATTGAAAGAATCAGAGGTAAGACAGAATGTAGGATCACGGATGAGCAAGGAGGTTTCAGAGTGGGTAGGGGATGTGTAGATCAAGTGTTTACATTGAAGCTTATATGTGAACAGTATTTAGATAAAGGTAGGGAAGTTTTTATTGCATTTATGGATTTAGAAAAGGCATATGATAGTGGATAGAGGAGCAATGTGGCAGAGGTTGCAAGTATATGGAATAGGTGGTAAGTTACTAAATGCTGTAAAGAGTTTTTATGAGGATAGTGAGGCTCAGGTTAGGGTGTGTAGAAGAGAGGGAGACTACTTCTCGGTAAAAGTAGGTCTTAGACAGGGATGTGTAATGTCACCATGGTTGTTTAATATATTTATAGATGGGGCTGTAAAAGAAGTAAATGCTAGGGTGTTCGGGAGAGGGGTGGGATTAAATTATGGGGAATCAAATTCAAAATGGGAATTGACACAGTTACTTTTTGCTGATGATACTGTGCTTATGGGAGATTCTATAGAAAAATTGCAAAGGTTAGTGGATGAGTTTGGGAATGTGTGTAAAGGTAGAAAGTTGAAAGTGAACATAGAAAAGAGTAAGGTAATGAGGGTATCAAATGATTTAGATGAAGAAAAATTGGATATCAAATTGGGGAGGAGGAGTATGGAAGAAGTGAATGTTTTCAGATACTTGGGAGATGACGTGTCGGCGGATGGATTTATGAAGGATGAGGTTAATCATAGAATTGATGAGGGAAAAAAGGTGAGTGGTGCGTTGAGGTATATGTGGAGTCAAAAAACGTTATCTATTGAGGCAAAGAAGGGAATGTATGAAAGTATAGTAGTACCAACACTCTTATATGGGTGTGAAGCTTGGGTGGTAAATGCAGCAGCGAGGAGACGGTTGGAGGCAGTGGAGATGTCCTGTCTAAGGGCAATGTGTGGTGTAAATATTATGTAGAAAATTCGGAGTGTGGAAATTAGGAAAAGGTGTGGAGTTAATAAAAGTATTAGTCAGAGGGCAGAAGAGGGGTTATTGAGGTGGTTTGGTCACTTAGAGAGAATGGATCAAAGTAGAATGACATGGAAAGCACATAAATCTATAAGGGAAGGAAGGCGAGGTAGGGGTCGTCCTCGAAAGGGTTGGAGAGAGGGGGTAAAGGAGGTTTTGTGGGCGAGGGGCTGGGACTTCCAGCAAGCGTGCGTGAGCGTGTTAGATAGGAGTGAATGGAGACGAATGGTACTTGGGACCTGACGATCTGTTGGAGTGTGAGCAGGGTAATATTTAGTGAAGGGATTCAGGGAAACCGGTTATTTTCATATAGTCGGACTTGAGTCCTGGAAATGGGAAGTACAATGCCTGCACTTTAAAGGAGGGGTTTGGGATATTGGCAGTTTGGAGGGATATGTTGTGTATCTTTATACGTATATGCTTCTAAACTGTTGAATTCTAAGCACCTCTGCAAAAACAGTGGTAATGTGTGAGTGTGGTGAAAGTGTTGAATGATGATGAAAGCATTTTCTTTTTGGGGATTTTCTTTCTTTTTTTTGGTCACTCTGCCTCGGTGGGAGACGGCTGACTCGTTGAAAAAAAAAAAAAAAATAAGAGTGGGAGAGGCACTATCAAGAAATTTTGATGAAAATATGAAAAGATTTTGGAGTGAGATGAACAAGTTAAGAAAGCCTAGGGAATGAATGAATTTGTCAGTTAAAAACAGAGTAGGGAAGTTAGTAGATGAGGAACTGGAGGTTTTGGGGAGATGGTGGGGATATTTTGAAGAACTTTTAAATGTCGATGAAGAAAGGGAGACGGTAATTTCATGCACTGGTCAGGGAGGTGTAACATCTTTTATGAGTGAAGAAGAGCAGGATGAGTGTGGGGGAGGTGCGTGAGGCATTACGTAAAATGAAAGGGGGTAAAGCAGCTGGAACTGACGGGATCATGACAGAAATGTTAAAGGCAGGGGGGCATATAGTGATGGAGTGGTTTGTATTTTTGTTCAATAAATGTATGAAAGAGAGGAAGGTACCTAGGGATTGGCAGAGAGCATGCATAGTTCCTTTAAATAGAGGGAAGGGGGACAAAAGAGATTGTAAAAATTATAGGGGAATAAGTTTACTGAGTTTTAGGTAGTAGGTTGATAGACAGCAACCACCCAGGGAGGTACTGCCGTCCTGCCAAGTGAGCGTAAAATGAAAGCCTGTAATTGTTTTACATGATGGTAGGATTGCTGGTGTCTTTTGTCTGTCTCAGGTACAGGTACGACTTGCTACTTCTACTTACACTTAGGTCACACTACACATACATGTACAAGCATATACCTATATACATACATACCCCTCTGGGTTTTCTTCTATTTTCTTTCTAGTTCTTGTTCTTGTTTATTTCCTCTTATCTCCATGGGGAAGTGGAACAGAATTCTACCTCCGTAAGCCATGCATGTCGTAGGAGGCGACTAAAATGCCAGAAGCAAAGGGCTAGTAACCCCTTCTCCTGTATATATTACTAAATGTGAACATCAAAATGGTATACAATACCGACAGGTTGTTAGGTAAGACACATATGCAACAGTTAGACAACTTTATTCCGACAGTATTTAAATCTCCGCACTGTCGCTTGATCTTCAGATAGTTCCTGACTATGGAACTGAACTTCTCCAGGCCGAGGGACTGACAACCTCAAATTCTACGACTACAAGGGTGATGGACTGATTACATCGTCTTCACATCTCTACTGTTCCTGCCTATTTTCTGTATTCGACTGAAGAAGCCTACTGTGTAGGCGAAACGTTTCGGAATAAAGTTGTCTAACTGTTGCATATGTGTCTTACCTAACATTACTAAATGTAAAAGGAGAAACTTTCGTTTTTCCTTTTGGGCCACCCCGCCTCGGTGGAATACGGCCGGTGTGTTGAAAGAAAGAAGTTTACTGAGTTTTAGGTAGTAGGTTGATAGACAGCAACCACCCAGGGAGGCACTACCGTCCTGCCAAGTGAGTGTAAAACGAAAGCCTGTAATTGTTTAACATGATGGTAGGATTGCTGGTCTCTTTTGTCTGTCTCATAAATATGCAAGATTACAGGTACGTCTTGCTACTTCTACTTACACTTACGTCACACTACACATTTTTTTTTTTTTTTTTTTTATCACACCGGCCGATTCCCACCAAGGCAGGGTGGCCCGAAAAAGAAAAACTTTCACCATCATTCACTCCATCACTGTCTTGCCAGAAGGGTGCTTTACACTACAGTTTTTAAACTGCAACATTAACACCCCTCCTTCAGAGTGCAGGCACTGTACTTCCCATCTCCAGGACTCAAGTCCGGCCTGCCGGTTTCCCTGAATCCCTTCATAAATGTTACTTTGCTCACACTCCAACAGCACGTCAAGTATTAAAAACCATTTGTCTCCATTCACTCCTATCAAACACGCTCACGCATGCCTGCTGGAAGTCCAAGCCCCTCGCACACAAAACCTCCTTTACCCCCTCCCTCCAACCCTTCCTAGGCCGACCCCTACCCCGCCTTCCTTCCACTACAGACTGATACACTCTTGAAGTCATTCTGTTTCGCTCCATTCTCTCTACATGTCCGAACCACCTCAACAACCCTTCCTCAGCCCTCTGGACAACAGTTTTGGTAATCCCGCACCTCCTCCTAACTTCCAAACTACGAATTCTCTGCATTATATTCACACCACACATTGCCCTCAGACATGACATCTCCACTGCCTCCAGCCTTCTCCTCGCTGCAACATTCATCACCCACGCTTCACACCCATATAAGAGCGTTGGTAAAACTATACTCTCATACATTCCCCTCTTTGCCTCCAAGGACAAAGTTCTTTGTTTCCACAGACTCCTAAGTGCACCACTCACTCTTTTTCCCTCATCAATTCTATGATTCACCTCATCTTTCATAGACCCATCCGCTGACACGTCCACTCCCAAATATCTGAATACGTTCACCTCCTCCATACTCTCTCCCTCCAATCTGATATTCAATCTTTCATCACCTAATCTTTTTGTTATCCTCATAACCTTACTCTTTCCTGTATTCACCTTTAATTTTCTTCTTTTGCACACCCTACCAAATTCATCCACCAATCTCTGCAACTTCTCTTCAGAATCTCCCAAGAGCACAGTGTCATCAGCAAAGAGCAGCTGTGACAACTCCCACTTTGTGTGTGATTCTTTATCTTTTAACTCCACGCCTCTTGCCAAAACCCTCGCATTTACTTCTCTTACAACCCCATCTATAAATATATTAAACAACCACGGTGACATCACACATCCTTGTCTAAGGCCTACTTTTACTGGGAAAAAATTTCCCTCTTTCCTACATACTCTAACTTGAGCCTCACTATCCTCGTAAAAACTCTTCACTGCTTTCAGTAACCTACCTCCTACACCATACACTTGCAACATCTGCCACATTGCCCCCTATCCACCCTGTCATACGCCTTTTCCAAATCCATAAATGCCACAAAGACCTCTTTAGCCTTATCTAAATACTGTTCACTTATATGTTTCACTGTAAACACCTGGTCCACACACCCCCTACCTTTCCTAAAGCCTCCTTGTTCATCTGCTATCCTATTCTCCGTCTTACTCTTAATTCTTTCAATTATAACTCTACCATACACTTTACCAGGTACACTCAACAGACTTATCCCCCTATAATTTTTGCACTCTCTTTTATCCCCTTTGCCTTTATACAAAGGAACTATGCATGCTCTCTGCCAATCCCTAGGTACCTTACCCTCTTCCATACATTTATTAAATAATTGCACCAACCACTCCAAAACTATATCCCACCTGCTTTTAACATTTCTATCTTTATCCCATCAATCCCGGCTGCCTTACCCCCTTTCATTTTACCTACTGCCTCACAAACTTCCCCCACACTCACAACTGGCTCTTCCTCACTCCTACAAGATGTTATTCCTCCTTGCCCTATACACGAAATCACAGCTTCCCTATCTTCATCAACATTTAACAATTCCTCAAAATATTCCTTCCATCTTCCCAATACCTCTAACTCTCCATTTAATAACTCTCCTCTCCTATTTTTAACTGACAAATCCATTTGTTCTCTAGGCTTTCTTAACTTGTTAATCTCACTCCAAAACTTTTTCTTATTTTCAACAAAATTTGTTGATAACATCTCACCCACTCTCTCATTTGCTCTCTTTTTACATTGCTTCACCACTCTCTTAGCTTCTCTCTTTTTCTCCATATACTCTTCCCTCCTTGCATCACTTCTACTTTGTAAAAACTTCTCATATGCTAACTTTTTCTCCCTTACTACTCTCTTTACATCATCATTCCACCAATCGCTCCTCTTCCCTCCTGCACCCACTTTCCTGTAACCACAAACTTCTGCTGAACACTCTAACACTACATTTTTAAACCTACCCCATACCTCTTCGACCCCATTGCCTATGCTCTCATTAGCCCATCTATCCTCCAATAGCTGTTTATATCTTACCCTAACTGCCTCCTCTTTTAGTTTATAAACCTTCACCTCTCTCTTCCCTGATGCTTCTATTCTCCTTGTATCCCATCTACCTTTTACTCTCAGTATAGCTACAACTAGAAAGTGATCTGATATATCTGTGGCCCCTCTATAAACATGTACATCCTGAAGTCTACTCAACAGTCTTTTATCTACCAATACATAATCCAACAAACTACTGTCATTTCGCCCTACATCATATCGTGTATACTTATTTATCCTCTTTTTCTTAAAATATGTATTACCTATAACTAAACCCCTTTCTATACAAAGTTCAATCAAAGGGCTCCCATTATCATTTACACCTGGCACCCCAAACTTACCTACCACACCCTCTCTAAAGTTTCTCCTACTTTAGCATTCAAGTCCCCTACCACAATTACTCTCTCACTTGGTTCAAAGGCTCCTATACATTCACTTAACATCTCCAAAATCTCTCTCTCTCCTCTGCATTCCTCTCTTCTCCAGGTGCATACACGCTTATTATGACCCACTTCTCGCATCCAACCTTTACTTTAATCCACATAATTCTTGAATTTACACATTCATATTCTCTTTTCTCCTTCCATAACTGATCATTTAACATTACTGCTACCCTTCCTTTGCTCTAACTCTCTCAGATACTCCAGATTTAATCCCATTTATTTCCCCCCACTGAAACTCTCCTACCCCCTTCAGCTTTGTTTCGCTTAGGGCCAGGACATCCAACTTCTTTTCATTCATAACATCAGCAATCATCTGTTTCTTGTCATCCGCACTACATCCACGCACATTTAAGCAACCCAGTTTTATAAAGTTTTTCTTCTTCTCTTTTTTAGTAATTGTATACAGGAGAAGGGGTTACTAGCCCATTGCTCCCGGCATTTTAGTCGCCTCATACGACACGCATGGCTTACGGAGGAAAGATTCTTTTCCACTTCCCCATGGACAATAGAAGAAATAAAAAGAACAAGAGCTATTTAGAAAAAAGAGAAAAACCTAGATGTATGTATATATATATATGCATGTGCGTGTCTGTGAAGTGTGACCAAAGTGTAAGTAGGAGTAGCAAGATATCCCTGTTATCTTAGCGTGTTTATGAGACAGAAAAAGAAACCAGCAATCCTACCATCATGCAAAACAGTTACAGGTTTTTGTTTCACAGTCATCTGGCAGGACGGTAGTACTTCCCTGGGTGGTTGCTGTCTACCAACCTACTACCTATGCACACTACACATATACAAGCATATATATACATATACAAGCATATATATACACACCCTTTTGGGTTTTCTTCTATTTTCTTTCTAGTTCTTTTTTTTTTTTTTTCAACAAGTCGGCCGTCTCCCACCGAGGCAGGGTGACCCAAAAAAGAAAGAAAATCCCCAAAAAGAAAATAATTTCATCATCATTCAACACGTTCACCACACTCGCACATTATCACTGTTTTTGCAGAGGTGCTCAGAATACAACAGTTTAGAAGCATACACATATAAAGATACACAACATATCCCTCCAAACTGCCAATATCCCAAACCCCTCCTTTAAAGTGCAGGCATTGTACTTCCCATTTCCAGGACTCAAGTCCGACTATATGAAAATAACCGGTTTCCCTGAATCCCTTCACTAAATATTACCCTGCTCACACTCCAACAGATCGTCAGGTCCCAAGTACCATTCATCTCCATTCACTCCTATCTAACATGCTCACACATGCTTGCTGGAAGTCCAAGCCCCTTGCCCACAAAACCTCCTTTACCCCCTCTCTCCAACCCTTTCGAGGACGACCCCTACCCCGCCTTCCTTCCCCTATAGATTTATATGCTTTCCATGTCATTCTACTTTGATCCATTCTCTCTAAATGACCAAACCACCTCAACAACCCCTCTTCTGCCCTCTGACTAATACTTTTATTAACTCCACACCTTTTCCTAATTTCCACACTCCGAATTTTCTGCATAATATTTACACCACAAATTGCCCTTAAACAGGACATCTCCACTGCCTCCAACCGTCTCCTCGCTGCTGCATTTACCACCCAAGCTTCCCACCCATATAAGAGTGTTGGTACTACTATACTTTCATACATTCCTTCTTTGCCTCCATAGATAACATTTTTTGACTCCACATATACCTCAATGCACCACTCACCTTTTTTCCCTCATCAATTCTATGATTAACCTCATCCTTCATAAATCCATCCGCCGACACGTCAACTCCCAAGTATCTGAAAACCTTCACTTCTTCCATACTCCTCCTCCCCAATTTGATATCCAATTTTTCTTTATCTAAATCATTTGATACCCTCATCACCTTACTCTTTTCTATGTTCACTTTCAACTTTCTACCTTTACACACATTCCCAAACTCATCCACTAACCTTTGCAATTTTTCTTTAGAATCTCCCATAAGCACAGTATCATCAGCAAAAAGTAACTGTGTCAATTCCATTTTGAATTTGATTCCCCAAAATTTAATCCCACCCTCTCTCCGAACACCCTAGCATTTACTTCCTTTACAACCCCATCTATAAATATATTAAACAACCATGGTGACATTACACATCCCTGTCTAAGACCTACTTTTGCCGGGAAGTAGTCTCCCTCTCTTCTACACACCCTAACCTGAGCCTCACTATCCTCATAAAAACTCTTTACAGCATTTAATAACTTACCACCTATTCCATATACTTGCAACATCTGCCACATTGCTCCTCTATCCACTCTATCATATGCCTTTTCTAAATCCATAAATGCAAAAAAACTTCCCTACCTTTATCTAAATACTGTTCACATATATGCTTCAATGTAAACACTTGATCTACACATCCCTACCCACTCTGAAACCTCCTTGCTCATCCGCAATCCTACATTCTGTCTTACCTCTAATTCTTTCAATTATAACCCTACCGTACACTTTTCCTGGTTTACTCAGTAAACTTATTCCTCTATAATTTTTACAGTCTCTTTTGTCCCCTTTCCCTTTATATAAAGGGACTATACATGCTCTCTGCCAATCCCTAGGTACCTTCCCTCTTTCATACATTTATTAAACAAAAGTACCAACCCTACAACACTATATCCCCCCCTGCTTTTAAATTTCTGTCATGATCCCATCAGTTCCAGCTGCTTTACCCCCTTTCATTTTATGTAATGCCTCGCATACCTCCCCCACACTTACATTCTGCTTTCTTCACTCCTAAAAGATGGTATACCTCCCTGACCAGTGCATGAAATTACTGCCTCTGTTTCTTCCTTAACATTTAAAAGTTCCTCAAATATTCTCGCCATCTACCTAATACCTCCATCTCCCCATCTACACACTCCCTACTCTGTTTTTAACTGACAAATCCATACTTTCCTAGGCTTTCTTAAACTTGTTTAACTCACTCCAAATTTTTTTCTCTTATTTTCATTAAAATTTCTTGACAGTGCCTCTCCCACTCTATCATCTGCTCTCCTTTTGCACTCTCTCACCATCTCTTTACCTTTCTTTTACTCTCATATACTCTGCTCTTCTTATAACACTTCTGCTTTGTAAAAAACCTCTCATAAGCTAACTTTTTCTCTTTTATCACACCCTTTACTTCATTCATTCCACCAATCACTCCTCTTTCCTCCTGCCCCACCCTCCTATAACCACAAACTTCTGTCCCACATTCTAATACTGCATTTTTAAAACTATTCCAACCCTCTTCAACCCCCCACTACTCATCTTTGCACTAGCCCACCTTTCTGCCAATAGTCGCTTATATCTCACCCGAAACTTCCTCCTCCCTTAGTTTATACACTTTCACCTCCCTCTTACTTGGTGTTGCCACCTTCCTCTTTTCCCGTCTACCTCTTACTCTAACAGTAGCTACAACTAAATAATGATCCGATATTATCAGTTGCCCCTCTATAAACATGTACATCCTGGAGCCTACCCATCAACCTTTTATCCACCAATACATAATCTAATAAACTACTTTCATTACGTGCTACATCATACCTTGTATATTTATTTATCCTCTTTTTCATAAAATATGTATTACTTATTACCAAATCTCTTTCTACACATAGCTCAATTAAGGCTCCCCATTTACATTTACCCTGGCACCCCAAATTTACCTACTACTCCCTCCATAACATTTTTACCCACTTCAGCATTGAAATCCCCAACCACCATTACTCTCACACTTGATTCAAAACTCCCACGCATTCACTCATCATTTCCCAAAATCTCTCTCTCTCCTCTACACTTCTCTCTTCTCAGGTGCATACACGCTTATTATAACCCACTTTTCACATCCAATCTTTATTTTACTCCACATAATCCTTGAATTAATACATTTATAGTCCCTCTTTTCCTGCCATAGCTTATCCTTCAACATTATTGCTACTCCTTCTTTAGCTCTATTTGAAACCCCTGACCTAATCCCATTTATTCCTCTCCACTGAAACTCTCCCACCCCCGCTTTGTTTCACTTAAAGCCAGGACATCCAGCTTCTTCTCATTCATAACATCCACAATCATCTCTTTCTTATCATCTGCACAACATCCACGCACATTCAGACTTCCCACTTAGACAATTTTCTTCTTATTCTTTTTAGTAATCTTTACAGGAAAAGGGGTTACTAGCCCATTGTTCCCGGCATTTTAGTTGACTTTTACAACACGCATGGCTTACGGAGGAAAGATTCTTATTCCACTTCCCCATGGATATAAAAGGAAAAGTAATAAGACCAAGAACTATTAAGATAAAATCAAAGAAAACTCAGATGAGTGTGTATAAATAAATGTGTACATGTATGTGTAGTGTGACCTAAGTGTAAGTAGAAGTAGCAAGACATACCTGTAATCTTGCATATTTATGAGACAGACAAAAGACATCAGCAATCCTACCATCATGTAAAACAATCACAGGCTTTCGTTTTACACTCACTTGGCATGACGGTAGTACCTCCCTGGGTGGTTGCTGTCTACCAACCTACTACCTTGTTCTTGTTTATTTCCTCTTGTCTGCATGGGGAAGTGGAACAGAATTCTTCCTCCTTAAGCCATGCGTGTTGTAAGAGGCGACTAAAATGCCGGGAGCAAGGGCCTAGTAACCCCTTCTCCTGTATAAATTACTAAATTTAAAAAAAACTTTCATCTTTCTTTTTGGGCCACCCTGCCTTGGTGGGATACGGCTGGTTTCTTGAAAAAAAAAAAAAAGTTTACCGAGTATACCAGGAAAAGTGTACAGTAGGGTTATTATTAAAAGAATAAGCGGTAAGACAGAGTAGGATTGAGGATGAGCAAGGATGCTTTAGAGTGGATAGGGGATGTGTAGATCAAGTGTTTACATTGAAGCATATAAGTGAGCAGTATTTAGATAAAGGTAGGGAAGTTTTTATTGCATTTATGGATTTAGAAAAGGCATATGATAGAGTGGATAGGGGAGCAATGTGGCAGATGTTGCAAGTATATGGAATAGGTAGTAAGTTACTAAATGCTGTAAAGAGTTTTTATGAGGATAGTGAGGCCCAGGTTAGGATGTGTAGAAGAGAGGGAGATTACTTCCCGGTAAAACTAAGTCTTATTCAGGGATGTATAATGTCACCATGGTTGTTTAATCTATTTATAGATGGGGTTGTAAAAGAAGTACAGTGGACCCTCCGTTTTCGTTGATCTCCATTATTGCCGATTTCTGTTTTGGCCGACTTGTTTTTTGTCAATTTTTTGGTTCTATTTTCTTTGATTACCTCTGTTTTCGTTGTCCGTACAGAACCTGTCCAATGCCCAGCGTGCAGACAAAGCTGCCTCCCACACCATTCTCAGCCAGTGTAGCGTTGTTTCTCAGTGAGTGAACATATCCTCCCAGGTCATTACGAAACATTTCATAATAATCGATTGTTTTTGCCACTTGTTTATTGTGTGACTGCTAAATAAGCCACCATGGGCCCAAAGAAAGCTTCTAGTGCAAGCCCTTTGGTAAAGAATGTGGGAAACATGATATAATTCAAGAAAAAGTTTGTAGAAAAATACAAAAATGATGGTGGTAGAGGGTGGTAGTGGTTGTGATGGTGGTAGAGGGTGCCTTCTTCAGTGATTCAGCAATTCTACTAACTCCTCCAATATTGTTGGAGTTATATAGGGCTACAGAAAACACCGCCGCCTCAGCTGCAGCCTTCACCAACATGATGTACTGCTTATGCTCACAGTGGCCCTTATACACCCAACAACAATAACAGAACACCTGTCATTACATACATAATGACTTATTCATTCTAAAGTATATGTCATGTTTCTACATTATTATTGTTTATTATGTCATATTAGTTGAATTGTGATAGATAAATAAGCCGTAGAGTTGATATTAGTGTCATATTCTCCAACAATAAACTCGCCTCCCTCTCCACCTCCACTCGGTCCGCCATACACCAACAAGTCTTTTCAATAAAGGCAAGTGTGATGTTAAATGTTCATTTATACATTTTATTAGTGCTTTATATTTATTTGTCATTCTTTTCTGCATATTAATCTATATTTAAGCTAGGGAAGTGGCTAGGGAAGTGACCCCTGATAATGACTTGGTACCTCGAGTCTTTATGGAGGGGGATTCCCCTTCCAAACAATAACCTCTCTTCCCTCTCTCCTCCTCCCTGTCTTCCATCCATCAACAACAGCCTTCAATAAAGGTATATGTCATGTGTAAGGTTCATTCTTTTGTGCATGTAAATCTATCTTTAAGGTAAAAAAAATTTTTACTGATACTTCTTGATGTCAGGAATGTATTAATTCCATTTACATTATTTCTTATGGGGAAAATAGTTTCGGTTTTGGCCGATGGCTCTGAACCGGATTAAACACGAAAACCGAGGGTCCACTGTAAATGCTTGGGTGTTGAGGAGAGGGGTGGGATTAAATTATGGGAAATCAAATACAAAATGGGAGTTGACAGTTACTTTTTGATGATGATACTGTGCTTATGGGAGATTCTAAAGAAAAGTTGCAGAGGTTAGTGGACGAGTTTGGGAGAGCGTGTAAAGGTAGCAAGTTGAAAGTGAACATAGATAAGAGTAAGGTGAAGGTATCAAATGATTTACATAAAGAAAAATTGGATATCACTTTGGAGAGAGGAAGAATGGAAGAAGTGAATGTTTTCAGATATTTGGAAGTTGACGTGTCAGTGGATAGGTTTATGAAGGATGAGGTTAACCATAGAATTGATGAAGGAAAAGAAGCAATGAGGTATATGTGGAGACAAAAAAATGTTAACTATGGAGGCAAAGAAGGGAATGTATGAAAATATAGTGGTACCAGCACTCTTATATGGATGTGAAGCTTGGGTTGTAAATGCTGCAGCGAGTAGGTGGTTGGAGGCAGTGGAGATGACGTGTCTAAGAGCAATGTGTGATGTAAATATTATGCAGAGAATTTGGAGTGTGGAAATTAGGAGGTGTGGAGCTAATAAAAGTATTAGTCAGAAGGCTGAAGAGGTGTTGTTGAGGTGGTTTGGTCATTTAGAGAGAATGGATCAAAGTGGAATGACATGGAGAGCGTATAAATCTGTAGGGGAAGGAAGGCGGGGTAGGGGTCGTCCTCAAAAAAGTTGGAGGAATGGGGTAAAGGAAGTTTTGTGGGCGAGGGGTTTGGACCTCCAGCAAGCATGCGTGAACGTATTAGATAGGAGTGAATGGAGACGAATGGTTTTTGGGACCTGACGAGCTGTTGGAGTGTGAGCACGGTAATATTTAGTGAAGGGATTCAGGAAAATTGGTTATTTTTATATAGCTGGACT
Source organism: Cherax quadricarinatus (assembly GCF_026875155.1). Taxonomy (NCBI): domain Eukaryota; kingdom Metazoa; phylum Arthropoda; class Malacostraca; order Decapoda; family Parastacidae; genus Cherax; species Cherax quadricarinatus. The sequence goes on from NC_069410.1 coordinate 57,418,937, forward strand.
TGAGTACTGGAAATGGGAAGTACAATGCCTGCACTTTAAAGGAGGGGTTTGGGATATTGGCAGTTTGGAGGGATATGTTATATATCTTTATATATGATTCTAAACTGTTATATCTGGGCACCTCTGCAAAAACAGTGATTATGAATGAATGAGGTGAAAGTGTTGAATGATGATGAAAGTATTTTCTTTTTGGGGATTTTCTTTCTTTTTGGGTCACCCTGCCTCGGTGGGAGACAGCTGATTTAAAAAAAAAAAAAATCTACATGTACAAGGTATATAGGCTTAGCTGACATTAATGACATACTACTACTATACAGAAAGCCCCCTTGTTATGCAGAGCATTTCGGGCAAATTAGGTCATTTGTCCCAGGATGTGACCCACACCAGTTGACTAACACCCAGGTACCCATTTTACTGATGGGTGAACAGGGACAACCGGTGTAAGGAAACATGCCCAATGTTTTCCCCTCTTGCTGGGAATTGATCCCAGACCCTCTGCGTGTGAAGCAAGAGCTTTGCCTACCAGGCCACGAGCCACCTCATCCTAAACTATGACTAAAATCTTTACATTCAGAATAAAATCATTCATCACTTCTTTTTCTGCAATGAGCTTTACGATTTTATGAAACAATATTTAAAATAACATGACAATTCAAATGCACATCATAAATCACCACAAAAATAAGCACTTTTTTTTTTCTTTTAATGCACCAACCATCTCTCACCAAGGCAGGGTGACCCAAAAACAGAAAGAAACACTTTCACCATCATTCACACATAATCAGTGCCTTTGCAGAAGCACTCAGATATGACAGTTCTTTTTACATGTACTAATGTATATAGGAGAAGGGGTTACTAGCCCCTTACTTCCAGCATTTTAAACCATACCCCCGGCCGGGATTGAACCCGCAGTCATAGAGTCTCAAAACTCCAGCCCGTATGGTTTGTTTGCAATCGTGTCATTACGATTTCTTGAGTCTTCCAGCATTTTAGTCGCCTTTTACGACATGCACAACTTAGAGGAAATATTCTTTTCCACTTCCTTGTGGAGATAAAAATAAAATAACAACAAGAACTATTAGAAAACAGAAGAAAACTCAGATGGGTATGTAAACTTATTCATGTTCATGTATGTGTAGTGTGAGCTAAATGTAAGTAGAAGTAGCAAGATGTACCTGTTAACAAAAATAATTACATTCTAACAAAATATGAATAACATTTCTTTACATTATTTACACAGGACATGTTCATTACATTTACCATTCAGTTATCTGACTTAAGAAAAGTTGGTTTGATGGAAAGAAAACAAAAATACTGGTTGACCACATCAATTATTTCTAGTCTAACTCTTTTTTGTTAAATAAGCTCATTACATCTCATGTCTGTGATTATTTCTATATCAATCAAAATATACCCCAATCAAAAACAAAGGAGAAATAACGAATGTTGTAACTACTACTAACATCCAGTATGCACATTCTTCTTTCAACAAACTGGCTATATCCCTCTGAAGCAGGGTGGTCCAAAAAGAAAAAAAAAATCTCTAACTTTAGTAATATATACAGGAGAAGGGGTTACTAGCCCCTTGCTCCTGGCATGTTAGTCGCCTCTTACAACACACATGGCTTACGGAGGAAGAATTCTGCTTCACTTCCCCATGGAGGTAAAAGAAAATGCAAGAAAAAGAACTAGTAAGGAAATAGAAGAAAACCCAGAGGGATGTGTGTGTATATATATATGCTTGTACATGTATGTGTAGTGTGACCTAAGTGTAAGTGGAAGTAGAAGTAGCAAGATGTACCTGAAACCTTGCATGTTTATGAGACAGAAAAAAGACACCAGCAATCCTACCATCACATAAAACAATTACAGGTTTCCATTTTACACTCACTTGGCAGGATAGTAGTACCTCACATGTACATGTTCACAAGAATATCTTCACAACTACATGTCATAAGTGCACTCCTGAAAGAAATAACATTGTGTATTTTTTTAAGATAGTGTAAAGAAACACTAAGTCCAATGATGGAGATTTACTTGGCTATTTCAGTCACTATTCAATACTGACATCAGGACCATGAATGGATGTAGTTATAAGTACTGTCCTAGTTTGTGAACAATGAATGGGTAATCTGACTGTCCTGATGAATAAATGAAAATAATTCTAACCCACATTCTGTAAAATAACAAAAGTGACTTCTATCAATTAGCTCATACTATACTATTTTCTGTACCTGATATTTTGTGTGCTGTTTATGGGTGAACTGCTCATTAACCCCCATGTATTTTTCATACTGGACAGTTAACATGTATTTAAAAAGAGTTGGTATAATACAAAAAGTACTACTCAGAGGGCTGAAAAGGGGGCTATTGAGGAGGTTTGATAATTTAGAGAGGCTGGAGCAAAATAGAATGACTTAGAGGGTGTATAAATCTAATGGAGGAGAGGAGGGGTAGGGGTCATCCTAGGAAAGGATGGAGGGAGGGGGTAAAAGAGGGTTTGTGTGCAAGGGGCCTAGATATGCAGCAGGCATGTGTGAGCATATTAAATAGGAGCGAATGGAGACAAGTGGTTTGTGGAACCTGACGATCTGTTGGAGTGTGAGCAGGGTAATATTTTGTGAAGAGATTCAGGGAAACCGGTTAGCCGGACTCGAGTCCTTGACGTGAGAAGTACAATGCCTGTGCCTTAAAGGAGGGATTTGAGATGACATCTAAACTGTCATATCTAGGCACCTCTGCAAAGACAGTGATTATGTCTGAATGATGGTGAGTGTTTCTTTCTTGGGTCACCCTGCTTCAGTGGGAGAAGGCTGGCATGTTGAAAAAAAAAATTAAATGTAATTGGTAAGAATAATAATAAAAGTGTGTAGATTTACCTTGAGGTCCCGATGCATGAGATGATTGTCATGTACATATTCTACAGCACAGACAATATCGTTAAACATCTTAAATAAAGCTTCTTGTTCACGCTTCTGGTTCTGTAGCAACCAGTCTTTCAAACTCTCTTTCTGACAGAGTTCCATTTGAATATACAGGAATGATCTGGGACATTGTGACTTAATTTCCTCCTTACTTTGTGAAGGCACTTTTTCCAAGCTCCTCTCTAAGCTCAATGTTCGAGGTCTCACTCCACTCTCACTAATAGTGTTGCACACTGGATAGCTCTGCACACGATTCCTGTTCATGACTTTTGGTTGTCTAACAGAGCAATCGTCACTTTTACTGTGACTACTAAAATGCTGACTAGAACTGCCTGTATTATTTTGGGTGCTAAGTAAGGACAAATTATTCTTACTTTCACAACCAGAGTCTTGAAAGACAACTGAGTCACTAACACTATTCTCAACTTGTTCTTGAATTTCACTGTTAATATTTTCACTATGATTGTTATTAACTGAAAAATTAATTTTGTCAATTATTTCCTTTCTCCTGTCTTTCACTTTTTGTTTTCTGTTTGATGATTCAAAAACTTCAACAGATTCATTCACTCCATACCCACTATGTATATTTAAGGAATTTTTTGAGGTATTGTGCGAGTTTTCAAAAACAACATCAAAGGAATCATCCTGTGTCACACAGTCATATGATGCCCCAGCATCACAAGATTCATCATCATTTACGTTGCCAGAGTATGAGCCACTCTCACTGCTGTGGTCCTCAGTGCCACCTGCAACACTGCTGTGGTCCTCAGTGCCACCTGCAACACTGCTGAGTGGAGCCCCTATAAATCTGTCTACAGCCCAGGCAAGTGAATCTTCAGGCTTCTTTCTTGCTGAACTTACTGGTGTCACTCTATTATGAGACTCTTCAGTAGCAGGGGTGAGCAGAGTTGTAGACATGACATCACTGTGGGGGAAGAAATTGATAGAACTGAATGACGAAAATACAATAAATCATAAGCTCCAACACTCATAAGACCTTTGTTTTCTGATGCATTCTCTGAATTACCTCATCTCTCACACACTTCTGTTGAATACGTTCACATTCCTATCTTTCCATTCTGATCTCTTCTTCCTTTATTAATTAATACTAATTATAATTTCTCTATTCTTTCACAGTGGTTGTTTTGCATATTCTGGAATCACCTGTTTACTGTGATCTTGTTGCATATATATATATACAGGAGGGCCCCACTTATATGGCGGGTTAGGTTCCAGGCTACCGCCGTAAAGCGGAACACCCTTTTTTTCCACTTACAAATGCATACAAACACTAGATAACAAGTTTACACTAACATGTATTATGTTAGCAATAGAACCAAGCATCAAAAAACAATAAAAAAGTACAATACACACATAGTGCACTCATTACTTACCTTAAAATATTTATAGTCTTAATCTAGGGTGAGACAAGTAGTATTTATTGTAATAAATCAAGTGTGGTATGTATGGTAGTCAGCCAGGCTACCATACCAGGCCAACCCCCCCACACATACTATTCTATGATATTTAAGCATCCCAGAGCGATAAAATGTATATACAGTTCACTCATTACTTACCTTAAAATATAGGGTGAGATGAGTAGTATTTATTGTAAAAAATCAAGTGTGGTATGTATGGTAGTCAGCCAGGCTACCATACCAGAGAGAAAGAATGAGTGCATGAGAGAGGACAGGCGCAGAGTTATGTAAACAAACCAGGCGAAGGTAAGTTTTGTAAACAGTGTACACGTCTGGGTTTGTGTACAAGTTACATTGTGTACAGGTTGTCTCTACATTGATACGGTAGAATAAATAAAGAAGAACACTCCCATTCTCATGTAACATCATTTTGAGAAGAAATGATGCTCTGAGTGAAGGCAATGGAAGTAAGTCACTCTTGACTTTTTTGGGTTATCCTAGGTTCTCTACACATATGTTGTTATGTATTTATGTTATGTATCGTGTTTATTATATAATTTTGAAAACAATATCACGGATGGATTAATGAAAATGTGTATATTAACATAATATACAACATTTAATGATACACCGAGCTCAGACAGGTAAATAAACAAACTGAACAGGTTGTGGACGATCACTCGGTCAGGCGAAATAGACGGTATTAATACGTGTCCAGTTTTATGTTCATCATGTACATTTGTAAGAGTTTGTGAAACTTTTACCTTATAATATTTTTATTATTATTATAATAATTAAATCACGAAACAAATACTCTTACACTGTGTACAAGTTAGTACAGAATTATAGCTATAAAGTGAAGGCATACGAAAGGATATTTTTCTACAGTTATCCCTAGTAACAGGTGACGGGCTAGAGAAAACGTAATTCTTCCGACACTTCTACAAACCGTTTGGTAAACATCTCATATATTTGTATAAATTTTTATACTGTGGGTGCATGTATCATGTTTGTGTGTTACATAATGTGTTTCTTATATAATTTTGAAAAAAATATAATAGATTAGGAAAATGTCTATATTAACGTAATATGCGACATTAATGCGCCCAAGAGATTATTATTATTATTTATTATTATTATTATTATTATTATTATTGCATCAAGAGTAGAGAGACTCTTAGTGATTTTAATGTGTACCTACATGCCAGCACAGTGTGTAAGTTTATTTAGGTACAGGTGTACACAAGTTTATTATCAAGTACAATACATATAAAATATACAATAACTTTAAAACACTTGAAATTTTGGAAAGTTTCCAGACATAATAAGGAGATGTGCTCAGGGAGAATGTAAACAAACTCGGTGGGCCGCTGTGACCGTATTAGAAAGACAGGTGGGGGGAGCCGTATAAAGAGTTTTGGTCATAATTTGAAATGTCCGTATTAGCGGAACACCGTAAAGCGAAACGCCGTACAGCGGGATGGATGGATTTATGAAGGATGAGGTTAATCATAGAATTGATGAGGGAAAAAAGGCGAGTGGTGCGTTGAGGTATATGTGGAGTCAAAAAACGTTATCTGTGGAGGCAAAGAAGGGAATGTATGAAAGTATAGTAGTACCAACACTCTTATATGGATGTGAAGCTTGGGTGGTAAATGCAGCAGCGAGGAGACGGTTGGAGGCAGTGGAGATGTCCTGTCTAAGGGCAATGTGTGGTGTAAATATTATGCAGAAAATTCGGAGTGTGGAAATTAGGAGAAGGTGTGGAGTTAATAAAAGCATTAGTCAGAGGGCAGAAGAGGGGTTGTTGAGGTGGTTTGGTCATTTAGAGAGAATGGATCAAAGTAGAATGACATGGAAAGCATATAAATCTATAGGGGAAGGAAAGAGGGGTAGGGGTCGTCCTCGAAAGGGTTGGAAAGAGGGGGTAAAGGAGGTTTTGTGGGTGAGGGCTTGGACTTCCAGCAAGCGTGCATGAGCGTGTTAGGTAGGGTGAATGGAGACGAATGATACTTGGGACCTGACGATCTGTTGGAGTGTGAGCAGGGTAATATTTAGTGAAGGGATTCAGGGAAACGGTTATTTTCATATAGTCGGACTTGAGTCCTGGAAATGGGAAGTACAATGCCTGCACTTTAAAGGAGGGGTTTGGGATATTGGCAGTTTGGAGGGATATGTTGTGTATCTCTATACGTATATGCTTCTAAACTGTTGTATTCTGAGCACCTCTGCAAAAGCAGTGATAATGTGTGAGTGTGGTGAAAGTGTTGAATGATGATGAAAGTTTTTTCTTTTTGGGGTTTTTCTTTCTTTTTTTTTGGGTCCCCTGCCTCGGTGGAGAGACCGTTTGTTGAAAAAAAAAAAAAATAATTTTAAATATATATATTTTTTTGTTGAAAAAAAAAAAAAAATATTTTTAATATATTTTTTTTTTTTTTTTCAAAAGTCGGTCTCTCCCAGAGGCAGGGGCCCAAAAAAAAAAAGAAAGAAAAACCCAAAAAGAAAATACTTTCACATCATTCAACACTTTCACCACACTCACCTTTATACTGCTTTTGAGAGGTGCTCAGAATAAAACAGTTTGAACATATAGTAAGAGAACACAACTTCCCCCCAAAACTCCCAATATCCCAAACCCCCCCTTTAAAGTGCAGGATTGTACCCCCTTTTCCCAGGACTCAAGTCCAACTTTTGTGAAAATAACCGGGTTTTTCCCTGTTTCCCTTCACAAAATTTACCTCTCACACCCAAGATGTAGGCCCCCAAGTACCATTCGTTCCATTCACTCCTATTAACACGCTCACGCAGCTTTCGGGAAGCCCAAGCCCCTTCCCCACAAAACCCCTTTCCCCCCTCTCCCCAACCCCTTTCGAGGCGACCCTCCCCCGCCCCTTCCTTCCCCTATGATTTATATTTTTCCATGTTTTTCTATTTTGATCCATTCTCTCTAAATAAAAAAACCCACCTCAAAAAACCCCCTCTTCTGCCCTCTGACTAATTTTTATTAACCCACACCTTCTCCAAATTTCCCATCCGAATTTTCTGCATAATTTTTTTACACCACACATTGCCCCTTTAAAACGGGACATCCCCAAAGCCTCCACCGTCTCCTGCTGCTGCATTTACCACCCAAGCTTCACACCCAATAAGAGTTTGGTAATACTATATTTCATACATTCCCTTTTTTGCCCCAAAATAAAAGTTTTTTTTACTCCCCACATACCTCAACGCACCACTACCTTTTTTCCCTCATCAATTTGATTAACCCCATCCCTTTATAAACCATCCGCCGACACGTCAACTCCCAAGTATCTGAAAAATTCACTTCTTCCATTTCTCCTCCTCTCCAATTTGATATCCAATTTTTCTTTATCTAAATCTTTACACCCCCCACCTACTCTTTTTATGTTCACTTTCAACTTTTACCTTTACACACATTCCCAAACTCATCCACTAACCTTTGCAATTTTTCTTTAGAATCTCCCATAAGCACGTATCATCAGCAAAAAGTAACTGTGTCAATTCCCATTTTGAATTTGATTCCCCAAAATTTAATCCCACCCCTCTCCCGAACACCCTAGCATTTACTTCCTTTACAACCCCATCTATAAATATATTAAACAACCATGGTGACATTACACATCCCTGTCTAAGACCTACTTTTACCAGGAAGTAGTCTCCCTCTCTTCTACACACCCTAACCTGAGCCTCACTATCCTCATAAAAACTCTTTACAGCATTTAATAACTTACCACCTATTCCATATACTTGCAACATCTGCCACATTGCTCCTCTATCCACTCTATCATATGCCTTTTCTAAATCCATAAATGCAATAAAAACTTCCCTACCTTTATCTAAATACTGTTCACATGTCATATATGCTTCAATGTAAACACTTGATCTACACATCCCCTACCCACTCTGAAACCACCTTGCTCATCCGCAATCCTACATTCTGTCTTACCTCTAATTCTTTCAATTATAACCCTACCGTACACTTTTCCTGGTATACTCATTAAACTTATTCCTCTATAATTTTTACAGTCTCTTTTGTCCCCTTTCCCTTTATATAAAGGGACTATACATGCTCTCCACCAATCCCTCTTTCATACATTTATTAAACAAAAGTACCAACCACTCCAACACTATATCCCCCCCTGCTTTTAACATTTCTGTCATGATCCCATCAGTTCCAGCTGCTTTACCCCCTTTCATTTTACGTAATGCCTCACGTACCTCCCCCACACTTACATTCTGCTCTTCTTCACTCCTAAAAGATGGTACACCTCCCTGACCAGTGCATGAAATTACTGCCTCTGTTTCTTCCTTAACATTTAAAAGTTCCTCAAAATATTCTCGCCATGTACCTAATACCTCCATCTCCCCATCTACTATATATATATATATATATATATATATATTATATATATATATATATATATATATATATATATATATATATATATATATATATATATACACATGCAGTGGTCCCCCGCTTTTCGTAGTTCCCGGCAATCGTAAAATTCGCCAATCATAGGGGTATTTTCGTATAAACATGGACTCGCTTTTCATAGGTTGACTCGCGAGTCGTAGTTCGTCCGGGATGTGTACCCACGGCATGAGCCAGGGCAGCAGCCAGTCCGGCATTGTTTACCAGTGAGCGAAGGTCCCCTCACGTGCTCCAGCGAAATATTTCATAATACAGTGGACCCCCGCATACCGTTGGCATCACATAACGTTAAATCCGCATACCGATACATTTTATCGCTAAGATTTTGCCTCGCATACTGCTAAAAACCCACTCAACACTATTCGTCCGAGACACGTCTAATGTGCGGCCTGAGCCAGCCTCACATGTTCTGCCGGTGGCATTGTTTACAAGCCAGCCTCCGCGGTAACATCCAAGCATACAATCGTAACATTTCGTATTGTTTTTGGTGATTTTTATCTGCAAAATAAGTGACCGTGGGCCCCAAGAAAGCTTCTAGTGCCAACCCTGTGGTAAAAAGGGTGAGAAATATTATCGAAATACTGTGGTACCATTGTCAACTGCTGATGCTGCTGCTGCTGTACCACCATCAGCTGCTGCTGTAGCATCATCTGCTGCTGCTGCCGTAGCACCGTCAGCTGCTGCTGTAGCACCATCAGCTGCTGCTGTACCACCGTCAGCTGCTGCTGCTGCTGCTGTTGTAGTACCGTTTGCTGCTGCTGTAGCATTGTCTGCTGCTGCTTTAGCACTGTCAGCTGCTGCTGCTGCTGCACTGTCAGCTGCTGCTGCTGCTGTAGCAATGTCAGCTGCTGCTGCTGTAGCACTGTCAGCTGCTGCTGCTGTAGCACTGTTGTTGGTGTGGCTTATTGAGAATACCAAGAAACAATTAACCCCAGAGGGTTAGCCACCCAGGATAACCCAAAAAAGTCAATGTCATCGAAGACTGTCTAACTTATTTCCATTGGGGTCCTTAATCTTGTCTCCCAGGATGCAACCCACACCAGTCGACTAACACCCAGGTGAACAGGGAAAAACGCCTGGAACTAGTGCTCATATTGGTGAATTTAAAGCCAGCAAAGGTTGGTTTGAGAGATTTAAGAATCGTAGTGGCATACACAGTGTGATAAGGCCTGTTCTGGAAGAAAATGCGAAACAGGACCTACAGTACTCAGGAGGAAAAGGCACTCCAGGACACAGTGTCTCTTTCAGTCATTGCTGCATCTTCAATAAAGGTAAGTGTCATTTATTCTTCATTTAGTAGAGTAGTACATGCACAATATATACTGTGCATGTACTACTCTACTATTGTGCATGTATCCTTCTCTTTGTGTGTAGGAAAATGTATATTTCATGTGGTAAAAAAAAAATTTTCATACTTTTGGGTGTCTTGCACGGATTAATTTGATTTCCATTATTTCTTATGGGGAAAATTCATTCGCATAACGATAATTTCGCATAACAATGAGCTCTCATGAACGGATTAATATCGTTATGTGGGGGTCCACTGTATTCCATTTATTTTAGTGCTTGCAAGTACTAAATAAGCTACCATGGCTCCAAAGAAAGCTCCTAGTGCCAAGCCTGTGGTAAAGAAGGTGAGAAATACGATTGAATTTAAGAAAACCATCATTGAACAATATGAAAGTGGTACAAGTGTGGCCGAACTGTCCAGGATGTATAAACCCTACACAACCTTATGTTCCATAGTGGCCAAGAAAAATGAAATAAAGGATGCTGTTGTTGCAAAGGGAGTAACTATGCTGACAAAAATGAGATCACCAGTACTGGAAGAGGTTGGGAAGTTATTATTGGTGTGGATAAATGAGAAATAATTAGCAGGAGATACTCTTATGACTTCGTTTATTTGTGAAAAGGCTAGGCAGTTGCATGAAGATTTGGTAAAGAAATTGCCTGCAAATAGTGGTGAAGTGAGTGAATTTAAGGCCAGCAAAGGCTGGTTTGAGAGATTTAAGAACCGTACTGGCATACACAGTGTGGTAAGGCATGGTGAGGCTGCCAGTTCGGACCACAAGGCGGCTGAAAAATATGTGCATGAATTCCAGGAGTACATAGAGGCTGAAGGACTGAAACCTGAACAAGTGTTCAATTGTGATGAAACAGGCCTCTTTTGGAAGAAAATGCCAAAGAGGACCTTCATTACACAAGAGGAAAAGGCAATGCCAGGACACAAGCCTATGAAAGACAGGCTGACGCTAATGTTCTGTGCTAATGCTAGTGGGGATTTCAAAGTGAAGCCATTTACTAGTGTACCATTCTGAAAATCCCAGAGTGTTCAGGAAAACAATGTTATGAAGAGTAAATTGTGTGTGTTTTGGAAATCTAATAGTAAGGCATGGGTCACGAGGGAAATTTTCGTCGAGTGGTTCAATGAAGTGTTTGGCCCTAGTGTGAAGGAGTATCTCCTGGAAAAGAAATTGGATCTCAAGTGCCTGCTAGTAATGGACAATGCACCTGCTCATCCTCCAAACTTGGATGACTAATTTTCGAGGAGTTTGGGTTCATCACAGTAAAGTTCTTGCCCTCGAATACCACTCCTCTCCTCCAACCCATGGACCAGCAGGTTATTGCAAACTTTAAAAAACTCTACACAAAAGCAATGTTTCACAGGTGCTTGACTGTGACCACAGACACTCACTTGACCCTAAGGGAATTTTGGAGAGAACACTTCAGCATCCTCCACTGCATAACCCTTGTAGGTATGGCTTGGGAGGGAGTGACTACCAGGACTTTGAACTCTGCCTGGAGAAAATTGTGACCAGATTGTGTCGACAAGAGGGATTTTGAAGAATTTGGGAAATGACCCTAATGAGCCTATGTCTGTTGTAAAATCAATTGTGGCACTGGGGAGTTGCATGGGGTTGGATGTGAGTTTGGAGGATGTGGAATAATTGGTGGAAGACTACAATGAAGAGCTCACCACTGAGGAGCTGCAAGAGCTTCAGCAGGAAGAGCAACACATCGCAGCTCAGAATCTTGCTGCAGAGGAGGAGGAAGAGAGATGGAAGAAGGTGCCTTCTTCAGAAATTAAGGAGATTTTTACTATGTGGGGTAAGATGGAAAGCTTTATGGAGAAACATCACCCTAACAAGGTTGTTGCAAGCCAGGTTAGCAACATGTACAGTGACAAAGTCTTGCGCCATTTTAGGGAAGTGTTAAAGAGACGCCATAAACAGAGCTCTCTCCACAGTTATTTTGTGAGACAGGACTCCAGTGACTCTCAAGGTGGTCCTAGTGGCATTAAGAAACAGAGAAGAGAAGCAACCCCAGAAAAGCAAATGGTACCTGAGGTGCTGATGGAAGGGGATTCCCCTTCCAAACTATAAACAATCCACTCTCTCTCCTCCTCCAGTCTCTCATACACTAAGAAGAATCTCCAATAAAGGTAAGTGTTATGCTGTTTATGTTTCATTCATCATTTCCCATTGTATTGTTTATGTACTACATGTATATTTCATGTTAAAAATTTTTTTGTTCTAATACTTCTGGGTGTCAAGAACGGATTAATTGTATTTACATTATTTCTTATGGGGAAAATTGATTCGTAAATCGTAAATTTCGTTTATAGTAACGGCTCCAGGAACGGATTAATTACGAACAACGAGGGACCACTGTACGTATATATATATATATGCAAAAACAGTGATAATGTGCGAGTGTGGTGAAAGTTTTGAATGATGATGAAAGTATTTTCTTTTTGAGGATTTTCTTTCTTTTTTTGGGTCACCCTGCCTCGGTGGGAGATGGCCGACTTGTTGAAAAAAAAAAATAATAATAATAATTACCTTACACATTTTACAGTAACTTTCAACTTTCTTTAACAAACTCTTCTAGACTCCCACATTAACTTAAACAGTTGTTCTTCCAGCAATATCATCATCAACAAACCAAATTTGTGACAGCTTCCTTATTATATGAGATCTGTTACCTTTAGGACTATCACTTTGCCCAAACACTAGTACTCCCTTCACTTAAAACCCCATCTGTAAATATTCAACCACCATGGTCAACATCACACATCCTTGGCTAAGCAACCCTCTTGTCTTTCATACATTAATCTGTGCTTTTCCATCAACAAAGAGTCTTTACAACTTTTAGCACCTTTCCATGCATTACACATAAAAATATTTGTCACACCATTCCTCAATACCTCCTGTTAAATGCGCTCTTCAAATTCAAAATTTAACAAATTTCTTTTCCTTTTCAAAAGTATTGCTTACTAATATATACTGATGCAGACTCTTGACCCACACATCCTCTTCCTCTTTAAAATCCACTCATACATTTTGTCTTTTTTAATCGCAAGCAATCACAATGCTAGTCATACACTTTACCCTGTATAATTACCAGACATATTCTTCAATAACCTCCATGAGAAAGTGGGGAAGACTCCTTTCTCTGTAAGCCATGCAAGTTGTAAAAGGTGACTAAAATGCCAGGAGCAAGGGGCTAGTAACCCCTTCTCTGTAAATTACTAAATGTAAAATGAAGAAAAACTTTATGAAAGAGTTTCTTCTTTTTTGGGTCACCATGCCTCAGTGCAAGATAGCAGGAGAGTTAAAAAAAAATCCTCAATAATTCTGAGGGCAATGTGTGGTGTGAGTATAATGCAGAGAATCTGTAGTTTGGAGATTAGGAGGAGGTGCAGGATTACCAAAACTATTATCCAGAGGGCTGAAAAGGGGTTGTTGAGGTGGTCTGGACATGTAGAGAGAATGTAACACAATACAGTGGACCCCCGCATACCGATTTTAATCCGTGCAAGAGGGCTCATTGGTATGCGAATGAATTTTCCCCATAAGAAATAATGGAAATCAAATTAATCCGTGCAAGACACCCAAAAGTATGAAAAAAAAATTTTTACCACATGAAATATACATTTTCCTACACACAAAGAGAAGGATACATGCACAATAGTATAGTAGTACATGCACAGTATATATTGTGCATGTACTAGTCTACTAAATGAAGAATAAAATGACACTTACCTTTATTGAAGATGCAGCAATGACTGATGAGACACTGTGTCCGGGGGAGTCCCTTTTTCCTCCTGAGTACTGTAGGTCCTGTTTGGGTTTATTTTCTTCCAGAACAGGCCTTATCACACTGTGTATGTCACTAACGATTCTTAAATCTCTCAAACCAAACCCTTTGCTGGCTTTAAATTCACCAATATGAGCACTAGTTCCGGGCATTTTTCCCTGTTCACCTGGGTGTTAGTCGACTGGTGTGGGTTGCATCCTGGGAGACAAGATTAAGGACCCCAATGGAAATAAGTTAGCCCAGTCTTCGATGACACTGACTTTTTTTGGGTTTAAACCTGGTGGCAAAATCCTCGGGGGTTAATTGTTTCTTGGTATACTCAATAAGCCACCCCAACAACAGTGCTACAGCAGCAGCAGACGATGCTACAGCAGCGCAGCAGCAGCAGCAGCAGACGATGCCTACAGCAGCAGCAGACGATGCTACAGCAGCAGCAGCAGCAGCAGCTGACAGTGCTACAGCAGCAGCAACCGTGACAGCAGCAGCAGACGATGCAACAGCAGCAGCAGCAGCTGACAGTGCAGCAGCAGCTGTACCACCAATAGTAGCGATGGTTGATTGGGGTTTATTAACAACCTGGCCAGCTCGGAGCCCATGCACTCCACTTTCATACTTATCAATGAAACTTTTCTTCATCTCTAAGTTTAAATTTTCACCCTTATTGCTGTAGGGTTGGCACTAGAAGCTTTCTTGGGGGCCCCTGGGCACTTATTTTTCCCGATAAAATCACCAAAAACACTGTAATAATACGAAATGTTACGATTGTATGCTTGGATGCTACCGCGGAGGCTGGCTGGTAAACAATGCCACCGGCGGAACATGTGAGGCTGGCTAAGGCGCACACTGGACGCGTCTCGGACGAACAGCGGTGAGTGGGTTTTTGAGCGGTATGTGAGGCAAAATTTTTGCGATTAAAGTGAGCGGTATGCGGAATAAACGGTATGTGATGCCAACGGTATGCGGGAGTCCACTGTACAATGACTTCGAGAATGCATAAATCTGTAGTGAAGGGAAGGCGGTGTAGGGGTCGACCTAGGGAAGGTTGGAAGGTGGTTTTGTGTGTGAGGGCCTTGGACTTCCAGGAAGCATGCATGAGCATGTTAGATACTAGCAAATGGTTTTTGGGACTTGACATGCTGTCGGAGTGTGAACAAGGTAACACGAAGGGATTCAGGGAAACTAGCAGACTGGACTTGAGTCCTGGAGATTGGAAGTACAGTGCCTGCACTCTGAAGGAGGGGTGTTAACGTTGCAGTTTTATAACTGGAGTGAAATGATGTTGATAGTTTTCTTTTTCGGGCCACCCGGCCTTGGTGGGAAACAACCGATGTGTTAATAAATAAAGAATTCTCTCCATCTAATATCTCTCACACCTTTATTTAACACTTCACTGCTTTCATCATGCTGATAAATCTAAAACTTTGCTTTCCTTCCCTTGCTCATATCTCAGGAAAATGTTACAATGACGACTTACCTATTATTTCAATTGCTTTTTTTTGTTGTATATTACAATGTCATTCATATACACTGCAAAAACCTTCCTACCACCATTTTCACTACCAATCATGCATACCTTACATACAGTCATTTTACTAAATAACACCACTCATACACTCATACAATATTACTATCATCGTAACATTCATACAATAGCACTACCATTATACTACTCTGATCTTGTTCTTTCTGTGATAGTTAATGTAAGTGATTCAACTGCTTCTCATTCAAACTCAATTATGTTAGTTGTGCTCAGACAAAAAGAGGCTAAAGAGATAACACCACCTTTCTGCTGACAATTTTCTTGTCTTCTATTATGTCCATGACCACCAGAAAAACATTTTAACCCACATTCTCTAAGTGATTGTAAAGGCAAGTAACAGAATTAATTTTTTTAACACATTGGCCATTTCCCACTGAGGCAGGGTGACCCAAAAAGAAAGAAAAAACTTTCATTATTCAACACTTATACCATCACTCATACATAATCACTGTCTTTGCAGAAACATTCAGATACAACAGTTTAGATGTCCCTCCAAACTGCCAATATCCCAAACCTCTCCTTTAACCCTTTCAGGGTCCGTCCCGTAGATCTACGGCTTTATGGTGAGTGTCCAAACCGTAGATCTACGCCATGAGCTCAGCTCACTCTGATAAACTGTGAGTGGTACATTTGGGCCTAGATATGAGAGAATACATCTATGTGGTATGTGTGCACCACATAAAACAGATCCTGCAGCACACTGTGTATAATGAGAGAAAAAAACTGAAATCATGATTTTTCGATTAAAACAGCAACTTTGCAGTGTTTTTTCGTATGTTTTTTATAGTTGTATTTGCGATTTCTTGGTCTCATTTGATAGAATGGAAGACATATTACAGAAATAGAGATGATTTTGATTGGTTTTAACACTGGAAATGGCTTGAAACTGAGCTCAAAGTAGCGGAAATGTTAAATTTTTGCCGATATTCAACAGTAAACAAACGACCTCACACGTCTAATACACGTCAGCTGGTGGGTCTAATATACATTCACAAATATGGTGATGATATTTATACAATTATTACAGTATTGCATAGCAGTAAATCTTCTATTTTTTGGTGTGAATAAAAATTCATTATGTGAATAAAAAATCAAAATGGAATTTATTTGTAAAGCCTCAAAACATGACTAATGAACAGAGGAAATGTTAGTTTAGTGCCAGGAATGCCTACATTGTTTATCCTGGACCCTATTTTGAAATTGGAATATTTTGAACTTTGTGTTAAATTGGCCAAATTAACAATTTCCGATCACTTTATTTTGTAGTTGAAACAGTTGACTTGGCGATTTCTTGTGCTCAATCGATAGAATAGAAGTAATACTAGTGAAATAGCTAAGAATTTGGTTGATTGGAATAATGTAATTGGCCTAAAATGGGAGTCAAAGTCGGCAAAATCGCCGATTCGTAAATATCGCTGACACATCAAAATTCGCGAGAGCATAATTTCGTCAATTTTCCACCAAATTTCGTACTTTTTGTTTTATTACCTTCACAAAAAGATTCTCTACGATTTCATAAGAAAAAATAACAAATTTTTTTTTTGAAAATTCTTGGACACTGGTGCGTGACTCCAGATTTGGGCCTTGGACCCTGAAAGGGTTAACCCTTTCACTGTCGGTCCCATAATATTATGGCTTGAAAGCCAGTGTCAGTCCCTTAATACTACGCCAGAATTCTAGCAGCTTCAGATCTGGTAGGAGAAAGCTGGTAGGCCTACATGTGAGAGAATGGGTCTGTGTGTTCAGTGTGCACAGTATAAAAAAAATCTGGGAGGCCACAGTGCATTGTGGGAGTGCTAATTTAGTATGCCTTGTTCACCATGCCTAGTTGTAAGGAATACCTCACTCCCCGGCAAATTGGGACTCTTCTCTTCCCAAGTGATAGTTCTAACACCGATGAAAGTGTCAGTGAAGATGAATTTCATGGCTTTGATGAGTGTGACCGAAAGCAATGCCCAGGATATCAGATACGGATAGTGAAAAGGGAAGACAGCGTGGGTGGTGGGGAATACAGCGTGGATGGTGAGGAAGATGGTGTGGGTGGTGGAAAAGACAGCATGGGTAGTTGGGAAGACGGCATGTAAGTTTATTCAGGTATACACAAATACAGTTACGAAGATTATCATACATAGCAGCATGTGCAGAGAACCTAGGATAACCCCAAAAAGTCTGAGTTATTTCCAGCATGGGTGGTGGGAAAGATGGTGTGGAAGACAGCGTGGGCAGTGGGGAAAGACAGTATGGGTAATGAGTAATGTTACAATTGGGATGGATAATATACGTGTGGCAGCAGGTGGTGGTGTAATGCATTATGTGGCACCAGTGGCACCCCAGGCTGGTAGCCATGCCGCTGACTCAGCACATCCACAACAAAGGCCACCTTCAACCACCCACACACCACAACAACCTGTCAATATCCAGTACCCACCAGCAGATCTCATCTGGGATTGGCAGCAGGGTGCCAATCGGTGCTAATGAGTGGATATATATACATTATGCATTATATTGGTCTCACAGGCCAAAAAAGTTACTTGAAAAAATAAAATATTAGAAAAGAAAAAATAGAATAAAAGTAAAAATAATATTACAGAGTAAGCAGCAGTCACTGATGTTGTCGTCAACGGTTCACTCTGTCAATTTCACACCTCTATATCTCAGTAAATACTGATCACAATTTTTTTTCTTTTTAAAAAACTCAAAAAATATTCTTAAGATTTTGAAAAGAAAAAATAGATGATTTTTTTATTTTTTTAATAGTTTTCGACACTGAGAGCAAGTTTGTGATCAGGGGTCTCAACAGTTAAAGGGTTAAGGTGCAGACATTGTACAGTTGACTGTTATATTACACGGCAGTTACGTTCCTGAAAACACCATGTTAGGTAAATCCGTGTTAGATAAACTGAAGAAGTTATTGGAAAAATAGGGTTACATTCCTGGGAGCCCCAAAAAAGCCAAACAACTTTTGTTTAGACCTCCACATCTTACAAAAATAAAAGTGAATATGTAATTTCAGTTCACTGTCATGATGCATTATGTTGTTTTTACTGCTTAAGACTACAAATGCAACAGAAAATAATAGTAGAGCTGTGACTCTACTGGGCTGAGGTGGATGGTAGAGATTCTGATACTGAAGTCGATGGTTATACTGGAGTGTGCATAAATTGTGTGATGGATTTCTGTTCTATTTTACCCTGCAGTATATTATACAGCTGACAGTAAGGCATCAACTGCTGTAGACACCGTTTCAGTGCACTGCTTCTAGATTTGTTAGGGTCCTCTTCAGTGAAAACCCTTAAACTGTCCAAACGTAGATCTACGTTAGTACTGCTAGTGCTCCAAACGTATATCTACATTTTAGTTTTCCTGCCTTCAAATTTGGCATGATTAGCCTGAGATGCCTGGTCAGTATAGAATGGGTCTTAACACTCAGTGTGTGCAGTATTAAAAAAATTTGGGACCACTTAGTACCTTGTGGGAGCACCAATTGAACTGAGCACCAGCTAGAGCAAATAGTGTGGCAAACACTAGAAATTCACTGATGTCATGTCATATTAACACTGCCCTTTTAAGAGGAAAGTGATGGATGTGGCCACAAGTGGCCGAGGAAATATCAAAAACCTCGATAATAACCCATGTGTAACATCTGTGGAGCATCCTTTCATTTCTGATACCGCAGGTAGCGTCATCCTGCCAGAATGTCCTATAAGCTATGCCCTAAGTAAAGAAAAACGATTCTGGAACGTGTAATACGTATTTGGTGGGCTGGCTGGCTTTGGCTGTCTCTCTCTCTCCGTCTGTCTATATATCTGTCTATCTCTCACATGTACACATAAGTACAGGTATTATACATAGTGTATATTACCTAGGATAACCCAAAAATTCCAGGCAAAGCACTATACAGTGCTTGTAGATATAAGACATAAGCATGATTGGCAACTCAGTGGCAAGTAATATGCATTTTCATTTCACGAGGAATCAGATGTGACTACTGCGTAGTCATCATGTGTAATACCTGTTGGTTTACGAGCCACTCTCTGAGACTGAGAGACAAGCAGACGGAAAAACACACAGGGGGACAGAAAGACGCGCGCACACACAGGCAGACAAAGACCAAGACACACAGGCAGATAGAAAGACACAGACACAGGCTAAAAGACAGATATGGAGAACTAGACAGATCAACAGACATGCATGTTTGTGTGTAACAGTGAAAACAAATAAAGCCAGGGTTACCTGCAGCACTGTAATATCAATGTGTCACTCCACTGCTTACCCTGTCAGCAGTTTAGTGACAATCGTCATAAACACCATGCTTCAAGAAGCTTCATATATATACTCCAGCATGTCTAAAATATTGCTGAGACCTATAAATATATATATTTCTAGACAATAGTAAATGACCAAGGCAGGTGAAAATGTTCACCTGTTGGTGTGATTGTGATTATCTGAGTGCCTAATATTAGTGTCAGAACAAAGACTGGCTATGAAATCACAAGAACTATTATAAATTGTAATTATCAGAACAAAAATTACATAAAATAAAAATCAGAAAAAAAAGGTATATCGGCAACACTCCTGCAAGTGCCAGGACTCGATGTTGCCGTCAGGTGAGCATCCAGTGCCAACTTCGTGGTCTTACATCTCAGTAAGTACTGGTCCTAAAATTTTTTTTGGTATAAGACCAAACACACAGAAAATTGCCCTCTTTAATTTATTTATTTTTTTTTTTTTTCAAAATATTCGGAGTGCTGGCAGTGAAAACACAGATCTACATTTGGAGAGTTTAAGGGTTAAGTCAGTGAGTAAAGTGAGTCAGTCAAGTAAATCTGTCAGTCAAGTAAGTCAGATGTTCATCACACAAACTCGTATATTTACCTCATTCTTTTTAATTGCACAAACTGAGGCTTAATTAAGGCCAGAGGCTATCTCTTGTCTACTATCTTTATTTTCTTCATTATCTCTAAGACTTAAACACTTAACCCCTTTTCTTGCCACTTTCAGCAACACCTATATGCCTACTGGGTGCCATGATTGCCTGGTACATACAAGATATGGCAATTAAAAGATCAAAACACAATTCACAAACACAGTTAGCTCCTAAGAGAGAATGGTACTAGACACAAATGAATGAAGGCTGCGATGGGGGATAGCAGGAGTGTCAGGGGTGGAAGACGATGGCAGTAGGTCTCCCCCACTGACCTACAAGAAGGCAGCTTGAGCTGGGTAAATTTTTTTCGTGCCCGCAAAAAGAACTGTGTTAAGTTAATTTTACAAAGTATTGTATAAAATTGTGCCGCAATTTTTCAACAGTGCAACAGCCAAAACGTGGCAAATAAATCCATGTAATAAAACAGTCTACTGTACTTCCCATTTCTAGGACTCAAGACCAGCTAACCAGTTTCCCTGAATCCCTTCACAAGTTATTACCCTGCTCACACTCCAACAACTCGTCAGGTTCCAAAAACCATTCACCTCCATATCTTAGTCAATAAACACGCAGAAAGGTGTTCAAAATATTTGTGTTTCTTTAACACGATGGCCGTCTCCCACCGAGGTAGGATGACCCAAAAAAGAAACACTTTCACCGTCATTCACACTATCAAAGTATTATGAATGTTATATGCACATATCAAGATTAGCATTGTGTCTTGTGATGATGAGAGAAAGTGAAATACTAGTTATCATGTTAGAGTGTAAACCATTTTAAAAAATGGTATCTCATTTATTATTCAAGCAACATGAGAAAAATATATCTTTGGAATGCTGCTGTTTAAATAAGTATACACATTTTTGTTTTGGTTAAATAGAGGTAACTTTGAAGTAACTTACCCTTTTTTCCAAAGAGCATCAACCTCATCTTGCCATCCTGGTGGAGGTGACTCCAACCAGCTATTATAGTAGCGGACAATGTTGCCATGATCGAGCTTGGCTAGTGCTCGCACTTCACGCTTCACTCTCTCAGCTGATGACTTCCTGCATTATAAACAATTTCTTAGGTAAAAGTAATGTAGGATTTGAGAAATGCCTACCTAAATTATATTTAATATACATGTATCATGGGAAAACTCTATACAGTACTATGAGAAAAGATAACGGCACTTTTCTTCGCCATAACACCTCATACAAGACACACATAAACATGCTTGTATATGATAGAGAATACCTGTGTTAATATTCCCAGCCATGGACTGAATCAGGCAATGGTTCTGCACTTTTGACAGTAAAATACAATCTCTTGTATTTTTCATAGAGACATAGACATATACACCATTAAAACCCATCTGGACAGAGAAGCTTTCAAATTACCATTTAGATGCACAAAAAAGCACACTGGTTGGAAGTTCAAAACTAAGTTTACAGTGCAGTAAGTTAAGTGCACTTACTTGGTAGGAAGTGTAATTCTCTTTACTGCATACTCATTCTCATCAAGTTTATTGCGTACTTGAAACACCACACCAAAACCTCCTCGACCAAGGCACTGAACTAGTTCAAAGTCAGTCATATACCTGGAGAAAGGATATTCAGTTACTGTTGGTGGTCCACTGGCTCACATATCCATTTCAATAATCCTATCCACAATTTTCATTAGATGAGATATTCAATAGAATAAGCTACACATTTAATACTTAATATAGCACTGTACTTCCAGCTTAACTGCACTGAAGGTTAAGACTTATAACAGACCTACATCATACACAAATATAAAACAAGGTTTCAACTCCAAACCTAATAAGAATGCTGTACTCTCATAAATGTTGCTCTGACCTTGAAGTGTATTCAGATATTGATGTCTCACTCTTCTCATCTGATGAAAATTCAGAAATACTACGTGCCACTTGAGTGGCTTTCATGCCAATTCTTTGTATATGTGGCAATACCTGTGTATATGAAAAAATAAGTCAATCTTATTATTTCTGAAGTGTTGGTGCTATATTACTACAGATGACTAGTATTCTTTCCTATAATTACTGAAAAATTTAATTTGACAGTTTAAGAATATTTCACAAATTTAACACATGCAGCTTCTGAAGACTTAAGAATTGTAAACTGATACTCAATTCACTCATCTGTTTCCCATTTCTTATAACAATTTGATAATTATAAGATACAGACTTTACACAGCATAAACTCTGATATCTTTCTATGTAAGCAATTACTGTGTTACTAACATGTATATAATTCTGGAAGTTGAGTTGCAGCATCTGGTTGATAACGGCGTGTACCTGCCGGGTCCAGTGGCGCTTCATGTGTGCCACGATGTACTGCAGTAACATGTAGTGCAGCAATGCATAACACGCAACAGTAACACCAATTTTTAACCATGTGTCTGGACTGAAAAATCATACAAGCATGGAGTACAGAATTACCATTTCAGGCAAGAGTGAAACAATATAAACACTTTAGAGAACAAATCTAATACAGCTGGTGACTTGGACAACCCGGCAACAAGTGGGAATAAAAACACACAGTGCAGAGCAAGACTTTATTTTAGTCATTTCATTAAAGATTTAGCTTTATAATTCAACAGCAAAACATACAAATAAAATACACACTCTGCATTGTACAACTTTAGACCCAATATAGCCACTGCAATATCACCTTAAGGATGTCTGGTTCACTACAGCTCATACATTAAAAACACCATTTACTATAGACCCTCTTGGTTGATACAGCAGTATACAGCACAGGAGAGAGAAATGGGTCAGAGATGAAGGTGTTGAAAGACTCTGGCAGAAAGGAAGGTGACCATAGCTGATGTAGCAAACCAGTGTCAGACATCTTTCCAAAGAGGACAGACTGAGGGCACTAAATCTGCACTCTCTAGAAAGGCATTGAATTAGGGAGGGGGAATAAGATTAAAGAGAAATGAAGAAAGTATACCGATTTAAGATAAGCTGTTCTGAGTTGTCATTAAGCAAACAGCAAAAACAAAAACTCAAAACAAAACGGTCTCAGATCATAAAAATGATGACAATTTCATAGTGAATAAATGATTACCATTTATACAAATATGACACGTTATTTTAATCTATGTAAAAAATTCTCAAAATTAGAAAAATAAATACGTACTGGATTCGTAAATAGCAGCCATAACCAGCAAAGAATGGAATGTATGAAAGTATAGTAGTACCAGCACTCTTATATGGATGTGAAGCTTGGGTGGTAAACGCAGCAGCGAGAAGACGGTTGGAGGCAGTGGAGATGTCCTGTCTAAGGGCAATGTGTGGTGTAAATATTATGCAGAAAATTCGGAGTGTGGAAATTAGAAGGTGTGGAGTTAATAAAAGTATTAGTCAGAGGGCAGAAGAGGGGTTGTTGAGGTGGTTTGGTCATTTAGAGAGAATGGATCAAAGTAGAATGACATGGAAAGCATATAAATCTATAGGGGAAGGAAGGCAGGGTAGGGGTCGTCCTTGAAAGGGTTGGAGAGAGAGGGGGTAAAGGAGCTTTTGTGGGCAAGGGGCTTGGACTTCCAGCAAGCGTGCGTGAGCATGTTAGATAGGAGTGAATGGAGACGAATGGTACTTGGGACCTGACGATCTGTTGGAGTGTGAGCAGGGTAATATTTAGTGAAGGGATTCAGGGAAACTGGTTATTTTCATATAGTCGGACTTGAGTCCTGGAAATGGGAAGTACAATGCCTGCACTTTAAAGGAGGGGTTTGGGATATTGGCAGTTTGGAGGGATATGTTGTGTATCTTTATACGTATATGCTTCTAAACTGTTGTATGCTGAGCACCTCTGCAAAAAGTGATAATGTGTGAGTGTAGTGAAAGTGTTGAATGATGAAAGTATTTTCTTTTTGGGGATTTTCTTTCTTTTTTCAGTCACCCTGCCTCGGTGGGAGACGGCCGACTTGTTGAAAAAAAAAAATTACTTTAGTTTTTTGTTGTAACTAGTGTTGTAGTTAATGTTATGATGGTGTAGTGTTATTATGATGTAGTGTTGTAGTTAATATTATGATGATGTAGTGTTGTTATGATGTAGTGTTGTAGTTAATGTTATGATGGTGTAGTGTTATTATGATGTAGTGTTGTAGTTAATGTTATGATGGTGTAGTGTTACTATGATGTAGTGTTCTAGTTAATGTTATGGTACCATAGTGTTACTATGGTGGAGTATTGTAATATTATTGTGCCACAGTGATACTAAGGAGGAGTACTGTAATAAATATTATGGTACCATAGTGTTACTATGGTGGAGTGTTGTAGTAACTGTTATGGTGGTGTAGTGTTAAGTAATATAGGGGTGTTACTATGGTACAGTAGTGTTAATACAGAGGAACACTGTAACTGGGATGGGAGTTCCTTGCCACCTTACTAGATAATGATCAACTGATTATTTTTGAGTCTCTTACCCAATGTGGAAACATATATGGATAATTTTAGCTGCTACCTCGTCCATTATAGTGTCTTCTTCAGGTGCTGGTGTGGTATCTGGTTGCTCCCACGGGCGACTTAGGTTCAGCTGCCCAATTTTTTCATCAGCATACAAATAGTACCCATTATCTGCAACATTCACACCAACTATCAATCGCAGAAGAACTACTGGTAATCCTGGATAAAATCATTATTTAAATGCATCAAAAAAAAAAAATTAGATTCTCAAAATAAAATGACAGAGAGAGATCAATTAAAAATTTTTTCCATGTATATGTAAAACAGATAATATTTATATCTCGCTATTATATAACACTATGCAATTTTTCTTATCAACTTTTAACCCTTAAACTGTCCACATGTAGATCTACGCTCACATGCGTAACGCTCCGAACATAGATCTATATTTTATGTATTTTACATGCTTTCAAATGTAAAAAAAAAAAAAAGTAGATCTACGTTCGGAGAGCTACACACGTGAACATACATCTACGTTTGGACAGTTTAAGGGTTAAACAATGATACTATTATAGCTGCACATTATTTACTACAAAAAAGATTAACTTTGATTAATATTTTCAAAAGATATGGAAACTGACATATTAAGAAATACATTCACAAATTAACTGCCACTATTACTGTATGCCACTTCCAGAGTAAATTCAACATTAACACTGTACTTGAGCTTTCATTAACATCCTAACTATAAAGCCTATATATCTTAAAATATTCTTACCTTACTACAGACAATTTAAAATAACTTCAACTACAGCTCTTGGTGTTAATGTTTACATGAGTGTCTAGATACAGTGCTAGTCACGGCATTATGCTGCCCCTCTCCCACACACGTACCAAAACACAAACACATACCATGAAAGATTATATATATATATATATATATATATATATATATATATATATATATATATATATATATATATATATATATATACATATACATATACAGTGGACCCCTGCTTAACGATCACCTCCCAATGCGACCAACTATGTAAGTGCGTTTGTACGTGTATGTTTGGGGGTCTGAAATGGACTAATCTACTTCACAATATTCCTTATAGGAACAAATTCGGTCAGTACTGGCACCTGAACATACTTCTGGAATGAAAAAATATCGTTAACCGGGGGTCCACTGTATGTATGTATGTATGTATGTATGTATATATATATAATATATATATATATATATATATATATATATATATATATATATATATATATATATATATATATATATTATGAAGGGGTTCAGGGAAACCGGCAGGCCGGACTTGAGTCCTGGAGATGGGAAGTACAGTGCCTGCACTCTGAAGGAGGGGTGTTAATGTTGCAGTTTAAAAACTGTAGTGTAAAGCACCCTTCTGGCAAGACAGTGATGGAGTGAATGATGGTGAAAGTTTTTCTTTTTCGGGCCACCCTGCCTTGGTGGGAATCGGCCAGTGAGATAATAATAATAAAAAAAAAATATATACAGTGGTCCCTCGTTTTTCGTAATTAATCCGTTCCTGGAGGAGCTACTATAAAAGAAATTTACGATTTGCGAATCAATTTTCCCCATAATAAATAATGTAAATACAATTAATCCGTTTCTGACACTCAGAAGTATTAAAACAAAAAAAATTTTTACATGAAATATACATATAGTACATAAACAATACAATGGGAAATGATGAGTGAAACATTAACAGCATAACACTTACCTTCATTGGAGATTTTTCTTAGTGTATGGGAGACTGGAGGAGGAGGGAGATTGGATTGTTTACAGTTTGGAAGGGGAATCCCCTTCCAGCAACACCTCAGGTACCAATTGCTTCTCTGGGGTTGCTTCTCTTCTCTGTTTCTTAATGCCACTAGGACCACCTTGAGAGTACTCTAGTCTTGTCTCGCAAAGTAACTGTGGAGAGAGCTCTGTTTCTGGCGTCTCTTTAACACTTCCCTAAAATGGTACAAGACTTTGTCACTGTACATATTTCTCACCTTCTTTACCATAGGCTTGGCACTAGGAGCTTTCTTTGGAGCCATGGTAGCTTATTTAGTACTTGCAAGCACTAAAATGAGTGGAATACAGTGGACCCCCGCATACCGATTTTAATCCGTGCAAGAGGGGTCATTGTTATGCGAAATAATCGGTATGCGAATGAATTTTCCCCATAAGAAATAATGGAAATCAAATTAATCCGTGCAAGACACCCAAAAGTATGAAAAAAAAATTTTTACCACGTGAAATATACATTTTCCTACACACAAAGAGAAGGATACATGCACTATAGTAGAGTAGTACATGCACAGTATATATTGTGCATGTACTAGTCTACTAAATGAAGAATAAATGACACTTACCTTTATTGAAGATGCAGCAATGACTGATGAGACACTGTGTCCTGGGAGTGCCTTTTCCTCCTGAGTACTCTAGGTCCTGTTTGGTATTTTCTTCCAGAACATGCCTTATCACACTGTGTATGTCACTACGATTCTTAAATCTCTCAAACCAACCTTTGCTGGCTTTAAATTCACCAATATGGCACTAGTTCCAGGCATTTTTCCCTGTTCACCTGGGTGTTAGTCGACTGGTGTGGGTTGCATCCTGGGAGACAAGATTAAGGACCCCAATGGAAATAAGTTAGACAGTCTTCGATGACACTGACTTTTTTGGGTTATCCTGGGTGGCAAATCCTCTGGGGTTAATTGTTTCTTGGTATATTCTCAAGAAGCCACACCAACAACAGTGCTACAGCAGCAGCACACGATGCTACAGCAGCAGCAGACGATGCTACAGCAGCAGCAGATGATGCTACAGCAGCAGCAGACGATGCTACAGCAGCAGCAGACGATGCTACAGCAGCAGCAGCAGCAGCTAACAGTGCAGCAGCAGCAGCAGCTGTACCACCAATAGTAGCGATGATTGATTGGGGTTTCTTGTACAACCTGGCCACGTCGGCGATACGCACTCCACTTTCATACTTATCAATGATCTCTTTCATCTCTATTGGAATTCTCACCCTTATTGCTGTAGGGTTGGCACTAGAAGCTTTCTTGGGGCCCATGGTCACTTATTTTCCAGAAAAAGCACCGAAAACACTGTAATAATACGAAATATTCCGATTGTATGCTTGGATGTTACCGCGGAGGCTGGCTGGTAAACAATGCCACCGGCGGCACATGTGAGGCTGGCTGAGGGCGCACATTGGACGCGTCTCGGACGAACATCGGTGAGCGGGTTTTTAAGCGGTATGCGAGGCAAAATTTTTGCGATTAAAGCAAGCGGTATGCGGATTAATTGTTATGTGATGCCATCGGTATGCGGGGGTCCACTGTATTATGAAATATTTCGTAGGAGCACTTGAGGTGACCTTCACTCACTGGTAAACAATGCCAGACTGGCTGGGTAGGGAGGCCTCCCCGGCTCACACCGTGCGTAAGCGTCCTGGACGAACTACTATTCACGAGTCAACCTATGAAAAGCGAGTCCATGTTTATACGAAAATACCCCTATGATTGGCGAAATTTACGATTGTCGAGAACTACGAAAAGAGAGGGACCACTGTATATATATATATATATAATATATATATATATATATATATAAATATATATATATTTTTTTTTTTTTTTTTTTTTTTTTTTTTTTTTTTTTTTTTTTCAACAAGTCGGCCGTCTCCCACCGAGGCAGGGTGACCCAAAAAAGAAAGAAAATCCCCAAAAAGAAAATACTTTCATCATCATTCAACACTTTCACCACACTCGCACATTATCACTGTTTTTGCAGAGGTGCTCAGAATACAACAGTCTAGAAGCATAAACATATAAAGATACACAACATATCCCTCCAAACTGCCAATATCCCAAACCCCTCCTTTAAAGTGCAGGCATTGTACTTCCCATTTCCAGGACTCAAGTCCGCTATATGAAAATAACCGGTTTCCCTGAATCCCTTCACTAAATATTACCCTGCTCACACTCCAACAGATCGTCAGGTCCCAAGTACCATTCGTCTCCATTCACTCCTATCTAACACGCTCACGCACGCTTGCTGGAAGTCCAAGCCCCTTACCCACAAAACCTCCTTTACCCCCCCCCTCCAACCCTTTCGGGGACACCCAAACCCCGCCTTCCTTCCCCTAAGATTTATTTTTTCCATGTCATTCTACGTGATCCATTCTCTCAAAATGCCCAAAACCACCTCAACAACCCCTCTTCTCCCCCTCTGACTAATACTTTTAAAAACCCACCCCTTTTCTCCAAAATTTCCACACTCCCAAATTTTTCTGCATAAATTTACACCCACACATTGCCCTAAAACAGGAAAACTCCGCTCCTCCAACCGTCTCCTCCCCTGTTTTGCATTTACCACCCAACTCACCCCCATATAAATTTTGGGTACTACTATACTTTCATACTTCCCCTTTTTGCCTCCAAGAAAACTTTTTTTTGACCCCACAATACCTAAACGCACCACTCCCTTTTTTCCTCTCAATTCATGATTAAAACCTCACTTCTAAATCCACCGCCACACCGCCCAACTCCCAAGTATCTAAAAACATTCACTTTTTCCATACCCCCCCCCCAAATTTGATACCAATTTTTTTTTACTAAACTTGACACCCTCATCACCTTACCTTTCTATTTCACTTCACTTTCTACCTTTAAAACACACATTCCCAAACCACCAAAAACCCTTTGCAATTTTTCTTTAGAATCTCCCATAACACAGTATCATCAGAAAAAAAGTAACTGGTCAATTCCCTTTTTTAATTTGACCCCATAAAACCCCTCCCAAACACCCTAGCATTTACTTCCTTTTTCAACCCCATCTATAAAATTTAAACAACCATGGGACATTACACATCCCGTCTAAGACCTACTTTTACCGGGGAAAATCTCCCTCTCTTCACACACCCTAAACCCGAGCCTCACTATCCCATAAAAAAATCTTTTTAGCATTTAATAACTTACCACCTATTCCATATACTTTCAACTCTGCCCCCTTGCCCCTATCCCCTATCAATGCCTTTTTTAAAACCAAAGCAAAAAAAACTTCCCTATCTTATCTAAAAACGTTAATATAGCTTTAATTAAACACCCGACTACCATCCCCACCCACCTAAAACCTCCTTGCTCACCGCAATCCACATTTTGTTTTTTTTTTCCTCAATTTTTTTCAATTAAACCCCACCGAAAAACTTTTCCGGTTACTCGTAAGCTTAAATTTCCTCAAAATTTTCGTCCTTTTGCCCCCTTTCCCTTTTTTAAAAAGGGGCTATCCTGCTCCTGCCAATCCCAGGGACCCCCCCTCTTTCATCATTTATTAAAAAAAAGTACCAACCACTCCAACACTATACCCCCCTGCTTTTAACATTTCTGTCATGATCCCATCAGTTCCAGCTGCTTTACCCCCTTTCATTTTACGTAATGCCTCACGTACCTCCCCCACACTTACATTTGCTCTTCTTCACTCCAAAAAAGATGGTATACCTCCCTGACCAGTGCATGAAATTACTGCCTCTGTTTCTTCCTTAAACATTTAAAAGTTCCTCAAAATATTCTCGCCATCTACCCAATACCTCCATCTCCCCATCTACTAACTCCCCTACCTTTTTTAACTGACAAATCCATATTTCCTAGGCTTTCTTAACTTGTTTAACTCACTCCAAAATTTTTTCTTATTTTCATTAAAATTTCTTGACAGTGCCTCTCCCACTCTATCATCTGCTCTCCTTTTGCACTCTCTCACCCACTCTCTTTACTTTCTTTTACTCTCCATATACTCTGCTCTTCTTATAACATTTTCTGCTTTGTAAAAACCTCTCATAAGCTCCCTTTTTTTCTCTTTTATCACACCCTTTACTTCATCATTCCCACCAATCACCCCCTCTTTCCTCCTGCCCCCACCCTCCTATAACCACAAACTTCTGCCCCACTTTCTAATACTTGCATTTTTAAAACTATTCCAACCCTCTTCAACCCCCCCACTACTCATCTTTGCACTAGCCCACCTTTCTGCCAATATCGCTTATATCTCCCCCGAACTCATCCTCCCCTTTGTTTATACACTTTCACCTCCCTCTTACTTTGTTGCCACCTTTCCCCTTTTTTCCCATCTACCTCTTTTCTCTAACTGTAGCTACAACTAAATAATGATCCGATATATCAGTTGCCCCTCTATAAACATGTACATCCTGGAGCCTACCCATCAACCTTTTATCCACCAATACACAATCTAATAAACTACTTTCATTACGTGCTACATCATACCTTGTATATTTATTTATCCTCTTTTTCATAAAATATGTATTACTTATTACCAAATCTCTTTCTACACATAGCTCAATTAAAGGCTCCCCATTTACAGTTAACCCTGGCACCCCAAATTTACCTACTACTCCCTCCATAACATTTTTACCCACTTTAGCATTGAAATCCCCAACCACCATTATTCTCACACTTGATTCAAAACTCCCCACGCATTCACTCAACATTTCCCAAAATCTCTCTCTCTCTCTCTCTCTCTCTCTACACTTCTCTCTTCTCCAGGTGCATACACGCATATTATAACCCACTTTTCACATCCAATCTTTATTTTACTCCACATAATCCTTGAATTAATACATTTATAGTCCCTCTTTTCCTGCCATAGCTTATCCTTCAACATTATTGCTACTCCTTCTTTAGCTCTAACTCTATTTGAAACCCCTGACCTAATCCCATTTATTTATATATAATACTGTATTGTATAATATATATATATAATATATATATATATATATATATATATAATATATATATATATATATAATATATAATATATATATATATATATATATATATATATATACACAATGCCTGCACTTTAAAGGAGGGGTTTGGGATATTGGCAGTTTGGAGGGATATGTTGTGTATCTTTATACGTATATGCTTCTAAACTGTTGTATTCTGAGCACCTCTGCAAAAGCAGTGATAATGTGTGAGTGTGGTGAAAGTGTTGAATGATGATAAAAGTATTTTCTTTTTGGGGATTTTCTTTCTTTTTTGGGTCACCTTGCTTCGGTGGGAGACGACCAACTTGTTGAAAATATATAAATATATATATATAATATAATATATATATAATAATATATATATATATATATATATATATATATATATATGCACACTTACTGAGGTTTTAATACTTGGTGCTGTGTCCTTTACCTGACCTGAGTGAGGTGTGAGTGATGCATGGTGACCTGGCTTAATCACATCCCTCAGCCATATAGGAAGACTCTCTCACAAATTCTTGAGGGAAGGTATATTATTCCATGCCACGTGTAGAGCAGCCTCCAGCCATGGGATGGAAATGATATCCTTGCCCAGTAAACTTCGTTTCACTAATGACCAGAGGTTCTCAATAGGGTTTAGGTCTGGAGAATTGCCTGGCCAGTCATTAACCCTTTCAGGGTTTCGGCCATACTAGTACGGCTTACGCACCAGGGTTTTTGACGTACTATTATGCCTAAATTCTAGCGCCTTCAAATCTAGTGAGAGAAAGCTGGTAGGCCTACATATGAAAGAATGGGTCTATGTGGTCAGTGTGCGCAGTATAAAAAAAAATCCTGCAGCACACAGTGCGTAATGAGAAAAAAAAAACTTTGATCGTGTTTTTGGATTAAAACAGTGACTTTGCACTGTATTTTTGTATGTTATTTATTGTTGTATTCTAGAAATTGAGATGATTCTGACTGATTTTACAATGAAAAGTACCTTGAAATTGAGCTCAAAGTAGCAGAAATGTTCGATTTTTACCAAAGTTCAAAAGTAAACAAATCATGCTAAGCGTCCAATACACGTCAACTGGTGAGTCTAATATTCTTTCACAAGTGTGCCGATATTATTTATACCATTTCTACACTAATGCAGTAGTCTGCGTAACAGTAAATCTTCTATTTTATGTGAGAATAAAAATTCAAAGTGGAAAGCAAAAGAATGTAAGAGAGGCATTGGGACATGACTAATGAACAGAGGAAATGTCATTTTAGTGCCAGGAATGTCTTTCTTGTTTATTCTGGACCCTATTTGGAAATTGGCATCTTTTGAAATTTGTGTGAAATTGGCAAAATTGCTAATTTCTGACCACTTTATTGGGAAGTTGAAATAGGTAAATGGGTGGTTTCTTGCACTCATTCGATAGAAGATGTGGAGCTCTAGCGAAATATTCATGATTTTTGTCGACTAGTACAGTGGAATTGGCTGAAAATAGGGCTCAAAGTGGGCAAAATCGCCGATGCGTAAACATCGTCGAGACCGCTAACTTCGCGAGAGCATAATTCCGTAAGTTTTCCATCAAATTTCATACTTTTGGTGTCATTATCATCGGGAAAAGATTCTCTATCTTTTCATAGGAAATTTTTTTTTTTTTTTTTTTTTTTTTTTTTTTTTTGAAATTTGGGCAACCCTGAGAAGTTTCTGAGAGGGCCTGTCGACCCTGAAAGGGTTAAAGAATCTCACTTCACAGTCCTTAAGCCACTGAACTACAGATTTGGCGGTATGACATGGTACACCATCCTGCATAAAAACCGTAGCCCCACACTTGTCAAACGACTCGGGTAAATTGTCACACAATAGCTCCAGGTAATTATACTGGTTTCTGGGAAGCACAATGAGTTCACCAACACTCTGAGCACTGAAACATGCCCAAACCATGAGCGAGTCTGAGTGTTTGGTGGTCCCACAGGTGGAGACTGGGTCTAGCAGGTTACTACCTCTGGGCCGGTACATGTCTCCCAAGGTCACAGGCGACAGTAAAGGTTGCTTCATCACTCCAAAGTACCTCAGACCACTGTTGAGGATTCTAGTAAAGATATTTCTTTTGCCTACATTTTTTCTGTGGCTTGGAGAGGATCAGTTTCTTAACCTGGCAGTGACTACTGTAGCCCAATTCTGACACATCTGTTAACAGTTCTTACAGACACCTCTGAGAGAAGATGTGGGTTCTTTTCTTTCAATTCATTAGCAGTTATCTTAGGCTTACTCTAACTGCTTCTTTAACACAGTTAAGGTATGCACAAATGTCTTCTTCAAGGGGCCAGCCCAAGGTTTGGCAAATGGTAACTCCACACTCCCACCAACCTTGAAATGCTGCACCTAGTTCATCACTGATCACTCACACACACCAACCTTCTCCACTATTTCTTTCATCTGGTGCCCAGCTTGGTGAAGCCCTATGAGTTGAGCTATAGTTTCAGGTATTAAAGATTTCCTTTTACCCATAATCAAACGTGTATAGCCCCAAAACCAAAGGGAACACTGGACAAAAGATAGGGCAGATGAGAGACAAAAGTGCAACACTTCCTCTCACCACAGCAGCCACGTGAGCACTGAGGAGTCACTGTGGAGTGTGGCGGCAGGCCGTAATGTCATGCTAACGGCTGCTACCCATCCATGCTCAAGACAGCAAGGGTCACCCCGATCCACAAAGGTGGAGATTCAACTGATTTGAACAATTACAGACCCATATCAAATTTGCCCTTACTCTCCAAGATATTTGAAAAAATAATACACAAGCAACTTTACTCCTACCTTACATCCAACAACATACTTAACCCATGCCAGTTTGGATTTAGACCAAAAGCACGAATGATGCTATTATACACAGCTCTCGATAAAAATGAATATCCGCTGGGGCTCTTTATCGACCTAAGAAAAGCGTTTGACACAGATGACCACAATCTCTTGCACCTCAAACTGAATCATTACGGCATAAGAGGACATTCTCTTGACTACCTAAAATCCCATCTTAACGACAGACACCAGTATGTACATGCAAATGGAGTCAACTCCGCTATCCAACCTGTAGCTGTAGGAGTACCCCAAGGTAGTGTCCTAGGCCCACTCCTCTTTCTCATCTACATCAATGATCTCCCCAATGCATCCCAACTCCTTACGCCAGTTCTATTCACAGATGACACTACATATGTCTACTCCCATTCAGACCCAGCTGTGCTTGAAAACACTGTAAACAATGAACTGCTAAAGATATATGCTTGGATGATGACCAACAAACTCACTCTCAACATAGACAAAACATACTTCATGCTGTTTGGCAACAGAGCCTCAAATATTCAACTCAACATACTGTTAAATGGTTCCCCTATATCAAGACACACGGAGGGCAAATTTCTAGGTCTTCTCCTTGACTGTAATCTTAAATTTCATTCCCATACCCATCACATAGCCAAGAAAATTTCCAAATCAGTAGGAATCCTTTCCAAGATACGCTACTATGTACCACAAAAGACTCTCCTTACCCTGTACTGCTCTCTAATATATCTTTACCTCACCTATGGTATCTGTGCCTGGGGCTCAACCACTGCCAACCACCTTAGACCCTCAATAATCCAACAAAAAGCTACTGTGCGGGTGATAACCAGCTCCTGTGCTAGACAGCACACACCACCACTTTTCAAAAGACTAAACTTGCTAAATATACAAGACATACACTCTTATTATTGTGCCTACTACATATACAGAACTTTAAACTCCACTGTAAACCCTCTCCTAAAACTACTACTCGACAGTTACAACAGAATGCACAGTCACATTACAAGGCATAAGGCACTTTTCAATATCCCTCAAGTAAGACTCTCACTGTGCAAGAACGCTATGTACATAAAAGGCCCGAAGATCTGGAACTCGCTACTGGAACAGGTCAAGGATCCCCAGACAGCTTATAAATTTAGGACTCTACTAAAAAATCATCTTATCTCACAGTATTAACCAAATCAACCAAACATCTGCTGACTAATTCTGGCTTTTAATTCTGCCATTCCATAAAATATTACCACCTGCACCATTCCTTGTAAATTAGATTTTGTACTAAGTATACATAAGGTTTATTAAGTCCAAATAAGATTGTAAAACAGCTAACCACTATTCCATGTTTAGTTTTAAGTATAATTACTATGTACTATTTTCTTATCTAGTTTTAATTAGTTACCACGTATTAGGATTAGTTTGCCCAAAATGCCTCGGCATGATAGTGGCTATCTTTGTACTTAGCAAATCAAAATTGTAATTACACATTGTAACCTTTGCAAAGAAATAAACTTATTATTATTATAATGCACTGACGAAAAAAGAACCCCCCTGTATGGTAGGCTTTTGATTTTCATCACAGCATTATGCCGGGGCACTCGCCTGGCATAATGCCATGACTAGCAGTGTACCTGAGACCTTCTCTAACTTAAGAAGCAACATGTACAGTGTGGCTCATCTCTTGCTAACATACCACAGGATAATACAAAGGAAAATAAAATACAGCAAACCATTGTTATAACGGACTAATAGGGCACGTCCATTACATGAGAATAACAGAACGGCATTTTTTTTTTTAAATAAACTAAGGTACTCTACTGTGTACCTATACTGTACATACAATTTACAGACATACTGCAATAAACACTAAAAATAAGTAAGTTAAATGTACAATTTATCCATTGAATTTTGCCCATAATTTTAAAAATCCATTACATATATAGATGTATGGTGACATCACACATCCCTGCCTAAGGCCTACTGGAAAGTAATCTCCCTCTCCTCTACATACCCTTATATCTCTTCTTTCAACAAACTGGTCATATCCCACTGAGGTGGGGTGGCCCATAAGGAAAAACAGAATTTTCTCCTTTTAAATTTAGTTATTTATGCAGGGGAAGGGGTTATTAGCCACTTGCTCCCAGCATTTTAGTAATCTCTTACGATGTACATGGCTTACGGAGGAAGAATTCCATTTCACTTCCCCGTGGAGATAAGCAGAAATAAACAAGAACTAGCAAGAAGATAGAAGAAAACCCAGAGGGGTATGTATATATATGCTTGTACATGCAAAAACTGATAATGTGTGAGTGTGGTGGAAGTGGTGAATGATGATGAAAGCATTTTTTTGGGGGGGATTTTCTTTCTTTTTTGGGTCACCCTGCCTCGGTGGGAGACGGCCGACTTGTTGAAAAAAAAAAAAACGTGTGGCATTTATAAGTGTAAGTAGAAGTAGCAAGATGTACCTGAAATCTTGCATGTTTATGTGACAGAAAAAAGACACAAACAATCCTTATTAGAAAACGTTTTGGTCCTGAGATCAGTCCTTGATCAGAAGTGATCAAGGTCTCAGAACCAAAACGTTTTCTAATAAACAAACAATCCTACCATCATGTAAAACAATTACAGGCTTTCGTTTCACCAACCTACTACTTCTAACCCTTATAATTATGTTTAGCAAATGATTTTAGTGTTCAATTGGTGCACTAGTAGTGTCTGCAAGCTAGCTAGAATCTGCAGGAGACAATACTTCAACATGGATGTGCTAGTCACCTTAGTCATGTGCAAGCACTAAATCTGTCAGGGTCATATAGCACTATGGAAAAGGGAGGTAATAAGATTTCATCCAAGGACAGAGTGGCTTCCTAGGATCAAGAGCTCTTGAGCACCAAGCCACCACACTTGAAGAGCCATGCTAGTCAAAATAACATTAAGTACCTCTACAAGTTTCCAATAAGCACAACTATAAGTTTAGCAATATTTATACATTTGTACTATATACTTACAAATGAATTAGCAACTGCTAGGCTCTCGCATCTAACAAAGTAGTTTTTCTCTCTCTAAGTTTGACCAGCTGTATAACAGACAGACATTACCTCTGTAACCTAATCCCAGAGTGTCATCCAGCAACAAGAATGCTGTGGGCATGCACTGGCCAGCTAAATGGCATCAAAAATATCATAAATTATAGTACTGTACATTCAGAATATTAATAAGAGATTAAATGTCATTTACCAAATAATTAAATAATCAAATATTAAACACTTAAAAAAGCACACAATATCTAGTTTAAAAATATCACAATTGTGATAAATATTTGTTAAACTAATTATGATAAAAATATTTACTCAATTTATCATGTAATATAATCTTACAAGCTTAAAAGGACAAAATAAACACAACACACTCATATATAGGAGGGCCGTCTTTACAGTGCTTTGCTTTACGGCGTTTCACTAGTGCAGCAGTTTTTCCATTATACCCAGTCTTCATTTATTCAGACTTCCTACAATATAGTCACCACTTACTATAAGCTAAGGATGAAAATATTTTAAGTAATGTATGTACTGCCAAGTGAGTGTAAAACAAAAGCCTGTAATTGTTTTACATGATGGTAGGATTGCTGGTGTCTTTTGTCTGTCTCATAAATATGCAAGATTACAGGTATGTCTTGCTACTTCTACTTACACTTAGGTCACACTACACATACATGTACACGTTTATTTATACACACTCATCTGAGTTTTCTTTGATTTTATCTTAATAGTTCTTGGTCTTACTACTTTTCCTTTTATATCCATGGGAAAGTGGAATAAGAATCTTTCCTCCGTAAGCCATGCGTGTTGTAAAAGTCAACTAAAATGCCGGGAACAATGGGCTAGTAACCCTTTTTCCTGTAAAGATTATTAAAAAGAATAAGAAGAAGAAAATTGTCAAAGTGGGAAGTCTGAATGTGCGTGGATGTTGTGCAAATGAAAAGAAACTGGATGACCTGACTTTAAGTGAAACAAAGCTGAAGGGGGTGGGAGAGTTTCAATGGAGAGGAATAAATGGGATTAGGTCAGGGGTTTCAAATAGAGTTAGAGCTAAAGAAGGAGTAGCAATAATGTTGAAGGATAAGCTATGGCAGGAAAAGAGGGACTATAAATGTATTAATTCAAGGATTATGTGGAGTAAAATAAAGATTGGATGTGAAAAGTGGGTTATAGTAAGCGTGTTTGCACCTGGAGAAGAGAGAAGTGTAGAGGAGAAAGAGAGATTTTGGGAAATGTTGAGTGAATGTGTGGGGAGTTTTGAATCAACTGTGAGAGTAATGGTGGTTGGGGATTTCAATGCTAAAGTGGGTAAAAATGTTATAGAGGGAGTAGTAGGTAAATTTGGGGTGCCAGGGGTAAATGTAAATGGGGAGCCTTTAATTGAGCTATGTGTAGAAAGAGACTTGGTAATAAGTAATACATATTTTATGAAAAAGAGGATAAATAAATATACAAGGTATGATGTAGCACGTAATGAAAGTAGTTTGTTAGATTATGTATTGTTGGATAAAAGGTTGATGGGTAGGCTCCAGGATGTACATGTTTATAGAGGGGCAACTGATATATCGGATCATTATTTAGTTGTAGCTACAGTTAGAGTAAGAGGTAGATGGGAAAAGAGGAAGGTGGCAACAACAAGTAACAGGGAGGTGAAAGTGTATAAACTAAGGGAGGATGAAGTTTGGGTGAGATATAAGCGACTATTGGCAGAAAGGTGGGCTAGTGCAAAGATGAGTAGTGGGGGGGTTGAAGAGGGTTGGAATAGTTTTAAAAATGCAGTATTAGAATGTGGGGCAGAAGTTTGTGGTTATAGGAGGTGGGGGCAGGAGGAAAGAGGAGCGATTGGTGGAATGATGAAGTAAAGGGTGTGATAAAAGAGAAAAAGGTAGCTTATGAGAGGTTTTTACAATGAAGAAGTGTTATAAGAAGAGCAGAGTATATGGAAAGTAAAAGAAAGGTGAAGAGAGTGGTGAGAGAGTGCAAAAGGAGAGCAGATGATAGAGTGGGAGAGGCACTGTCAAAAAATTTTAATGAAAATAAGAAAAAATTTTGGAGTTAGTTAAATAAGTTAAGAAAGCCTAGGGAAAGTATGGATTTGTCAGTTAAAAACAGAGTAGGGGAGTTAGTAGATGGGGAGATGGAGGTATTAGGTAGATGGCGAGAATATTTTGAGGAACTTTTAAATGTTAAGGAAGAAAGGGAGGCGGTAATTTCATGCACGGGTCAGGGAGGTATACCATCTTTTAGGAGTGAAGAAGAGCAGAATGTAAGTGTGGGGGAGGTACGTGAGGCATTACGTAGAATGAAAAGGGGTAAAGCAGCTGGAACTGATGGGATCATGACAGAAATGTTAAAAGCAAGGGGGGATATAGTGTTGGAGTGGTTGGTACTTTTGTTTAATAAATGTATGAAAGAGGGGAAGGTACCTAGGGATTGGCGGAGAGCATGTATAGTCCCTTTATATAAAGGGAAAGGGGACAAAAGAGACAGTAAACTTATTCTTCTATAATTTTTACAGAGTATACAAGGAAAAGTGTACGGTAGGGTTATAACTGAAAGAATTAGAGGCAAGACAGAATGTAGGATTGCGGATGAGCAAGGAGGTTTCAGAGTGGGTAGGGGATGTGTAGATCAAGTGTTTACATTGAAGCATATATGTGAACAGTATTTAGATAAAGGTAGGGAAGTTTTTATTGCATTTATGGATTTAGAAAAGGCATATGATAGAGTGGATAGAGGTGCAATGTGAGAGATGTTGCAAGTATATGGACTAGGTGGTAAGTTACTAAATGCTGTAAAGAGTTTTTATGAGGATAGTGAGGCTCAGGTTAGGGTGTGTAGAAGAGAGGGAGAATACTTCCCGGTAAAAGCAGGTCTTAGACAGGGATGTGTAATGTCACCATGGTTGTTGAATATATTTATAGATGGGGTTGTAAAAGACGTAAATGCTAGGGTGTTCGGGAGAGGGGTGGGATTAAATTTTGGGGAATCAAATTCAAAATGGGAATTGACACAGTTACTTTTTGCTGATGATACTGTGCTTATGGAGATTCTAAAGAAAAATTGCAAAGGTTAGTGGACGAGTTTGGGAATGTGTGTAAAGGTAAAAAGCTGAAAGTGAACATAGAAAAGAGTAAGGTGATGAGGGTGTCAAATGATTTAGATAAACAAAAATTGGATATCAAATTGGGGAGCAGGAGTATGGAAGAAGTGAATGTTTTCAGATACAGTGGACCCCCGCATAGCGACTTTAATCCGTGCAAGAGGGCTCATTGTTATGCGAAATGATCGGTATGCGAATGAATTTTCCCCATAAGAAATAATGGAAATCAAATTAATCCGTGCAAGACACCCAAAAGTATGAAAAAAATATTTTTACCACATGAAATATACATTTTCCTACACACAAAGAGAAGGATACATGCACAATATATATTGTGCATATACTACTGTACTAAATGAAGAATAAATGACACTTACCTTTATTTAAGATGCAGCAATGACTGATGAGACACTGTGTCCTGGGAGTGCCTTTTCCTCCTGAGTACTGTAGGTCCTGTTTGGCATTTTCTTTCAGAACAGGCCTTATCACACTGTGTATGCCACTACGATTCTTAAATCTCTCGAACCAACCTTTGCTGGCTTTAAATTCACCAATATGAGCACTAGTTCCCGGCATTTTTCCCTGTTCACCTGGGTGTTAGTCGACTGGTGTGGGTTGCATCCTGGGAGACAAGATTAAGGACCCCAATGGAAATAAGTTAGACAGTCTTCGATGACACTGACTTTTTTGGGTTATCCTGGGTGGCAAATCCTCTGGGGTTAATTGTTTCTTGGTATTCTCAATAAGCCACACCAACAATGGTGCTACAGCAGCAGCAGCAGCAGCAGCAGCAGCTGACAGTGCTACAGCAGCAGCAGACAATGCTACAGCAGCAGCAGATGATGCTACAGCAGCAGCAGCAGCTGACAGTGCTACAGCAGCAGCAGACAGTGCTACAGCAGCAGCAGACAATGCTACAGCAGCAGCAGATGGTACTACAGCAGCAGCTGATGGTGGTACTACAGCAGCAGCTGATGGTGGTACAGCAGCAGCAGCAGCTGACAGTGCTGCAGCAGCAGCTGACAGTGCTACAGCAGCAGCAGACGATGCTACAGCAGCAGCAGACGGCACTACAGCAGCAGCTGATGGTGGTACAGCAGCAGCAGCAGCTGACAGTGCAGCAGCAGCAGCAGCTGACGGTGGTACAGCAGCAGCAGCAGCTGTACCACCAATAGTAGCTATGGTTGATTGGGGTTTATTATACAACCTGGCCAGCTCGGAGACACGCACTCCACTTTCATACTTATCAATGATCTTTTTCTTCATCTCTATAGTAATTCTCACCCTTATTGCTGTAGGGTTGGCACTAGAAGCTTTCTTGGGGCCCATGGTCACTTATTTTGCAGATAAAATCACCAAAAACACTGTAATAATACGAAATGTTCCGATTGTATGCTTGGATGTTACCGTGGAGGCTGGCTGGTAAACAATGCCACCGGCGGCACATGTGAGGCTGGCTAAGGGCGCACATTGGACGCGTCTTGGACGAAGAGCGGTGAGCGGGTTTTTGAGCGGTATGCGAGGCAAGATTTTTGCGATAAAAGCGAGCAGTATGCGGATTGAACGTTATGTGATGCGTACGGTATGCGGGGGTCCACTGTAGCTGACGTGTCGACGGATGGATTTATGAAGGATGAGGTTAATCATAGAACTGATGAGGGAAAAAAGGTGAGTGGTGCACTGAGGTATATGTGGAGTCAAAAAACGTTATCTATGGAGGCAAAGAAGGGAATGTATGAAAGTATATTAGTACCAACACTCTTATATGGGTGTGAAGCTTGGGTGTTAAATGCAGCAGTGAGGAGACAGTTGGAGGCAGTGGAGATGTCCTGTCTAAGGCCAATGTGTGGTGTAAATATTATGCAGAAAATTCGGAGTGTGGAAATTAGGAAAAGGTGTGGAGTTAATAAAAGTATTAGAGGGCAGAAGAGGGGTTGTTGAGGTGGTTTGGTCATTTAGAGAGAATGGATCAAAGTAGAATGACATGGAAAGCATATAAATCTATAGAGGAAGGAAGGTGGTGTAGGGGTCGTCCTCGAAAGAGTTGGAGAAAGGGGGTAAAGGAGGTTTTGTGGGCGAGGGACTTGGACTTCCAGCAAGCGTGCGTGAGCGTGTTAGATAGGAGTGAATGGAGACGAATGGTACTTGGGACCTGACGATCTGTTGGAGTGTGAGCAGGGTAATATTTAGTGAAGGGATTCAGGGAATCTGGTTATTTTCATATTGTTGGACTTGAGTCCTGGAAATGGGAAGTACAATGCCTGCACTTTAAAGGAGGGGTTTGGGATATTGGCAGTTTGGAGGGATATGTTGTGTATCTTTATATGTGTATGCTTCTAAACTGTTGTATTCTGAGCACCTCTGCAAAAACAGTGATAATGTGTGAGTGAGGTGAAAGTGTTGAGTGATGATGAAAGTATTTTCTTTTTGGGGATTTTCTTTCTGTTTTGGGTCACCCTGCCTCGGTGGGA
The DNA here is from genome assembly GCF_026875155.1 of Cherax quadricarinatus. NCBI lineage: Eukaryota > Metazoa > Arthropoda > Malacostraca > Decapoda > Parastacidae > Cherax > Cherax quadricarinatus. The sequence goes on from NC_069410.1 coordinate 57,461,949, forward strand.
GACGGTCGACTTGTTGAAAAAAAAAAAATGTACTGTACATGCATTTTAAAGCTTAGCTCTACTGCTCACTTAATATATAATAGTGTAAAAATGTTGTCAGGATTTTATATGCATTTGAAAGTGAAAAAAGGCCATGTTTCACTTTACAGCATAGTTATCACCACAGTGAGATTACTTAAGGAAATTTTTAACAGGAATTTACTTTGACATGCTTACCAAATGGATAGTCTAGTTGATGAGTAACAGCAACAGCAGTAGATTTATCTTTGACATTGTAGTCCAGAAGTAGTGGGTATCTATTACCAGTGTAATGAACAATTGGTGTACGAGAAGGAGCACTGGCCAAGTATGGACGCCACTTCACGCGGGGAAATTTGACCTCGGAAAAGTCTGCACCAAGTGGAATATTATTGATTGAAAGATATTAGTAGTCTAAATTAACAATTTAGTAACTAATGACATAAATCAATTATTTAGCTTTGTATATTCACTTTAATATATACAATACCATTTACTATAATGTCTGCAACAAAAAATGTCTGTGCTGCAAGTTTGATAGATACCTTGGGTTGAAGAGTCAGCAGCTGTGAAGACCCTGGCTGCAGAGTTGACCCTGTACTGCATCCCTCCACTCTGCTGTATATACAGTTGCTTCTGGTGCACACCAACATACAGGGCTGGCTGCTCCTGCTCTTCATTCTCACTCTGAAAGCAATACTGTAAACCAAACACTAGTTTTTCCTATCTTGTACATTCTTAATTCCTGATCACCTGTAGTACAGAAATGTAACTCAGTGGTTTCCTCTACAGTTTAATAACATATCTTTTACACATTTTTTTTATATCAGTCATCTCTCACAAAGGTAAGGGAAACACATTCACCATCACTTATTCAATAGCTGTCTTGAAACAAATCTGTACATGACAATTCATTTGACCCTCTGAACAGCAACATCTACCTCCCACCTCCAGCACTCTAAGTTTAACTAACCAGTTTTAACTGAATCCCTTCATGTTACCTTGCTCAAACTCCATTCTGATCTAACATGCTCACATTCTGATCCAACATGCTCACATTCTGATCCAACATGCTCACACACACCTCCCAGATACCCAAGCCTCTACCTCCTACAAGCTAATTAATTCCTTCATTACAACCCTCCTTGGGATGACCCCTATCCCCTCCATCATTCCATCCTAGATTAATATACCCTCTTCATTATCCTATCCCAATACATTTTTTGTAAAAGTCCAAACTGCCTCAATCCCTCCTCAGTACTCCGAATCATATCTCTGGTGATTAGGGAGCAAGAGGTTGGTAAACCCTTCTACTTTATCAATAACTAAAAAGACAAAGAAGGATAATCATGAACACAGTTATAAAAAGACAAGAAAGAATACCTGCAATAGGTACAACAAAAAAAAACTAAAGTAATTTTTTTTTTTTCAACAAGTCGGCCGTCTCCCACCGAGGCAGGGTGACCGAAAAAAGAAAGAAAATCCCCAAAAAGAAAATACTTTCATCATTCAACACTTTCACTACACTCACACATTATCACTGTTTTTGCAGAGGTGCTCAGCATACAACAGTTTAGAAGCATATACGTATAAAGATACACAACATATCCCTCCAAACTGCCAATATCCCAAACCCCTCCTTTAAAGTGCAGGCATTGTACTTCCCATTTCCAGGACTCAAGTCCGGCTATATGAAAATAACCAGTTTCCCTGAATCCCTTCACTAAATATTACCCTGCTCACACTCCAACAGATCGTCAGGTCCCAAGTACCATTCGTCTCCATTCACTCCTATCTAACGTGCTCATGCACGCTTGCTGGAAGTCCAAGCCCCTCGCCCACAAAAGCTCCTTTACCCCCTCTCTCCAACCCTTTCAAGGACGACCCCTACCCCTCTTTCCTTCCCCTATAGATTTATATGCTTTCCATGTCATTCTACTTTGATCCATTCTCTCTAAATGACCAAACCACCTCAACAACCCCTGTTCTGCCCTCTGACTAATACTTTTATTAACTTCACACCTTTTCCTAAATTCCAAACTCCGAATTTTCTGCATAATATTTACACCACACATTGCCCTTAGACAGGACATCTCCACTGCCTCCAACCGTCTCCTTACTGCTGCATTTACCACCCAAGCTTCACATCCATATAAGAGTGTTGGTACTACTATACTTTCATACATTCCCTTCTTTGCCTCCATAGATAACGTTTTTTGACTCCACATATACCTCAACGCACCACTCACCTTTTTTCCCTCATCAATTCTATGATTAACCTCATCCTTCATAAATCCATCCGCAGACACGTCAACTCCCAAGTATCTGAAAACATTCACTTCTTCCATACTCCTCCTCCCCAATTTGATATCCAATTTTTCTTTATCTAAATCATTTGATACCCTCATCACCTTACTCTTTTCTATGTTCAGTTTCAACTTTCTACCTTTACACACATTCACAAACTCATCCACTAACCATTGCAATTTTTCTTTAGAATCTCCCATAAGCACAGTATCATCAGCAAAAAGTAACTGTGTCAATTCCCATTTTGAATTTGATTCCCCATAATTTAATCCCACCCCTCTCCCGAACACCCTAGCATTTACTTCTTTTACAACCCCATCTATAAATATATTAAACAACCATGGTGACATTACACATCCATGTCTAAGACCTGCTTTTACCGGGAAGTAGTCTCCCTCTCTTCTACACACCCTAACCTGAGCCTCACTATCCTCATAAAAACTCTTTACGGCATTTAGTAACTTACCACCTATTCCATATACTTGCAACATCTGTCACATTGCACCTCTATCCACTCTATCATATGCCTTTTCTAAATCCATAAATGCAATAAAAACTTCCCTACCTTTATCTAAATACTGTTCAAATATATGCTTCAATGTAAACACTTGATCTACACATCCTCCACCCACTCTGAAACCTCCTTGCTCATCCGCCATCCTACATCCTGTCTTACCTCTAATTCTTTCGGTTATAACCCTACCGTACACTTTTCCTGGTATACTCATTAAACTTTTTCCTCTATAATTTTTACAATCTCTTTTGTCCCCTTTCCCTTTATATAAAGGGACTATACATGCTCTCCGCCAATCCCTAGGCACCTTCCCCTCTTTCATACATTTATTAAACAAAAGTACCAACCACTCCAACACTATATCCCCCCTGCTTTTAACATTTCTGTCATGATCCCATCAGTTCCAGCTGCTTTACCCCCTTTCATTCTACGTAATGCCTCACGTACCTCCCCCACGCTTACATTCTTCTCTTCTTCACTCCTAAAAGATGGTATACCTCCCTGGCCAGTGCATGAAATTACCGCCTCCCTTTTTTCCTCAACATTTAAAAGTTCCTCAAAATATTCTCGCCATCTACCTAATACCTCCCTCTCCCCATCTACTAACTCCCCTACTCTGTTTTTAACTGACAAATCCATACTTTCCCTAGGCTTTCTTAACTTGTTTAACTCACTCCAAAATTTGTTCTTATTTTCATTAAAATTTCTTGACAGTGCCTCTCCCACTCTATCATCTGCTCTCCTTTTGCACTCTCTCACCACTCTCTTCACCTTTCTTTTACTCTCCATATACTCTGCTCTTCTTATAACACTTCTGCTTTGTAAAAACCTCTCAAAAGCTACCTTTTTCTCTTTTATCACACCCTTTACTTCATCATTCCACCAATCACTTCTCTTTCCTCCTGCCCCCACCCTCCTATAACCACAAACTTCTGCCCCACAGTCTAATACTGCATTTTTAAAACTATTCCAACCCTCTTCAACCCCCCCACTACTCATCTTTGCACTAGCCCACCTTTCTGCCAATAGTCGCTTATATCTCACCCGAACTTCCTCCTCCCTTAGTTTATACACTTTCACCTCCCTGTTACTTGTTGTTGCCACCTTCCTCTTTTCCCATCTACCTCTTACTCTAACTGTAGCTACAACTAAATAATGATCCGATATATCAGTTGCCCCTCTATAAACATGTACATCCTGGAGCCTACCCATCAACCTTTTATCCAACAATACATAATCTAACAAACTACTTTCATTACGTGCTACATCATACCTTGTATATTTATTTATCCTCTTTTTCATAAAATATGTATTACTTATTACCAAATCTCTTTCTACACATAGCTCAATTACATTTACCACTGGCACCCGAAATTTACCTACTACTCCCTCCATAACATTTTTACCCACTTTAGTACTGAAATCCCCAACCACCATTACTCTCACACTTGATTCAAAACTCCCCACGCATTCACTCAATATTTCCCAAAATCTCTCTCTCTCCTCTACACTTCTCTCTTCTCCAGGTGCATACACACTTACTATAACCCACTTTTCACATCCAATCTTTATTTTACTCCACATAATCCTTGAATTTATGCATTTATAGTCCCTCTTTTCCTGCCATACCTTATCCTTCAACATTATTGCTACTCCTTCTTTAGCTCTAACTCTATTTGAAACCCCTGACCTAATCCCATTTATTCCTATCCATTGAAACTCTCCCATCCCCTTCAGCTTTGTTTCACTTAAAGCCAGGACATCCAGCTTCTTCTCATTCATAACATCCACAATCATCTCTTTCGTATCATTTGCACAACATCCATGCACATTCAGACTTCCCACTTTGACAATTTTCTTCTTCTTATTCTTTTTAGTAATCTTTACAGGAAAAGGGGTTACTAGCCCATTGTTCTCAGCATTTTGGTTGACTTTTACAACACGCATGGCTTACGGAGGAAAGATTCTTATTCCACTTCCCCATGGATATAAAAGGAAAAGTAATAAGACCAAGAACTATTAAGATAAAATCAAAGAAAACTCAGATGAGTGTGTATAAATAAACGTGTACATGTATGTGTAGTGTGATTTAAGTGTAAGTAGAAGTAAATAACAAAAAGGCACAATACCGTGACTGGAACGATACACAAATAACCCGCACATAAAAGAGAGAAGCTTACGACGACGTTTCGGTCCGACTTGGACCATTGACAAAGTCACACTAACAGAGGCGGAGTAGGACGGCTATATATAGGCAGGAAGAGGTGGAGGTAGTAGTAGTAGTACAAGAATTGTATATAGTACCGACAGGATGAAATTAAGACACATGCACAACACCCGGGCATCCCCATCGTAGACGTTTCGCCATCCAGCTAGCCACTGGATGGAGAAATGTCCACAACAAAGACAACCAGACGCCGCACATGTGTCTTAATTTCATCAGTAGTTGTAGTAGAAGAAGAAGAGGTAGTAGTAGTGGTAGGGGTAGAAGTGGGAAATAAGGAAGACGAGCCAGTCAAATACAAAGGAAGGGGAGCACTGCAAGAGAGCTAGATACCCACAGAGGGAGAGCAAGTGCACAGAGGTGCATGAAAGGGGAAGTGGTGAAATAAAATAAATGAAGAAGGAACAGAAACACGAGACAGGAGAGAGAAAGACAACCCAGAGGAGAAAAGGAGAGAGGAAAGGGGAAGAGGAAGAAGAAAAAGAAAAAATGAGGATTCAGGTTAAGTCACGGGTGTTCTGAAGTTTGGAGCATTTTACAATGTAGTGGGAGAGGAAGGCATCTACAGAGACGAAGCCAGGGCTAAGGTTCATACAGGGAAAGTTGTGTATTAGAGAGGATTCAACTAGACGGCGACTGTTCGAGTTGGAAGTAGGGAAGACAGTTTTAGCAGAAGACCAGTCAATAGGATGGCTATGATCTCTGACGTGACAGAAAAGAGCATTGTTAGTGTCGGCAAGCCTAACACTATTTTTGTGCTCCCTAAGTCTGTCAGAAAGAGATCGACCAGTTTCTCCGAAGTATTGAAGAGGACAGGAGGAGCAAGAAATAGAGTAGACACCAGGAACATCTGTAGAGGGAGGAGAGGTATGAACGAGATTAGTGCGAAGTGTGTTAGTCTGGCGGAAGGTAAGCTTGATGTCTAAGGGACGGAGAGAATTGTTGAGATTAGAAAGACCGGAAATGTAGGGAAGGCAGAGGATAGAAGAGTTCCCATGAGTAGAGAGTTTGGGAGAGAAGAAATTGCGTTTAGCACGTGAGAGGGCAGAGTCTATGAAATGGGAAGGGTAGCCAAGATGGGAGAACGAATTATGAAGAGTGGAAATTTCTGCTGGAAGGAACTGAGGATCACAGATGCGGAGGGCACGGAGAAAGAGGGAGATAAGAACACTTTTCTTGACAGGGGAAGCATGATAGGAAAAGTAGTGAATGTACATGCCACTGTGCATAGGTTTACGGTAAACGGAAAAGGAAAAACCTGTATCTGAGCGGTGGACATGGACATCAAGGAAAGGAATTAGATTCCCATTCAACTTTAAACTTAATGGAAGGGGCAAGATTATTAAGAGCTTCAAGAAAAGGTTGGAAGAGACTGGAGTCATGAGGCCACAAAGCAAAGATGTCATCCACATAGCGGAGCCAGAGTGAAGGTTGCACATCGAGGGTAGGAAGAACAGTCTCGAAGTATTCCATGTAAAGATTAGCAAGGACAGGAGAGAGAGGAGAGCCCATAGCAACACCGAAGGTTTGAAAGACATCAGTGGGGATAGAGAGATGAAGAAACCCTTCATGGGCCTTCTCTCTAAGGAAATCACTACTACTACCTCTTCTTCTTCTACTACAACTACTGATGAAATTAAGACACATGTGCGGTGTCTGGTTGTCTTTGTTGTGGACGTTTCGCCATCCAGTGGCTGGCTGGATGGCGAAACGACTACGATGGGGATGCCCGGGTGTTGTGCATGTGTCTTAATTTCATCCTATCGGTATTATATACAATTTTTGTACTACTACTACTACTACTACTACCTCCACCTCTTCCTGCCTATATATAGCCGTCCTGCTCCACCTCTGTCAGTGTGACTTTGTCAATGGTCCAAGTCGGACCGAAACGTCATCGTAAGCTTCTCTCTTTTATGTGCGGGTTATTTGTGTAAGTAGAAGTAGCAAGACATACCTGTAATCTTGCATATTTATGAGACAGACAAAAGACACCAGCAATCCTACATAGTAATATATTGGCAAAAAAAAAAAAAAATGGCAATGGAGGGATACAAGAAAAATTTTCATCACAAAGTGGTAAACCAATGAAATGAATTGAAAGAGGAAGTAGGTGATTTGGTCATTTAGAGAGGGTAGAGCAAAATAGGATGACTTGGAGGGTGTATAAATCTGTGGTGAAAGGAAGGAGGGGTTGGGGCTGTCCTAGGAAAGGATGGAAGGGGGGAGGGGTAAAAAAAAAGGTTTTGTGTGTGAGGGGCTTGAACATATAGCAGGCATGTGTGTGTGTGTTAGATAGGAGCGAATAGAAACGAATAGTTTTTCAGACCCGACGAGCTGTTGGTGAGCAGGGTAATATTTTGTGAAGAGATTCAGAGAAACCAGTTAGCCAGACTTGAGTCCTGGAGACGGAAAGCACAGTGTCTGCATTGTAAAGGAGAGGTCTGGGATATTGGCTGTTTGGAGTAACATCTGAACTGTCATATCTGGGCACTTCTGCAAAGACAGTAATTATGTGTGAATGATGGTGAAAGTGTTGTCTCCCACTGAGGTGGCTGACATACTGAAAAGAAAAAAGTAGTAGTAGTAAGTGTTACAATCATTGAAAATTTAACGATCAGACACCACAAGCATAGCTTTGCTCCTATAGCTACAAATAGGTAACTATACCCATATACACTCACAAACATAAAAAGTTAGCACATTCACCATTTAGCCATTAAAGTAAGGTGATCCAAAGCTGGAAAAAGGCATTCATCTTTCATTAGCTATCATTGCAGAACACAGCACAATCCCAATGGCCCACCAAAATGTAACATCCCCACCCATCCTTCAGAGTACAGGAACTGTATTTCTGAATTCTAAGTTAATTCAGCAGAAAATGAGCACTCTTTAAACTATAATACTAACCTTGTGTTGAGCATCAGGATAGCCTGTATTTGGATTGAGTGCTGGTACACTGCTTGTACTAAATAAATCTACTGATTCCAACTCTCCATCCAGCATTTTCCAAGCATTTACCACTGGAGAGGTTAACTGCAGAAGACAAAAAGTGCATAAAAATTTATATCTTTCTTTTTTTCAATGCACTGACCATATCCCACCAAGGCAGGGTGGCCCAAAAAAGAAAAACAAAAGTTTCTCTTTTTAACTTTAGTAATATAAACAGGAGAAGGGGTTACTAGCCTCTTGCTCCCAGCATAAAAATTTATATCAAACTATGAAATATTTTTAATAGCACAATCCAATATATCTGTTTATAACTAACACACCAAATAATGTGTTGCAGTGCACCTCTGGCAAGACAGTGATGGAGTGAATGATGCAAGTTTTTCTTTTTTTGGGCCACCCTGCCTTGGTGGGAGATGGCCAATGTGTTAATAAAAAAAATAAAGTGGGTTACATACTTCATAGTCATAGAAAGTACAGTGGACCCTCGGTTATTGGCCATAATCCATTCCAGAAGGTCGGCCTAAAACCGAAAAGGTCAACAACCAAAATAATATTTCCCATAAGAATTAATGTAAATCCAATTAACCTGTTTCAGACATCCAAAAATATTAGCAAAAAATACATTTTTTAAAGATTAATTATAGTTTCACATATAGAAAACAGAGTACATTCATTACATACCTCAAAATATTTGTAGTCTTAATGTAGGGCAAGAGGTGAGTAGTATTTATTTGAAAGAAGTCAGTGTAGGCCGCAGTAGATGTAGTTACAGTACACATATGTAGCCCATCCCCCTTGGGCTACACCACACAGCCATATTATTGCCATGTTCACTGAATTTAATCGTTTCTAACAACTACCTTTAGATGCCATCATAAACAAAGGGAGAAGTAATGAATAATTCATGAGTGTAGCCTACCTGCTACATTCCCTCCCTGCTACACTCCCTGCCTTTCTGCTACACTCCTTGCCTCTATGCCTGCCTGCCTTGAATTCTATCATGTTTCTCACTTTCTTTACCAAAGGAACTTTACTAGGAACTTTCTTTGGGGCCATGGTTACTACCAAAAACAATGGATTATAGTGAAATGTTTGAATGAATGAGCAGAAGCTTCCTCAATCACCCAGAAACACAGCCACGCTGACTCAGGAACACGCGAGTGGTGGTGGACACGTCCAATACAGCTGATAAGCGAAATAACGGCTGATAACTGGAAGCCGAAAAACCAGCTGATAACCGAGTTGGCCGATAAGTGGAATGGCCGATAACCGAGGGTCCACTGTACTGCATTCATTGTATTTAACTCTGTGACTGTCGAAACCCCAAATCCTGAGGTTTCTCCTGGTGTTGAAAAATTTAAAAAAACAAAAAAATAATTTTTTCTTATGAAATGATAGAGAATCTTTTCCTGGTGATAATGACACCAAAAGAACAAAATTTGATGGAAAACTTACAGAATTACACTATAGCGAAGTTAGAGACCTTGGCAATGTTTGCAAATTGGCGATTTCGCCCACTTTGAGCCCTATTTTTGGCTAATTCCGTTGTTCCAGTCGACCAAACTCATAGCAATTTCTTTAGAACTCCATTTGTTCTATCAATTGAGTACAAGAAACTGCCCATTTACCGATTTCAACTACCCAATGACGTGGTCAGAAATATGCAATTGGGCCAATTTCACGCAAATTAAAAAATATGAATTTCAAAAAATGGTCCAGAATGAACAATGCAGACATTCTTGGCTCTAAAATAACATTTTCTTTGTTCATCAGCCATGTCTCCAGGCCCCTCTGATATTACTCTTGCTTTCTATTTTGAATTTTTATTCAAACAAAAAATAGAAGATTTACTGCAATATTGTTATAATTGTATAAATAACATCAACCCATTCATGACTACATATTAGAATGGCTAGTTGGACATTTATTGGACAATGACATCATTTGTTTACTTTTGAACAGCAGCAAAAATCAAACATTTCCCCTACTTTGAGCTCCATTTCAAGGCTCTTTTCATAGTAAAACCAATCAAAATCACCTCTATTTCTATAATATGTTTTCCATTCTATCAAATGAAACCAAGAAAACGAGAATACAACCATAAATACTATACGAAAATACACCACAAAGTCGGCATTTTAATCCAAAAAAACAGTTGGATTTTTTTTTTTGTCTCATTATGCACTGCATACTGCAGGACTTTTTTTTATATGGTGCACACTGACCAAACAGACCCATTCTCTCACATGTGTGCCTACCAGCTTTCTCCTGCTTGATTTGAAACTGCTAGAATTTTTTAGTATACATACGTCAAACACGGTGGCTCATAAGACGTATACATACGACTGAAACAGTCAAAGGGTTAAACTTCATAAACAGAGGTGAACAATGTAAGTACATATGACACCATCACAAACCTCATACGTTTTGCATAATCTCAATATTAATTTTGTTGCCAATCATTATCCATAGGCATATATAGGAGTATCAAAAGAGGGGAAGGGCAGTTAAGAAATCAATATACAGTGGACCCCCGCATAACGATGGCATCACATAGCGAATAATCCGCATACCGCTTGCTTTAATCGCAAAAATTTTGCCTCGCATACCGCTTAAAAACCCGCTCACCGATTTTCGTCCGAGACGCGTCCAATGTGCGGCCTCAGCCACGCTCACATGTTCCGCCGGTGGCATTGTTTACCAGCCAGCCTCCGCGGTAACATCCAAGCATACAATCGGAATATTTCGTATTATTACAGTGTTTTCGGTGCTTTTTCTGGAAAATAAGTGACCATGGGCCCCAAGAAAGCTTCTAGTGCCAACCCTACAGCAATAAGGGTGAGAATTACAATAGAGATGAAGAAAAAGATCATTGATAAGTATGAAAGTGGAGTGCGTGTCTCCGAGCTGGCCAGGTTGTATAATAAACCCCAATCAACCATCGCTACTATTGGTGGTACAGCTGCTGCTGCTGCTGCTGCACTGTCAGCTGCTGCTGCTGCTGCACTGTCAGCTGCTGCTGCTGCTGTAGCATCGTCTGCTGCTGCTGTAACATCGTCTGTTGCTGCTGTAGCATCGTCTGTTGCTGCTGTACCACCGTCAGCTGCTGCTGCTGCTGTAGCATCGTCTGCTGCTGCTGTAGCATCGTCTGCTGCTGCTGTAGCATCGTCTGTTGCTGCTGTACCACCGTCAGCTGCTGCTGCTGCTGCTGTAGCACCGTTGTTGGTGTGGCTTATTGAGAATACCAAGAAACAATTAACCCCAGAGGATTTGCCACCCAGGATAGCCCAAAAAAGTCAGTGTCATCGAAGACTGTCTAACTTATTTCCATTGGGGTCCTTAATCTCGTCTCCCAGGATGCAACCCACACAAGTCGACTAACACCCAGGTGAACAGGGAAAAATGCCTGGAACTAGTGCTCATATTGGTGAATTTAAAGCCAGCAAAGGTTGGTTTGAGAGATTTAAGAATCGTAGTGGCATACACAGTGTGATAAGGCCTGTTCTGGAAGAAAATGCCAAACAGGACCTACAGTACTCAGGAGGAAAAGGCACTCCCAGGACACAGTGTCTCATCAGTCATTGCTGCATCTTCAATAAAGGTAAGTGTCATTTATTCTTCATTTAGTAGACTAGTACATGCACAATATATACTGTGCATGTACTACTCTACTATTGTGCATGTATCCTTCTCTTTGTGTGTGGGAAAATGTATATTTCATGTGGTAAAATTTTTTTTTTCATACTTTTGGGTGTCTTGCACGGATTAATTTGATTTCCATTATTTCTTATGGGGAAAATTCATTCGCATACCGATTATTTCGCATAACAATTACCCCTCTTGCACGGATTAAAATCGTTATGCGGGGGTCCACTGTATTCAGTTACAGAGAGAAATAAAAAAAGGAATACGAAAAGCAAAAAGGGAATATGAGGCTAAGGTCACAAGGGATTCTAAGACTAACCCACAAGGGTTCTTTCAGGTATACAGAAGATTAGAGACAAGATTGGCCCACTAAAGAGTAGCTCAGGTCAGATCACTGACAGTGATAGGGATATGTGTGAAATTTTCAATTCTTACTTCCTTTCAGTCTTTACTCAGGAAGATACTAGCGAAATTCCAGAAATAATAAATTATGTAGAACAGGACGATAATAAACTATGCACGATTGCAGTAACTAGTGACATGGCCCTCAGACAAATAGAGAAATTAAAACCTAACAAATCCCTAGGCCCTGATGAATTTTTTGCAAGGGTTTTAAAGGAATGTAAAGAGGAACTTTGCAAACTTTTGGCTAATCTTTTCAACATATCGCTACAAACTGGCATAGTGCCTGATAAGTGGAAAATGGCAAATGTAATACCTACTTACAAGGCAGGTGACAGGTCCTTAGCTTTGAACTATAGACCAATAAGCCTTACCTCCATAGTGGGAAAATTTATGGAATCAATAATTGCCGAGGCAATTCGTAGCCATCTTGATAGGCATAAATTGATAAATGAATCTCAACACGGTTTTACTAAGGGGCATTCCTGTCTTACGAATTTACTAACTTTTTTCGCTAAGGTGTTTGAGGAGGTAGATCATGGTAATGAATCTGATACTGTGTATATGGACTTCAGTAAGGCTTTCAATACAGTTCCACATCAGAGACTTTTGAGGAAACTTAAGGCACACAGAATAGGAGAAATTTTTTCCTGGGTAGAGGTGTGGTTGACAAATAGGCAGCAAAGAGTTTGCATAAATTGGGAGAAATCAGAATGGGGGCACGTCACAAGCGGTGTTCCACAGGGATCAGTGTTGGGCCCCTTGTTGTTCACAATTTACATAAATGATATAGATGAGGGAACAAATAGCGACATAAGCAAATTTGCTGACAACACCAAAATAAGTCGTCCAATTCATTCTATTGAGGACATCAGTGCACTCCAAGATGATCTGAATAGACTGATGCAGTGGTTGGAGAAGTGGCAGATGCAGCTTAATATAGACAAATGCAAAGTGCTAAATGTTGGGCAGGACAATAACCATGCCACTTATAAACTGAATAGTGTAGATCTTAATACTACTGACTGCGAAAAGGATTTAGGAGTTCTGGTTAGCAGTAATTTGAAACCAAGACAACAGTGCATAAGTGTTCGCAAAAAAGCTAACAGAATCCTTGGCTTCATATCAAGAAGTATAAATAATAGAAGTCCTCAGGTTGTTCTTCAACTCTATATATCCTGGTTAGGCCTCATTTAGATTATGCTGCACAGTTCTGGTCACCGTATTACAGAATGGATATAAATGCACTGGAAAACGTACAGAGGAGGATGAAAAAGTTGATCCCATGTATCAGAAATCTTCCCTATGAGGACAGACTGAGGGCCCTCAATCTGCACTCTCTAGATAGGCATAGAATTAGGGATATGATTGAGGTGTATAAATGGAAAACAGGAATAAATAAAGGGGATGTAAATAGCGTGCTGAAAATATCCAGCCAAGACAGGACTCGCAGCAATGGCTTCAAGTTGGAAAAGTTCAGATTCAGGAAAGATATAGGAAAGCACTGGTTTGGTAATAGAGTTGTGGATAAGTGAAACAGACTCCTGAGTACCGTCATAGACGCTAAGACGTTGTTTAGTTTTAGTAGGTTGGTAGACAGCAACCACCCAGGGAAGTACTACCGTCCTGCCAGATGACTGTGAAACAAAAACCTGTAACTGTTTTGCATGATGGTAGGATTGCTGGTTTCTTTTTCTGTCTCATAAACACGCTAAGATAACAGGGATATCTTGCTACTCCTACTTACACTTTGGTCACACTTCACAGACACGCACATGCATATATATATATACATACATCTAGGTTTTTCTCCTTTTTCTAAATAGCTCTTGTTCTTTTTTATTTCTTCTATTGTCCATGGGGAAGTGGAAAAGAATCTTTCCTCCGTAAGCCATGCGTGTCGTATGAGGCGACTAAAATGCCGGGAGCAATGGGCTAGTAACCCCTTCTCCTGTATACAATTACTAAAAAAGAGAAGAAGAAAAACTTTATAAAACTGGGTTGCTTAAATGTGCGTGGATGTAGTGCGGATGACAAGAAACAGATGATTGCTGATGTTATGAATGAAAGAAGTTGGATGTCCTGGCCCTAAGCGAAACAAAGCTGAAGGGGGTAGGAGAGTTTCAGTGGGGGGAAATAAATGGGATTAAATCTGGAGTATCTGAGAGAGTTAGAGCAAAGGAAGGGGTAGCAGTAATGTTAAATGATCAGTTATGGAAGGAGAAAAGAGAATATGAATGTGTAAATTCAAGAATTATGTGGATTAAAGTAAAGGTTGGATGCGAGAAGTGGGTCATAATAAGCGTGTATGCACCTGGAGAAGAGAGGAATGCAGAGGAGAGAGAGAGATTTTGGGAGATGTTAAGTGAATGTATAGGAGCCTTTGAACCAAGTGAGAGAGTAATTGTGGTAGGGACTTGAATGCTAAAGTAGGAGAAACTTTTAGAGAGGGTGTGGTAGGTAAGTTTGGGGTGCCAGGTGTAAATGATAATGGGAAGCCCTTTGATTGAACTTTGTATAGAAAGGGGTTTAGTTATAGTATACATATTTTAAGAAAAAGAGGATAAATAAGTATACACGATATGATGTAGGGCGAAATGACAGTAGTTTGTTGGATTATGTATTGGTAGATAAAAGACTGTTGAGTAGACTTCAGGATGTACATGTTTATAGAGGGGCCACAGATATATCAGATCACTTTCTAGTTGTAGCTACACTGAGAGTAAAAGGTAGATGGGATACAAGGAGAATAGAAGCATCAGGGAAGAGAGAGGTGAAGGTTTATAAACTAAAAGAGGAGGCAGTTAGGGTAAGATATAAAACAGCTATTGGAGGATAGATGGGCTAATGAGAGCATAGGCAATGGGGGTCGAAGAGGTATGGGGTAGGTTTAAAAATGTAGTGTTAGAGTGTTCAGCAGAAGTTTGTGGTTACAGGAAAGTGGGTGCAGGAGGGAAGAGGAGCGATTGGTGGAATGATGATGTAAAGAGAGTAGTAAGGGAGAAAAAGTTAGCATATGAGAAGTTTTTACAAAGTAGAAGTGATGCAAGGAGGGAAGGAGTATATGGAGAAAAAGAGAGAGGTTAAGAGAGTGGTGAAGCAATGTAAAAAGAGAGCAAATGAGAGAGTGGGTGAGATGTTATCAACAAATTTTGTTGAAAATAAGAAAAAGTTTTGGAGTGAGATTAACAAGTTAAGAAAGCTAGAGAAAAATTGATTTGTCAGTTAAAATAGGAGAGGAGAGTTATTAAATGGAGAGTTAGAGGTATTGGGAAGATGGAAGGAATATTTTGAGGAATTGTTAAATGTTGATGAAGATAGGGAAGCTGTGATTTCGTGTATAGGGCAAGGAGGAATAACATCTTGTAGGAGTGAGGAAGAGCCAGTTGTGAGTGTGGGGGAAGTTCGTGAGGCAGTAGGTAAAATGAAAGGGGGTAAGGCAGCCGGGATTGATGGGATAAGATAGAAATGTTAAAAGCAGGTGGGGATATAGTTTGGAGTGGGTTGGTGCAATTATTAATAAATGTATGGAAGAGGGTAAGGTACCTAGGGATTGGCAGAGAGCATGCATAGTTCCTTTGTATAAAGGCAAAGGGGATAAAAGAGAGTGCAAAAATTATAGGGGGATAAGTCTGTTGAGTGTACCTGGTAAAGTGTATGGTAGAGTTATAATTGAAAGAATTAAGAGTAAGACGGAGAATAGGATAGCAGATGAGCAAGGAGGCTTTAGGAAAGGTAGGGGGTGTGTGGACCAGGTGTTTACAGTGAAACATAAAGTGAACAGTATTTAGATAAGGCTAAGAGGTCTTTGTGGCATTTATGGATTTGGAAAAGGGCGTATGACAGGTGGATAGGGGGCAATGTGGCAGATGTTGCAAGTGTATGGTTGTAGGAGGTAGGTTACTGAAAGCAGTGAAGAGTTTTTACGAGGATAGTGAGGCTCAAGTTAGAGTATGTAGGAAAGAGGGAAATTTTTTCCCAGTAAAAGTAGGCCTTAGACAAGGATGAGTGATGTCACCGTGGTTGTTTAATATATTTATAGATGGGGTTGTAAGAGAAGTAAATGCGAGGGTCTTGGCAAGAGGCGTGGAGTTAAAAGATAAAGAATCACACACAAAGTGGGAGTTGTCACAGCTGCTCTTTGCTGATGACACTGTGCTCTTGGGAGATTCTGAAGAGAAGTTGCAGAGATTGGTGGATGAATTGGTAGGGTGTGCAAAAGAAGAAAATTAAAGGTGAATACAGGAAAGAGTAAGGTTATGAGGATAACAAAAGATTAGGTGATGAAAGATTGAATATCAGATTGGAGGGAGAGAGTATGGAGGAGGTGAACGTATCAGATATTTGGGAGTGGACGTGTCAGCGGATGGGTCTATGAAAAGATGAGGTTGAATCATAGAATTGATGAGGGAAAAAGAGTGAGTGGTGCACTTAGGAGTCTGTGGAGACAAAGAACTTTGTCCTTGGAGGCAAAGAGGGGAATGTATGAGAGTATAGTTTTACCAACGCTCTTATATGGGTGTGAAGCGTGGGTGATGAATGTTGCAGCGAGGAGAAGGCTGGAGGCAGTGGAGATGTCATGTCTGAGGGCAATGTGTGGTGTGAATATAATGCAGAGAATTCGTTAGTTTGGAAGTTAGGAGGAGGTGCGGGATTACCAAAACTGTTGTCCAGAGGCTGGGAAGGGTTGTTGAGGTGGTTCGGACAGGTAGAGAGAATGGAGCGAAACAGAATGACTTCAAGAGTGTATCAGTCTGTAGTGGAAGGAAGGCGGGGGGTAGGGGTCGGCCTAGGAAGGGTTGGAGGGAGGGGGTAAAGGAGGTTTTGTGTGCGAGGGGCTTGGACTTCCAGCAGGCATGCGTGAGCGTGTTTGATAGGAGTGAATGGAGACAAATGGTTTTTAATACTTGACGTGCTGTTGGAGTGTGAGCAAAGTAACATTTATGAAGGGATTCAGGGAAACCGGCAGGCCGGACTTGAGTTCTGGAGATGGGAAGTACAGTGCCTGCACTCTGAAGGAGGGGTGTTAATGTTGCAGTTTTAAAAACTGTAGTGTAAAGCACCCTTCTGGCAAGACAGTGATGGAGTGAATGATGGTGAAAGTTTTTCTTTTTCGGGCCACCCTGCCTTGGTGGGAATCGGCCGGTGTGATAATAAAAAAAAAAAAAAAAAAAAAATAAATTAAATGTTGAGGAAGAAAGGGAGGCTGTAATTTCATGCACTGGCCAGGGAGGTATACCATCTTTTAGGAGTGAAGAAAGGGTTGGAGAGAGGGGGTAAAGGAGCTTTTGTGGGCAAGGGGCTTGGACTTCCAGCAAGCGTGCGTGAGCGTGTTAGATAGGAGTGAATGGAGACGAATGGTACTTGGGACCTTGGTAAGGGGAATTACCAATAGATCCCTGGCTGTCTTTAAGAAGGCACTGGACAGGCACCTAAAGTCGGTACCTGACCAACTGGGCTGTGGTTCGTACATCAGCTTGCATGCAGCCAGCAGTAACAGCCTGGTTGATCAGACCCTGATCCACCATGAGGCCTGGTCTCAGACCGAGCCACAGGGGCGTTGGCCCCCGAATCCCTCTCCAGGTACGAAAACTGGGACAAAATTTTGACGAAAAAAGTTGTCGAAAACCTAATTGTATGAAAACTAGGGCATACGAAAACCGAGGTTCCACTGTATTATGGGACTGACACTGGCTTGCAAACCGTAATATTATGGGACCAACAGCGAAAGGGTTAACAATAAACACTTTTATTGAGTTTAATTGTTTTTAGGATTATAGGTTAGCTTATGATTACAGGTAATCAATTTGAATTACTAATAACAAAAATAATTTTTAATTCACTTCCTCCATACTCCCCTTCAATCTGATATGCGGTACTTCACTACCTAAACATTTGCTTATTCTTTTCAGCTAGTCTCTTCTATGTTCATTTTTAACTTCCCTCTTTCTCTCACCCCCCCAAACTCCTCCATCAATCTTTGTAACTTCTCTTCAGAATTTCCTGAGAGCCACTTTATCAGTAACTGATACAGAAGGGATCACAAGCTCCTTGCTCCTGATATTTCAGTAATCCCCTACAATACACAGGAGATAAAAGAATTTTAACCTGCTTCCCCTTGGAATATGAAAAAAAAAAATACAAGAAAAAGAACTATTAAGAAATTCTGAAGAAAACTCAGGTAAGTATGCAAAACAAAATACATACATTTGCATATATGGGGAGGAATAAATGGGATTAGGTCAGGGGTTTCAAATAGAGTTAGAGCTAAAGAAGGAGTAGCAATAATGTTGAAGGATAAGCTATGGCAGGAAAAGAGGGACTACAAATGTATAAATTCAAGGATTATGTGGAGTAAAATAAAGATTGGATGTGAAAAGTGGGTTATAGTAAGTGTGTATGCACCTGGAGAAGAGAGAAGTGTAAAGGAGAGAGAGAGATTCTGGGAAATGTTGAGTGAATGCATGGGGAGTTTTGAATCAAGTGTGAGAGTAATGGTGGTTGGGGATTTCAATGCTAAAGTGGGTAAAAATGTTATGGAGGGAGTAGTAGGTAAATTTGGGGTGCCAGGGGTAAATGTAAATGGGGAGCCTTTAATTGAGCTATGTGTAGAAAGAAATTTGGTAATAAGTAATACATATTTTATGAAAAAGAGGATAAATAAATATACAAGGTATGATGTAGCACGTAATGAAAGTAGTTTGTTAGATTATGTATTGGTGGATAAAAGGTTGATGGGTAGGCTCCAGGATGTACATGTTTATAGAGGGGCAACTGATATATCGGATCATTATTTAGTTGTAGCTACAGTTAGAGTAAGAGGTAGATGGGAAAAGAGGAAGGTGGCAACAACAAGTAAGAGGGAGGTGAAAGTGTATAAACTAAGGGAGGAGGAAGTTCGGGCGAGATACAAGCGACTATTGGCAGAAAGGTGGGCTAGTGCAAAGATGAGTAGTGGGGGGGTTGAAGAGGGTTGGAATAGTTTTAAAAATGCAGTATTAGAATGTGGGGCAGAAGTTTGTGATTATAGGAGGGTGGGGGCAGGAGGAAAGAGGAGTGATTGGTGGAATGATGAAGTAAAGGGTGTGATAAAAGAGAAAAAGGTAGCTCACGAGAGGTTTTTACAAAGCAGAAGTGTTATAAGAAGAGCAGAGTATATGGAGAGTAAAAGAAAGGTGAAGAGAGTGGTGAGAGAGTGCAAAAGGAGAGCAGATGAAAGAGTGGGAGAGGCACTGTCAAGAAATTTTAATGAAAATAAGGAAAAATTTTGGAGCGAGTTAAACAAGTTAAGAAAGCCTAGGGAAAGTATGGATTTGTCAGTTAAAAACAGAGTAGGGGAGTTAGTAGATGGGGAGAGGGAGGTATTAGGTAGATGGCGAGAATATTTGAGGAACTTTTAAATGTTGAGGAAGAAAGGGAGGTGGTAATTTCATGCACTGGCCAGGGAGGTATACCATCTTTTAGGAGTGAAGAAGAGCAGAATGTAAGTGTGGTGGAGGTACGTGAGGCATTACGTAGAATGAAAGGGGGTAAAGCAGCTGGAACTGATGGGATCATGACAGAAATGTTAAAAGCAGGGGGGGATATAGTGTTGGAGTGGTTGGTACTTTTGTTTAATAAATGTATGAAAGAGGGGAAGGTACCTAGGGATTGGCGGAGAGCATGTATAGTCCCTTTATATAAAGGGAAAGGGGACAAAAGAGATTGTAAAAATTATAGAGGAATAAGTTTACTGAGTATACCAGGAAAAGTATACGGTAGGGTTATAATTGAAAGAATTAGAGGTAAGACAGAATGTAGAATTGCGGATGAGCAAGGAGGCTTCAGAGTGGGTAGGGGATGTGTAGATCAAGTGTTTACATTGAAGCATATATGTGAACAGTATTTAGATAAAGGTAGGGAAGTTTTTATTGCATTTATGGATTTAGAAAAGGCATACGATAGAGTGGATAGAGGAGCAATGTGGCAGATGTTGCAAGTATATGGAATAGGTGGTAAGCTACTAAATGCTGTAAAGAGCTTTTATGAGGATAGTGAGGCTCAGGTTAGGGTGTGTAGAAGAGAGGGAGAATACTTCCCGGTAAAAGTAGGTCTTAGACAGGGATGTGTAATGTCACCATGGTTGTTTAATATATTTATAGATGGGGTTGTAAAAGAAGTAAATGCTAGGGTGTTCGGGAGAGGGGTGGGATTAAATTATGGGGAATCAAATTCAAAATGGGAATTGACACAGTTACTTTTTGCTGATGATACTGTGCTTATGGGAGATTCTAAAGAAAAATTGCAAAGGTTAGTGGATGAGTTTCAGAATGTGTGTAAAGGTAGAAAGTTGAAAGTGAACATAGAAAAGAGTAAGGTGATGAGGGTATCAAATGATTTAGATAAAGAAAAATTGGATATCAAATTGGGGAGGAGGAGTATGGAAGAAATTAATGTTTTCAGATACTTGGGAGTTGACGTGTCAGCGGATGGATTTATGAAGGATGAGGTTAATCATAGAATTGATGAGGGAAAAAAGGTGAGTGGTGCGTTGAGGTATATGTGGAGTCAAAAAACGTTATCTATGGAGGCAAAGAAGGGAATGTATGAAAGTATAGTAGTACCAACACTCTTATAAGGATGTGAAGCTTGGGTGGTAAATGCAGCAGCGAGGAGACGGTTGGAGGCAGTGGAGATGTCCTGTCTAAGGGCATGTGTGGTGTAAATATTATGCAGAAAATTCGGAGTGTGGAAATTAGGAGAAGGTGTGGAGTTAATAAAAGCATTAGTCAGAGGGCAGAAGAGGGGTTGTTGAGGTGGTTTGGTCATTTAGAGAGAATGGATCAAAGTATTATGACATGGAAAGCATATAAATCTATAGGGGAAGGAAAGAGGGGTAGGGGTCGTCCTCGAAAGGGTTGGAAAGAGGGGGTAAAGGAGGTTTTGTGGGCGAGGGGCTTGGACTTCCAGCAAGCGTGCATGAGCGTGTTAGATAGGAGTGAATGGAGACGAATGATACTTGGGACCTGACGATCTGTTGGAGTGTGAGCAGGGTAATATTTAGTGAAGGGATTCAGGGAAAGCGGTTATTTTCATATAGTCGGACTTGAGTCCTGGAAATGGGAAGTACAATGCCTGCACTTTAAAGGAGGGGTTTAGGATATTGGCAGTTTGGAGGGATATGTTGTGTATCTTTATACATATATGCTTCTAAGCTGTTGTATTCTGAGCACCTCTGCAAAAGCAGTGATAATGTGTGAGTGTGGTGAAAGTGTTGAATGATGATGAAAGTATTTTCTTTTTGGGGATTTTCTTTCTTTTTTGGGTCACCCTGCCTCGGTGGGAGACGACTGACTTGTTGAAAAAAAAAAAAAAAATACTGAATGTTCATGAGACAGAAAGGAAAGGCCAGCAATCCTGCCACAGTAAAATATTTAAGTTTTCTCATTCACACCAATATGAGAGAACAGTAGTACCTCCCTGGGTGGCTGTCTAACAACTTACTACCTACAAAAATTGCAAATCATTACTTAAATTTAAAATAAAAAATGGTCATGCTACAAATCCAAAAAAAGCAGTTGAAAAAATGACAACCACTGCACTCTCTCTCTTTCTCTCCTCTCTTGTCTCTTCTTAAATAACTTTTAAACATCATTTAATTCTACTGTATTATTAAGAACTTGTGCATCCTACCTTTTGTTGCCAAATGAGCCTGCCCTTGGCATCCATTCCCATAATAGTGCCATCTGGAACAACGAAGTGAAGGGTGGGTAAGAAGTCAGTAGGTGTTTCCTTGGTACTGACAGACTCACATCCACCACCAGCTAGGTTTAATTCATGCTCGCCCACACTAAAGTTCCACCTGGTGAGAAACAATACAAGATAAAGTAGCAACCCCCATATAACATGAGGGTAATAGAGAAAAGGAGGAAGTTTTTGCATTAAAGTGCTCTCAGTTATAAGGTTATTCAGCACTTTTGACAACATGGAGTTATTGTCAGCTATATATACCAACACTTGCAAGTTTGGTTTACCCCAAAAAATTTGTAACTCTTTGGCTGTCACCACCAAGCTAGGGTGACCTGACAAAGAAAATGCTTTCATTGTCACATATTCAATCACTGTCTTACCAGAAGCATGAACACCCAAATCCCCAATCCCTCATTCAAAGTAAAGGCACTGTTCCTCCCACTTCCAGGACTCAATCCCAGCTAACTGGTTTCCCTGACTTCCTTCATAAATATTACCTTGTTCACACTTCAACAGCATGTCAAATTGTAGAAAACCACTTGCCTCCGCTCGCTCCTAAAAAGATCACACAAACCTGTTGGATGTCCAAGCCCCAAGCACTCGAAACCTCCTTACCTCGCCCTCCAACATTTCCTATGACAACCCCTACCCCCTTCTTCCCTGTCCCAGATTTATACACTTTCCTGGTCACCATATTTTACTCCATCCTCTCTGAATGTCCAAACCATGTCAAGAACTCCTCCTCAGCCCTCTGAATAATACTTTTAGTAACTCCACACCTCCTCCTAATCTCCATACTCCAAATTTTTTGCAAAACATTCACAATACACATTGCCCTCAAATATGACATATGTACAGTCTCCAGCCTCCTCATGGCAACATTCAAAACCCATGCTTCACATCCATTCAACAGTGCTGGTACCACTATATTCTGGTACATTTACCTTTTTGCCTCTGTAGAAAAAGTTTTTTGTTGCCACAGATGCCTCAATGTATCAGTTTAGTGAGGACCACATCAACCATATCCACACTCTTCAAACTTAACAAGTATTAGCTACCAGAATGTAAGCCAAGTTAGACTGTAGCAATTTTTTCATACCACACTAGTGAAAAAAATTATTTGGAAATTTGGAGGTGTCTGAAACATAACCTTGTTTTCCCCTTATGTAATGCTATTGTACATTATGTACTGATCCCCAGAAATGTAACTGGCACATTACATGATGGTTTACCATACATGGAGTATGTGACATTATCACTTACTAAAATGTTTAGGCAGCATTTAAGTAGTATGTAGCCCCCAGTTCTGAACACAAGTGAAACTCATACCTCTCATCCCCTGACTTGGGATCCACAGCACGCACAGTCTGAGTAACCCGTCGTACAACAAGTATATTGCTGGGCTTTGATGCAGTTCGCTGGCGTTTACACCCCAATGAGTTACACACATAAATCACCCGCCCAGAGCTTGCTGCCATCCCCCATACTTCCGTTGCTTTTCCTCCTGAAAAATAAAATAAAGACTTTTAATAAAAATAAGTTAATGTAATAACTTTTAACACTGGAAATACTGTACATAAATAACAAGGGCGTGTAAAAGAAGAAAGTTGAAAGTGAATGTAGATAAAAGTAAGGTGATGAAGGTATCAAACGAGTTAGGTAAAGAATTACTGCCAATATGGTAGGTAAAAGGACACAAGTGCAACTAATATGACATTTTATTGTGGCAATGTTTTGCTCTCCAGGAGCTTCATCAAGCTGTTACAGCTTGATAAGGCTCCTATAGAGCAAAACATTGCCACAATAAAATGTCACATTAGTTGCACTTATGTCCTTTTACCTAACAAAGAAAAACTGGATATCACATTGGAGGGAGGGAGTATGGAAGAAGTGAATGTGTTCAGATATTTGGGAGTAGATTCATCAGCAGATGGGTTTATGAAGGACAAGGTTAATCACAGAATTGATGAAGGAAAAAAGGTGCACTGAGATATCTGTGGAAACAAAAAATGTTATCCATGGAGACAAAGAAGGGAATGTATGAGAGTATAGTGGTGCCAACACTAATACATGTATATGGGTGTGAAGCATGAGTTGTAAATGCTGCAGAGAGGAAGAGGCTGGAGGCAGTGATGCCATATCTAAGGGCAATGTGTGGTGTAAATATTATGCAAAGAATTCGTTGTGTGGAAGTTAGGAGGCATGGAGTTACTGAAAGTATTATTCAGAGGGCTGAAGAGGGGTTGTTGAAGTGATTTAGTCATTTAGAGAGAATGGAACAAAACAGATTGACTTGGAGGGGATATAAATCTGTAGTGGAGGGGACAAGGGGTAAGGGTCATCCTAGGAAAGTATGGGGGAAGAGAGTGAAAGGTTTTGTGTGATAGGGACTTGGATTGCAGCATGCATGTTAGATAGGAGTGAACAGAGACGAATGATTTTTGGGACCTGATGAGCTGTTGGAGTGTGAGCAGGGTAATATTTTGTGAAGGGATTCAGGGAAATCGGTTAGCCAGACTCGAGTCCTGGAGGTGGGAAGTATAATGCCTGCACTTTAAAAGGGAGGTTTGGGATACGGGCTCTTTGGAGTGACTTCTAAACTGTCATATCTGGGTGCTTCTGCAAAGACAGTGATTATGTGTGAAAGATAGTGAAAGTATAGAATGATGGTGAAAGTACTGAATGATGGTAACAGTGTTTTTTTTTTTTTTTTTGGTCACCCTGCCATGGTGGGAGACGGCCAACATGTTGAAAAAATTTTCTGCGATTTGTCATACCTAGTGTCTTACTTTACTTCGGCTTCAGTCACTTGCATCATCCACTATATATTAACCTGTTTTAGCTTACTCTGTATTAGGAATGATGAAGCCACTCATGGTGACATTTCCTTTAAAAAATGTCCTGAACCGTATGCAAGTGTCTTTTTCCACACAATCATTCACTCAATCACTGTCTTACCATATGTACACTGACATCAGTTCATTTGACCCTGTGATGTAACATTATCACCCCTCCTTTAGAACACAGATTCCGTACTTCCTACCTCAGGACTCAAAGTCTGGCCAGCCTATTTCCCTGCATCCCTGCTCTCAAGCCATAAACACCACTTACTGGGAATCTTCATTCGCTCCAGTCTAACACTCTTGCACAAACATGATGGATGGTCAAACCTCCATTAACCCTCTAATAGTATATGATACACATGGAGCAAAAATGAAACTCTTTAAACTGTACCTGTGAAAATTGTGTCAGCATTAAACTTGAAAGAGGAATGAAGTAAAGTATCAGCAGTAACAGGAAGTGCTTCAACACCCTCGCCATCAAATCGGAATATTCCACCATCCAGTGAAGGAATCAGACGAACCCATTCACCTCGTGATGTTACCTCCAACTATCAAAGTAAATAAAATAATATAAATTAATTTTTTTACATCAGCTAATTTCCACCAAGGTGGCATAACTTGAAGGAAACACATTCATGATCACTTATTCAACACCATAAGAAATCTTACTTAATAGTCTGTGTCTAAATCTTAAGTAACATTTAACCCTTTCAGTGGCCGTCAAGTAGAACTATGAAATTGAGGTCAGGGTCCGCCAAATAGTTCTGTGATACTCAGACAAGCTGGGAGTGGTAAATTTTGGCATAGATATGAAAGAATGGGTCTGTTCAGTAAGTGTGCACCATATAAAAAGAACCCGTCCAACGTGGTGTATGATGGGAAAAACAAAACTGTGACCATGTGTATGGTTTAATATAGCAAATTTGTGGTGTTCTCAGATTTTTTTGGTTTTACTGGCAGTTTCTTGGTATCATATAATAGAATGGAACACATATTACTGACATAGACATAATTTTGATAGGTTTCTGGAACTGAAGTAGCTTGAAACTGAGCTCAAGGTAGCAGAAATGTTTCATTTTTCTCGATATTCCAGAGAAGAGGTAAGGTCTCCCTACAATCCCCCGTCTGTTTTATGGTTTTTTAATAGGTATGATTCAATTATTGGGATGCTGTAAACCATGAACACACTTTTCTGGTTATATATCATTATTTGAGAAATAGATAAAATATTCTATTTTTGTGTGAATAAGAATTCAAAATGGAAAGCAAATGTAATATAGGAGAGACCTGGGGACAAGACTAATGAACAGGGGAAATGTTGTTTTAGTGCCAGGAATGTCTACCTTGTTTATTATGCACTCTATTTTTAATTGGCAATTATTTAATTTTGTGTGAAATTGGCCAAATTACTGAATTCTGAGGTCTATAGGGTAGTTGAAATAACTGAATGACTGAATGATGTGTAAAATGTGCAGAGATCGTTAACTTTGTGCCAGCGTAATTCCATAAGTTTTCCATCAAATTTTGTACTTTTGGTGTCATTATCTTCTGAAAATAAAATATCTATCATTTCAGATTTTTTTTTTTTAATTTTCTGACATCGAGAGCAAGTTTCATTTTCGAGGTCTGGACCATGAAGTGTTAAGCATTAGGATAATTTTTCCCAAAATGTATTGTATACTAGTGGCTTTTGTGTCAACCAATGTTTTATTACTTGTAAAATACATAATGTGTACTGCCTAAAGAAATAAGAATTGTAGTGTAATATCCCCCAGTGGAATAGAAGTCACAATTCAAGAGGCCCTCTGAACTGTAACATCTTCACCAATCCTTCAGAATGAAAGCACTA
Source organism: Cherax quadricarinatus (assembly GCF_026875155.1). Lineage (NCBI taxonomy): Eukaryota > Metazoa > Arthropoda > Malacostraca > Decapoda > Parastacidae > Cherax > Cherax quadricarinatus. Next base: position 57,488,432 of record NC_069410.1, read on the forward strand.
CACTTCCCACCTCCAGAACTCAAGTCTGGCTATCTAATTTCCCTACTTGCACTCCAACAATAGCACATCAAATCCCAAAAGTCACAGTTTAAACTTATTCCAATGTAAAGTGCTCCAACATATCTGCTGGATGTACAAGTCCCTACCATCTAGAACCTTCACACCCACCATCCACCTACACCGCCTTACATCCATCCCAGATTTATATTCTCATAATTTTGATATAAAGGACAATCATCTTGAAGAGAGACCCTCTACCCCTTAATAATGTTAAGCCATAGGATCCCTGTATTCAATTCAAATTCAAAATTTATTTCTTTGCATATGTATACAATGTGTATGTATACAATGTGTGTAAACATAAAGAAAGCCACTAGCATGCATGAGCATTTTGGGCATGTTGCTGCACTGCTGTATAGTAACAGGCTCTTTTAAGTAAGGGAAAATTGAATATCTAGAGAATGTACAGAGAAATTTTACTGCCTGTATAATTTCAGTCAAGCACCTAAATTATTGGAGGCACCTGACTTCCTTTGAACTGCACTCCCTGAAACACAGAGAAGACATCACATAACACTTTACACTTGGAAAGATTGGCTCTAAATATATATCGATAAATTGCTTCCAACAAGAGAGAGAAAGAATCTACAGATGTTACAAAATATATGTAGTGAAAAGCAAGGGTGCAATGACTACATAAAAGAAAATTCACTAAGTGTAAAGAGACTTAAAATTTTGCAACATTCTCCCTTTAAAACCAGATTTCAGTCAAAATATGAATGCCTAAAATGAATTTTACTATATTATTATATCATAAAATAAACAGTTAAATTCAGCTATTGACATTACACAATCAGTCTCTAGAACTAAATAAAGTGCACATCTGTAAGAGCACAATTATATATACTGCACATAGTCATGAAAGAAAGCAGAGTAATGTAGTGTTCTTTACCTTTGACATAGAAGAAGAGAGCATAGATTTGGTGTTACCACCAGTCTGCCGTGACCACAACACTACTCCAGTAGCAAGATCCATGCTGGTAATGCGACCATCAAGTGTGCTCACCACTACTGATGGTCTGTCCACAGTAACCACACAAGAACGACAATATTTATTATACCTGAATAAGTAACATTATTTGAATAATATTACTTATTCAGGTATAATAACAATATTATATCATCATGTGATGATATAATAATGTTTACATTATTGTAAAATAGGGGACTGCTTATTATACAATGCTACCAATGTTTCTGAGGGCAAAAAAATTAGTCAATTAAAAAAAGCTTAATTTGAAGTAAGTTTTATCTAATAAACATCTAGAGCAACAAGAAATTTAATTTACCCAATAGAGCCTCATGTAATGCTCCTGAAAAATTGACATTTTATTCAAAATAGTATTAACCAAAGTGAAGAATACATGGGAAACAATATGACTTATGTGCCACTTAACTTAATAATAAACAAAATTTTTTGGTCTAAAAAATGTCAAAACAATCAACTTTATCTTACCTAAAATTCTGGGTGCTATTGCTAACTGATATACAAATGAAAGGAGATTTAATAACATATACAAGTACCTACTGCCCCTGCCCACCTAGCAATAAGTAGGTACCCCATGTATGTACTCACCTATTTGTACTCGCCTATTTGTGGTTGCAGGGGTCAAGACTCAGCTCCTGGCCCCACCTCTTCACTGACTGCTACTAGGTCCTCCCTGTCCCTGCTCCATGAGCTCTATCATACCTCGTCTTAAAACTATGTATGGTTCCTGCCTCCACTACATCACTTGCCAGACTATTCCACTTCCTGACAGCTCTATGACTGAAGAAATACTTCCTAGCATCCCTCTGGCTCATCTGAGTCAAAGGGATGTTGTGGGGTAGCATCCTGGTAGGAGTGTGAGGGTACGAATGTGTACTCACCTATTTGTGGTTGCAGGGGTCGAGTCCTAGCTCCTGGCCCTGCCTGTGTGAAGGTAGGAGTGTGAGAGGGTAGGTGTACTCACCTAATTGTAGTTGCAGGGGTCGAGACTCAGCTCCTGGCCCCGCCTCTTCATTGATTGTTACTAGGTCCTCTCTCTCTGCTCCCTGAGCATTGTCATACCTCGTCTTAAAGCTACGTATGGTTCCTGCCTCCACTACATCACTTACTAGACTGTTCCACTTCCTATGTTAGGCATGTGAGGGTAGCAGTGTGCGAGGGCAGCAGTGTGTGAGGGTAGGAGTGTGTGAGGGTAGGAGTGTGTGAGGGTAGGAGTGTGTGAGGGTAGGAGTGTGTGAGGGTAGGAGTGTGTGAGGGTAGCAGTGTGAGTGAGGGTCGGAGTGTGTGAGGGTAGCAGTGTGTGTGAGGGTAGCAGTGTGAGGGTAGCAGCATATGAGGGTAGCAGTGTGTGAGGGTAGCAGTGAGTGTAGGTAGTGTGTGTGAGGGTAGCAGTGTGTGTGAGGGTAGCAGTGTGTGTGTGAGGGTAGCATGTGTGTGTGAGGGTAGCAGTGTGTGTGAGGGTAGAGTGTGAGGGTAGGAGTGTGTGAAGGTAGGAGTGTGTGTGAGGGTAGGAATCTGCATGAGGTAGCAGTGTGTGTGAGGGTAGGAGTGTGTGAGGGTAGGAGTGTGTGTTAGGGTAGGTGTGTGTGAGGGTAGCAGTGTGAGAGGGGTAGCAGTGTGTGTGAGGGTAGCAGTGTGTGTGAGGGTAGTAGTGTGTGTGAGGGTAGCAGTGTGTGAGGGTAGCAGTGTGTGAGGGTAGCAGTGTGTGAGGGTAGCAGTGTGTGTGAGGGCAGCATGTATGAGGGTAGCAGTGTGAGAGAGGTAGCAGTGTGTGAGGGTAGCAGTGTATGAGGATAGTGTGTGAGGGTAGCAGTGTGTAAGGGTAGCAGTGTGTGAGGGTAGCAGTGTGTAAGGGTAGCAGTGTGAGGGTAGCGGTGTGTGAGGGTAGCGGTGCGTGAGGGTAGCAGTGTGTGAGGGTAGCAGTGTGTGTGGGTAGCAGTGTGTGAGGGTAGCAGTGTGAGAGAGAAGGCAGGGTGTGAGGGTAGCAGTGTGAGAGAGGTAGCAGCATGTGAGGGTAGCAGTGTGTGTGAATGTAGTGTGTGAGGGCAGCAGTGTGAGAGAGGGTAGCAGTGTGTGAGGGTAGGAGTGTGAGAGGGAAGCAGTGTGAGGGTAGCAGTGTGTGAGGGTAGCAGTGTGAGAGGGAAGCAGAGTGAGCGTAGCAGTATGTGAGGGTAGCAGTGTGAGAGGGAAGCAGTGTGAGGGAAGCAGTGTGAGGGTAGCAGTGTGTGAGGGTAGCAGTGTGAGGGTAGCAGTGTGTGAGGGTAGTAGTGTGAGAGAGGTAGGTGTGTGAGGGTAGCAGTGTGAGAGAGGTAGCAGTGTGTGAGGGTAGCAGTGTGAGAGAGTTAGCAGTGTGTGAGGGTAGGAGTGTGTGAGGGTAGCAGTGTGAGAGGGAAGCAGTGTGAGGGTAGCAGTGTGTGAGGGTAGCAGTGTGAGAGGGAATCAGTGTGAGGGTAGCAGTGTGAGAGGGATGCAGTGTGAGAGGGTAGCAGTGTGTGAGGGTAGCAGTGTGTGAGGGTAGCAGAGTGTGGGTAGCAGTGTGTGAGGGTAACAGTGTACTCACCTAATTGTGTGTGAGGGTAGCAGTGTGTGAGGGTAGCAGTGTGAGAGAGTTAGCAGTGTGTGAGGGTAGGAGTGTGTGAGGGTAGCAGTGTGTGAGGGTAGCAGTGTGAGAGGGAATCAGTGTGAGGGTAGCAGTGTGAGAGGGAAGCAGTGTGTGAGGGTAGCAGTGTGAGGGTAGCAGCATGTGAGGGTAGCAGTGTGAGGGTAGCAGTGTGTGAGGGTAGCAATGTACTCACCTAATTGTGTGTGAGGGTAGCAGTGTGTGAGGGTAGCAGTGTGTGAGGGTAGCAGTGTGATGGTAGCAGTATGTGAGGGCAGCAGTGTGTGAGGGTAGCAGTGTGAGAGAGGTAGCAGTGTGAGAGAGCAGTGTGTGAGGGTAGGAGTGTGTGAGGGAATCAGTGTGAGGGTTGCAGTGTGAGAGGGAAGCAGTGTGTGAGGGTAGCAGTGTGTGAGGGTAGCAATGTACTCACCTAATTGTGTGTGAGGGTAGCAGTGTGTGAGGGTAGCAGTGTGTGAGGGTAGCAGTGTGTGAGGGTAGCAGTGTGATGGTAGCAGTATGTGAGGGCAGCAGTGTGTGAGGGTAGCAGTGTGAGAGAGGTAGCAGTGTGTGAGGGTAGCAGTGTGAGAGAGCAGTGTGTGAGGGTAGGAGTGTGTGAGGGTAGGAGTGTGTGAGGGTAGGAGTGTGAGAGGGAAGCAGTGTGTGAGGGTAGCAGTGTGTGAGGGTAGCAGTGTGTGAGGGTAGCAGTGTGAGAGGGAAGCAGTGTGAGAGGGAAGCAGTGTGAGGGTAGCAGTGTGTGAGGGTAGCAGTGTGAGGGTAGCAGTGTGTGAGGGTAGCAGTGTGAGGGTAGCAGTGTGTGAGGGTAGCAGTGTGTGAGGGTAGCAGTGTACTCACCTAATTTTGCGTGAGGGTAGCAGTGTATGAGGGTAGCAGTGTGAGGGTAGCAGTGTATGAGGGTAGCAGTGTGAGAGGGTAGCAGTGTGTGAGGGTTGCAGTGTGTGAGGGAAGCAGTGTGTGAGGGTAGCAGTGTGAGGGTCGCAGTGTGTGAGGGTAGCAGTGTGAGAGAGGTAGCAGTGTGTGAGGGTAGCAGTGTGAGAGAGGTAGCAGTGTGAGAGAGGTAGCAGTGTGTGAGGGTAGCAGTGTGTGAGGGTAGTGTGTGAGGGTAGCAGTGTGAGAGAGTTAGCAGTGTGTGAGGGTTGGAGTGTGTGGGGGTAGCAGTGTGAGAGGGAAGCAGTATGAGGGTAGCAGTGTGTGAGGGTAGCAGTGTGTGAGGGTAGCAGTGTGAGAGGGAATCAGTGTGAGGGTAGCAGTGTGAGAGGGAAGCAGTGTGAGAGGGAAGCAGTGTGAGGGTAGCAGAGTGTGGGTAGCAGTGTGTGAGGGTAGCAGTGTACTCACCTAATTGTGTGTGAGGGTAGCAGTGTACTCACCTAATTGTGTGTGAGGGTAGCAGTGTGTGAGGGTAGCAGTGTGAGAGGGTAGCAGTGTGTGAGGGTAGTGTGTGAGGGTAGCAGTGTGAGAGTTAGCAGTGTGTGAGGGTAGGAGTGTGTGAGGGTAGCAGTGTGAGAGGGAAGCAGTGTGAGGGTAGCAGTGTGTGAGGGTAGCAGTGTGAGAGGGAATCAGTGTGAGGGTAGCAGTGTGAGAGGGAAGCAGTGTGAGGGTAGCAGTGTGTGAGGGTAGCAGTGTGTGGGTAGCAGCGTGTGAGGGTAGCAGAGTGTGGGTAGCAGTGTGTGAGGGTAGCAGTGTGAGAGGGTAGCAGTGTGTGAGGGTAGCAGTGTGAGGGTAGCAGTGAGGGTAGCAGTGTGTGAGGGTAGCAGTGTGTGAGGGTAGCAGTGTGAGAGGGTAGCAGTGTGTGAGGGTAGCAGTGTGTGTGGGTAGCAGTGTGTGAGGGTAGCAGTGTGTGAGGATAGCAGTGTGTGAGGGTAGCAGTGTGTGAGGGTAGCAGTGTGTGAGGGTAGCAGTGTGTGAGGGTAGCAGTGTGAGGGTAGTGTGTGAGGGAAGCAGTGTGTGAGGGTAGCAGTGTGTGAGGGTAGCAGTGTGTGAGGGTAGCAGTGTGTGTGGGTAGCAGTGTGTGTTGGAAGCAGTGTGAGGGTAGCAGTGTGAGGGTAGCAGTGTGTGAGGGTAGCAGTGTGTGAGGGTAGCAGTGTTTGAGGGTAGCAGTGTGTGAGGGTAGCAATATGTGAGGGTAGCAGTGTGTGAGGGTAGCAGTGTGTGAGGGTAGCAGTGTGTGAGGGTAGCAGTGTGTGAGGGTAGCAGTGTGTGAGGGTAGCAGTGTGTGAGGGTAGCAGTGTGAGGGTAGCAGTGTGAGGGTAGCAGTGTGTGAGGGTAGCAGTGTGAGGATAGCAGTGTGTGAGGGTAGCAGTGTGAGGGTAGCAGTGTGAGGATAGCAGTGTGTGAGGGAAGCAGTGTGTGAGGGAAGCAGTGTGTGAGGGTAGCAGTGTGAGGGTAGCAGTGTGCGAGGGTAGCAGTGTGTGAGGGAAGCAGTGTGTGAGGGTAGCAGTGTGTGAGGGTAGCAGTGGTGAGGGTAGCAGTGTGTGAGGGTAGCAGTGTGTGAGGGTAGCAGTGTGTGAGGGTAGCAGTGTGTGAGGTAGCATGTGTGTGAGGGTAGCAGTGTGAGGGTAGCAGTGTGTGAGGGTAGCTGTGTGAGGGTAGCAGTGTGTGAGGGTAGCAGTGTGTGAGGGTAGCAGTGTGAGGGTAGCAGTGTGCGAGGGTAGCAGTGTGTGAGGGGAAGCAGTGTGTGAGGGTAGCAGTGTGAGGGTAGCAGTGTGCGAGGGTAGCAGTGTGTGAGGGAAGCAGTGTGTGAGGGTAGCAGTGTGTGAGGGTAGCAGTGTGTGAGGGTAGCAGTGTGTGAGGGTAGCAGTGTGTGAGGGTAGCAGTGTGTGAGGGTAGCAGTGTGTGAGGGTAGCAGTGTGTGAGGGTAGCAGTGTGTGAGGGTAGCAGTGTGAGGGTAGCAGTGTGTGAGGGTAGCTGTGTGAGGGTAGCAGTGTGTGAGGGAAGCAGTGTGTGAGGGTAGCAGTGTGAGGGTAGCAGTGTGAGGGTAGCAGTGTGTGAGGGAAGCAGTGTGTGAGGGTAGCAGTGTGAGGGTAGCAGTGTGAGGGTAGCAGTGTGTGAGGGTAGCTGTGTGAGGGTAGCAGTGTGCGAGGGTAGCAGTGTGTGAGGGAAGCAGTGTGTGAGGGTAGCAGTGTGTGAGGGTAGCAGTGTGTGAGGGTAGCAGTGTGTGAGGGTAGCAGTGTGTGAGGGTAGCAGTGTGTGAGGGTAGCAGTGTGTGAGGGTAGCAGTGTGTGAGGGTAGCAGTGTGAGGGTAGCAGTGTGTGAGGGTAGCTGTGTGAGGGTAGCAGTGTGTGAGGGAAGCAGTGTGTGAGGGTAGCAGTGTGAGGGTAGCAGTGTGAGGGTAGCAGTGTGTGAGGGAAGCAGTGTGTGAGGGTAGCAGTGTGAGGGTAGCAGTGTGAGGGTAGCAGTGTGTGAGGGTAGCTGTGTGAGGGTAGCAGTGTGTAAGGGTAGCAGTGTGAGGGTAACATACTTATGTCCATCCTCCAGCTCTGGGTCCTGCTGACAGTGTGGCAGCTCCTGGTACTCCGCTCCTCCGTAGATCTCCTGGTAATCCTCGGTGTTGGAGTGCACAGGCTCCAGCTCCAGGTCATCATCATAGACATCATCCACTACGATATCACTGTCATCCTCCAGGTGGGTGCTGCCTTCAGCCCACCTGGGGCTGACACTGACCTCAGCCCATCTGTGGCTGCTAGGGTCGTCAGCCCACCTGTGGTTACTAGGGTCGTCAGCCCACCTGTGGCTACTAGGGTCGTCAGCCCACCTGGGAGGCTCAGTATGTATGTGTTGGGCTTGAGACAGCTGGTGTGTGGGTAATGCTTGAGCATACAGCTGGTGTGCACCTGGTATGGGGTGCTCAGCATCAGCACAGCTCAGTACTAGCAACAGCAGCAGCTGCTGTATCATGATGCAGCAGTGCCGCTGACACATCTTGCATCACGTGACGCATCACACGCACACTCAATATTGTAAGAGCACAACAGAGCACAGCGGAGCACAGCGGAGCACAGCAGCAGCACAACAACAACAACCTGATCTCAGTGGTCCCACCACCAGCTGTCTGTAACAACACATCTGATTGGCTGCGGTGCAGTAGTGATGTCACTGGTAGCTTTCTTAGGAGGGTTGTTATTGGTCAGCGAAGTACAACTTGTTTACAGCTGACGTGTATCTTACTCACCTCACACTACACCTATTGACTTGACATTTTGGAGCTGAGCGCCAGCATTGGTGGAGTGCAGACATGCTTTTTTTTCTTTTTTTGAAGCTTCTGGGTTGCTTGTCGACGGTGACGGTCTTGTTTTTTTCTTGAAGACTTTCATTCATCTCTTTCTTTCTTTGTTGGGTTTATCAGGGCCACTGACAGCTTACGCAATATCGAACCCGACTTCCCGATGGCACCGGGAAGATTTCTTGCTAAAAGTTAGAAGATAAGATAAGATTTCATTCGGATTTTTAACCCCGGAGGATTAGCCACCCAGGATAACCCAAGAAAATCAGTGCGTCATCGAGGACTGTCTAACTTATTTCCATTTTGGTCCTTAATCTTGTCCCCCAGGATGCGACCCACACCAGTCGACTAACACCCAGGTACCTATTTGCTACTAGGTGAACAGGACAACAGGTGTAAGGAAACGTGTCGAAATGTTTCCACCCGCCGGGAATAGAACCCGGGCCCTCCGTGTGTGAAGCGGGAGCTTTAGCCACCAGGCCACCGGGCGATGAAAGAAAAAGAACAAAAGTTTCTTTGTAAATAGAAATAGAAACGTGAAGTGTTCAATTAGATCCGGTGGACTCCCTTGCTAAGCCCCAGCAGAGCGGGACGCCCCCACACCTCATTTGAGTTTAGTAACCTGCTTCCCGCCAAAACCGTTAGAGAATTGTCGCAGAGCGGAAAAATGGAGTGGCTAAAAGTAAGCACTAATGGCTCATTACAGTTGTGACCGGGTGTAGATGTGTTTACCTGGAGAGTTCCGGGGGTCAACGCCCCCTCGGCCCAGTCTGTGACCAGGCCTCATGGTGGATCAGCGCCTGATCAACCAGGCTGTTACTGCTGGCTGCACGCAAACCAACGTACGAGCCACAGCCCGGCTGGTCAGGTACCGACTTTAGGTGCCTGTCCAGTGCCAGCTTTAAGACTGCCAGGGGTCTATTGGTAATCCCCCCTTATGTATGCTGGGAGGCAGTTGAACAGTCTCGGGCCCCAGACACTTATTGTATTGTATCTTAACGTGCTAGTGACACCCCTGCTTTTCATTGGGGGGATGTTGCATCGTCTCCCGAGTCTTTTGCTTTCGTTGTGAGTGATTTTCGTGTGCAAGTTCGGTACTAGTCTCTCTAGGATTTTCCAGGTGTATATAATCGTGTATCTCTCCCGCCTGCGTTCCAGGGAGTACAGGTTCAGGAACTTCAAGCGCTCCCAGTAATTGAAGTGTTTTATCTCCATTATGTGTGCCGTGAAGGTTCTCTGTACATTTTCTAGGTCAGCAATTTCACCTGCCTTGAAAGGCGCTGTTAGTGTCTAGCAATATTCCAGCCTAGATAGAACAAGTGACCTGAAAAGTGTCATCATGGGCTTGGCATCCCTAGTTTTGAAGGTTTTGTGGAAAATTAAATTTACCTGGATGTAACTCATAAGATACATACCAGTAAATGGTAACAAAGATAATTATTGTTTATCAAGGTTACAGAGACAAGTAGGAATTTTAGGACACTTAGGTCGCAAAAAATGTCCTCCTTCGATACCTACGATAATCTATCTCTCCACAAATCACTCTGGACCTATATTAATTTCAAATGAAATATACATCACCAGGAATTCTGATAAAAACATTAATATAAATATGTAGACTGTATATTAAATTTAAAATGTGAAGACATATACATTGAAGGAGAATTTATAATAATAAGACTCGCCAATTAGTCTGGAGATTACGGTGTGTCATACTCAAAACCCCTGCCTAAATTTATGAAGAAAATACTGGCCAGAATTTCAACACAAAATAGACATGACTTAGCTGGGGTTCCGAAGCTGTCTTGTCCATCTGCTTAATGCTCACGTTATGCAGGACTGCAAATCCAACAATTTCGGCTCTTATTTGAGAGGTTTTAAGCCCAATATAACCCCCAGAGCGACAAAAATTTATGCACATTTCATTAGCATGCCTTTACCCCATTCAAAACAATAGCATCTCTTCCCCAGCGACGCTCACCCATCGCTGGTTCTTTATTTATTTACAAATTAATTTTTATTACCTACAATATAGGCCATCAATTTACATATAAAATACACTGTATTTTTGGAAAATATACAGTATTTTCTACAGTTCTCATTAACTATCCTGTCATTTTTCTAGCAGATGCGATTGATACAATGTTATGGTCCTTGAAGGTGAGATCCTCCGACATGATCACTACCAGGTCTTTGGCGTTGGTTTTTCGCTCTATTTTGTGGCCGGAATTTGTTTTGTACTCATATTTACCATATCTAAGGTTGACACTTTAATTGTAACTGATTTTCTGTCATCCATAAATGCTCTCAGCTCATTAAGTGTAAACTGTGGAATGCTTGTGTCAGAAGCCAGACACAGGTATGGTAAGAGTGTGGACAGTGCAGTGGTAACCTGTACTTAGCTCTGGGAGGACGGGTCTAGTGTACGGCCTGCGAATCTGAACCAAGATGTCCTCCAGTGAACAACTTTATCAGCAGCATAAAAACGAACTTGGGCTCTGGTGGCCTGGTGACTAAAGCTCTCACTTCAGATGGCGAGGGCCTGGGTTCGATTCCCAGCCAGGATAGAAACATTGGGCATGTTTCTTTACACCTGTTATCTATGTTCCCCATCAGTAAAATGGGTACCTGGGTGTTAGTCGGCTGGTGTGGGTCGCATCCAGGGACACTGACTTAATTTGCCCTAAATGCTCAGCATAACAAGGGGTTTTCTATATAGTAGTATGTCATTGATGTCAGCTATGGTCTGTATACCTTGTACATGTTCTTACAGTAAATAAAGATATTATTATAACTTAGGGTAGCTAAGCTCGAGATACATCAATTAACAGAGGAAAACAAGAGGATTCGTAGTAATCCTCCTGTTGTGAGTCCTCAGGTCAAGAGGGAAACCTGGTCAGTTGTCGGGCAACGTAGAAAGAGCTGAAGATTAAGAAGACTGATGGAGTGGTAGAAACAATGAAGATCCGGAAGACTACTGTGCTAACAGACGAATGTGGGTTGTCTACTGGGAACTTCACAACGAGCACCAAGGAAGCATTGGCAGACGAGGGTGAGTCAACATCCCTTGAAACCCCAACGAAGACCATTCCAATGAAGGTCATCCCAACGAAGACCATCGAGAAAGTCATGACAAACTCCGCCAGTGAAGATAAGAACATGTTGTTAGTTGGGGACAGTCAGGTTAAGTTTATGGATAGGGCTTTTTGTCTTAGGGGTAGGAAGAGGAGGCAGAGGGTATGTTTTCCTGGGGCTGGGATGGGGGATATTGTTGTCTCAGTGTGGGAGGCAACGATGTTGCCAGACATAGGAGTGAAGACCTGATTAGCAGGCATAGGACAGCAATAGAGATAATTAAGAAGAAGGGTGGGAACCCTGTGATATGTGGCATTTTGTCCAGGAGAGGAGTTGGAAATGAATGAACCTATTCTTATTACTGGCAATTATAATGCAAGACACAAAAGCAATGGAAACTCAGAATTTGGTAATCGTAATGGTAAACAGTCACGATAATGTGAAAATTGTAGGTGACCTTGAACCCACATATCTATTGAGGTGTCCTTGATCTGTGTCTTGGCCTCAACATTACTTCTGCCAGCTGAGAGTCTTCCATTGTAACAGATATATCATCTGATCGTTTCCCAAAGCTAACCACTCTAAATATTGGTAATACTATCTTTCCTGGTGGGATATTCAAACGGAAACGATTTAATGTTTCCCCTGATCAACATGATGACTTTGTCGCACATGTGACTGACTGGTATAATTCATATGTGTGTTCCTCTGTTGAGACCTTTAACAATGACCTTGTGAGCAGTATTCAGAACTACCTAGAACCGGCACTGAAACCTCCTGGTACTCTAAACCCAAATAACTCCAATAATAATCAGACCTCCTATGAAAACCATACTTATTACAATGATCCTAAACTTCGAATATTAAAACGCTCGCAGACTAGGCCTAGCCTACAGAAATCATCGTACCCCTGAAATTCTGAGGCTCTTTCAAACTGCCCTTGCTACTGCCAGAGAGCGTATGGCGGAGCTATGGCAGACTGGGAAAAATTTGTCAATGGTCACAATGCTCACACCCCACTTAGCCGGGCATGGAGGGACATAAATAGAATTAAGGGTAACAGAACTGAGCAGATCGCGCATCCTCATTCATCCCTTACATAAGGCTAATGAGCTAGTCAGTGTTTGAGCTGTTACATCATAGCTATGACATGTTACATCTAGCTATGACAATCTTCCAAGTACCACACAGGCGAAATTAATGGACAAATATGATGCAAGGGATAAACTTATTTGTTTTATGCTAAGCAAGGAAGATGACTATAACATTCCTTTCACTAATTATGAACTTGATGCAGCACTAACTAAGGGCAACTCCATGTCTCCTGGGGAGGATGGTATTACAACATACTCAGATTGCTATGTCGAGTACCAGGTAATCCTTTACCTGAATTATATAACATTAGCTATGTAACTGGGGAGCTCCCTAAATCTTGGACCAACAGCCTCATCATTCCAATTCCAAGGCCTAATCAACAAAATGCATTTCGCCCAATATCTCTTACTAGCTGCTTGCGTAAAACATTCGAGAGGATGGTTCTTAATCGTCTCATGTTCAGAATCAAACATTTTTATCTCCCCGGTTACATGGTTTCATGCATGGAAGGAGCGTGCATCACTGCATAGCCACCTTTCTCACTCTGCACACTGACAGCTCATACACTACCTTCCTTGACCTTAAATCTGCATTTGATGTAGCCAACCGACATGTAATCATTAGTGAACTTGCCAGAATGGATGTTGGAGGATGGCTTCTCCGCTGGATAAAAGGCTACCTGTCCAACTGAAAGTCAAACCATACCCCCGGCCGGGATTGAACCCGCGGTCACAGAGTCTCAAAACTCCAGCCCGTCGCGTTAGCCACTAGACCAGCTAGCCACAATAAGATTCATCCAACTAGGTATATTTCTACACCATAGGAAGGTTAGCACAGGCACCTCTGTGACCACAAATGCAAGTTTTTACAGACGAATCTCCAGCTAGCGTGGCCGTGACGAACTCTAGCTCAAGTCCCTTCACTGCCGTCAACATGACTCGAGAAATCGTAATGACACGATTGCAAACAAACCATACCCCCGGCCGGGATTGAACCCGCGGTCAGAGAGTCTCAAAACTCCAGCCCGTCGCGTTAGCCACTAGACCAGCTAGCCACAATAAGATTCATCCAACTAGGTATATTTCTACACCATAGGAAGGTTAGCACAGGCACCTCTGTGACCACAAATGCAAGTTTTTACAGACGAATCTCCAGCTAGCGTGGCCGTGACGAACTCTAGCTCAAGTCCCTAGTTGGATGAATCTTATTGTGGCTAGGTAGTGCTGCTGTTGTCGTACACTGGTGCAGCTGGTAGTGCTGCTGTTGTCATACACTGGTGCAGCTGGTAGTGCTGCTGTTGTCATACACTGGTGCAGATGGTAGTGCTGCTGTTGTCATACACTGGTGCAGCTGGTAGTGCTGTTGTTGTCATACACTGGTGCAGCTGGTAGTGCTGCTGTTGTCATACACTGGTGCAGCTGGTAGTGCTGCTGTTGTCATACACTGGTGCAGCTGGTAGTGCTGCTGTTGTCGTACACTGGTGCAGCTGGTAGTGCTGCTGTTGTCATACACTGGTGCAGATGGTAGTGCTGCTGTTGTCATACACTGGTGCAGCTGGTAGTGCTGTTGTTGTCATACACTGGTGCAGCTGGTAGTGCTGCTGTTGTCATACACTGGTGCAGCTGGTAGTGCTGCTGTTGTCGTACACTGGTGCAGCTGGTAGTGCTGATGTTGTCGTACACTGGTGCAGCTGGTAGTGCTGATGTTGTCGTACACTGGTGCAGCTGGTAGTGCTGATGTTGTCGTACACTGGTGCAGCTGGTAGTGCTGCTGTTGTCGTACACTGGTGCAGCTGGTAGTGCTGATGTTGTCGTACACTGGTGCAGCTGGTAGTGCTGCTGTTGTCGTACACTGGTGCAGCTGGTAGTGCTGCTGTTGTCGTACACTGTTGCAGCTGGTAGTGCTGCTGTTGTCGTACACTGGTGCAGCTGGTAGTGCTGCTGTTGTCATACACTGGTGCAGCTGGTAGTGCTGCTGTTGTCGTACACTGGTGCAGCTAGTAGTGCTGCTGTTGTCGTACACTGGTGCAGCTGGTAGTGCTGCTGTCATACACTGGTGCAGCTGGTAGTGCTGCTGTTGTCGTACACTGGTGCAGCTGGTAGTGCTGCTGTTGTCGTACACTGGTGCAGCTGGTAGTGCTGCTGTTGTCGTACACTGGTGCAGCTGGTAGTGCTGCTGTCATACACTGGTGCAGCTGGTAGTGCTGCTGTTGTCGTACACTGGTGCAGCTGGTAGTGCTGCTGTTGTCGTACACTGGTGCAGCTGGTAGTGCTGCTGTTGTCGTACACTGGTGCAGCTGGTAGTGCTGCTGTTGTCGTACACTGGTGCAGCTGGTAGTGCTGCTGTTGTCGTACACTGGTGCAGCTGGTAGTGCTGCTGTTGTCGTACACTGGTGCAGCTGGTAGTGCTGCTGTTGTCGTACACTGGTGCAGCTGGTAGTGCTGCTGTTGTACACTGGTGCAGCTGGTAGTGCTGCTGTTGTCGTACACTGGTGCAGCTGGTAGTGCTGCTGTTGTCATACACTGGTGCAGCTGGTAGTGCTGCTGTTGTCGTACACTGTTGCAGCTGGTAGTGCTGCTGTTGTCGTACACTGGTGCAGCTGGTAGTGCTGCTGTTGTCATACACTGGTGCAGCTGGTAGTGCTGCTGTTGTCGTACACTGGTGCAGCTAGTAGTGCTGCTGTTGTCGTACACTGGTGCAGCTGGTAGTGCTGCTGTCATACACTGATGCAGCTGGTAGTGCTGCTGTTGTCGTACACTGGTGCAGCTGGTAGTGCTGCTGTTGTCGTACACTGGTGCAGCTGGTAGTGCTGCTGTTGTCGTACACTGGTGCAGCTGGTAGTGCTGCTGTTGTCGTACACTGGTGCAGCTGGTAGTGCTGCTGTCATACACTGGTGCAGCTGGTAGTGCTGCTGTCATACACTGGTGCAGCTGGTAGTGCTGCTGTTGTCGTACACTGGTGCAGCTGGTAGTGCTGCTGTTGTCGTACACTGGTGCAGCTGGTAGTGCTGCTGTTGTCGTACACTGGTGCAGCTGGTAGTGCTGCTGTTGTCGTACACTGGTGCAGCTGGTAGTGCTGCTGTTGTACACTGGTGCAGCTGGTAGTGCTGCTGTTGTCGTACACTGGTGCAGCTGGTAGTGCTGCTGTTGTCATACACTGGTGCAGCTGGTAGTGCTGCTGTTGTCGTACACTGGTGCAGCTGGTAGTGTTGCTGTTGTCGTACACTGGTGCAGCTGGTAGTGCTGCTATTGTCGTACACTGGTGCAGCTGGTAGTGCTGCTGTTGTCGTACACTGGTGCAGCTGGTAGTGCTGCTGTTGTCATACACTGGTGCAGCTGGTAGTGCTGCTGTTGTCATACACTGGTGCAGCTGGTAGTGCTGCTGTTGTCATACACTGGTGCAGCTGGTAGTGCTTCTGTTGTCATACACTGATGCAGCTGGTAGTGCTGCTGTTGTCATACACTGATGCAGCTGGTAGTGCTGCTGTTGTCATACACTGGTGCAGCTGGTAGTGCTGCTGTTGTCATAGAGTGATGGCTCTCATAAAGAAATTGGAGCACGCATCAATAACTGGGCCTCTACCCTTCAGACAGAACTGTTTGCCATACTCCTTGCACTCAAATGTGACCATGTATCTAAGGTTGACACTCTAATTGTAACTGATTCTCTGTCATCCATAAATGCTCTCAACTCATTAAGTATAATTGAGTATAATTAAGTATAATGTTTGTGTCAGAAGCCAGACACAGGTATGGTAAGATTGTGGACAGTGGAGTCAGAGTGCACATGCTGTGGATTCCATCTCACAATGGTTTTCAGATGCATGATAGAACTGATAAATTGGCTAAGCTGTATGCTTTCAAAGAGGGAGTAGATTACAATCTTGGCTTGCCAGTTAGCAGTTTGAGAACAATAATACGAGAAGAACTTCAATTGAACTTCATTGACTTAAGACTTAGGGAGATTGACACCAGTGAGTCCATCTATCATCATTCTATCATGCAGGAGGAGCCACATGTCTATGGTGCATCCAACAAAATAAGCCGACTCATGGATGTCACTACCGCCCGGCTCCGGCTGGGTTACAAGTATCTATGGCAGGTTAAATCACCACCACCAGATGTAGACCAAACGAAATGTAAACTTTGCCAGATGGACTATTGTCACACCATGCGTCATTATGAACTGGAGTGAGTCACACCTTGCGTCATTATGTACTGGAGTGTGATCAAATTAATGAATTTAGAGACAACTCGCTCAGAAATGTTCAAGAAATGGCAAAGTATTTTATCCACAGTGGTATATTACAGACCATTCTGGAGAAATACCCTGACTTCAAATAACAAAAAAGGCACAATACCGTGACTGGAACGATACACAAATAACCCGCACATAAAAGAGAGAAGCTTACGACGACGTTTCGGTCCGACTTGGACCATTTACAAAGTCACACTAACCAGAAGTGGAGCAGGACGGCTATATATAGGCAGGAAGAGGTGGTGGTAGTAGAAATAGTAATAGTACAAGAATGGTATATAATACCGACAAGATGAAATTAAGACATGCGCAACACCCGGGCATCTCTATCGTAGACGTTTCGCCATCCAGCCAGCCACTGGATGGTGAAACGCCCACAACAAAGACACCCAGACACCGCACATGTGTCTTAATTTCATCAGTAGTGACAGTTCATGACAAGTGGAACCAAGTAAACCAAGTTGGTCGATGGATCTATAATTTCCTCATTAACAGAACACAGAGTAGTAGTCAACAGAGTAAAGTCCGAGGCAGCTACGGTGAAAAGCTCTGTTCCACAAGGCACAGTACTCGCTCCCATCTTGTTCCTCATCCTCATATCTGACATAGACAAGGATGTCAGCCACAGCACCGTGTCTTCCTTTGCAGATGACACCCGAACCTGCATGACAGTGTCTTCCATTGCAGACACTGCAAGGCTCCAGGCGGACATCAACCAAATCTTTCAGTGGACTGCAGAAAACAATATGAAGTTCAACGATGAGAAATTTCAATTACTCAGATATGGTAAAAAGAGGAAATTAAATCTTCATCAGAGTACAAAACAAATTCTGGCCACAAAACAGAGCGAAACACCAACGTCAAAGACCTGGGAGTGATCATGTCGGAAGATCTCACCTTCAAGGACCATAACATTGTATCAATCGCATCTGCTAGAAAAATGACAGGATGGATAATGAGAACCTTCAAAACTAGGGATGCCAAGCCCATGATGACACTCTTCAGGTCACTTGTTCTATCTAGGATGGAATATTGCTGCACACTAACAGCACCTTTCAAGGCAGGTGAAATTGCCGACCTAGAAAATGTACAGAGAACCTTCACGGCGCGCATAACGGAGATAAAACACCTCAATTACTGGGAGCACTTGAGGTTCCTGAACCTGTATTCCCTAAAACGCAGGCGGGAGAGATACATGATTATATACACCTGGAAAATCCTAGAGGGACTAGTACCGAACTTGCACACGAAAATCACTCACTACGAAAGCAAAAGACTTGGCAGACGATGCAACATCCCCCCAGTGAAAAGCAGGGGTGTCACTAGCACGTTAAGAGACCATACAGTAAGTGTCAGGGGCCCGAGACTGTTCAACTGCCTCCCAGCATACATAAGGGGGATTACCAACAGACCCCTGGCAGTCTTCAAGCTGGCACTGGACAAGCACCTAAAGTCGGTTCCTGACCAGCCGGGCTGTGGCTCGTACGTTGGTTTGCGTGCAGCCAGCAGTAACAGCCTGGTTGATCAGGCTCTGATCCACCAGGAGGCCTGGTCACAGACCGGGCCGCGGGGGCGTTGACCCCCGGAACTCTCCAGGTAAACTCCAGGTAATGTATAGGAGTGAGGCTGATTCATTACCTTTGTAACTTGCCATGATTGTGACCAGATCTACCTGGAGTTCATTACCTTTGTAACTAGTTCAGCTATCATAACTTTGGGGTCCAGTCACTGGACCCATTATGTACCTTTGTAATCTTTTGACTACCGCCCACAGAATGGTTATGGGGTGCATAATAAAGATATTAAACTAAACTAATTATCGATGTCTCATCATGCAGGCAAAATGAGATCTTTCTTGTTTCTTTAGGCAATTTAGATAAGTTGATTATGAGAAAGGTAGGGTAGTGGTCTGTGGTGTTATCTGTGATAATATCTGCTTGTAGTGGGGATATTATGTTGGTCCAGATATGGTCAAGTAACGAGGCACTTGTCTCAGAGATTCTTATTGGCTTCGTTATAGAGGGTAGCAACAAGCTGTTGCTCATAACATTTGTGAAATCAACTACTGGAGGGTCAGTTGCTTGGATAAAGTTGATGTTGAAATCTCCTGGTAGTATCAGATGGTGTTTATTCAACTCTGACACAATTATCATGTTTCTAAGGTTACTGCTAAAAGTGTAAGTGTTTGAGTGTGGTAGTCTGTAGACTGCACCAACTGTTATAGGTTTCTTAAGTGTTCTTGATGTGAATTTAGCTATTATATATTCGCCGTTTTCGTCCCGTACATTAGTTGATTTCATACATTCTAGTTCATCAGTGTAATAGATGGCAGTGCCTCCTCCTGGTTGGTCAAGCCTGCTGTTATGTATGGCCGTGTAACCAGGTATGGTAAATATGTCTGTGGTTCGAACCTGGTACGGGTGGAAACATTAATAATAATAATAATAATAATAATAATAATAATAATAATAATAATTAATAATAATAATAATATCTTTATTTACTACAGGTACATGTACAAGGTATACAGACCATAGCTGACATCAGTGTTATACTACTATGTAGAAAGCCCCTTGTTATGCAGAGCATTTCCCGCAAATTAGGCCAGTTTTGTCCCATGATGCGACCCACACCAATCGACCAACTCCCAGATACCCATTTTACTGATGACTGAACATAGACAACCGGTGTAGCGAAACACGTCTGATGTTTCCACCCCTTCCCAGGGAATCGAACCCGGACCCCTCACCATTTGAAGCGAGATCTTTTGCCACCAGGCCACGTGTTTCCTTACACCTGCTGTCCATATTCACCTGGGAGTAAAATAGGTACCTAGGTGTTAGTCGACTGGTGTGGGTCGCACCCTGGGAACAAAATTGAACTAATTAGCCAGAAATGCTCAGCATAACAAGCAGCTTTATATGCAGTAGTATGTTACTGATGTCAGCTATGGTCTGTATACCTTGTACATGTACTTGTAGTAAATAAAGATTATTATTATTAATAACATTATTATTACACTAGCTGAAGATTCGTCTGTAAAAACTTGCATTTGTGGTCACAGTGGTGCCTGTGCTAACCTTCCTATGGTGTAGAAATATACCTAGTTGTACGAATCTTATTGTGGCTAGCTGGTCTAGTGGCTAACGCGACGGGCTGGAGTTTTGAGACTCTCTGACCGCGGGTTCAATCCCGGCCGGGGTATGGTTTGTTTGCAATCGTGTACCTGGAATATTACCTGGAGAGGGTTCCGGGGGTCAACGCCCCCGCGGCCCGGTCTGTGACCAGGCCTCCTGGTGGATCAGAGCCTGATCAACCAGGCTGTTGCTGCTGGCTGCACGCAAACCAACGTACGAGCCACAGCCCGGCTGGTCAGGAACCGACTTTAGGTGCTTGTCCAGTGCCAGCTTGAAGACTGCCAGGGGTCTGTTGGTAATCCCCCTTATGTATGCTGGGAGGCAGTTGAACAGTCTCGGGCCCCTGACACTTATTGTATGGTCTCTTAACGTGCTAGTAACACCCCTGCTTTTCATTGGGGTGATGTTGCATCGTCTGCCAAGTCTTTTGCTTTCGTAGTGAGTGATTTTCGTGTGCAAGTTCGGTACTAGTCCCTCTAGGATTTTCCAGGTGTATATAATCATGTATCTCTCCCGCCTGCATTCCAGGGAATACAGTTTTAGGAACCTCAAGCGCTCCCAGTAATTAGTAAGTAAGTAAGTAAGTAAGTAAGTTTATTCAGGTATACACAAATACAGTTACATAGAATTATCATATATAGCAGCATATGTGTAGAGAACCTAGGATAAGGATGAGGTGTTTTTATCTCCGTTATGAGCGCCGTGAAGGTTCTCTGTACATTTTCTAGGTCAGCAATTTCACCTGCCTTGAAAGGTGCTGTTAGTGTGCAGCAATATTCCATCCTAGATAGAACAAGTGACCTGAAGAGTGTCATCATGGGCTTGGCATCCCTAGTTTTGAAGGTTCTCATTATCCATCCTGTCATTTTTCTAGCAGATGCGATTGATACAATGTTATGGTCCTTGAAGGTGAGATCCTCCGACATGATCACTCCCAAGTCTTTGACATTGGTGTTTCGCTCTATTTTGTGGCCAGAATTTGTTTTGTACTCTGATGAAGATTTAATTTCCTCTTGTTTACCATATCTGAGTAATTGAAATTTCTCATCATTGTTTTCTGCAGCCCACTGAAAGATTTGGTTGATGTCCGCCTGGAGCCTTGCAGTGTCTGCAATGGAAGACACTGTCATGCAGATTCGGGTGTCATCTGCAAAGGAAGACACGGTGCTGTGGCTGACATCCTTGTCTATGTCGGATATGAGGATGAGGAACAAGATGGGAGCGAGTACTGTGCCTTGTGGAACAGAGCTTTTCACCGTAGCTGCCTCGGACTTTACTCTGTTGACTACTACTCTCTGTGTTCTGTTAGTGAGGAAATTATAGATCCATCGACCAACTTTTCCTGTTATTCCTTTAGCACGCATTTTGTGCGCTATTACGCCATGGTCACATTTGTCGAAGGCTTTTGCAAAGTCCGTATATATTACATCTGCATTCTTTTTGTCTTCTAGTGCATTTAGGACCTTGTCGTAGTGATCCAATAGTTGAGACAGACAGGAGCGACCTGTTCTAAACCCATGTTGCCCTGGGTTGTGTAACTGATGGGTTTCTAGATGGGTGGTGATCTTGCTTCTTAGGACCCTTTCAAAGATTTTTATGATATGGGATGTTAGTGCTATCGGTCTGTAGTTCTTTGCTGTTGCTTTACTGCCCCCTTTGTGGAGTGGGGCTATGTCTGTTGTTTTTAGTCTCTGTAACTGGAACACAGATCTAATTCCCTAAATCAAGAGCCTCTTATCAGCATAAAAGAACCTTCCCTGAGGGGCTCTCTGTAATGTTGAGGTACAATACCTGGACCCATTATGTACCTCTGTAATATTGAAGTACAGTACCTGGACCCATTATATACCTCTGTAATGTTGAAGTACAGTGCCTGGACCCATTATATACCTCTGTAATGTTGAGGTATAGTACCTGGACTCATTATATACCTCTGTAATGTTGAGGCACAGTACCTGTACCCTTTATGAGCCTCTGTAATGTTGAAGTACAGTACCTGGACCCATTATATACCTCTGTAATGTTGGAGTACCGTACCTGGACCCATTATATACCTCTGTAATATTGAGGTACAGTACCTGGACCCATTATATACTTCTGTAATGTTGAAGTATAGTACCTGCACCCATTATATACTTTTGTAATCTTGAAGTACAGCTCTTGGACCCATTATGTACCTCTGTAATGTTGAAGTACAGTACCTGGACCCATTATATACCTCTGTAATCTTGAAGTACAGCTCTTGGACCCATTATATACCTCTGTAATGTTGAGGTACAGTACCTGGACCCATTATATACCTCTGTAATCTTGAAGTACAGCTCTTGGACCCATTATATACCTCTGTAATGTTGAAGTACAGTACCTGGACCCATTATATACCTCTGTAATGTTGAAGTACAGTACCTGGACCCATTATATACCTCTGTAATGCTGAAACAGTACCTTGACCCATTATATACCTCTAATGTTGAAGTACAGTACTTGGACCCATTATATACCTCTGTAATGCTGAAACAGTACCTTGACCCATTATATACCTCTGTAATGTTGGAGTACAGTACCCGAACCCATTATATACCTCTAATGCTGAAATACAGTACCTTGACCCATTATATACCTCTAATGTTGAAGTACAGTACCTGGACCCATTATATACCTCTGTAATGCTGAAACAGTACCTTGACCCATTATATACCTCTGTAATGTTGGAGTACAGTACCCGAACCCATTATATACCTCTAATGCTGAAATACAGTACCTTGACCCATTATATACCTCTGTAATGTTGGAGTACAGTACCTGGACCCATTATATACCTCTAATGTTGAAGTACAGTACCTGGACCCATTATATACCTCTAATGTTGAAGTACAGTTCCTGGACCTATTATATACCTGTGAAAATTATTTAATTTCCGAAGCTATAGTGCCTAATAGGTGTTTAATGTGTTGATGTGGGTCAGGAAATGTATTTGAAAATGGACTAGAACCAACAGGGAAGCTCTGCGCCTGCGGTGATGGGCGGGGGAGAGGTCGAGACGGGGCATCAGGAGCGGGAGTGTTTTGAATGGAGTTAAGAGGCTGGTAAAGCATGGGACCAGGAAATTGGCGTTCACGGCGGCCTGAGGATTAATATAGGCCTCACTTCATAATAGGAAGTGTCGTAACTGTTCCTGGTGAAGAGTGAGGGAATGTGATTTACGGGACCACCGTAATAAAGTGGTAAAATTAATGAATAATGGTAGGACCGGTGGTGACTGGTGCGACGCCATGGATTGTGTCCAGGGGAAAATACCCATGATTTAATCATCACTCATCGGTCTCAGATCTTAATGGAGTGACCTCAAATGTGCATAATTATGAGACATTAAATCGTCGTGTGAATTGTAATGTAATCGCTGATAATAACACTAAGTTAAGAGAATGTGTGAAGTGAAATAAGTCGCCTTACTCCGAATGAACACGTGGAGTCCTCGTGGTTCCTGTCCCGAGGATAGTGAAGTTTTTATGGAGTCCCAACTCTAAACCGGGACAAACCAACGGATACCTCGTCCAGCTGGAATAAGAACCGTGTCGGTGTAGCAAGACATCGAAATGAGATAGTGAATGGAGGAAACAAGGAGCATCAATCACCCAAAGTTTATTCTTTATAAGGATTACAATTCTGAGTTTACAGAATTTGGTTGTGTGGTTTACATGTAGTAAAATAATGATTACAGAGTGTACCACTAGAACACCTAGCATGGCTAGGCATTTCGGGCAGACTTAGTTTAATTCTTAATTTTAAAATATTACAAAATTATGAGGTAAGTTGGTATTATGGCTAAGTGACTAAATACTAGTTTGTGAGTTTAGCCATGTGGATGCTTTTGTTTTGGCACAGTACATAGTTTTAGTATTGGAGTATCACAGGATTCATTATTTTAAGATTGAGATTAATATTTCTGTTTATGGTCAAATGGGTGAGTGAGTGTAAGTGTGAACCACCAGGTGGTATTCGTGTAGTTAGTTGATGGGGTGTATCAGGGAGATAAGATGTTTTCTGATGGTAGTTTTGAAGGTGATGAATGTGTCTGCAGTTCTAGAGTTCTCAGGTAGGGTGTTCCAGATTTTAGGGCCTTTGACATACATTGAATTTTTGTAAAGGTTTAGTTGGACACGGGGAATGTCGTAGAGATGCTTGTGTCTGGTGTTATGCCTGTGGGTTCTGTCACAACTATCAAGAAAGCGTTTTAGGTCAAGGTTGATATTGGAGTTTAAGTTCCTGTAGATGTAGATTGCACAGTAGTAAGTGTGGATGTACTGAACAGGGAGTAAGTTTAGATCTATGAAGAGTGGGGGGGTGTGTTGCCAGGGATGGGATTTAGTGATTATTCTTACTGCAGCTTTTTGTTGGGTTATTATTGGCTTTAGGTGTGTTGCTGCAGTTGATCCCCAAGCACAAATAGCATAGGTGAGGTATGGATAAATAAGCGAGTGGTATAGTGTGAGAAGGGCATTTTGCGGCACGTAGTATCGTATCTTGGAGAGGATCCCAACCGTTTTGGATACTTTTTTGGTTATGTGTTGGATATGGGTGCTGAAATTCAGGTTGTTGTCAAGGTATAGGCCTAGGAATTTGCCCTCATTATGTCTGGTAATTAGAGTGTTGTCGATCTTAATGTTAATTTGTGCATCTCCTGCTCTGCTACCAAACATAATATAGTAGGTTTTGTCAGTGTTAAGCGTAAGTTTATTGGCTGTCATCCAGGTCGATATTTTGATCAGCTCCTCGTTAACAATGGTGTTGAGGGTGGCAAGATTATGGTGAGAGATGACATAAGTCGTGTCGTCAGCAAAGAGAATGGGTTTCAGGTGTTGGGATACGTTTGGAAGATCATTGATGTATATGAGGAAGAGCAGGGGACCAAGGACACTTCCCTGCGGAACTCCAGTATCAAGTGGCCGTGTTGTTGATGCTGTGTCTTTAATGGTGACATACTGATACCTATTAGTAAGGTAAGATTTGAAATAAGCAAGCGCATGGCCTCTTATACCGTAATGGTCAAGTTTGTGGAGTAGGATGTCGTGGTCTACTGTGTCAAAAGCTTTTCTTACCTGGAGTTTACCTGGAGAGAGTTTCGGGGGTCAACGCCCCCGCGGCCCGGTCTGTGACCAGGCCTCCTGGTGGATCAGCGCCTGATCAACCAGGCTGTTGCTGCTGGCTGCACGCAAACCAACGTACGAGCCACAGCCCGGCTGATCAGGAACTGACTTTAGGTGCTTGTCCAGTGCCAGCTTGAAGACTGCCAGGGGTCTGTTGGTAATCCCCCTTATGTGTGCTGGGAGGCAGTTGAACAGTCTCGGGCCCCTGACACTTATTGTATGGTGTCTTAACGTGCTAGTGACACCCCTGCTTTTCATTGGGGGATGGTGCATCGTCTGCCAAGTCTTTTGCTTTCGTAGTGAGTGATTTTCGTGTGCAAGTTCGGTACTAGTCCCTCTAGGATTTTCCAGGTGTATATAATCATGTATCTCTCCCTCCTGCGTTCCAGGGAATACAGGTTTAGAAACCTCAAGCGCTCCCAGTAATTGAGGTGTTTTATCTCCGTTATGCGCGCCGTGAAGGTTCTCTGTACATTTTCTAGGTCGGCAATTTCACCTGCCTTGAAAGGTGCTGTTAGAGTGCAGCAATATTCCAGCCTAGATAGAACAAGTGACCTGAAGAGTGTCATCATGGGCTTGGCCTCCCTAGTTTTGAAGGTTCTCATTATCCATCCTGTCATTTTTCTAGCAGATGCGATTGATACAATGTTATGGTCCTTGAAGGTGAGATCCTCCGACATAATCACTCCCAGGTCTTTGACGTTGGTGTTTCGCTCTATTTTGTGGCCAGAATTTGTTTTGTACTCTGATGAAGATTTAATTTCCTCATGTTTACCATATCTGAGTAATTGAAATTTCTCATCGTTGAACTTCATATTGTTTTCTGCAGCCCACTGAAAGATTTGGTTGATGTCCGCCTGGAGCCTTGCAGTGTCTGCAATGGAAGACACTGTCATGCAGATTCGGGTGTCATCTGCAAAGGAAGACACGGTGCTGTGGCTGACATCCTTGTCTATGTCGGATATGAGGATGAGGAACAAGATGGGAGCTAGTACTGTGCCTTGTGGAACAGAGCTTTTCACCTTAGCTGCCTCGGACTTTACTCTGTTGACGACTACTCTCTGTGTTCTGTTAGTGAGGAAATTATAGATCCACCCACCGACTTTTCCTGTTATTCCTTTAGCACGCATTTTGTGCGCTATTACGCCATGGTCACACTTGTCGAAGGCTTTTGCAAAGTCTGTATAATTACATCTGCATTTCTTTTTGCCCTTCTAGTGCATTTGGGGACCTTGTGTAGTGATCCAGTGGGCTGAGACAGACAGGAGCGACCCTTTTTCTAAACCCATGTTGCCCGGTTTTGAAACTGATGGGTTTCTAGTTTGGGGGGTGATCTTGCTTCTTAGGCCCCCTTTCAAAGATTTTTATGATATGGGATGTTAGTGCTATTGGTCTGTAGTTCTTTGCTGTTGCTTTACTGCCCCCTTTGTGGAGTGGGGCTATATCTGTTGTTTTTAGTAACTGAGGGACGACCCCCGTGTCCATGCTCCCTCTCCATAGGATGGAAAAGGCTCTTGATAGGGGCTTCTTGCAGGTCAATAAAAATTCCTAGTGGACATTCCTTATTTTCCAATGCTGTGTAAAGCAGATCTAGCACTTTTATGATTGCATCATTAGTCTTTTTATTTTTCCTGAATCCAAATTGGCAGGGGTTGAGTATGTTTTGTGCCGTTATAAATTAATATAGTCTCCTGTGCACGAGTTTCTCAAAGATTTTGGATAGCAATGGTAAGTTTGATATTGGCCTATAGTTGTTTAAGTCTGTAGGGTCACCACCTTTATGTATTGGTGTAACCCTTGCCATCTTGAGTATTTCGGGAAGGTGCTAGTTTCTAGTGACTTGTTAAAAAGTAATGAAATAGCATGCAAAAGGACATGTGCCGCCGCTTGTACAGTAATGGTGGGACATGAGACCAGATTCTCCGAGTTATTTTTAAGTGACTTTATAATCTCGGTGACTCCGTGGGCTCAGTTGGTGCAAGATAGAAGAATTTGGGAAATTCCCATCTAGGTAGTCCTGGCATGGGCATTGGTATTGGGTTTTTATTTGGCGAGATTAGATCCTATGGTTGAGAAGAAGTCGTTTATCTTGTTTTGCTGTCAGTGGGATGTAGTGGTGTTTCATTAGGTTTAGTTAGGACAATATTCTTGTTTTTTTTTCAGTTTGTGGGTCCCTAGAATCTGGAGAGTGTTTTGCAGGTCTTTTTTAATATCTCCTCTAGTGTCTGTGAATCTACTGGAGTAGTATAGTTGTTTGGCTTTCTTTATTTCTTTGGTGAGAACTGATGAATAGTGTTTAAGAATATCATTGTGTATTAAGCCTGTCATATTTGCTTTTCTATATTGGTTTTTCTTGTCAATGGATTTTCAGAATGGTGCTGGTTAGCCATGGGCAACCAAGCCGTTTTGTTGTTTGTGATCTGTTTCGTTTTTATAGGACAATGTTTGTTGTATATCCTAAGTTAATTTGTTAAGAAAAATGTCTGTCCCATCATCAATACCACTGGCCTTGGAGAATTCTGTAGGCCATCAACAGTCCCCCTAGTCAGGGTGTGAACTCCTTATTGAGGCCTCGTTCATGGAGTCTAAATGAACTGTTGTATTCAAGTGGTGGTTTACTAATGTTTGTCAGGAGGAAGGTAAGGTAGTGGTCTGTAGTGCTATCTGTGATTATCCCTGATTTAAGGGGGGCTAGTAATTGGGGCCAATGTGGTCTATTATGGTTGCACTTGTCTCAGTGAGCCTGGTTGGTTTAGTTATTTTGGTAAAGGGAAGTGTGTTGTTCATATTGTTGATGAAATCATTACAGGCTGATCAATCTAGTATGCCAAGGTTGATGTTGAAGTCTCCAGCTAAGAGAAGGTGGTGCTTTATTCATTTGTCCCGTTTGTTATTAGTGACTTTAATTTCTCGCTGAATTTTGGGGATGTTTGTGTGAGGTATCCGGGAAATGGCCACCGATTGTTATAGGTGTCTTAAGGTTTTTTACAGTAAAATTAGCAAAAATGTATTCCCCATATTCATCACTAAAGCAAGTGGTGCTAATACAAGATAATTGGTTAGAGTAATAGATTGCAAAAACCACCCCCAACTTGGTTTGGTCTGCAGTTGTGAATTGCTGTGTATCCTGGTAGAGGGTAGATATCTATTTTTGTCCTGCTTAAGCCAGGTCTCAGTAAGAATAATGCAGGAGAAGGGTGTCTTAGTGATTCAAGGGGTGCCAGGAGGTCATCATAGTGTTTGCTTAAGGACCTGATGTTGTAGTTAAGTACTGATAGACTTTTAGCATTGTTTAGGATAGTGCTGGCTTGTGATGTGTGTAATAAAGGCAGTTACTTTCCAATAGGTTTTGATTGGGTGTCAGATTATGGAGGTTTAGATCAGGGTCAACGTGATCAATCATCTTCTAAGTTTAAATTATGGTTATTTATATCCTGAGTTGTGTGTTGAGTTCTAGTACTGATATCTGTAGTGGTGGGAAGTTTGGACAAGTATATAGCTAGAGTATTTTGGTCATATAGAGTATAGTCACTACTACACATAATGAAGTTGATGTTGTCTATGTGTTGTGCTGGAATGAACTAAAGTACAACTAGGTATAAACTAGTAATATAAAAATACAAATTAAAAATAAGACTCTCACTTGTAATTGCACTAAGGTCTAATATAATGACTTTTGTGGAGTCTATGTTTTGAGCTAGAATGAGCTACAGTTAAGTAACCCTTCTAGTTATGGCAGACTGATACTGGCCAGTTATGTATGTTGCAATTGGATAGGTTGGGGGTGATCCAGCTACATCAAGTGACCACCAGAGAATATCTGGTAAGTGGTGGTATTATATACAAGTGTTTTTTCCTTGATGGATATATACAGGTGTAACCTTCCCCCCCCCCTTCATTCAGTTAAACTAATATAATCTATACAGTCCACAATTATTTAGTAGTGCCGTACTCTGTGGGTACCATCCAATTTATACTGGTCTCGGATAGATATGGATAAGATTGTGAGGTCGAAGGGACCACCTGCAGGGACCAGGGGTGGATAAGTTTTCTCACATGTCTACACGGGGTGACTACGGTAAACAATATGGCTGTTGTCTTCCAATGAGATTACTTGTATGCATATAATGTTGAGGTACATACAGGTAACCCCCTATAAATTTTTCCATAATACCTCTAATGTTGAAGTATAGTACCTGGACCCATTATATACCTCTGTAATGTTGAGGTACAGTACCTGAACCCATTATATACCTCTGTTATGTTGAAGTACAGTACCTGGACCCATTATGAGTTAGTTTAATATGTTTATTATGCACCCCATACCCATCCTGTGGGCGGTAGTCAAAAGATTACAGAGGTACATAATTGGTCCAGGGACTGGACTCCAAAGTTTTGATAGCTGAGCAAGTTACAGAGGTAATGAACTCACAATTTACAAATGTAATGAACTCACAATTTACAAAGGTAATGAACTCACAATTTACAAAGGTAATGAACTCCAGGTAAGTCTGGTCACAATCATGACAAGTTACAAAGGTATTTACAGATTACAGAGGTACGTAATGGGTCCAGGGACTGGGCCCCCAAAGTTTTGATAGCTGAACTAGGTACAAAGGTAATGAGCTCACAAGTTACAAAGGTAATGAATTCTGTAGAATGGTTACTTACGTTTATACTTTGGCTACAATCATGAACAAATTATAGAGTAATGAGCAATTCACACTTCCACACCCGGTCACAACTGTAATGAGTTATTGGTGCAAATATTGATTGTTGAGTCACACACCACCACACACACACACACACACACACACACACACACACACACACACACACACACACACACAACACACACACACACACACACACACACACACACACACACACTTTAGTTTAATATCTTTATGCACCCCATACCCATCCTGTGGGCGGTAGTCAAAAGATTACAAAGGTACATAATGGGTCCAGTGACTGGACCCCAAAGTTATGATAGCTGAACTAGTTACAAAGGTAATGAACTCCAGGTAGATCTGGTCACTAATCATGGCAAGTTACAGAGGTAATGAATCAGCTTCACTCCTATACATGGTTACAGTCATGAACAAATTACAAAGTAATGAACCACTGATACGTCCACACCTGGTCACAATTGTAATGAGTTATAAATACAAATATTAAGTGGATCATACACCCACACTAGCGCGCGCGCGCACATACACACACGAGGGCGCACGCACGGACATGTGCACACGAGCGTACAAATATATGCATACACACAAGGACGCACACCCACACACACACACCAACACCCACACACACCAACACCCACACACACACACCCTCACACACACCCACACACACACCCTCACACACACCCACACACACACCCACACACACACACACACACCCACTTATGAGCCTTTGTAATGTTGAAGTACAGCACCTGGACCGATTATATACCTCTGTAATGTTGAGATACAGTACCAAGACCCATTATGAGCCTCTGTAATGTTGAAGTACAGTACCTTGACCAATTATATACCTCTGTAATGTTGGAGTACAGTACTTGGACCCATTATATGCCCCTGCAATGTTGAAGTTTAGTACCCGGACCCATTATATACCCCTGCAATGTTGAAGTACAGCACCTGGACCCATTATATGCCCCTGCAATGTTGAAGTTTAGTACCCGGACCCATTATATACCCCTGCAATGTTGAAGTACAGCACCTGGACCCATTATATGCCCCTGCAATGTTGAAGTTTAGTACCCGGACCCATTATATACCCCTGCAATGTTGAAGTACAGCACCTGGACCCATTATATACCTCTGTAATGTTGAAGTACAGCACCTGGACCCATTATATACCCCTGCAATGTTGAAGTACAGCACCTGGACCCATTATATACCCCTGCAATGTTGAAGTATAGCACCTGGACTCATTATATACCCCTGCAATGTTGAAGTACAGTACCTGGGCCCATTATGAGCCTCTGCAATGTTGAAGTTTAGTACCTGGACCCATTATATACCCCTGCAATGTTGAAGTACAGCACCTGGACCCATTATATACCTCTGTAATGTTGAAGTACAGCACCTGGACCCATTATATACCCCTACAATGTTGAAGTACAGTACCTGGACCCATTATGAGCCTCTGCAATGTTGAAGTTTAGTACCTGGGCCTATTATGAGCCTGTGTAATGAATTAACTACTGTTCATACCATAACTATGGGTTGCATAATAAAGATATTAAACTAGCTAGTTGTTTAGTCTTGGAAATAATAATTAGCTTTAGTGAACCAGCACAAACATTTAGTTTTTCTCCTAAAATTTAAATTTAAATGTTTTACGCAAGTGAGCCTAAAGTCTGTAGGGATTATATATATAAACAGTATTGTGTTTACAATATATATATAATATTTCTTATTCACGAAGGAATAATAATGATGAGAAACATACATGTGCAAACGAATAATAATGGTAATATAACGAGAGTGATGTAAATAATGTGTAGTATGAGGTTAAGTTTATTTAGGTACAAGTACACATAAATACAGTTACATAAATTATCATACATAGCAGCATATGTGTAGATTACTTAGTCCAGCCCAAAAAAGGCAGACAAAGTGATTTACTTCCACTTAGGTAGTTGTGGGTTAGTAAGGTTTATCCTAGGTTAGATGTATATAATATCTGTATGTGTCCATAATATCTGTGAACCATCGTGAGGAGTGCTTTATATATATATATATATATATATATTATGTGGGTAGTTAGCTTAATATTATGCACCACATACCCATCCTGTGGGCGTGGGTAGTATTATAATCTAGAGTGACTTACTAGTAGTAGTGGTGGAAATAAGTCACTTTATCTGACGTTTTTGGGTTATTCTAGGTAATATACTGCTATATATGATAACTTATGTAAGTATATTTATGTATATTTATACATAGGTGAAGTTAGTTAGTATGTTGTTAGGTTAGTAGTGCAGGTGATGGCCGCAGCGTGCTGGTGGCGCTGTCTACACATCGATTGTTTACCTCTGTTA
Source organism: Cherax quadricarinatus (assembly GCF_026875155.1). Lineage (NCBI taxonomy): Eukaryota > Metazoa > Arthropoda > Malacostraca > Decapoda > Parastacidae > Cherax > Cherax quadricarinatus. The sequence goes on from NC_069410.1 coordinate 57,520,087, forward strand.
CCTCAGCCTCTCACTGCCTCACTATAACACTCTACAATATTATTACTGTGAGTACTGTGGTGGTGGTGTAGCCTCGAGGGTGTGCTGGAGACTGTATCCTGACAAGTACACTCATCATCATCCTTGTTATTACTTTGTTATTACTACACTTTCATTCTTCTCTCGTAGGTTTATTTAGGTACATTTAAATGTTATGTAAATTATCGTGTATAACAGTGTATGTGTAATTACTCAGGATAATGTAAAAAAAAAGTTAGTGACTATATTTCCATTGTGGTTCTTCATGTACCACCATTCTTGTTCTTATATACCACCATTCTTGTTCTTATATACCATCATTCTTGTTCTTATATACCATCATTCTTTTTCTTATATACCATCATTCTTGTTCTTATATACCACCATTCTTGTTCTTATATACCACCATTCTTGTTCTTATATACCATCATTCTTGTTCTTATATACCATCATTCTTGTTCTTTATACCACCATTCTTGTTCTTATATACCACCATTCTTGTTCTTATATACCATCATTCTTGTTCTTATATACCATCATTCTTGTTCTTATATACCACCATTCTTGTTCTTATATACCACCATTCTTGTTCTTATATACCACCATTCTTGTTCTTATATACCATCATTCTTGTTCTTATATACCACCATTCTTGTTCTTATATACCACCATTCTTGTTCTTATATACCATCATTCTTGTTCTTATATACCACCATTCTTGTTCTTATATACCACCATTCTTGTTCTTATATACCATCATTCTTGTTCTTATATACCACCACTCTTGCTCTCGTACACCGCCACTCTTGCTCTCGTACACCGCCACTCTTGCTCTCGTACACCGCCACTCTTGCTCTCGTACACCGCCACTCTTGCTCTCGTACACCGCCACTCTTGCTCTCGTACACCGCCACTCTTGCTATCGTACACCGCCACTCTACCCAGACCTGTCAGTCGGCCAGGGAGGGAGACAACAGCAGCATAAAACAGTGACTCTCGACAGTCTCGTACTGTTACTTACTCAGACTTTTGGAAGTAATATCAAGGACCCTAGTGGAAGTAAGATGAGATTTTATTTGGATTTTTAACTCCAGAGGGTTAGGCCACCCAGGATAACTCAGGAAAGTCTGTGCATCATCAAGGACTGTCTTATTTCCATTGGGGTCTTTAAATATTGTCCTCCAGGATGCCACCCACACCAGTTGATTAACATTTGGGTACTTGCTTGCTAGGTGAACGGGACAACATGTGTAAGGAAACACGACCTGTGTTTCCACCCTTGCCGGGATCGAACTACTGATACAGTGTGAAGTAAGAGTGGTGCCTACCTGGCCACATAAACTTTATTCAAAATGTCTATTTTGGAAGCATATTTGTGTTCTTTCATGTGCAATGACAAGTTTTCTGGCAGTTTCTCTAATATGTTCAGCAATATTTACAATGAATTTCATATATCCTAGCATGTCTGATATTGTGTGGTGGTTTTTATTCCTTGTTAGTTTCTGTATGGTGGCCAAAGTGATGACTGATATTTTCTTGTTGGTTTAGTAACTTTGTAAGAAGATTGCTGAAGGAAGTCACGAAGGTACTCGGTACACTCGGTAATAAAACAACACAGGTATTTAATCTCTTTCACAGGTAACATACCTCAGTATCAGTTATTAAACCATGTTTCAGGTAACTTGCTCAGTATCACAGTTATTAAATCATGTCAACAACAAAGTATCAGTCATCACTTTGTTCACTATATAGGAACTCGCAAGGAACAAAAACAATGCACAGCGTCAAGAAGAACGTGCCAGGATATGTGAACCTCCTTGTGGAGGTTGTGATCAAATACCCATGTCAAAGAAATCAATTTCATTTGTGTTCATTAATATGTACTGACTGTCACTGCATATAAATGAACACAAATGAGCTTCCAGAAGAAATGCACGGAGATCAAACTAATTAAAGAGGATGACAAATTCAAGAGTGTCCTCAACACAACTTTCAACACTAGTGTTCAAAACAAAGTAAGTTCACATTTAGACTAGTCTCTAGCCATACAGCTGTTTTATATTTTATTTATTAACACATCAGACATTCCCACCAAGACAGGGTGGCCTGAAAAAGAAAAACTTTCATCATCATTCACTCCATCCATACAACTGTTTATCAAAGCATATTGTCATGGCCAACTATGACCTCGTCTCCACATCTGACTTCCTTTTCCTACCTGCATACAGTGCAGTATTAGGCTTCCCAGTCAACACCACTAATTTAAAAAATAGCCTTTTATACAGGTGAAATGTCTTTAATTTTGCTAAAACTGCACTTTGTGCCATTTTTACACAGTCTATTGGTATTCGTATAACATTAATAGTTTTACTATGTCCTCAATAGATTGATTCCAATATAACATCAGCTCTTTTGAAGACTGGATGTTTATTTTTTGCATAATAAAATATTAGGTTTGGAGACTGCCTTTTTCTTTATACGTACATAGAGCAACATGAAGCCAGTAACCAGTGCAGTATAAGTATTTTAATTCTTAAATTTCCACTGGACACAAAAGTCTGCAACCTGATGGAGGTTCCTTGAAGCAACTTTTGACCCTTTAATGAAAATAGGATTATCAAATCTTCCCATACTGACAGTTGTCTATTCAGAAAATAAGCAAGTGTTCTCAGTGCTTCTCTCGCCTATCTGTTTATGCCATCCATTTCTCGTCTTGTGGTTAATGATCATCTTACATTCTCTACTCCTCTTTGCAGTTCACCACCACTCTTACTTCAAGCTGGAACACTATTACTTGTGCCTTGTGCCTTGATTGGGAAATTGTCATGTGTGTACAGTACAACAAAATCTTGATTTAGTGGAGTAATGGTGGGAAGGTGTCCGGCAGTGCTGATTTTGCACTAAATTTAAATAATGAATTTTTTTTTCCTTGATTGTAACAGTGAATACTTATGGAAACAAACTTTGTCCATTTCTTTTGAAATCGACTCGCCCAGCAAATTATAACAGTAATGGACAGTTTTGGAAAACAATGCACATGAAGACTTTTTCCATATATATCAACCCTTTAAACTTGGGGCATCATGGTGGCTTATGCTCCCTTCATGAAGTAAAATATTCTGCTCTGTTCCATCCCTAAGAAGGTATTGTTTTCTTGACAACTTCACTCCATTATTAGGTCATGCCAAAGGTAAATATGCTTTATTTTTCCTGTCTTCTCTATTATTGGCCTAACAAGTCATGCTTAATCTCCTGGGGTGGCCATAGCTTTTGTTAATCAGTTTTTTTTTTTTAATGCACTTGCCATCTAACAATAAGGTAGGGAGACCCCCAAAAAAAGCAAACGTTTCCACCATCATTCATTCAGCATTGTCTTGTCAGAAGTGTTGACATCATAATTAAGATCACCCTTACGTTGCAACATCCTCATTTATACATTAGAGTTCAAGCATTGTAGTTCCTTCCTGCAGGACATAAGTGGTTAACTGTTTGTCCTGAATTCCTTTGTAAATATTATCTTGTTTTCACTCCAACAACATGTTGAACCTATTTTCCACTCATTATCTAGAATGCTCACACAAGCCTGGTAGATGTTCCAGCCCCTAGAACTTTATATCTCTTTGTCCCTTCTCACTTCAACCCTTCCTGAGATGACTCAAATTCTTTGTTCCACTCCAAATTTATATACAAACCATCTCAGCAGCCTGTTTGTAGCCCTCCAGAATTATACTTTTGGTAACTCCACACCATCTTCTAATCTTGTGTTCCAGATTCTCTGCAATTTATTCACATCACACATTGCTCTCAAACATTACCTCTCCACTGCCTCTAGCCTCCTTGCTGCAGTGTGCAAAGCCCATGCTTTGCACTTGTATATAAGTCTTGGTACCATTATTCTTTGGCATGTTAACTTTTTTTTTTTTTTCCTTCATAGACGAGTATCTTCCCATCTGGAGGCAGGAAACACAATGCCTGTACCCTGAAGGAGGGGTGGGGATATTTCAGTTTTGAGGGGCATTGGAGCTGTAGTGTCGGCATGCTTCCAGTAATACGGTGATAGAATGAGATGATGGTGAAAGTGTTTCTTCTTTTTCTGATCACCCTACCTTGATTTTATGGTTCACCCTCCTACTGACATGTCTTCTCCCAAATATATGAAAATGTTCACTTCTTCCATACTCCCTCTCTCTCCTGTCTGATATCCAATCTTTCATTGCTTAGCATGGCTTACGGAGGAAGAATTCTGTTCCACTTCCCCATGGAGGTAAGAGGAAATAAACAAGAACAAGAACTAGTAAGAAAATAGAAGAAAACCCAGAGGGGTGTGTACATATTTAGTATATGCTTGTACATGTATGTGTAGTGTGACCTAAGTGTAAGAAGAAGTAGCAAGACGTACCTGAAATCTTGCATGTGTACGAGACAGAAAAATGGACACAGCAATCCTACCATCATGTAAAACAATTACAGGCTTTCGTTTTACACTCACTTTACATATACAGTAGACCCCGGTTAACGATATTTTTTCATTCCAGAAGTATGTTCAGGTGCCAGTACTGACCGAATTTGTTCCCATAAGGAATATTGTGAAGTAGATTAGTCCATTTCAGACCCCCAAACATACACGTACAAACGCACTTACATAAATACACTTACATAATTGGTCGCATTGGGAGGTGATCGTTAAGCGGGGGTCCACTGTGTGTGTGTGTGTGTGTGTGTGTGTGTGTGTGTGTGTGTGTATACAGTGGACCCCCACATACCGTTGGCCTTACATAACGTTAAATCCGCATACCGATACGTTTTATCGCTAAGATTTTGCCTCGCATGCCGCTAAAAAACCCGCTCAACGCTGTTCGTCCGAGACGCGTCTAATGTGCGGCCTTAGCCAGCCTCACGTGTTCCGCCGGTGGCATTGTTTACCAGCCAGCCTCCGCGGTAACATCCAAGCATACAATCGGAATATTTTGTATTATTACAGTGTTTTTGGTGATTTTATCTGCAAAATAAGTGACCATGGGCCCCAAGAAAGCTTCTAGTGCCAACCCTACAGGAATAAGGGTGAGAATTACTATAGGGATGAAGAAAGAGATCATTGATAAGTATGAAAGTGGAGTACGTGTCTCCGAGCTGGCCAGGTTGTATAATAAACCCCAGTCAACCATCGCTACTATTGTGGGCAACAAAAAGGCAATCAAGGAAGCTGTTCTTGCCAAAGGTTCAACTGTGTTTTCGAAACAGAGATCGCAAGTGATGGAAGATGTTGAGAGACTCTTATTGGTGTGGATAAATAAAAAACAGATAGCAGGAGATAGCATCTCTCAAGTGATCAGGATTTAATTAAAAAAATGCCTGCAACTAGTGATGATGTGAGTGAATTTAAGGCCAGCAAAGGTTGGTTTGAGAGATTTAAGAAGCGTAGTGGCATACATAGTGTGATAAGGCATGGTGAGGCTGCCAGTTTGGACCAAAAAGCAGCTGAAAAATATGTGCAGGAATTCAAGGAGTAAATAGGCAGTGAAGAATTGAAACCTGAACAAGTGTTTAATTGTGACACTGACAATGTTGTGAAACACTAGGAATGTCATAAAGGAACGGGAGGTACACGCCTCTATGGACAGGTATGTTGTGCGACAGAGGTCCAGTGACTGCAAGCTGGTCCTAGTGGCATTAAAAGAAGGGAAGTAACCCCGGAAAAGGACTTGACACCTCAAGTCCTAATGGAAGGGGATTCCCCTTCTAAACACTAACACCATCCACACTCTCCCCTCCTCCCATCCCATCAATCATCACCAGATCTTCAATGAAGGTAAGTGTCATGTAATTGTACATGTCTTCTTCAGTTTGTGTGTATTAAAATTAGTATTTCATCTGGTAAAAATTATTTTTTTCAATACTTTTGGGTGTCTTGCACGGATTAATTTGATTTCCATTATTTTTTGTGGGAAAAATTAACTAGACTAACGATAATTTTGATTAACGATTAGCTCTCAGGAACGGATTAATATCGTTGGTCGAGGGTCCACTGTACTCCAAAATTCTAGCAGCTTCAAATCAAGCAGGAGAAAGCTGGTAGGCCCACATGTGAGAGAATGGGTCTTTGTTGTCAGTGTGCACAGTATAAAAAAAAAAATCCTGCAGCACGCAGTGCATAATGAGAAAAAACACTCCGACCTTGTTTTTGGACTAAAATGCCGACTTTGAGGTGTATTTTTGTATAGTATTTATGGTTGTATTCTAGTTTTCTTGGTCTCATTTGATAGAATGGAATACATATTACAGAAATAGAGATGATTTTGATTGGTTTCACAATGAAAAGGACCTTGAAATTGAACTCAAAGTAACAGAAATGTTTGATTATTTGGCATTGTTCAAAAGTAAACAAATGACATCATTGTCCATTAAGTGTCCAACTAGCCATTCTAATACACAGTCATGAATGGGTTGACATTATTTATACAATTATTACTATAATGCAGTAGTCTGAATAACAGTAAATCTTATCTTTATTATGTGAATAAAAATTCAAAATAGAAAGCAAAAGTAATGTAAGAGGGGTCTGGAGATGTGACTGATGGACAAAGAAAATGTTGTTTTAGTGCCAGGAATGTCTGCATTGTTCATTCTGGACCCTATTTTGAAATTGGCATCTATTTTAATTTACATGAAATTGGCCAAATTACCAAATTCTGACCACTTTATTTAGTAGTTGAAATCGGTAAATAGGCGGTTTCTTGTACTCAGTTGATGGAACAAATGAAGTTCTAAAGAAATATCTGCGAATTTGGTCGACTGGAGCAATGGAATTGGCTGAAAATAGGGCTCAAAATGGGCGAAATCGCCGATGCATAAATATCGCTGAGATAGCTAACTTCGCGAGAGCATAATTCCACAAGTTTTCAATTAAATTTTGTACTTTTGGTGTCATTACCATTAGGAAAAGATTCTCTATCATTTCATAAGAAAAAATATTTTTTTTTATAATTCTTTGACATTGTGAGCAGGGCTTGACAGTCAAAGGGTTAAGCATCCTAATTTTGAAGTAATGAGTATGTATATGGTTGAGCAATCCTTAGCATAATGTACAGTAATGAAGTTGAATTAAGTTTAGTTTTTTTTTTTTTTTTTGTATAGCTTTTGAGTAACTGGTAGGTATTGAGTATGGTTTGTCTGGTTAATTTTGGGTGATGAGATGATTTCTAAGTAGGGCCTTAAATTGATTTGCAGGCAGGGGTCCTTTAGTGTGTTCTGGCAATGAATTCCAGATCTTAGGGCCCTTTACGTACATAGCATTTTTGCATAGGGAGAGATGGACACTAGGGACATGGTTTAAATAAAAATAAACATTTCTATTTTCATCCTTTCCTCTTGTGTTTGCACACTCTTGTCACTCATTTATTTAGTGCAGTGATAAAGAAAAAGGAGGTAGCCAACAAGATTTTTCATTAATCTTAAGTTTTTATAATCACATTTATAAAAATTTATTGAGTATAATCATTATTTTACTTTGTTTAATGCAGATACAATCACTATGGAGGAAGGTATTCTTTCACTGCGATGGAATAATCATCGTTCGACTTTTTTCCACGTTTTATCAACACTTCATCGTAAGGTAAGGCTTTCTATTTCTTATCAACATCTTGCAAAATAAGTATGAAAGTCACCTCAGTAAGACAGACAAAATTAATAAGGAATATCAACAAGGCCTTCCAATGAGCAAAGGAAAAAGTGATAAACCATGGAATAGGTGGGGTTTGAACCCATGGCAAGTGAGTTGTAAAACTCTTGGCCAGTGCATAAGCCACTGGACCAGCTGGCTGCAATAAAAGTCATCCCCTCACTCACCATTAATTCAAACCCCACCCATTTTTTTTTAATCATGTTATTACAATTTCATGAATCAAAACATCATGATCATTGGTGGCCAGTTTTTAACTAATTAGGTATAGGAGGAAGACCTCAAAATGGGCTCAATGTAAACACTGCAGACCATATCATAGAACATAAACAGGTGAAAGACTTGGGAATAAGTTTGTCAGAGGATTCGTCATTTAGAAGATACAATAAGGAAAAAGCAGCAGGGGTCAAGAAACTGACTGGGTGGATTATGACGACTTTCAGAGCAGGATTTATTCCATTGGTGGCTCTTTTCAGATAACTTGTGCTCTCACTCTCCTTGAATATTGTTTTGTGCTGACAGTGTCTTTCAAGGCAGGAGAAGCAGAGTTGGAAAATGTCTAGATTGTATACTGTCCAAATAGTAAATAAAACATGTTAACTATTAGGAATACCTCAGAGCACTACGAATGGGAGGGAAAAGAGCAAGGTATTGTCCCTGATGATATATAAATGGAAAGTACATGTGGGACTGATCTCTAAATTGTACATTGCTATAACAACTTATTAGAGTGAAAGATATGGAAAAAAGTGTGAAGTAAACCTAGTGAAGAGCAGGGAGGCCATAGGTATAGTTAAAATTAAGATTTTTATTTTGACAAATTACATGGTTGTACAGAGGAATATAATACATACAATGGACCCTCGATTTTCGTGTGCAAGCTGTTCCAGAGCCATCAGCCACAACCGAAACCATTTTTCCCTATAAATAATGTAAATGGAATTAATCTGTTCCAGACACCCAGGAGTATCAACAAAAAATTTTTTTTTTACGTTAGATTAACATACACAAAAGAATGAACATTCAACATGACACTTACCTTTAATGAAGGCTGTTGTTGATGAATGGAAGACAGGGAGGAGGGGAGAGGTAAGAGAGGTTATTGTTTGGAAGGGGAATCCCCCACCATAAGGACTCTAGGTACCAAGTCATTATCAGGGGTCACTTCCCTAGCTTAAATATAGATTTACATGCAGAAAAGAATGACAAATATAAGGCACTAATAAAATGTATAAATGAACATTTAACATCACACTTGCCTTTATTGAAAAGACTTGGTGTATGGCAGACTGGGTGGAGGTGGAGAGGGAGGAGAGTTTATTGTTGGAGAATATGACACTAATATCAACTCTACAGCTTATTTATCTATCACAATTCAACTTATATGACATAATAAACAATATTAATAACATATAAACATGACATATACTCTAGAATGAATAAAGTAAGGCATTATGTGTGTAACGACAGGTGTTCTGTTGTTGTTGTTGTTGTTAGGTGTATAAGGGCCACTGTGAGCATAAGCCGTACATAATGTTGGTGATGGCTGCAGCTCAGCAGTGTTTTCTGTAGCCCTATATAACTCCAGCAACATTGGAAGAGTTAGTAGAATTGCTGAATCACTGAAGAAGGCACCCTCTACCACCATCACAACCACTACCACCCTCTACCACCATCACTTTCATATTTTTCTACAAACTTTTTCTTGAATTATATCGTGTTTCTCACATTCTTTACCAAAGGGCTGGGACTAGAAGTTTTCTTTGGGCCCATGGTGGCTTATTTAGCAGTCACACACAAACAAGTGGCGAAAGCGATGGATTATTACGAAGTGTTTCGTATGACCTGGCAGGATATGTTCACTCGCTGAGAAACAAAGCTACACTGGCTGAGAAAGGTGTGGGAGGCAGCTTTGTCTGTGTGCTGGGCACTAGACAGGTTCCATACAGTCGACGAAAACAGAGCCAAAAAAATCGATGGAAAAGTTGGCCAAAACCGATATCAGCGATAACGGAGATCAACGAAAACAGAGGGTCCACTGTAGTTAGTTGTACATGCCAAAAGCCCCTTTGTATTTATTTATTTATTTATTTAGTTTGTCTTTGCAAACAGTACAATGAGATTTTGTATCTACAATAGTGGGTTGCAATGCAAAGAGAGCCTCTATTATGCCTAGGCATTATGGGTCAACTTAACATTATTGGCTTACAGACTACTTAACACTAAGGATTATATCATAGTTGTACAGTAGGATAGTAACTATTTCATAGTTGTACAGTAGATTATTAATTATAAATGAATCAAAATTTGTATAAGACAAGAGATATATTCATATATTCGAAAATGCTTTTTGTGAAAACAATGAATCGGGCAATGATTTCGGACAAACTTAAAGATTAACTTAAGAATAGTAAGGCAATATACTACATAGTTCATATGGTCATTAGATGAGTTACAGTGAGTACAGGAGAATTGAATAATATATCAGGTGATGCTGAGTGGTTTTGATAAGTCTAGTAAAGACTTATTACACTGTTGAGTTAGTTAATAAAGATTACAGTACAGGTCCTCCATCACAAATCCGGCATCATTGGGACCTGTAGTTTGCCGGATTACAGAGTGGTTAGGTTAGAATACACTTAATAAAATTAACCAACTTGACTTACACAAAGTTCATTGAACATCTGCAAAAATCGAACATTTCTGCTACTTTGAGCTCAATTTCAAGGTACTTTTCGTCATGAAAGCAATCAAAATTATGTCTATTTCTGTAATATATCTTCCATTCTATCAAATGAGTCCACAAAAATGAGAATACAGTGGACCCTCGCCTAACGATATTAATCCATTCCTGAGAGCTTAACGTTAGGCGAAATTATCGTTAGCCAAATTAATTTTCCCCATAAGAAATAATGGAAATCAAATTAATCCGTTCGTGACACCCCAAAGTATGAAAAAAAGCAAATTTTACCACATGAAATATTAATTTTAATACAAACTGAAGAAGACATGCACAGTTACATGACACTTACCTTTATTGAAGATCTGGTGGTGATTGATGGCATGGGAGGAGGGGAGTGTGTGAATGGTGTTAATGTTTAGAAGGGGAATCCCCTTCCATTAGGATTTGACGTGGCAAGTCCTTTTCCGGGGTTACTTCCCTTCTTCTTTTAATGCCACTAGGACCAGCTTGAGTCACTGGACCTCTGTCGCACAACATATCTGTCCATAGAGGCCTGTACCTCCTGTTCCTTTATGACATTCTTAGTGTTTCACAACATTGTCAGTGTAATAGTCACCAGCACGGCTTGCAATAGCTGTGTGAGGGTGATTTTTTATCAAAAAAGGTTTGCACTTTAAGCCACATTGCACACATTTCCTTAATCTTTGAAGTAGGCAACTTTCTCAATTTCTCTATCCCCTCCTCCGAACCAGTTTCCTCAGGTCTGGCCTCTTGCTGTTGAAGTTGATCTAGCAGCTCATCAGTGGTTAGTTCGTCATTGTCCTCCTCCACCAACTCTTCCACATCCTCCCCACTGATCTGCAACCCCAAGGACTTCCCCAATGCCACAATAGATTCCTCAACTGGCATAGGATTCCCAGGGTTAGCCTCAAACCCTTCAAAATCCCTTTTGTCTACACATTCTGGCCACAGTTGCTTCCAAGCAGAGTTCAAGGTCCTCTTAGTCACTTCCTCCCAAGCCTTACCTATAATGTTTACACAATTGAGGATGCTAAAGTGATCTCTCCAAACTCTCGTAGAGTCAATTGAGTTTCTGAGGTCACTACAAAGCACCTTTGAAACATAGCTTTTGTGTAGAGTTTTTTGAAGTTTGCAATGACCTGCTGGTCCATGGGCTGCAGGAGAGGAGTGGTATTAGGATGCAAAAACTTGACCTTAATGAAGCTCATTTCCACAGAAAGTCGCTCTGACAAGTTTGAAGGATGACCAGGAGCATTGTCTAATACCAGGAGGCACTTAAGGTCCAATTTATTTTCCAGGAGGTAATTTTTCACAGTGGGGGCAAATGCATGGCATAACCAATCATAGAAAAGGTCCCTAGTGACCCATGCCTTACTGTTTGCCCTCCACAGCACACACAAATTAGCCTTGAGGACATTGTTTTTCCTGAACACTCTGGGAGTTTCAGAGTGATACACCAATAAAGGCTTCACTTTGCAATCACCACTAGCATTAGCACACATCAACAGAGTAAGCCTGTCTTTCATAGGCTTATGTCCTGGGAGTGCCTTTTCCTCCTGAGTAATGTAGGTCCTGTTTGGCATTTTCTTTCAAAACAGGCCTGTTTCGTCACAATTAAACACTTGTTCAGGTTTCAGTCCTTCACTGTCTATGTACTCCTTGAATTCCTGCACATATTTTTCAGCCACTTTGTGGTCCGAACTGGCAGCCTCACCATGCCGTATCACACTATGTATGCCACTATGATTCTTAAATCTCTCAAACCAACCTTTGCTGGCCTTAAATTCACTCACATCACCACTAGTTGCAGGCATTTTTCTAATTAAATCGTCATGCAACTTCCTAGCCTTTTCACATATGATCGCATGAGAGATGCTGTCTCCTGCTACCTGTTTTTTGTTTATCCACACCAATAACAATCTCTCAACATCATCTATCACTTGCGATCTCTGTTTCAAAAACAAAGTTGCACCTTTGACAAGAACAGCTTCCTTGTTTGCCATTTTCTTGGCCACAATAGTAGCGATGGTTGATTGGGGTTTTGTGTACAACCTGGCCAGCTCGAAGACACGCACTCCACTTTCATACTTAGCAATGATCTCTTTCTTCATATCCATAGTAATTCTCACCCTTTTTGCTGTAGGGTTGGCACTAGAAACTTTCTTGGGGCCCATGGTGACTTATTTTGCAGGTGCAATCACTAAAAAGGCTGTGATAATATGAAATGTTCCGATTGTATGCTTGGAAGCGATTGTGGTTGCTGGCTTGTAAACACTGGCACCACGGAACAAGTGAGGCGGGCTCAGGCCGTACGTGGACGTGTCTCGAACAAATCGCGTTGAGCGAGTTTTTTAGCGCTAGCCGAGGCAAAATTTTTATGTTAAAATGTATCGCTAGGCGGATTTAACGTTATGCGATGCGTTCGTTAGGGGAGGGTCCACTGTACAACCATAAAAACCATTCGAAAATATACTGCAAAGAGGTGGCTAATGGCTGAGAAGTGAGCTCCCTTTGTTATCGTCCGTCTTTTTTATTTTTGTTGTACATTAAGAAGCATATTTCCATCAGAAGCATATTTCCATCATACATTGCCCAAGTTTCAATGAGATAGCCCAACAAACAACTGAGAAAAAAATTTTTTTTACCAAAAATCATATATGGCAAGCCCAAGCCAGGTACTGGAAATATGTCACTTCGTCTGACTTTTCTGGGTTATCCTAGGTTCTCTATACATACACTGCTATGTATGATAATCTGTGTAACTGTATTTGTGTATAACTGAATAAACTTATTTACTTCTAGTCTGTCAAGTGAGTACAAGAAACTGCCCATTCACTTACTTCAACTTCCCAATAAAGTGGTCAGAAATTGGCAATTTGGCCGATTTCACAAATTTCAAGAGATGCCAATTTCAAAATAGGGTCCAGAATAAACAATGCAGACATTCCTGGCACTAAAATAACATTTTCTCTGTTCATTAGTCATGGCTCCAGGCCCCTCTTATATTACTCTTGCTTACCATTTGGAATTTTTATTCACAAAAAAATAGAACATTTACTGTTATGCAGACTGCTGCATTATTGTAATAATTTTATAAATGTCAACCTATTCTTGACTGCATATTGGAATTTGGACTGGCAGGCAGACAGGTATTGGACAGTGACGTCATTTGTTTACTCTTGAGCTTCGCTTAAGAATAGAACATTTTCGCTACTATGAGCGCAATTTCAAGGTACTTTTCGTCATGAAAGCAATCAAAATCATATCTGTTTCTGTAATATATCTTTCATTCTATCAAATGAAACCGAAAAAATGAGAATATAACCATAAAAACCATACAAAAATATACCACTAAGCGGCCGCTAATGGGTGAGAAGTTAACTCCGCTATTTATGGTGTGATTTCTTTCATTTTTGGTGTACATTAAGAAGTATCTTTCCATCATACATTGCCCAAGCTTGAATAAGAAACCCAACAAACAACTGAGAAAATAATAATAATAATAATAATACGCATCTTTATTTACTACACGTACATGTACAAGGTATACAGGCCTAGCTGACATCAGTGACATACTAGTACAGTGGACCCCCGCATAGCGAACTTAATCCGTGCAAGAGGGCTGGTCGTTATGCGAAATGTTCGCTATGCGAATTAATTTTCCCCATAAGAAATAATGGAAATAAAATTAATCCGTGCAAGACACCCAAAAGTATGAAAAAAATTTTTTTTTACCACAAAAAAATGTTAATTTTAGTACACACAAACTGAAAAAGGCATGCACAATTACATGACACTTACTTTTATTGAAGATCTGGTGATGATTGATGGGATGGGAGGAGGGGAGAGAGAGTGTTAGTGTTTAGAAGGGGAATCCCCTTCCATTAGGACTTGAGGTAGCAAGTCCTTTTCCGGGGTTACTTCCCTTCTTCTTTTAATGCCACTAGGACCAGCTTCAGAGTCACTGGACCTCTGTCGCACAACAAATCTGTCCATAGAGCTCTGTACCTCCCGTTCCTTTACGATTTGTCTAAAATGGGCCATAACATTGTCATTGAAATAGTCACCAGCACGGCTTGCAACAGCTGTGTCAGGGTGATTTTCATCCATAAAGGTTTGCAGTTCAACCCACTGTGCACACATTTCCTTAATTTTGAAGTAGGCACAATGGATTCCACAACTGGCATAGGCTTCTCAGGGTTAGCCCCAAACCCTTCAAAATCTTTCTTAATTTCCATACTAATTCTCACCCTTTTTACCACAGGGTTGGCACTAGAAGCTTTCTTGGGGCCCATGGTCACTTATTTTCCAGAAACAGCACCGAAAACACTGTAATAATACGAAATATTCCGAGTGTATGCTTGAATGTTACCGCGGAGGCTGGCTGGTAAACAATGGGACGGGCGGCACATGTGAGGCTGGCTGAGGCCGCACATTGGACGCGTCTCGGACGAAGGTCGCTGAGCGGGTTTTTGTCCACTATGCGGGGCAAAATTTTAGCGAACAAAGCGTTCGCTATGCGGATTGTTCGCTATGCAAGGCGTTCGCTATGCGGGGGTCCACTGTATATAGAAAGCCACTTGTTATACAGATTATTTCAAGGAAATTAGGTCAGTGTCCCAGGATAACACCCACACTAGTCAACTAACACCCAGGTACCCATTTACTGGTGGGTAAACATAGACAACAGGTGTAAAGAAACACGCCTAATGTTTCTATCCTGGCTGGGAATCGAATATTTACAAAAAATCATACATGGCTAACCCAAGCCAGGTACTAGAAATAAGCCAGGTTGACTTTTTTGGGTTATCCTAGGTTATCTACACATATGCTGCTATGTGTGATAATCTATATAGAGGAAATAACTTTTTTGTTTCAGGTTTATGGTGTATGAGTGTATATCACAGTTACCCCTGTGCTACACCCTGTTTTCTCTATTATAAACCCCCAAGACAGGGATAGGAGAATGGTATTTGTATACCATATCCTCTTCATGCCTCCGTCGAACTGCTCGGTGTTATGCCAAATATTATTTATTCTGGAGTATTTAACATGTTTTATGTTATTTGTTGTTTATTATGTCATATTAGATCAATTGCGATAGGCAAATAAGCTGTAGTGTTGATATTAGCGTAATAAAGCATATTCTCCTGCTTCATGAGACTGAGCTCATGGCAACCAACAGTGGCTTCAAAGCCACCTTATCTTTAATGGATAATGTACTGTGTAGGTGCTTTACATAATGAGAAGTATTTCTTTTATTCATTGGAACTATGGCTAGGGCTAAAAGTAAGCAGGTTAAAACAATAAATGGAGAAAAGGAAATTGGAATGACTTATGCAGCAAGTAGCACCAACGAACAGTACCAGCAGGTTGGTGTGGCGACCCTGGATATTTGAAATTATGCTAGCCAAAATTAGTGCTGAATAACTGAAGGAACCGAATAACTGATTGCCGGATTTGTGATGGCGGACCTGTATTACAATGTAACAATTTAAAACAAATTACAATATGATGTATTACAGTTTAGTACTATCTAAAACAATGAAATTTGGTACTACAATGGAACAATTTACTTTATGATGTACTGTATTACAGTCTGCTACTATTTAAAACAATGAAAAAAACACATCCTAATTTCAAAGTAGTAAGTGGTTGAGCATTCGTCAGTACAATATGAGCAGCTTTTGAGAAACTGGTAATGATTAGGTATGGTTTGTCTGGTTAGTTTTGGGTGATGTGATTCCTTATTAGGGGCCTTAAACTGATTTGCAGACAAGGGTCCTTTAGTGTATTCTGGCAATGAGTTCCAGATCTTCAGGCCTTTTACGTGCATAGCATTTTTGCATAGGGAGAGATGAACACTGGGGATATTGAAGAGTGATATGCGTGTCATATTATGGTCATGTGTTCTGTTAAAGTTATCAAGGAGGAGTTTGAGAGGAGGGTTTACATTAGAGTACAGTGTTCTGTGTATGTAGTAGGCACAATAATAAGTGTGGATATTTTGTATGTTTAGCAAGTTAAGACGCTTGAAAAGAGGTGGAGTGTGTTGTCTAATGCAGGAGTTAGTAATCAATTGCACTGCAGCTTTTTGCTGGGTTATTAAAAGCTTAAGGTGATTTGCTGTGGTTGAGCCCCATGCACAAATACCATAGGTGAGGTAAGGGTAAATGAGAGAATGGTAAAAAGCTAGAAGAGCTGATTGCGGTACATAGAATCATATCTTTGAAAGGATACCTACTGTTTTGGAGACTTTCTTGGAAATTTGCTGTATGTGTGTGCAAAATTTGAGACTGTAGTCAAGGTGGAGACCTAGAAATTTGCTCTCTGCCTGTCTCGAGATAGGCGAACCATTTATCAATATGTTTAGCTGTACATTTGAAACTGTTTCCAAAAAGCATGAGGTAGGTTTTGTCTATGTTGAGAGTAAGTTTGTTGGTAATCATCCAAGTAGATATTTTTAGCAGTTCAGCATTTATTGTGTCTGTTAGTTTGGTTGGGTATAGGTGAGAAAAGACATAAGTTGTGTCATCTGCAAATAAAATGGGTTTGAAGATATTAGATGCATTTGGTAGGTCATTGATGTAAATGAGAAAGAGAAGTGGACCAAGAATGCTCCCCTGTGGGACTCCAACAAGAATAGGTTGTGTAGTGGAACTGAGTCCATTTGAGTATTCATACTGAATTCTATTGTTAAGATATTGTCAACATCCATTGTTGACACAGTGGAACCCCGGTTTTCGTCTATAATCCATTCCAGAAGGTCAGCCGAAAACCGATTTGTATGAAAACTGAAGTGATATCTCTCGTAAGAAATGATATGAATCCAGTTAATGTTAATCTGTTCCAGACACCCAAAAATATTAACAAAAAATAAATTTTATAGACAATAACTATAGTTTTACATAAAGAAAACAATGAGAAATAAATATAAAGCACTAATGAAATGGATAAATGAACATTTAACATCACTTTTACCTTTATTGAAGACTCTTGTTGGCATATGGAAGATGGCGAGGAAGGGACAGGGAGGAGAGGTTATTGTTTGGAAGGGGAATCCCCCCTCCAAAAGGACTTCAGGTATCAAAACCCTATCTGGAGTTACTTCCCTTCTTTGTCTTTTACTGGCACTAGGACCAGAGGCGTCACCTGGGTTGGTGTCGCCCAGGGTGGCATCTTTGGTGTCACCCCCATGAAATTCAAGGGCCGGGGGATGGGGGGAGTAAACTCCAGTTACGTCAGTACTGCATGCCCAGTAATTAATGTTTAACAATGAGAACATTTAAGGGCCATAAACCGAACAGGAGAATACTTCTCAACTTTATTAACCCTTCAGGGTTTCAGCTGTACAAGTACGGCTTACGCACCAGGGTTTTTGACGTACTAGTATGCTTAAATTCTAGCACCCTCAAATCTAGTGAGAGAGAGCTGGTAGGCCTACATAAGAAAGAGTGGGTCTATGTGGTCAGTGTTTGCAGTATAAAAAAAATCCTGCAGAAAAAAAAAACTTTGACCGTGTTTTTGGATTAAAACAGAATTTGCACTGTACAGTGGAACCTTGCCTAACGAACACATCGCATAACGTTAAATCTGCCTAGCGATACATTTTAACGCAAAAATTTTGCCTCGGCTAGCGCTAAAAAACTCTCTCAACGCGGTTAGTTCGAGACGCGTCCACGTGCGGCCTGAGCCTGCCCCACTTGTTTCGTGGGTGCCAGTGTTTACAAGCCAGCCACCGCGGTCGCTTCCAAGCATACAATCAGAACATTTCATATTATCACAGCCTTTTTAGTGACTGCACCTGCAAAATAAGTCACCATGGGCCCCAAGAAAGCTTCTAGTGCTAACTCTACAACAAAAAGAGTGAGAATTATTATGGATATGAAGAAAGAGATCATTGCTAAGTATGAAAGTGGAGTGCGTGTCTCCGAGCTGGCCAGGTTGTACACAAAACCCCAATCAACCATCGCTACTATTGTGGCCAAGAAAACGGCAATCAAGGAAGCTGTTCTTGTCAAAGGTGCAACATTATTTTCGAAACTGAGATCGCAAGTGATAGAAGATGTTGAGAGACTGTTATTGGTGTGGATAAACGAAAAACAGATAGCAGGAGATAGCATCTCTCAAGCGATCATATGTGATAAGGCTAGGAAGTTGCATGACGATTTAATTAGAAAAATGCCTGCCACTAGTGATGATGTGAGTGAATTTAAGGCCAGCAAAGGTTGGTTGAGAGATTTAAGAATTGTAGTGGCATACATAGTGTGATAACGCATGGTGAGGCTGCCAGTTCGGACCACAAAGTGGCTGAAAAATATGTGCAGGAATTCAAGGAGTACATAGACAGTGAAGGACTGAAACCTGAATAAGTGTTTAATTGTGACGAAACAGGCCTGTTTTGGAAGAAAATGCCAAACAGGACGTACATTACTCAGGAGGAAAAGGCACTCCCAGGACATAAGCCTATGAAAGACAGGCTTACTCTGTTGATGTGTGCCAATGCTAGTGGTGATTGCCTCTTCAAGGGGGGCTCCTTGGCGTGGTGAAGAGGCTCTTGGTCTGAGGAATTAGACCTATCGGTCTTCTTCCTCAGACCGAACCTAATTACCCCCCAATCTCCCCTCCCCTATCCCATCCTCCCCATCCTCCCCTTTTTCCTTTCCTCCTCCTCCTCCCCACCCCTCCCTTTTTCCCTTCCTCTTTTTGTCCTTTGGGATTTCTCCCACAGGCGCGCTAGTTCCTAGGTAGGGGAAAGGATACCGGGGTCCATCCCATTCCGTTGAGGTTCTTAGCGGTGGCGTAGTTTGCCGTGGAATCTGGATCGCCTGGGGATGTCCCGATCCCTCTCCGGTATCCCGGAGTAGCTTTGGGTGTCTTTCGGGCAACGGGTGTATCTCTGGAAGCCACCTTTCGGATTCCGGGGGTGGTGGCCGAAGGAGGTATGCTTTGTGGCAGATATCCGGCCGCCCTCTCTTTTGTCCACCGAGGTAGCTCGGCAGATGTGAGGTTGCTATCCCGGATTGTTAGTTTACTAGCATGATGGGTAGGGTATGGCACGGGTTCCATGCTGCATCTGCGCTACTTGCGGTGCTGAGGTCCTCTTGGGCGCGGAGGGAGATTTCTGGCCCTTTCATTCCTCCTAGGAACTATCCCTCCCCTGTCCCCCCCTTTTTTTATTCTTTTTTTTATTTTTATTTTCTTTTCTTTCTTTTTTTTTCTTAAAAACAAAAAGAAAGAAGTAACCTAACCATGGCAGCCCTAGTCCATGAACCTGGTACCCCCGGGCCCCTTCTTGATACCGCACCCCATTCTGACCCCGCCTCGTCTTTGGACCACTCTTCAGACATTCCTCATGCCTCTGTAGCTATTGCCGGTGCTGTTTCCTCACCCGCTTCAGGTACTGAGGCCTCAACTGACTCCTTCGATTTATCGGACCTTCGCTCTCCTCTGACTATGCTTCCGGCCTCTCCCTCTACGGTGCGGCAATTTTCAAATCGCCGACCCGTTCCACGTCGGACCAACTCTGGTCCCACGCCTAAACGCCAACGACAATTACCTGCTGATGATACTTTTCCCCCTTCTCGTTCTTCTCAGAAACGATCGACACGTCCTTCACTACCTTTCCACGCTCAGTTTCAGACTGAACAATGGACTAAATTCTTCACTTTACGACCAACCTCCTCTACTGCCTATCTTTCTGACCATAGTATTGGCAAGGCACTCCTACGCCATGTTGGTAAAGATATTTCTTTTCATGCTCTTAAGAGCGGTACGCGCATCATTACCGTACAGAATGCTACCCAGGCTCACGAGCTCTCTCGTCTTTCCCATATCGATACTGTTCCTGTCACTCTTGAAAAACATCATTCCCTCAATTCTTGTAGTGGTACCGTCATTCTGCCCCATACCATAGTTCAACAAAATTTCCAGACATGTGGCACTGACATTCTTGAACAGCTAGAACTCCAAGATCTCCCAATCCTCAAGGTAGACACTTACGTTCTTCCTGCCCGTGGGCGGAGACGATACCCTAGCAATGTGGCTCGTTTTAACTTTGACAGCCGAGAACTCCCATCCTCAGTTTATATAGCAGGACATCGGTTACAAGTTCGAAAGGTGATCCCTACACCACAACAGTGTAGAATTGCTGGCGATTTGGCCATCCAGCGAAATATTGCAGATCTATCGCCGAATGCCCAGTCTGTGGTGCCGATGACCATTCTAATATGTCTTGCAATCGATCTCCCTCTTGCCTTAACTGTCATGAGGCTCACCCTTCGTACTCTCGCCATTGTCAGGTCTATTTAACGAGTGGGAAATCCGTTACCTCAAAGAGACAGAAGGTCTCCCTTATGCCATGGCAGTTTCTCATCTCCGCCTCCAAGGGAGACTCCCACGTGTTTCTTATTCCCGTGTTTCAAAACGTCCCCCCACTTCTGGTATCCCATCTTCTACACCCACCTCTGTGGTTACCTCTCCCATAATCACTCCTGTATCTAATCCTTTTGCTGTCCTCGGCTCAGACGTCCCTACTTCAACGCCTCAGTCTAATCTCGCTTCTTTGAGTTCTCTCTCACAAGCCTCAGTATCGATGAGACCTCGTACGACACCTACTCCCAATCGTCCCTCTACTTCTCAAAAGTCAAAAAAAGGTCCGTTAACACCTCCTACCCATCCTCCACCTCCTCATTTTACCCTCCCTGTCTCTGTCCCTGGTTCTTCCCCTCTCACTGGCTCAGTTACAAGTGTAGAGGTTCACCCTCCTCCTCGTACTGTACCTTCCTCCCCTGTTCCCTCCCAAGTTTCTTCCTCTTCTGCCACCTCCCAGGTTCCTGCCTCTTCTGTCCCCTGCCACGCTTCTCCAGTTCCCTCCACCCTTTCGCCCCCCCCCTACCTTGGTACAGTCCAATACAGTTCCAATCTTTACTCATCCTCCCCCTACCATTCCCAATATTGTCTCCCATACGACATCTCTGAATTCCGAAACACTTGAAGCAATCTCTGAATATATTGCAGAGACCAAACCATCAATGGACACTGATCCACCTTCCGCTCTTTCTCTCTCCTCTGCTCCATCTGCGCAACTCCTTTCTTCACAGCACACCGTTCCTTCGCTGCTTGAACGTTTTCCACTGCCTCCGCATGTGGACTTTTCTAACCCTTCTAGCCCGTAGGAACCCTTACCTGCGGATTTCAAGTATCTTTATCATTGCCAATCATGGCCTATTTACAGTGGAATATACGCGGCCTCAGGGGTAATCGGGGTGAGCTTCAGATGTTACTCTCCCAGTTTGTCCCTGTTGGTGTTTGCTTACAGGAACCAAAATTACACTCTGCTGTTATTTCTCACATCTCAGGCTATAATTTATTGTATTCTTCAGATCCTTTTCCTGATGGGACCTTTAATGAAAGTGCCCTTCTTCTCCGCACTGACATTCCGTACCATCAGCTATTTGTTCATACTTCGCTGCATTACACAGCAGCCCGTATCCACTTACATAGGTGGTATACGCTCTGTTCTTTATATCTCTCTCCTTCTCGGGCATTATCTATTCCGGATTTTGCCTTCCTTGTTTCGTCATTACCGCCACTGATTCTGTTACTTGGTGATTTTAATGCCCACCATTTCCTCTGGGTGGGGTCTCACTGTGATTCCCGTGGAATTCAGTTAGAGGCTTTTCTTGCCACCCACCCCCTCCATGTTTTAAATACAGGTACTCACACCCATTTTGATCCTCGGACTCATACTCTCTCTTGCATCGATCTCTCAGTCTGCTCTTCCTCCGCCGCATTAGACTTCACTTGGTCTGTTCTCCCGGACTTGCATGACAGTGATCATTTCCCAATCATTCTTACTTCCCCTTCATATTCGCCACCTCTTCGCACCCCATGCTGGCAATTTAATCGGGCAAATTGGAACCTTTACTCACGCCTAGCTGTTTTTAAAGAGGTTCCTTCTTCGTCCTCCATCGATGAGCTTTTACACCTCTTCTCGTCCTCCGTTTTCACCGCAGCTTCTCATTCTATACCCCAAACTTCGGGCAGGCATTCTCAGAAATGCGTGCCTTGGTGGTCTCCTGCTTGTGCTCGTGCAGTACATTTGAAACTCGCTGCATGGGGCAGGTACCGGTACAATAGAACCACAGAGTGACTCCTTGATTTTAAACAGAAGCGTGCGATCGCTTGCCATGTCATCCGTGATGCTAAACGCACTTGCTGGCGAGATTATGTCTCCACCATCACCTCTGCTTCCTCTATGAGTGCAGTCTGGAAAAAAGTACGAAAACTGAGTGGTAAATATTCTCCTGACCCGGCTCCTGTTCTGCGGGTTGCCGGTGTTGATATAGCAAACCCACTAGATGTTGCCAATGAAATTGGCAATCATCTGGTCCGTATTTCTCAGGGACTCCATCTATGCCCCTCATTTCTTTCCTCAAAGTCTGCCAGAGAGTTAGCACCCTTGGACTTTTCTTCTCTCAGAGAAGAACAGTATAATGTGCCTTTTACACTTCAAGAACTGGAGGCAACACTCTCAGCTTGTCGATCATCGGCAGCTGGGCCCGACGACATTCACATTCGTATGCTACAACATTTACATCAGTCAGCCCTTGCAGTTCTATTACGCCTTTACAATCTTATTTGGTCACAAGGAGTTCTTCCACAGCTGTGGAAATCCGCCATTGTTCTCCCTTTCCGCAAACCAGGCACTACGGGACATGAAACCTCCCACTATCGTCCCATTGCTCTTACCAGTGCAGTTTGCAAAGTAATGGAACGCCTAGTAAATAGACGTTTAGTGTGGTATTTAGAGACACACAACAGTCTCTCCACTCGTCAATATGGCTTTCGTAAGGGACGTTCTACCATAGACCCCTTACTACGCTTGGATACGTATATTCGTAATGCCTTTGCGAATAACCACTCAGTTATTGCCATATTTTTTGACCTTGAGAAGGCATATGACACAACTTGGAGGTATAATATTTTAGCCCAAGCCCATCCTTAGGCCTTCGAGGCAATCTACCATCCTTCCTTAAGAACTTTTTAACTGACAGGCATTTCCGTGTTCGGGTTAATAATGTGCTCTCCCCGGACTTTATCCAAGCTGAAGGTGTCCCCCAGGGATGTGTTCTGAGCACAACACTTTTTCTCCTTGCTATTAATGATTTGGCCTCTAGTCTTCCATCAAATATTTGGTCATCACTCTATGTTGATGACTTCGCTATTGCCTGTGCAGGCGCTGACTGTCACCTCATTACAGTTTCTCTCCAACATGCAGTCGACCGTGTTTCCAATTGGGCCACCACACGTGGGTTTAAATTTTCCAGCACTAAAACCCACCAAATCACTTTCACTAGACGCTCTGTCATCTCCGATCATCCTTTGTACCTCTATGGCTCCCGTATCCCTGAACGTGATACAGTCAAGTTTCTGGGCCTCCTCTTTGATCGTAGGTTATCCTGGAAACCTCACATTACCTCTCTGAAGGCAACTTGTCACAGCCGGCTGAACCTTCTTAAAACCCTTGCTCATCTTTCATGGGGAGCTGATCGTCGAACCCTCTTTCGCCTACATTCCACCCTTATTTTATCGAAACTTGATTATGGTGACCAGATCTATTCAGCGGCATCTCCTGCTACTCTCTCTAGCCTTAACCCCATTCATCACCAAGGATTAGGATTACGTTTATGCCTTGGTGCTTTTCGCTCTTCCCCTGTCGAGAGCCTCTATGCAGAAGCGAACGTTCCATCCTTATCCGATCGCCGTGATGCCCATTGCCTGCGCTACTATGTACGCTCTCATGATCTCCGCAATCCTTCCATTTATAGAATGGTCACTGATATTAGTAGACATTCTTTATTTGTTCGCCGCCCCTGTTTACTCCGTCCCTTCTCTCTTTGCCTTCATTCACTCTTGTCTTCTCTTCAACTACCACCTTTCTATGTACATGTAGCATCTCACTTTTCCCTACCCCCTGGGAAGTTCCAGCTGTTCGAGTCTGTTCTTTCTCCCTCCCTTGCTCGAAAGCCCAACTGTCTACGGTCGCTTCCCGCTCTCTTTTTCTTGACCACTTTCACTCTCATTTTCATGCCATTGCTGTGTACACAGATGGCTCTAAGTGTTCTGACGGCGTAGGATTCGCAGCAGTGTTTCCGGACAGAGTCGTACAAGGGCATTTACTATCTTCGGCTAGTATTTTTACTGCTGAATTATATGCCATCCTTACAGCACTTATCCGTATTGCATCTATGCCTGTGTCATCATTTGTGGTTGTCTCAGACTCCCTTAGTGCTTTACAGGCTATACAAAAATTTGATACACCTCACCCCTTAGTCCTCAGTATCCAACTTTGGCTACGCCGCATCTTTACCAAGCATAAAGATAGTTTTTTGTTGGGTCCCTGGTCATGTTGACGTACAGGGCAATGAACAGGCAGACACTGCTGCGCGGTCAGCAGTACATGACCTACCAGTTTCTTACAGAGGTATTCCATTTACGGACTATTTTACTGCAATATCTTCCCAACTTCACACCCATTGGCAACAAAGTTGGTCTACTATGCTCAGCAACAAACTTCAATCTATTAAACCGAGTATAGGTTACTGGCCGTCTTCTTATCACCAGTGTCGAGGTTGGGAGACTACTCTCTCCCGTCTTCTCATTGGCCATACTCGTCTTACTCACGGATATCTCATGGAGAGGCGTCTTGCTCCTCTCTGTGAGAATTGCCAAGCTCCATTATCAGTCAGCCACATTCTGTTGGACTGCCCACTTTATCAACGAGCACGCAGAATTTACCTCTGTCGTCGTCTTCGCTCCGCTGCTCTCTCTTTACCTTCCCTTCTCGCTGATGGACCCACCTTTCATCCGGACTCTCTCATTGACTTTTTGACAACAACTGACTTACTTCACAAATTCTGATACCTTCAGCCCTTTCTACTTCAATCTCTTGCTACCCTCTACCCCCGTACTATCCCCTGCCCCGCTGTTTTCTGTAACCTGCTGATCATCCCCCCTCCCTTCTGCCATCCAATTCCCTTGCTTCCTTCCCTACCCTGCAGCGCTGTATAGCCCTTGTGGCTTAGCGCTTCTTTTTGATTATAATAATAATAGTGGTGATTGCAAAGTGAAGCCTTTGTTGGTGTATCACTCTGAAACTCCCAGAGTGTTCAGGAAAAACAATGTCTTCAAGGCTAATTTGTGTGTGTTGTGGAGGGCAAACAGTAAGGCATGGGTCACTAGGGACTTTTTTTATGACTGGTTACACCATGCATTTGCCCCCAATGTGAAAAATTACCTAATTGAAAAGAAATTAGACCTTAAGTGCCTCCTGGTATTAGACAATGCTCCTGGTCATCCTTCAGATGTGGCAGAGTGACTTTCTGCGGAAATGAGCTTCATTAAGGTCAAGTTTTTGCCTCCTAATACCACTCCTCTCCTGCAGCCCATGGACCAGCAGGTCATTGCAAACTTCAAAAAACTCTACACAAAAGCTATGTTTCAAAGGTGCTTTGTAGTGACCTCAGAAACTCAATTGACTCTACGAGAGTTTGGAGAGATCACTTTAGCATCCTTAATTGTGTAAACATTATAGGTAAGGCTTGGGAGGAAGTGACTAAGAGGACCTTGAACTCTGCTTGGAAGAAACTGTGGCCAGAATGTGTAGACAAAAGGGATTTTGAAGGGTTTGAGGCTAACCCTGGGAATCCTATGCCAGTTGAGGAATCCATTGTGGCATTGGGGAAGTCCTTGGGGTTGGAGGTTAGTGGGGAGGATGTGGAAGAGATGGTGGAGGAGGAGAATGAAGAACTAACCACTGATGAGCTGCTAGATCATCTTCAACAGCAAGAGGCCAGACCTGAGGAAACTGCTCCGGAGGAGGGGATAGAGAAATTGAGGAAGTTGCCTACTTCAAAGATTAAGGAAATGTGTGCATTGTGGCTTAAAGTGAAAACCTTTTTTGATGAAAATCACCCTCACACAGCTATTGCAAGCCGTGTTGGCAACCTGTACACTGACAATGTTGTGAAACACTTTAGGAATGTCATAAAGGAACAGGAGGTACAGGCCTCTATGGACAGATATGTTGTGCGACAGAGGTCCAGTGACTCAAGCTGGTCCTAGTGGCATTACAAGAAGGGAAGTAACCCCGGAAAAGGACGTGCCACCTCAAGTCCTAATGGAAGGGGATTCCCCTTCTAAACACTAACACCATCAACACTCTCCCCTCCTTCCATCCCATCAATCATCACCAGATCTTCAATAAAGGTAAGTGTCATGTAACTGTGCATGTCTTCTTCAGTTTGTGTGTATTAAAATTAATATTTCATGTTGTAAAGTTTTTTTTTTTTGTTCATACTTAGGGGTGTCAGGAACGGATTAATTTGATTTCCATTATTTGTTACGGGGAAAATTAATTTGGCTAATGATAATTTCGGCTAACGTTGAGCTCTCAGGAATGGATTAGTAGCGTTAGGCGAAGGTCCACTGTTTTCGTATGGTATTTTTTGTTGTATTCTAGTTTTCCTGGTCTCATTTGATAGAATGGAAGACATATTACAGAAATTGAGATGATTTTGACTGGTTTCACAATGAAAAGTACCTTGAAATTGAGCTCAAATTAGCAGAATTGTTTGATTTTTACCAAAGTTCAAAAGTAAACAAATCATGCCAAGCGTCCAATACATGTCAACTGGTGAGTCTGATATTCCTTCACAAGTGCGCCGATATTATTTATACCATTTCTACACTAATGCAGTAGTCTGCATAACAGTACATCTATTTTTTGTGAGAATAAAAATTCAAAATGGAAAACAAAAGAATGTAAGAGGGGCATGGGGATGTGACTGATGAACAGAGGAAATGTTATTTTAGTGCCAGGAATGTCTTTCTTGTTT
The DNA here is from genome assembly GCF_026875155.1 of Cherax quadricarinatus. Classification (NCBI taxonomy): domain Eukaryota; kingdom Metazoa; phylum Arthropoda; class Malacostraca; order Decapoda; family Parastacidae; genus Cherax; species Cherax quadricarinatus. The sequence continues at coordinate 57,547,388 of NC_069410.1, forward strand.
ATTCTGGACCCTATTTGGAAATTATCATCTTTTGAAATTTGTGTGAAATTGGCAAAATTGCTAAATTCTGACCACTGTATTGGATAGTTGAAATGGGTAAATGGGTGGTTTCTTGTACTCATTCGATAGAAAAAAATTAGTTCTAGCGAAATAGTTATGATTTTTGTTGACTAGTACAACGGAATTGGCCGAAAATAGGGCTCAAAGTGAGCAAAATTGCTGATGCGTGAACATTGTCAAGACCGCTAACTTCGCGAGAACATAATTCCGTAAGTTTTTCATCAAATTTCATACTTTTGGTGTCATTATGAGCGGGAAAAGATTCTCTATCTTTTCATAAGAAAAAATATTTTTTTTTTTTTTTTTTTGAAATTTGGGCGACCCTGAGAACAAGTTTGGGAGAGGGCCTGGGGACCCTGAAAGGGTTAATGATAAAATAAATAATCATAGTAATATTGAGGAAACATAAACTCAAATACCACTTAGAGTACAGGCAACAGATCCTACATTTATTCATCTTCAACAATGCCCCCCACCAAAAAAAAAAAAAAAAAAAAAAAAAAAAAAGTTGAAAAATCAAGAAAAAATTGCAATATCAGAGAAACACTAGTTCCAATTTGACCTTGAGTACAGTTAACATCTCAGTGAATCTGATCTTACATTTCCTTGCCTTCAATCCTGCAAAATCGCCTATCACATCAAAATCAATGATTTTCCCTATATAGGCCTATTTGTACTCTGTAATCATATAATAGGCTATATAGAAACAAAGGATTTGTCTCTTATGTTAGTGCAGCACTGCTTTGAGCATTTGTGTCACCTTTAGAGGCACTCCCTTTCCTGACCATCCCCGTCTACTTCTTCTTTAGAGGCTCTATGGTGTCACCCCATAAATGGTGTCACCCGGGGTGGCCCACCCCCTTACAACGCCACTGACTAGGACCAGCTTGAGTCACTGGACCTGTCACACAAAAAATCTGTCCAGAGAGGCCTGTTTCTGGCGTCTCTTTAAGATTTGCCTAAAATGGGACACAGCATTGTCATTGAACATGTTGCTGACTTGGCTTGCAACAGCTTTGTTAGGGTGATATTTCTACACAAAACTTTGCACCTCACTCCACTTTGCACAAATGTCCTTAATCACTGAAGAAGGCACATTCTCCCCTCTCTCTCCCTCCTCCTCTGAAGCAATTTCCTCAGCTAAGGATGTTTCCATAGGCAGCCGGATGCGTCTGGTATGGACGATTTCTGAACAGATGTACGAAAATTTCACTGAAAAAGTGGTCAAAAACTGAATTGTACGATAACTTGACCGGACAAAAACTGAGGTTCCACTGTACTAGAAATACAGCTGGAATGAAGGTAGAGGTTTTCAAGAACCTGGACAGGTTCTTTCTGTAAGTTGGTTGTGATGGCTCTGAGGGTCTTTGGATCATTAGTACAGTGAATGTCAAAATGGTATACAATACCGACAGGTTGGTAGTTAAGACACATAGGCAACATTTAGGCAACTTTATTCCGAAATGTTTCGCCTACACAGTAGGTTTCTTCAGTCGAGTACTGCTCCTGCCTACTTTCTGTACTCGACTGAAGAAGCCTACTGTGTAGGCGAAACGTTTCGGAATAAAGTTGCGTATCATAATTAGTACAGGTTGATCAGCGCTAATCCAGCATCACCGGGACCTGTAGAGTGCCAGATTGGTGATTTTGCCAGATTACAGAGTGGTTAGGTTAGAATACACTTAACCCTTTCAGGGTCGAGAGGCCCTCTCCTAAACTCGTTCTCAGGGTCGAAAATTTTTTGGAAAAAAAAAATTTTTTTTTCTTAAGGAATGATAGAGAATCTTTTCCCAATCATAATGACACCAAAAGTATGAAATTTGATGGAAAACTTATGGAATTATGCTCTTGCGAAGTTAGCGATCTCAATGATGTTTATACATCGGCGATTTTTGCCCATTTTGAGCCCTATTTTCGGTCAATTTCAGTGTACTAGACGACAAAAATCATATCTATTTCGCTAGAACTATATTTTTTCTATCGAATGAGTACAAGAAACCACCCATTTAGTGATTTCAAGTATCCAATAAAGTGGTCAGAAATTGGCAATTTTACCAATTTCACACAAATTTCAGAAGATGCCAATTTCCAAATAGGGTCCAGAATAAGCAAGACAGACATTCCTGGCACTAAAATAACATTTTCTCTGTTCATTAGTCACGTCCCCAGTCCCCTCTTGCATCTCTTTTGCTCTCCACTTTGAATTATTATTCTCACAAAAAATAGAAGATATACTGTTATGAAGACTACTGCATTAGTGTAGAAATGATATAAATAATATCAGTGCACTTGTGAAAGAATATTAGACTCACAAGTTGACGTGTATTGGACGCTTGGCATGATTTGTTTACTTTTGAAATTTGGTAAAAATCAAACATTTCTGCTACCTTGAGGTCAATTTCAAGGTACTTTTCATTATGAAACCAATCAAAATCATCTCAATTTCTGTAATATGTCTTTCATTCTATGAAATGAGACCAGGAAAACTAGAATACAACCATAAATACCATATGAGAATACACTGCAAAGTCGCTTTTTTAAACCAAAAACACGGTCTGAGTTTTTTTTTCTCATGCACTGTGTGCTGCAGGATTTTTTTTTATACTATGCACACTGACCACATAGACCTATTCTTTCATATGTAGGCCTACCAGCTTTCTCTCACTAGATTTGAAGGTGCTAGAATTTAGGCATTCTAGTATGTCAATAACCCTGGTGCGTAAGCCGTACTAGTACGTCGGAAACCCTGAAAGGGTTAACCAAATGGCAATATTTATGTATCGGCGATTTCACCCACTTTACGCTCTATTTGTTCAAGTCTACCAAACTCATAGCTATTTCGCTAATATTCCTTCTGTCGATTGAGTGCAAGAAACCGCCCATTTACCTATTTCAACTACCCAATAAAGTGGTCAGAAATTGGTAATTTAGTCAATTTCACACAAATTATAAGATGCCAATATCAAAATAGGGTCCAGAATAAACAATGCAGACATTACTGGCACTAAGATAATATTTTCTCTGTTCATAAGTCATGTCTTCAGGACCCTCTTATATTACACTTGCTTTTCATTTTGAATTTTTATTCATGCAAAAAATAGAAGATTTACTGTTATGCTGAGTACTGCATTATTGTAATAATTGTAGAAATAATGTCGACCCTTTTGTGACCATGTATTAGACTGGCCAGTTGGACATGTATTGAATGGTGACAACATTTGTTTACTCTTGAACATCGGCAAAAATCAATTATTTCCACTACTGTAAGCTCCTCAATTTCGAGGTACTTACTGTCGTGAAACCAATTATAGTCGTACCTATTTCTGTAGTACATCTTTCATTCTGTCAAATGAGACCATAAAAATGAAAATAAACCATACAAAAGTACACTGCAAAGTCACTGTTTTACACCAAAAACATGGTCGCGTTTTTTTTCTCATTATGTACTGTGTGCTGCAGGGTTTTTATATATATAGTACATACCAAACAGACATTCTCTTACATGTAGGCCCAAATTTACTAGTCATAGCTTCTCAGAGTGAGCTGAGCTCATAGAGGCTGACAGTGGCTTCAAAGCCACCTTATCTTTCATGGACAATGCATGGTGTTTGTGCTTTACACAAAGAGAAGCATTTCTTATTTTTGTTGGAACCATGGCTAGGGCTGAAAGTGAGCAGGTTATAACAACAAATGGAGAAAAAGAAATTGGAAGACTTACGCAGCAAGTAGCACCACCAAACAGTAGCGGCAGGCTGGTGCAGTGACCCTGTAAATTTGAAATTTTGTTAGCTGAAATTAGTACCGGATTACTGATCAATCAATCAATCAAGTTTATTCTCTATAAGGATTACAATGCGGGGTTTACAGATTTTGGATATTGTGTGGTTTACATGTTTTAAAATACTAATTACAGAGGGTGCCACTAGGACAACTAGCATGGCTAGGCATTTCGGGCAGACTTAATTCGATTAATTCGAAACTTTAAATTATTACAGATTATGGTATTAAGGCTAAGTGACTACATTATAGTTTGTGAGTTTAGCAATGTGAATGCTTTTGTTTTGGCACAATACATAGTGTCTATATTGGTGTATCATAGGGAAGCTTATGACTAGTTAGGATTCATTATTTTAAGATTAAGATTCGTATTTCTGTGTTTATTGTCAATGGGTGAGTGAGTGTAAGTGTGAACCACCCGGTGGTTTACATGTAGTTAGTTGACGGGGTTTATCAGGGAGATAAGATGTTTTCTAACGGTAGTTTTGAAAGTGATGAATGTGTCTGCAGTTCTAGAGTTTTCAGATAGGATGTTCCAGATTTTAGGCCCTTTGACACACATTGGATTTTTGTAAAGGTTTAGTCGGACACTGGGAATGTCATAGAGATGTTTGTCTGGTGTTATGCCTGTGGGTTCTGCCACAACTATCAATAAAGCATTTTAGGTTAATATTGGAATTTAAGGTCCTGTAGATGTAGATTGCACAGAAGTAAGTGTGGATATTCTGAACAGGGAGTAAGTTTAGATCTATGAAGAGGGGGGGGGTGTTGCCAGGGATGGGATTTAGTGATTATTCTTACTGTGGCTTTTTGTTGGGTTATTATTGGCTTTAGATGTGTTGCTGCAGTTGATCCCCAAGCACAAATAGCATAGGTGAGGTATGGATAAATGAGTGAATGGTATAGTGTGAGAAGGGCAGTTTGCGGCACGTAATATCGTATCTTGGAGAGGAACCGGATTACTGATTGCTGGATTAGTGATGGCCGACGTGTACTAGCATCCTACTTGATCAGATGGTCAGTAGGTAAGCCTGGCCTCAGATTGGTCATTAAGAGTAGAAGAACCCTTGAAACAAGTCACGGGTAAATACATGTACTTTGCTATTAGGTTAGGTACAAGTTTTGTTGAAAAATCATCATGGTGAGAATCTGCTATCACAGTTGTCGCAATACTTTTTTGACAACTTGAAGCTTAATTTGCAAAATAAATATTGGTCCCTATCAGGTCAGGTAAGTTTCTGAAATATCCACCAAAAAATTTTATAAGGACACCTAAACACGAGGTTCTAGTTGTTGTTGCTCTATAACAATATCAACTGAAGAATGCCTGGTTTTCATCATAACGTTATGCAAGCCAAAAATCGTCTTGTTTTAAAGTTTGTTTTCTTCCTTTAACCCTTAAACTGTCCAAACATAGATCTACATTTTTTCAACATTTGAAAGTATGTAAAAAAACGTAGGCCTTCTTTTTTTTTTTTACATTTGAAAATGTGTAAAAAAAAACTTTGCTCTACATTTTTTTTTTGTTATATTTGAAAATGTGTAAAAAAACGTAGATCTACTTTTGGAGCACTACGCATGTGAAGGTAGATCTGTTTGGGCAGTTAACCCTTTGAGGGTTTCGGACGTACTAGTACGGCTTAGGCGCAGGGTTTTTTGAAGTACTAGTACGCATAAATTCTAGCGCCGTCAGATCTTGCGGGAAAAGGCTGGTAGGCCTAGATGTGAGAGAATGGGTCTGTGTGGTCGGTGTGCATGGTAGAAAAAAAATCTGGGACCCAGTGGTGAATTGTGGAAATGCCATCTTAGTAAACAATGTCCACCATGCCTTGCTGAAAGAAGCTCCTCACTCCTCGGCGAATTGGGACATTTCTGTTCCCCAGTGACAGTTCTAATACAGATGGAAGTGCCAGTGAAGATGAGTTTCAAGGTTTTGGTGAGGTTTTGACCTAAGCTAATGACCATAATATCGGTAATGGTGAGGAAAGCCCAGACGACCCTCAGCCTTCTACCTCTGGTGCTGGGCCTTCTTGTTCACGTTCAGTTGTACCAGAATCCAAGAGGAAACTCCTATTTTCCCAAATCCCAGACTCAGATGAGAACATTTGTGATGATAGTGATAGTGAATATGAACTACAAGCTCTTCAAACTAGTTCCAGTAGTGATAGTGAAGTGCAATATTCCCAAGTGAAGCGTCAGTATATACGACGATATATGCGCTCTGGTAGTGTGCCATATGCTATTCCAAGGGGAAGGAGTACATCTCGGAGTACATCCCGTGGCTGTACAACAGGAACAGACAGTGAAAATAACGATGATACTGTTGCAATTGGGATGGAAAATGTGCGTGGTGGTAGTGGTGCCGGCGGTGAGGCACCAGCAGTGGGCCATGCTGCCACCCACGCCGCTGCCTCAGCTGATCTACAACAAAGGCCACCATCCCCCACCCACCCACCACACCAGCCTCCACAACCACAACCTCCACAACCACCTGTCATTGTCCAGTACCCACCAGCAGACCGCACCTGGGATTGGCAGGAAGCTGTCAATTTTGTTCCAAATCCCCATCAGTTTGATGACGGCCAAAGTGGAATACGGCCATCTTGTACACTTGGGAACAATGCCACTGAACTGGAATGTTTCGAATTATTCTTTGACGAACCCCTGATGGAAAGTATTGTCATGGAAAGCAACACATACTACGAGTACACCATTGCAAACACAACACTTTCACCAAAATCACATCTACACCAGTAGAAGGAAGCAACTGTGGCTGAGATGTATCTTTTCTTTGCCACAATAATGCTTATGCCACATGTGTATCAGCACAAAATGAAATCATACTGGTCAACAGACCGCCTGATTACAACCCCAGGTTTCAGTGATATAATGCCAGTGAATTGATTTGTGCTAATGTTACATATGCTTCACTTCTCAGACAAAACCAGGCCTGACAGAAACGACAGGTTATATAAGATTAGGCATGTGATTGTGTATCTGAAAGAGAAATTCAGTACGCATTTTTATCCCTTCAGGAAGCTTGTAATTGACGAGTCTTTGATTCTGTTCAAAGGAAGACTCTCAAGCAGTACATACCAAGCAAGAGGAAACGCTTTGGTATAAAGTTGTTTGTGCTTTGTGATTGTTACAGTGGTCTGGTATTGGATATTATTGTGTACACTGGAAGTTATACATTGCAAAATACCAGGAAGTTATTGGGCATCTCTGGTGATGTGGTTAGAACAATGATAGAACCATACCTTGGTAAGGGGCATATATTATATACAGATAACTGGTACACAAGCCCCTCAGTGATTTTTTGCGAGTGAACATGACAGATATGTGTGGTACAGTGCGTGCAAATCAGAAACATATGCCCAGGTTTGACGCTGGCACTCGTAGAGGTGAGGTGCAGGCTTTTGCTGCCAATGACATCATGGCATTTCAGTGACATGACAAACGAGATGTCACACTGTTGTCATCAGTTCACCCTAATGAAATGGCAGACAGTGGCAGGCAGCATAGAGAGAGCAATGAACCCATTCTAAAACCTGCAGCTGTGATTGATTACACCTTCAACATGTGTTCAGTGGACAAATGTGACATGCAGATTGGGTTTGCTGATTGTGTTTGCAGGAGTTATAAGTGGTACATCAAACTCTTTTTCCATCTTCTGGACATTTCCATGCTCAGTGCTTATAATATATATAAGATGAGGACCAGAAGCAAACCACAGTACGGTGAATTCTGTTTGTCATCAGACAAATAGTATTCAAGTACCAAGGAAGAACACCTGCAATTGACCGCCCACCAAATTATCAACAACTACCTGCTCGTCTGAAGCATGGTGATCACTTCCTGGTAAAACTGCCTGCTACTGCTTTCAAGAAAAAGGCTCAGATGAGGTGTTACGTCTGTGCACATACAAGGAAACGCCCACAACAATGCAGAGACACTCGTTTTATGTGTGAGGAGTGTAAAACACCACTGTGCATGACACCATGTTTCAAAGAGTTCCACAGGCTGCAGAACTTCTAGAAACATTCCCTGTGACTGTATATGTGTATATAAAATATAGAAAAATAGTAATAAACAACATTTCATATCGTTTGTTTGTGTAAATATTTTCTATGAACAAAATAATGACGACAGTGTTTACGCCCTTATTGTGTAGTATTGAAAAAGAAAAAACTTGCAAAATACTGATCATATTGGTCTCAGTAGCCATAAAAGTTACTCAGAAAAAGAAAAATTGAAAAATAATTGAAAATGGTACATAAAAAAAATAAATAGAAAAATACCGGATGACGGCAGTCAGCGATGTTACCAGATGTTGTTCGATTTTGGCAAACTTCACGCATCCGTATCTCGGTAAGTATTGATGGTAAAAAAATTTTTGTTTAGCCTATAATGTTTAGAAAAAAAAATTATTTTTTCATTAGAGAAAATAATTTTCTTTTTTTGAAATTTGGTCGACCCTGAGAACAAGTCTCTGAGAGGGCCTGTCGACCCTCAAAGGGTTAAGGGTTAAGGGCAAAATCTTGTAGTTTAGAATCTGCTTTTTCTAATGAAGTTTTTTTAAGCAAATTGGTTGTGCTGTTTTTTTTTTCTTTTGCTATTGGTCTTCAAAATGGCCTAAAATTCACCATGAGGTCTGCGAGGTCATTTTTAGATACGATTAGCACGGGAGCATTTGGAGTGATATTTTAGATTTGTGATGATGTTCATTTGGGTAGCTAGCTACAATAATACCATACTAAATTAATGTTTTTCTTAAAAGATATAGGCAGCTGAATTCTAGATTCTATTTTATGCAAGTTATTTTTTTTTGTACTTTGGCTTTATACTGTGAAAAAAAGTAAAAACTTGTAAGTTATAGGACTGCAATTTTTGAAATCAGCTCCAAAAGTTATATAGGCATGTCTACTACACAACTTTTACTCTTCAAATCTGCCACAGCAATAACCTCAACATTGTTGATTGTGTGCTGTGGGTCTGGGCAATTTTCACCTGCCTCCATTCTGAGGGCCACAGCATTACTACTGTTGCATATTATCAATTAAGTTTCCCAAAGTTAGTTTGATATATATGTACATGTTGACCTTCATGTAAAATTTTATTGAAATTGGAGATGGTCATGTGGGGATGATTTTTAACCCTTTGACTGTTTACGCCGTATAAATACGTCTTACGCACCACTGTTTCTGACGTATTTATAAGCATAAGTTCTAGCGGCTTCAAATCAAGCGGGAAAGGCCTGGTAGGCCTACATGAGAGAGAATGGGTCTCAGTGGTCGGTGTGCACCCTGTGAAGAAAATCTGGGGCCCAGCGGTGCATTGTGAGAATGCCATCTTGGTAGTCCATTTTCACCATGCCTCTCGGTAAGAAGTTCCTCACTCCTCGGCGGATTGGAGGTCTTTTGTTCCCAAGTGATAGCTCTAACAGCGATGAAAATGTCAGTGACAGTGAATTCCAGGGTTTTGAAGTGAAAAAGTGCCCAGGATAACGTAATTAGTGATGAAAACCCAGATGACCCACAACCTTCCACCTCTGGTGCTGGGCTGGCTTGTTCACGTTCATGTTCGCCTGTACCAGGACGAAAGAGGAAACTATTTGGTCGTGTACAACACCCAGATGTTAGCAGTGAATGTGATAGTGATAGTGATTTCAAGGTCATTGAAAGCAGTTCTAGTGACAGTGAGGGTGAATATTCCCCAGTGAAGCGGCAGTATGTACGACGTAGCATGTGGTCTGGTAGTGTTTCATATGCTGTTCCAAGGGGAAGGAGAAACTCTGGGAGCACATCCCGTGGCCCTACACCATGACCTGATAGTGAAGATGATGATATTGTTACAATGGGTATGAATGATATGAGTGAGGGAGCAGGCATTGGTGGTGATAGTGATGGTGGCACGACCCATGTGGCCCCAGCAGCGGGCCACGCTACTACCCATGCTGCTGACTCTGCACAGCAACAACCAGCCTCACCCGACCCCACACTCCCACAACCTGCACAACCACAACCACGGTACAATATCCAGAACCCACCAGCAAACCGCATCTGGGATTGGCAGGACGGTGACGAGTTTGTTCCCAGTCCCCATGACTTTGATGAAGCACAAAGTGGAATAAAGCCATCATGTCCACTTAGGAACAAGGCTAGTGAACTGGAATGCTTTGAGTTATTTTTCGATGAACCCCTGATGGACATCATTGTCACGGAAACCAACACATACTATGATTACACCATGGTAAATACAATTCTCTCAACAAAATCACGGCTACACCAGTGGAAGGAGACAACTGTGGCAGAGATGTACCTGTTTTTTGCCACAATAATGCTTATGCCACATGTGCATAAGCACACTCTCACCACATACTGGGCAGCAGAACACCTGATTTCAACTCCAGGTTTTGGTGACATTATAGGTGTCAATCGTTTCCTGATACTGTTGCGTATGTTACACTTTTCAGACAAAACCAGGCCTGACAGAACAGACAAGTTATATAAGATCAGAAATGTGTTTATGTACATGAAACAAAAGTGCTGCATGTATTTTTATCCCTTCAGGAAGCTTGTTATTGATGAGTCCTTGATTTTATTCAAAGGAAGACTCTCATTGAAGCAATATATACCAAGCAAGAGGAAACGTTTTGGTATAAAGTTATTTGTACTGTGTGATTGCAGAAGTGGTCTAGTTTTGGATATCATAGTGTACACTGGCAGTAATACTTTGAGAGATACCATGAAGTTATTGGGTATCTCTGGTGATGTGGTTAGAACAATGATGGAACCATATCTTGGTAAGGGGCATATGTTATTTACTGATAACTGGTACACAAGCCCCTTACTCAATGATTTCTTGCGAGTGAACTTGACAGACGTGTGTGGCACAGTGCGTGGTAATCATAAACATATGCCAAGGTTCGACGCTGGCACTCGCAGAGGTGAGGTGCAAGCCTTTGCTGCCAGTGACATCATGGCATTTCGGTGGCAAGACAAATATGATGTCACATTGTTGACGTCAGTTCACCCAAACGAAATGGCACACAGTGGCAGGCACAACAGAGAGACCAATGAACCCATTCTAAAGCCTGCAGCTATCATGGACTACAACCTCAATATGCGCTTAGTGGACAAATGTGACATGCAGATTGGGTTTGCAGATTGTGTACGCAAGAGTTATAAGTGGTATATAAAACTTTTTTTCCATCTTGTTGATATCTGCATGCTAAATGCTTATAACATAAAGTTGAAGACCAACAAAACACCAAAATATGGTGAATTTTGTTTGTCAGTCATCAGACAAATAATCGCAAAGTACCAAGGAGCAACACCTGCAATAGACCAGCGCCCACGAAATTACCAACGCACGCCATCTCGTTTGAGGCCTGGTGATCACTACCCCATACAACTACCTCCTACTACTGCCAAGAAAAATGCTCAGAAGAGGTGTTATGTATGTACACATACCACAAAACGCCCACAAACACACACAGTTCAGACTTACCACACAGACATTCTCTTACATGTAGGGGTGATCTTTGCAAGAGCTTTGCTGTCATAGCATGGAGACAGTCTTGCCTTTCACTCTTGATTCCCAACAGTTGTAATAAGGATACCTTCTTGGCTTTTTTCCAATTTGTCAACTATACTGTATCAACATCCAGGGTCCCAGATTTTTCAACATCTTACCAGAAGATATCAGAAACACTGCTGGAACAAGTGTAGAAGCCCTCAAGAGGAAACTAGGCAAGTACAGTGGTCCCTCAATAATCGTCCGGCCTGAAAGTCGTCCATTTTGGAAATAGTCCCTTTATTTCGTCTAAACATTGGCTCGCAAATGGTCCGTTAACTCGCTAATCATCCTTCGTCCGGGACGCGTACTCACGCTCTGAGCCGCCTGGGCCTTCCCAGCCAGTGTGCCATTGTTTACCAGTGAGCGACGGTCCCCTCACTTGCTCCTACGAAATATTTCACAATATTCCATTGATTTTAGTGCTTGCAAGTGCTAAATGAGCTACCATGGCTCCAAAGAAAGCTTCTAGTGCCAACCCTTTGGTAAAGAATGTGAGAAACACATAATTTATGAAAAAGTTTGTAGAAAAATACAAAGGTGGTGGTGGTAGAGTGGAAGCAGTTGTGATAGTGGTTGATGGCAGTAGAAGGTAGTAGTGATGGTGGTAACAGTTGTAATAGTAGTAGAAGGTGGTAGTGATGGTGGTAGAGGGTTTCTTCTTTAGTGATTCAGCGATTCTACCAACTCCTCTAATGTTGTTGGAGTTATATAGGGCTACAGAAAACACCACCGCCTCAGCTGCTGCTTCACCACCATTATGGACGGCTTACTCTCAGTGGCCCTTATATACCCAACAACAACACAACACCTCTTGACATGCGTAATGACTTTTTTTATTAATTTTTTTTTTTTTTATCACTGGCCGATTGCCACCAAGGCAGGGTGGCCCGAAAAAGAAAAACTTTCACCATCTTTCACTCCATCACTGTCTTGCCAGAAGGGTGCTTTACACTTCAGTTTTTAAACTGCAACATTAACACCCCTCCTTCAGAGTGCAGGCACTGTACTTCCCATCTCCAGGACTCAAGTCCGGCCTGCCAGTTTCCCTGAACCCCTTCATAAATGTTACTTTGCTCACGCTCCAACAGCACGTCAAGTATTAAAAACCATTTGTCTCCATTCACTCCTATCAAACACGCTCACGCATGCCTGCTGGAAGTCCAAGCCCCTCGCACACAAAACCTCCTTTACCCCCTCCCTCCAACCTTTCCTAGGCCGACCCCTACCCCGCCTTCCTTCCACTACAGACTGATACACTCTTGAAGTTATTCTGTTTCGCTCCATTCCATGTTTCTATGTTATTAATTTTGTTTATTATGTCATATTAGTTGGATTGTGATAGATAAATAAGCCGTAGAGTTGATATTAGTGTCATATTCTCCAACAATAAACTTGCCATCCCTCCCTCACACAAACAAGTCTCCAATAAGAACATAAGAAAGGAGGAACACTGCAGTAGGCCTGCTTGCCCATACTAGGCCGGTCCTTCACAAATCCAACCCACTAACAGAACAAATGCTACCCAAGCAATAAGCTCAGGTGCAAGTCCGACTCAACTCCAACCCCTCTCACTCGTGTATTTATCCAACCTAAATTTGAAACTACCCAAGCCATAGCTTTTAGAACATAAGAAAGGAGGAACACTGCAATAAGCCTGTTGGCCCATACTAGGCCAGTCCTTCACAAATCCAACCCACTAACAGAACAAATGCTACCCAAGCAATAAGCTCAGGTGCAAGTCCAACTCAAATCCAACCTCTCACTCATGTATATATCCAACCTAAATTTGAAACTACCCAATGTTTTAGCTTGGATCACCCTACTAGGCAGACCGTTCCACTCATCAACTACCCCTATTACCAATGTTCATTTATACATTTTATTAGTGCTTTACATTTATTTAGCATTTTTTTCTGCATATAAATCTATATTTATGCTAGGGAAGTGACCCCTGAAGTGACCTAGAGTCCTTATGGAGGGGGATTCCCCTTCCAAACAATAACCTCTCTTGTAATAAAGTTGGTAGAATTACCGACTATGTAAAGTAAAAGGACACAAGTGCAACTAATGTGACATTTATTGTGGCAACGTTTCGCTCTCCAGGAGCTTTATCAAGCCAATTACTTTATCAAGTAATGGCCAATTACTTTATCAAGTAATGGCTTGATAAAGCTCCTGGAGAGCGAAACGTTGCCACAATAAATGTCACATTAGTTGCACTTGTGTCCTTTTACTTTACAATAACCTCTTACCTCTCCTCCTCCCTGTCTTCCATTCATCAACAACAGCCTTCAATAAAGGTAACTGTCATGTTGAATGTTCATTCTTTTGTGCATGTAAATCTATCTTTTAGGTAAAAAAAAAAAATTGTTGTTGATACTTCTGGGTGTCTGGAACGAATTAATTGGATTTACATTATTTCTTATGGGGAAAATTGATTCGAAAATCGTCTGTTTTGATAATAGTCCCACTTCTAGGAACGGATTAAGGACAATAATTGAGGGACCACTGTATTTTCACCAGGTGCCAGATCAACCAGGCTGTGATGGATATGTGGGGCAGCAGGCCTCCAGCACCAACAGCCTGGTTGACCAAGCAAGCACCAGATGAGCCTGGCCCATCAGTGTGGTAAGTGTGCACCACATAAAACAAATCCTGCAGCACACAGTGCATAATAAGATAAAAAAAACGAGTCCGTAATTTTCGATTAAAAAAGCGACTTTGCAGTGTTTTTTTGCATGTTTTTTATAGTTGCATTTGCAATTTCTTGGTCTCATTTGATAGAATGGAAGATATACTATAGAAATAGAAATGATTTTGATTGGTTTCAATACTGGAAATGGCTTGAAACTGAGCTCAAAGTAGCAGAAATGTTAAATTTTTGTCAATGTTCAAGAGTAAACAAATGACCTCGCATGTCTAATACACACCTGCTGGTGGGTCTAATATACATTCACAAATGTGGTGATATTATTTATACAATTATTACAGTATTGCATAACAGTAAATCTCCTATTTTTTGATTTGAATAAAAATTCATTATGTAAATAAAAAATCAAAATGGAATTTATTTGTAAAGGCTGAAAAGTAACTAATGAACAGAGGAAATGTTAGTTTAGTACCAGGAATGTCTGCATTGTTTATTCTGCACCCTATTTTGAGATTGGAATATTTTGAACTTTGCATTAAATTGGCCAAATTACCAATTTCCGATCACTTTATTTTGTTGTTGAAGCAGTTGACTTGGAGATTTCTTGTGCTCAATCGATAGAATAGAAGTAATACTAGTGAAATAGCTAAGAATTTGGTTCAATGGAATACTGTAATTGGCCTAAAATGGGAGTCAAAGTCGGCAAAATCACCGATGCGTAAAAATCGCCGACACATCAAAATTCACGAGAGCATAATTTCGTCAATTTTCCATCAAATTTTGTACTTTTTGTTTGATTACCTTCAGAAAAAGATTCTCTGCCATTTCAAAAGAAAAAATAACAAAATTATTTTTTGAAAATTCTTGGACCCTTTGCACACTTTGAAATTTGGCCTCTGGACCCTGAAAGGGTTAAAACCAGCAAGTTGAAGATTGAGACACTTATGCAACATATGGGAATCTTTATTGAAGAAATGTTTTCCCACCCAGTGGCTTCATCAGTCCAATACAAAGCAGAAAGGTGTAAGGAGAGGAGTAGTTTGAGGTAATCAGTACTTTCTACAGAATTGATGGACTGAACACATCGACTCCAGGCTGAGGGACTGATTACCTCAAACTCCTCCTCTCCTTACACCTTTCTGCTTTGTATTGGACTGATGAAGCCACTGTGTGGCAAAACATTTCTTCAATAAAGATTCCCATATGTTGCATAAGTGTCTCAGAGGAAATGTTATTTTAGTGCCAGGAATGCCTGCATTGTTTATTCTGGACTCTATTTTGAAATTGGAATATTTTGAACTGTGAAATTAGTCAAATTACTGATTTCTAATCACTTTGTTGAGTGGTTGAAATAATTGATTGGGTAGTTTCTTGTGCCCAGTCGATAAAATAGAAGTAATTCTAGCGAAATAGTAGCAAAGAATTTGGTCAACCAAAATAATATAATTGGCCTAAAATAGGAGTCAAAGTGGTCAAAATCGCCGATGTGCAAGTATCGCTGACACAGTAAAATTTGCAATATATATTGTAGTTTTGTCAGTTTTCCGTCAAATTTCATACTTTTTGTTTTATTACCTTCAGAAAAAAGATTCTCTACAATTTCATAAGAAAAAGCCATTTTTTTTTTTTTTTTTTTTGAAAATTCTTGAACCTTCAAAGGGTTAAACACACTGATCGTCTCCCACTGAGGCAGGATAACCTGAAAAAGAAACACTTTCACCATTATTTGCACTATCACTATCTTTGCAGAGGTGTGCAGATACGACAGTTTAGATGTCACTCCAAACAGCAAATATTCCAAACCCCTTCTTTAACCCTTTGACGTTTCTACCGTATATATACGTCTTGCAAGCCAATGTTTTCGACATATTAATACGCCAAAATTCAAATCAAGCGGGAGAAAGCTGGTAGGCCTTTTTGTGAGAGAATGGGTCTGTGTGCAGTATAAAAAATCCTGCAGTACGTAATGAGAAAAAAAAACTGACTGTGTTTTTGGATTAACCCTTTCAGGGTTGGTGCCGTACTAGGATGGCTGGTACACCAGGGTTGGTGCCATACTTGTACAGCTTGCACACCAGGGTTGGTGCCGTACTAGTACGGCTTGCACACCAGGGTTGGTGCCGTACTAGTACGCATAAATTCTAGCGCCTTCAAGTCTAACGAGAGAAAGTTGGTAGGCCTTCATATGAAAGAATGAGTCTGTGGTCAGTGTGCACAGTATAAAAAAAAATCCTGCAGCACGCAGTGCATAATGAGAAAAACAAAACTCCGACCGTGTTTTTGCTTTAAAACAGTGACTTTGCAGTGTATTTTCGTATGGTATTTGTGGTTGTACAGTGGACCCCCGGTTAACGGTATTTTTTCACTCCAGAAGTATGTTCAGGTGCCAGTACTGACCGAATTTGTTCCCATAAGAAATATTGTGAAGTAGATTAGTCCATTTCAGACCCCCAAACATACACGTACAAACGCACTTACATAAATACACTTACATAATTGGTCACATTCGGAGGTAATCATTATGCGGGGGTCCACTGTATTCTAGTTTTCCTGGTCTCATTTTATAGAATGGAAGACACATTACAGAAATTGAGATGATTTTGATTGGTTTCATATTGAAAAGTACCTTGAAATTGAGCTCAAAGTAGCAGAAATGTTCGATTTTTGCCAAAGTTCAAAAGTAAACAAATCATGCTGTGCGTCCAATACACGTCAACTGGTGAGTCTTATATTCTTTCACAAGTGTGCTGATATTATTTATACCATTTCTGCACTAATGCAGTAGTCAGCATAACAGTAAATCTTCTATTTTTTTGTGAGAATAAAAATTCAAAGTGGAAAGCCAAAGAAATGTAACAGAGGCCTGGGGACGTGACTAATGAACAGAAAAGATGTTATTTTAGTGCCAGGAATATCTGTCTTGTTTATTCTGGACCCTGTTTGGAAATTGGCATCTTTTGAAATTTGTCTGAAATTGGCAAAATTGCCAATTTCTGACCACTTTATTGGATAGTTGAAATCGGTAAATGGGTGGTTTCTTGTACTCATTCGATAGAAAAAATGGAGTTCTAGCGAAATTGTTATGATTTTTATCTGGTACATTCTATGCTGACCAGGCATCTCAGGGCAATCATGCCAAATTTGGAGGCAATAAAATTAAAACGCATATATACGTTTAGGGGTTAAGGCCTAGCTCTATTGCTCACTTAACATTTGATAGTGTAAACATGATTTCAGACTTTTATACGCATTTGAAAGTGAAAATAGGCTGTGTTTCACTTTACAGTGTTTGTCACTTCACAGCAGTAGCCTGGAATCTAACCTGCTGAATAAGTGGGGGCCCTCCTGTATATATCATTGTAAAAACAGATTTATACACCCTCCAAGTTATCCTATTTTGCTCCAACCTCTCTAAATGACCAAACCAACATTTTGTATAATTTCCAGACTTTTCTAACTTTTCCAATATTTTTTTAGGTTTGTATATTAGATCTAAGATGATTGCAAGTCTAAAATATCCTTAAATATTTACACAAATTTTCTTTTTCTCCTGCAGGAATTGTACAGTGATGTGACATTGGCTTGTGATGGTAAATTTTTTCCTGTGCACAAGATGGTGCTCTCAGTTTGTAGTGAATACTTTGAGGAAATGTTTAAGCAAACAGATTGCAAGCACCCGATTATTGTACTTAAAGATATTCTACATGATGATCTCGAGGCCCTCCTTAACTACATGTATGCGGGAGAAGCAAACGTTGTGCAGAGTGATTTGGCCAGATTAATAAAGTCTGCTGAGTGCTTAAGAATTAAGGGTTTGGCCGTCCCTGATGAAGCTCCACATTTAAGTGACAGTAAAAGACCCCATACAGATAGCCACAGAGATGAAAGTCATCACTCAAAGCGGAGAAAACACGATGACCATTCAATATCCTCTTCAAAATCCAACCAGAGTTACACCAGAGAAAGACAATACTCTGTTGAGAGAGAGTCCAATAAAGACACAAATGATACTGACATTGTTGCTAGTGGTCACCAAATAGGTAGTCATCGGGGAAATAGTGGTCCAAATGCAGTCACCCAACACCATCATTCCTCTAGTCCAAACTCAAACATGGATATGGACATGGGAAGATGCAGCAGAGAAGAAAATAGTGGTACACAAGACCTTGCTGAGGTGAGGGATTTACTTCTATGCTTCATTATTTATATATTTTACACTGTTTTATTTGATCTTTGTTGAGGCCTACTATTCTGTACAGTGTATTACCGTATATTGCTGTTTTATCATTGCATGGTAGTTACTGCTAAGATGGACTGACTTATTTTAGATAATACAATCATCAACACTTATTACCAAGCTTTCTGAAAGTGTGTAGACATGAGCATCTTTCACCCACCTGAATAAGACAAAAGTACATTCAATGTTATGTCCAACTTTCAAAACTCAGATCTGGCAAACTAGTTTTACTGATGTTATATGAGAGGGCACATGAGCCATTAATGAAACCTTTTTTTTTTTTATGGGTATTTTTCACTTTCCAAGAACTTCATCAGCCCAAAGCACCTGGAGACTGAAATATAGCTGTAATTAATGTATCATTAGTTGCTCATATGTCCTTGATGTACTATGTTGTGTATAGTTCTACTAATACTTTTACTGGTTTCACTGAATCCCTTCATAAATGTTACCATTCACTCTGGAAGAACACACCCACATGCTGATTGAACACACTTGTGTGTGACTGCAACATGTTCAGCACCCTTTCTGCCTCTGCACTTCTTTCTTACTTTTCTTCGGATTCTTCCTTTGATATCCACTGTTCCTCCTTTTATCCACCCTAGATTTGTACACCAAGTTAATTACCCTGTTATGCTCCATTCTCTCTAATAAACCATCTGAATACCCTTTGTTTAACTCTGCTTGTTCCTTTCATATCATATGTTGTTCTTTGCAAAATATGCATCACCACATTATTTTGAAACATTTTCACTATTTCCATGGCCGTTCTTGCTGCAACATTCAAAGATATGCTTAGCCATACAAAGTGTTGGTACCAGTATATATGCTCTGATACACTCACTATTTTTTACATTTATTAACAAATTTATTTCTTGTGTGTTCAAAAATAACTGTTTCTATTGTAAATGCATGTGAGTGGAAAAAAAAAAATGGTGGTGGGTAGGAGTTTGTTGAGTAACTGTACAGAGTAGAGGAGTGTTGCTGTCATTTCTGTAGTTCCCTCTCTCCAAGGGTGCACAATCACTTTTTTCCTTAAGAGTCAATACGTAAGGTACATCTTGCTACTTTATACTTACGCTTAGTTATCACTACACATACGTGTACACGTTTATGTATGCACTCTCATCTGAGTTTTCTTTGATTTTATCTTAATAGTTCTTGTTCTTATTGCTTTTCCTTTCATATCCATGGGGAAGTGGAATAAGAATCTTTCCTCCATAAGCCATGCATGTTTCCAGTTAACTAAAATGCCGGGAACAATTGGCTAATAACCTCTTTTCCCATATAGCCTACTAAAAAGAAAAAGAAGAAAACCATTAAAGTGGGATGTTTGAATGTGCATGGATGTGGTGCGAATGATAAGAAGCTGGATGTCCTGGCTTTAAGTGAAACCAAAGCTGAAAGGGGTAGGAGAGTTTCAGTGGGGAGAAATAAATGGGATTAGGTCAGGGGTTTCAAATAGTTAGATCTAAAGGAGGAGTAGCGATAATGTTGAAGGGGAAGTTATGGCAGGAAAAGAGGGAATATAAATGTATTAATTCAAGGATTATGTGGAGTAAAATAGGGGTTGGATGTGAAAAGTGGGTTATAGTAAGTGTTTATGCAATGAGAATGAGAGAGAGAGAGAATGAGAATATGACAGAGAGAGAATGAGAATGGGGAGTTTAGAACCAAGTGAGAGAGTACTTATGGTTGGGGATCTCAATGCTAAAGTGGGTAAAAATGTTGTGGAGGGAGTAGTAGATGAATTTGGGGTGCCAGGGGTAAAGGAAAATGGGGTGCCTTTAATTGAGCTATGTGTAGAAAGAGGTTTGGTAATAAGTAATACATATTTTATGAAAAAGAGGATAAATAAGTATACAAGGTATGATATAGCACGTAATGAAAGTAGTTTTTAGATTATGTATTGGTGGATAAAAGGTTGAAGGGTAGGCTTCAGGATATACATGTTTATAGAGGGGCAATGGATATATTGGATCATTATTTAGTTGTAGATACAGTTGGAGTAAGAAGTAGATGGGACGAAAGGAAAATGGCAACAGCAACTAAGAGAGAGGTGAAAGTGTATAAACTAAAGGAGGAGGAAGTTAGGGTGAGATATAAACAGCTATTGGCAGAAAGGTGGGCTGGTACAAGTATAAGTAGTTGGGGGGGGGGGGGTTGAAGAGGGTTGGGATAGTTTTAAGAATGCAGTACAGTGGACGCTCGACCAGTGATATTAATCCGTTCCCGAGAGCTCATCGTTAATCGAAATTATCGTTAGTAGAGTTAATTTTCCCCATAAGAAATAATGGAAATCAAATTAATCCGTGCAAGACACCCAAAAGTATTGAAAAATATTTTTTTACCACATGAAATATTAATTTTAATAGTACATATATAAACTGAAGAAGACGTGTACAATTACCTGACACTTACCTTTATTGAAGATCTGGTGATGATTGATGGTATGGGAGGAGGGGAGAGTGTGGATGGTGTTAGTGTTTAGAAGGGGAATCCCCTTCCATTAGGACTTGAGGTGTCAAGTCCTTTTCCGGGGTTACTTCCCTTCTTCTTTTAATGCCACTAGGACCAGCTTGAGAGTCACTGGACCTCTGTTGCACAACATATCTGTCCATAGAGGCCTGTACCTCCCGTTCCTTTATGACATTCCTAAAGTGTTTCACAACATTGTCAGTGTCACAATTAAACACTTGTTCAGGTTTCAATTCTTCACTGCCTATGTACTACTTGAATTCCTGCACATATTTTTCAGCTGCTTTTTGGTCCGAAATGGCAGCCTCACCATGCCTTAACACACTATGTATGCCACTGCGATTCTTAAATCTCTCAAACCAACCTTTGCTGGCCTTAAATTAACTCGCATCACCACTAGTTGCAGGCATTTTTCTAATTAAATCGTCGTGCAACTTCCTAGCCTTTTCACATATGATTGCTTGAGAGATGCTATCTCCTGCTATCTGTTTTTCGTGTATCCACACCAATAACAGTCTCTCAACATCATCTATCACTTGCGATCTCAGTTTCGAAAACATGGTTGCATCTTTGGCAAGAACAGCTTCCTTGATTGCCGTTTTCTTGGCCACAATAGTAGCGATGGTTGATTGGGGTTTTGTGTACAACCTGGCCAGCTCGGAGACACACACTTCACTTTCATACTTAGCAATGATCTTTTTCTTCATATCCATAGTAATTCTCACCCTTTTTCTTGTAGGGTTGACACTAGAAGCTTTCTTGGGGCCCATGGTGACTTATTTTGCAGGTGCAATGACTAAAATGGCTGTGATAATATGAAATGTTCCGATTGTATATTTGGATGGGACCGCAGTGGCTGGCTGGCTGGCTTGTAAACACTGGCCACAAGTGGACGCGTCTCAGACGGAATGAATCGTGTTTGTCGAGTTTTTTAGCGCTAGCCTAGGCAAAATTTTTGCGTTAAAATGTATCGCTAGTCGGATTTAACGTTAGACGATGCCATCGTTGGTCGAGGGTCCACTTTATTAGAATGTGGGGCAGAAGTTTGTGGCTATAGGAGGGTGGGTGCAGGAGGAAAGAGGAGTTATTGGTAGAATGATGAAGCACAGGGTTATGATAAAAGAGAAAAAGGTAGCTTATGAGAGGTTTTTACAAAGCAGTGTTAAAAGAAGCAGAGTATAAGGAGAGTAAAAGAAAGGCAAAGAGAGTGGTGAGAGAGTGCAAAAGGAGAGCAGGTGATAGTGGGAGAGGCACTGTCAAGAAATTTTGCTGAAAATTAGAAACATTTTGGAGTGAGATAAACAAGCTAAGAAAGCCTAGGGAATGAATGGATTTGTCAGTTAAAAACAGAGTAGGGGAGTTAGTAGATGGGGAGATGGAGGTATTGGGTAGATAGCAGGAATATTTTGAGGAACTTTTAAATGTTGATGAAGAAAGGGAGGCGGTAGTTTCATGCACTGGCCAGGGAGATATGACATCTTTTGGAGTGAAGAAAAGCAGGATATGAGTGTGGGGAGGTGCGTGAGGCATTACATAGAATGAAAGGGGGTAAGGCAGCTGGAACTGACGAGATCATGACAGAAATGTTGAAAGCAGGGGGGGGGATAGTGTTGGAGTGGTTGATATTTTTGTTTAATAAATGTATGAAAGAGAGGAAGTTACCTAGGGATTGGCAGTGTGTGTATACGTAGTTCCTTAACACAAAGGAAAGGAGGACAAAAGAGATTGTAAAAATTATAGGGGAATAAGTTTACTGAGTATACCAGGTAAAGTGTACGGTAGGGTTATTATTATAAGAATTACGAGGTAAGACAGAGAGTAGGATTGCAGATGAACAAGGAGGCTTTAGAGTGGGTAGGGGATGTGTAGATCAAGTGTTTACATTGAAGCATATATGTGAAGTTTTCATTGCATTTATGGATTTAGAAAAGGCATATGATAGAGTGGATAGGGAAGCAATGTGGCAGATGTTGCAAGTGTATGGAATAGGTAGTAAGTTGCTAATTGCTGTAAAGAGATTTTATGAGGATAGTGAGGCTCAGCTTAGGGTCTGTAGGAAAGAGGGAGATTACTTCCCAGTAAAACTGTCTTAGACAGGGATGTGTAATGTCACCATGGTTGTTTAGTATATTTATAGATGGGGTTGTAAAAGAAGTAAATGCTAGGGTGTTCGGGAGAGGGGTGGGATTAAATTATGGGGAATCAAATACAGAATGGGAGTTGACACAGTTATTTTTTGCTGATGATACTGTGCTTATAGGAGATTCTAAAGAAAAGTTGCAAAGGTTAGTGGATGAGTTTGGGAGGGCGTGTAAAGGTTGAAAGTGAACATAGGTAAGAGTAAGGTGATAAGGGTATCAAACAATTTAGATAAAGAAAAATTGGATATCACATTTTAGAGAGAGGGAGTATAGAAGAAGTGAATGTTTTCAGATATTTGAGAGATGACTTGTCAGCAGATGGGTTAATGAAGAATGAGGTTAACAGAATTGATGAAGGAAAAAAGGTGAGTGGTGCATTGAGGTATATGTGGAGAAGACAAAAAGCATTATCCATGGAGGCAAAAGTATAGTGGTGCCAACACTCTTACATGGGTGTGAAGCTTGGGTTGCAAATTTTACAGCAAGGCTGGGGCTGGAGGCAGTGGAGAGGTCCTGTCTAAGGGCAATGTGTGGTGTAAATATTATGTAGAGAATTTGGAGTGTGGAAATTTGGAGGAGGTGTGGAGTTAGTAAAAGTATTAGTCAGAGGGTTGAAGAGGGGTTGTTTAGGTAGTTTGGTCATTTAGAGAGAATGGATCAAAGTAGAATGACTTGGAGAGCATATAAATCTGTAGGGGAAGGAAGGCAGGGTACCGGTCGCCCTCGAAAAGGTTGGAGGGAGGGGGGGTGAAGGAGGTTTTGTGGGCGAGGGGCTTGGACTTTCAGCAAGCATGTGTGTGCATGTTAGATAAGAGTGAATGGAGATGAATGGTTTTTGAGACCTGACAAGCTGTTGGAGTGTGAGCAGGGTAATATTTTGTGAAGGGATTCAGAGAAACCGGTTAGCCGGATTTGAGTCCTGGAAATGGGAAGTACAGTGCCTGCCCTTTAACCCTTTGACTGTTTTGGTCGTATATGTACGTCTTATGAGCCTCCGTTTTTGACATATATATACTCATAAATTCTAGCAGGTAGCAGGTTGGTAGACAGCAACCACCCAGGGAAGTACTACCGTCCTGCCAGATGACTGTGAAACAGAAACCTGTAACTGTTTTACATGATGGTAGGATTGCTGGTGTCTTTTTCTGTCTCATAAACATGCTAGATAACAGGGATATCTTGCTACTCCTACTTACACTTTGGTCACACTTCACAGACACGCACATGTATATATATATATACATACATCTAGGTTTTTCTCCTTTTTCTAAATAGCTCTTGTTCTTCTTTATTTCTTCTATTGTCCATGGGGAAGTGGAAAAGAATCTTTCCTCCGTAAGCCATGCGTGTCATATGAAGCGACTAAAATGCCGGGAGCAATGGGCTAGTAACCCCTTCTCCTGTAGACATTTACTAAAAAATAGAAGGAAAACTTTATAAAACTGGGATGCTTAAATGTGCGTGGATGTAGTGCGGATGACAAGAAACAGATGATTGCTGATGTTATGAATGAAAAGAAGTTGGATGTCCTGGCCCTAAGCGAAACAAAGCTGAAGGGGGTAGGGGAGTTTCGGTGGGGAGAAATAAATGGGATTAAATCTGGAGTATCTGAGAGAGTTAGAGCAAAGGAAGGGGTAGCAATATGTTGAAGGATCAGTTATGGAAGGAGAAAAGAGAATATGAATGTGTAAATTCAAGTATTATGTGGATTAAAGTAAAGGTTGGATATGAAAAGTGGGTCATAATAAGCATGTATGCACCTGGAGATGAGAGGAATGTAGAGGAGAGAGAGAGATTTTGGGAGATGTTAAGTGAATGTATAAGAGCCTTTGAACCAAGTGAGAGAGTAATTGTGGTAGGGGACCTGAATGCTAAAGTAGGAGAAACTTTTAGAGAGGGTGTGGTAGGTAAGTTTGGGGTGCCAGGTGTAAATGATAATGGGAGCCCTTTGATTGAACTTTGTATAGAAAGGGGTTTAGTTATAGGTAATACATATTTTAAGAAAAAGAGGATAAATAAGTATACAAGATATGATGTAGGGTGAAATGACAGTAGTTTGTTGGATTATGTATTGGTAGATAAAAGACTGCTGAGTAGACTTCAGGATGTACATGTTTATAGAGGGGCCACAGATATATCAGATCACTTTCTAGTTGTAGCTACACTGAGAGTAAAAGGCAGATGGGATACAAGGAGAATAGAAGCATCAAGGAAGAGAGAGGTGAAGGTTTATAAACTAAACGAGGAGGCAGTTAGGGTAAGATATAAACAGCTATTGGAGGATAGATGGGCTAATGAGAGCATAGGCAATGGGGTCGAAGAGGTATGGGGTAGATTTAAAAATGTAGTGTTAGAGTGTTCAGCAGAAGTTTGTGGTTACAGGAAAGTGGGTGCGGGAGGGAAGAGGAGCGATTGGTGGAATGATGATGTAAAGAGAGTAGTAAGGGAGAAAAAGTTAGCATATGAGAAGTTTTTACAAAGTAGAAGTGATGCAAGGAGGGAAGAGTATATGGAGAAAAAGAGAGAGGTTAAGAGAGTGGTGAAGCAATGTAAAAAGAGAGCAAATGAGAGAGTGGGTGAGATGTTATCAACAAATTTTGTTGAAAATAAGAAAAAGTTTTGGAGTGATATTAACAAGTTAAGGAAGCCTTGAGAACAAATGGATTTGTCAGTTAAAAATGGAGAGTTAGAGGTATTGGGAAGATGGAGGGAATATTTTGAGGAATTGTTAACCCTTAACCCTTAAACGGTCCAAACGTATATATATGTTCACTCGCGCAGTGCCCCGAATATTTTGATAAAAAAAGAAAAAAAATTTATAGAAAAAAAGAGCACCTTTTTCTAAGTGTTATAGAACAAATAAATTTTTTTTAGGGTCGGTACTTGCCGAGATATGAGGCCAAGAAGTTGGCACTGGATGCTCACGTGACGGCAACATAGTCCTGCCACTTGCAGAAGTGTTGCCGATATACTTTTTTTTTATTTTTCATGTTATTGTATGTAATTTTTATGTTCTGATAATTACAATTTGTAGTAGTTCTTGTCATTTCATAATCAATCTTTGTTCTGACAGTAGTATTGGGCACTGCAATTGTACTCAAATTGTCACAAACACACAGACAGGTGGATATTTACACCTGCCTTGGTCATTTACTATTGTCGTGAAATATATACAAAGTATTTATATGTTCCAGCAATGTTTTGGATATGTGGAAGTATATAATAATAATGAGGAGGAGAAGGAGGAGGAGGAGGAGAAGGAGGAGGAGGAGGAGAAGGAGGAGGAGGAGAAGGAGGAGGAGGAGAAGGAGGAGGAGGAGGAGGAGAAGGAGGAGGAGGAGGAGGAGAAGGAGGAGAAGGAGGAGGAGGAGAAGGAGGAGGAGGAGGAGGACGAGAAGGAGGAGGAGGACGAGAAGGAGGAGGAGGAGGAGAAGGAGGAGGGTTCTCTGGATACATGGGTTCTCTGGATACATGGGTTCTCAGAAACCATAGGTTCTCTGGATACATGGGTTCTCTCAACACATGGGTTCACTGGAACCATGGGTTCTCTGGAACCAAGGGTTCTCTGGATACATGGGTTCTCTGGAACCATAGGTTCTCTGGATACATGGGTACTCTCGATACATGGGTTTTCTGGAACCATGGGTTCTCTGGATACATGGGTTCTCTGGATACATGGATTCTTTGAATACATGGGTTCTCTGGAACCATGGGTTCTCTGGATACATGGGTTCTCAGGAACCATGGGAACTCTGGGACCGTGGGTTCTCTGGATACATGGATTCTCAGGATACATGGGTTGTCTGAATACATGGGTTCTCTGTATACATGGGTTCTCTGGATGCATGGGTTTTCTGGATGCATGAGTACTCTGAAACCATGGGTTCTGTGGATACATGGGTTCTCTGGAACCATGGGTTCTCTGGATACATGGGTTTTCTGGATGCATGAGTTCTGTGAAATCATGGGTTCTGTGGATACATGGGTTCTCTGGAACCATGGGTTCTCTGGATACATGGGTTGTCTGAATACATGGGTTCTCTGTATACATGGGTTCTCTGGACCCATGAGTTCTCTGGATACATGGGTTTTCTGGATGCATGAGTTCTCTGAAACCATGGGTTCTGTGGATACATGGGTTCTCTGGAACCATGGGTTCTCTGGATACATGGGTTTTCTGGATGCATGAGTTCTCTGGAGCCATGGGTTCTCCATATACATGGGTTCTCTGGAACCATGGGTTCGATGGATACATGCGTCCTTAGGAACCATGGGTTCAATGGATACATGGGTTCTTAGGAACCATGGGTTCAATGGATAAATGTGCTCTAAGGAACCATGGGTTCTGTGGATACAAGGGTTCTCAGGAACCATGGGTTCTCTGGCTACATGGAACCATGGGTTCTCAGGAACCATGAGTTCTCTGGGTACATGGGTTCTCTGGATCCAGGGGTTGTCTGAATATATGGGTTCTCTGTAAACATGGGTTCTCTGGAACCATGGGTTCGATGCATACATGTGTTCTAAGGAACCATGGGTTCTCTGGATACATGGGTTCTCAGGAACCATGGGTTCTCTGGCTACATGGGTTCTCAGGCACCATGGGTTCTCTGGATACATGGGTTCTCAGGAACCATAGGTTCTCAATAACAATGGGTTCTCTTGATACATGGGTTCTCTGGATACGGGGGTTCCCTGGATACGGGGGTTCCCTGGATACGGGGGTTCCCTGGATACGGGGGTTCCCTGGATACGGGGGTTCCCTGGATACGGGGGTTCCCTGGATACGGGGGTTCCCTGGATATGTGGGTTCCCTGGATATGTGGGTTCCCTGGATATGTTGGTTCCCTGGATAGATGGGTTCTCTGGAAGTATGCAATCTCTGGATACATGGGTTCTCTGGGACCATGGGTTCTCAGGAACCATGGGTTTTCTGGATACATGGGATCTATTGAATCATGGGTTCTCTGGATACATATGTTCTCTGGAACCTTATGTTCTCTGGATACATGGGTTCTCTGGAAGTATGCGATCTCTGGATAGATGGGTTCTCTGTGACCATGGGTTCTCAGGAACCATGGGTTCTCTGGATACATGGGTTCTCTGGAACCATTGGTTCTCACTAACGATTTGTTCTCATGAACCATGGGTTCTCTGGAACCATGGGTTCTCTGGATACATGGGTTCTCTGGATACATGGGTTCTCTGGATACATGGGTTCTCTTTCTACATGGGTTCTGTGGATGCATGGGTTCTCTGGAACTATGGGTTCTCTTGATGTTTGGGTTCTTAGGAAGCATAGGTTCTCAGGAACCATGGGTTCTCTGGTTACATGCGTTCTCAGGAACCATGGGTTCTCTGGAACCGTGGGTTCTCTGATTACATGGTTTCTCTGGATACATGGGTTCTCTGGAACTATGGGTTCTCAGGAACCATTGGTTCTCTGGTTACATGGGTTCTCCAGATACATGGGTTTTCTGGATGCATAGGTTCTCTGGATACAAGAGTTCTCTGGAACCATGGGTTCTATGGATTCATGGGTTCTCTGGTACGATGAGTTCTTTGGATACACGAGTTCTCTGGATACATGCGTTCTCTGGAACCATGGGTTCTCTGGAACCATGGGTTCTCTGGTTACATGGGATCTCTGGTTACATGGGATCTCTGGTTACATGGGATCTCTGGTTACATGGGATCTCTGGATACATGGGTTCTCTGGATACAAGGGTTCTCTGGAACCATGGGTTCTCTGGATATATGGGTTTTCTGGATACATGGGTTTTCTGGATGCATGGGTTCTCTGAAACCATGGGTTCTGTGGATACATGGGTTTTCTGGAACCATGGGTTTTTTGATACATGGGTTTTCTGGGTACATGGGTTTTCTGGATGCATGGGTTCTCTGGAACCATGGGTTCTGTGGATACATTGGTTCTCTCGAACCATATGTTCTCTGGATACATGGGTTCTCAGGAACCATGGGTACATGGGTTCTCTGGATACAGGGGTTGTCTGAATACATGGGTTCTCTGTATACATGGGTTGTCTGTACAACCATGGGTTCTCTGGATACGTGGGTTCTCTGGAACCAAGGATTCTTTGGGTCCATGGGTTCTCTGGATGCATGGGTTCTCTGGAACCATGGGTTCTCTGGAACCATGGGTTCTCTGGATGCATGGGTTTTTCTGGATACATGGGATATCTGGAACCATGGGTTCTATGGATATATATGTTCTCTGGAACCATGGGTTCTCTGGAAGTATATCTCTGGATACATGGGTTCTCTGGGACCATGGGTTCTCTGGATACCTAGGTCCTCTGGATACATAGGTCCTCTGGAACTGTAGGTTCTCAGTAACCGTCGGTTCTCTGGATACATGGGTTCTCTGAATACATGGGTTTTCTTGATATATGGGTTTTCTGGATATATGGGTTCTCTGGGTACATGGTTTCTCTGGAACCATGGGTTCTGTGGATACATTGGTTCTCTCGAACCATATGTTCTCTGGATGCATGGGTTCTCAGGAACCATGGGTACTTGGGTTCTCTGGATACAGGGGTTGTCTGAATACATGGGTTCTCTGGATACGTGGGTTCTCTGGAACCAAGGATTCTTTGGGTCCATGGGTTCTCTGGATGCATGGGTTCTCTGGAACCATGGGTTCTCTGGAACCATGGGTTCTCTGGATGCATGGGTTCTCTGGATGCATGGGTTTTTCTGGATACATGGGATATCTGGAACCATGGGTTCAATGGATATATATGTTCTCTGGAACCATGGGTTCTCTGGAAGTATATCTCTGGATACATGGGTTCTCTGGGACCATGGGTTCTCTGGATACCTAGGTCCTCTGGATACATAGGTCCTCTGGAACTGTAGGTTCTCAGTAACCGTCGGTTCTCTGGATACATGGGTTCTCTGAATACATGGGTTTTCTTGATATATGGGTTTTCTGGATATATGGGTTCTCTGGGTACATGGTTTCTCTGGAATCATGGGTTCTTTTTATACATTGGTTCTCTGGATACCTGGGTTCTCTGGATACATGTATTCTCTAGAACAATGGGTTCTCTGGAACCATGGGTTATCTGGAACTATGGGCTATCAGGATACATGGGCTCTCTGGAACTGTGGGTTCTCTGGATACATGGATTCTCTGGATACAATGGTTCTCTGGATACATTGGTTCTCTGGATGCATGGGTTCTCTGGATACAATGGTTCTGTGGATACATGGGTTCTCTGGATACATGGGTACTCTGGAACCATGGGTTCTCAGGAACCATGGGTTCACAGGATACATGGGTTCTCTGGATACATGGTTTCTCTGGAACCATGGGTTCTCTGGAACCATGGGTTTGCAGGATACATGGGTTCTCTGGATGCATGGGTTCTCTGGATACATGGGTTCTCTGGATACATGGGTTTTCAGGAAGTAAGGCTTCTTTGGATACATAGGTTCTCTGCACCCATGGGTACTCTGGATACATGGGTTGTCAGGAACCATAGGTTCTCTGGATACATGGGTTGTCAGGAACCATAGGTTCTCTGGATACATGGGTTCTCTGAAACCATGGGTTTTCAAGAACAATGGGTTCTCTGGATACATGGGTTTTCAGGAACCATGGGTTCTCTGTATACATGGGCTTTCAGGAACCATGGGTTCTCTGGATACATGGGTTCTCTGGAATGATGGGTTCTCTGAATACGTGGGTTCTCTGGAACCATGGGTTCTGTGGATAAATGTGTTCTCAGGAACCATGGGTTCTCTGTATACATATGTTCTCTGGAGCTATGGGTTTTCTGGATGTGGGGGTTGTCTGGAACCATGGTTCACTTTATACATGGGTTCTCTATATACATGGGTTCTCTGGATACATGTTTTCTGTGGAACCATGGGTTCTCAGTATACATGGTTGCTCTGGATACATGGCTTCTCAGGAACCATGGGTTCTTAGGATACACTGGGATTTCTGTATACAATGGTTCTCTGGATACATTGGTTCTCTGGAACCATGGGTTGTCTGGATACATGGGTTGTCTGGATACATGGGTTGTCTGGATACATGGGTTCTTAGGATACATGGGTTCTTAGGAACCATGGGTTCTTTGGATACATGGGTTCTCTGGATACATGGATTCTCTGGAAGCATTGGCTCTGTGGAACCATGGGTTCTCAGGAACCATGGGTTCTCTGGAACCATGGGCTCTCAGGAACCATGGGTTTTCTGGATACATGGGCTCTTTGAAACTATGGGTTCTCTGGATACATGGGTTCTCTGGATGCATGGGTTCTCTGGATGTATGGGTTCTCTGGAACTATGGGTTCTCAGGAACCATGGGTTCTCTAGATACATGGGCTCTCTGGAACCAAGGGTTATCTTTATCAGTGGGCTCTCTGGATACATGGGTTCTCTGGATATATGGGTTCTTCATAACCATGGGTTCTCCGGATACATGGGTTCTCTGGATACATGGGTTCTCTAGAACCATGGGTTCTCTGGATACATGGGTTCTCTGGATACATGGGTTCTCTGGATACAAGGGTTCTCTGGATACAAGGGTTCTCTGGATACATGGGTTCTCTGGATACATGGGTTCTCTGCATACAAGTGTTCTCAGGAACCATGGGTTCTCTGGATACATGGGTTCTGTGGAACCATGGGTTCACTGAATACACTGGTTCTCTGGATACATGGGTTCTCTGGAACCATGGGTTTTCTGGAACTATGGGCTATCAGGATATATGGGCTCTCTGGAACCGTGGGTTCTCTGGATACATGGGTTCTCTGGATACATGCATTCTCTGGAACCATGGGTTCTTAGGACCAAGGGGTTCTGTGGATACATGGGTTCCCTGGATACGTGGATTCTCAGGAACCATGGAATCTATGCATACATGAGTTCTCTGGAACCATGGGTTCTCTGGATACATGGGTTCTCTGGATACATGGGTTCTCTGGATACATGGGTTCTCTGGATACCTGGGTTCTCTGGATACATGGGTTCTAAGGAATCATGGGTTCTAAGGAACCATGGGTTCTCTGGGTACCTGTGTTCTCTGGAGCCATGGGTTCTCTGGATACATGGGTTCTCTGGAGAAATGGGTTCTCTGGATACATGGTTTCTCTTTAACCAATGGGTTTCTCTGGAACCCATGGGTTCACAGGAATATATGGGTTCTCTGGTTAAATTGGTTCTCTGGATACATGGGTTCTCTGGAACCATGGGTTCTCAGGAACCAAGGCATCTCTGGATACATAGGTTCTCTGAAACAATCGGTACTCTGGATACATGGGTTCTCAGGAACCATAAGTTCTGTGGATACATGGGATTTCTGGATACATGGGTTCTCTGGAACCTTGGGTTTTCAAGAACAATGGGTTGTCTGGATACATGGGTTTTCAGGAACCATGGGTTCTCTGGAACCATGGGTTCTCAGGAACCTTGGGTTCTCTGGATACATGGGTTTTCAGGAACCTTGGGTTCTCTGGATACATGGGTTCTCTGGAGCCATGGGCTCTGGATAAATATCTTCTCAGGAACCATAGGTTCTCTGGATACATATGTTCTCTGGAACTATGGGTTTTCTGGATGCATGGGTTGTCTAGAACCATGGGTTCTCCTTATGCATGGGTTCTCTGGATACATGGGTTCTTTGGAACCATGGGTTCTCTGGAACCATGGGTTCTCTGGATACATGGGTTCTCTGGATACATGGGTTCTTTGGAACCATGGGTTTTCTGGATACATGGGTTCTCTGGAACCATTGGTTCTCTGGAACCATGGGTTCTCTGGATATATGGGTTCTCTGGAACTTTTGGTTCTCTGGATACATGGGCACTGGAACCATGGGTTCTCTGGATACATGGGTTCTCAGGAACCATGGGCTCTCTGGATACATGGGTTCTTTGAAACCTTGGGTTCCCTTTAACCATAGGTTCTCAGGAACTGTGTGTTCTCAGGAACCATTGGTTCTCTGGATACATGGGTTGTCAGGATACATGGGTTCTCGGGATACATGGGTTCTCTTGAACCAAGGGTTCTCTTTATCAATGAGCTCTCTGGATACATGGGCTCTGTGGTTATGTGGGTTTTCAGGAACCATGGGTTCTCTGGATACATGGGTACTCTGGAACTATGGGTTCTCAGGATCCATGGGTTCTCTGGATACATGGGTTCTCTGGAACCATGGTTTCTCTGGAACCATGGTTTGTCTTGAACCATGGGTTCTCTGGAACCATGGTTTGTCTAGAACCATGGGTTCTCAGGAATCATTGGTTCAGTGTATACATGGGTTCTGTGGAACCATAGGTTTTCTGGATACATGGGTTCTCTGCATCCATGGGTTCTCTGGATACATGGGTTCTCTGGACACATGTTCTCTGGAAACATGGGTTGTCTAGATTCAGGGGTTCTCTGGAACCATGTTTTTTTCTGGATACATGGGTTATCTGGAACCATGTGTTGTGTAGAACCATGGGTTCTCAGGAACCATGGGTTCTCTGAAACCATGGGTTCTCTGGATACATGGGTTCTCAGGAACCATGGGTTCTCTGGATACATAGGTTCTCAGGAACCATGTGCTCTCTGGATACATGGGTTCTCTGGAACCATGGGTTCTCTGGTACATGGGTTCTTTGAAATCATGGGTTTTCTGGATACATGGGTTCTCAGGAGCTATGGGTTCTCAGGAACCATGGGTTCTCTGGAACCGTGGGTTTTCTGGATACATTGGTTCCCAGGAACCATGGGTTTTCTGGATACATGGGTTCTCAAGATACATGGGTTCTCTGGATACGTGAGTTCTCTGGATATATGGGTTCTCTGGATACATGGGTTCTCAGAGACCATGGTTTCTCTGGAACTGGGTTCTCTGGATACATGGGTTCTCTGGAACCATGGGTTCTCTAGATTCATGGGTTCTCTGGATACATTGGTTCTCTGGATACATGTGTTCTCTGGATGCATGGGTTCTCTGGATACATGGGATCTATTGAACCATGGGTTCTCTGGATACATATGTTCTCTGGAACCTTATGTTCTCTGGATACATGGGTTCTCTGGAAGTATGCAATCTCTGGATACATGGGTTCTCTGGGACCATGGGTTCTTAGGAACCATGGGTTCTCTGGATACATGGGTTCTCTGGAACCATTGGTTCTCACTAACGATTTCTCAGGAACCATGGGTTCTCTGGATACATGTGTTCTCTGGAACCATTGGTTCTCACTAACAATTTGTTCTCATGAGCCATGGGTTCTCTGGAACCATGGGTTCTCTGGATACATGGGTTCTCTGGATGGGTTCTTTGGATACATAGGTTCTCTGGATACATGGGTTCTCTGGAACCATGAGTTCTCTGGATGCATGGGTTCTCTGGAACTATGGATTCTCTGGTTACATGCATTCTCAGGAACCATGTGTTCTCTGGATACATATGTTCTCTGGAACCTTATGTTCTCTGGATACATGGGTTCTCTGGAAGTATGCAATCTCTGGATACATTGGTTCTCTGGAACCATGGGTTCTCAGGAACCATGGGTTTTCTGGATACATGGGATCTATTGAACCATGGGTTCTCTGGATACATATGTTCTCTGTAACCTTATGTTCTCTGGATACATGGGTTCTCTGGAAGTATGCAATCTCTGGATACATTGGTTCTCTGGAACCATGGGTTCTCAGGAACCATGGGTTTTCTGGATACATGGGATCTATTGAACCATGGGTTCTCTGGATACATATGTTCTCTGGAACCTTATGTTCTCTGGATACATGGGTTCTCTGGAAGTATGCGATCTCTGGATACATGGGTTCTCTGGGACCATGGGTTCTTAGGAACCATGTGTTATCTGGAACCATTGGTTCTCACTAAGGATTTGTTCTCAGGAACCATGGGTTCTCTGGATACATGGGTTCTCTGGATACATGGGTTCTCTGGAACTATGGGTTCTCTTGATGTTTGGGTTCTTAGGAAGCATAGGTTCTCAGGAACCATGGGTTCACTGGAACCATTGGTTCTCTGGTTACATTGGTTCTCCAGATGCATGGGTTTTCTGAATGCATAGGTTTTCTGAATGCATAGGTTCTCTGGATACATATGTTCTCAGGAACCTTATGTTCTCTGGATACATGGGTTCTCTGGAAGTATGCAATCTCTGGATACATGGGTTCTCTGGGACCATGGGTTCTTAGGAACCATGGGTTCCCTGGAACCATTGGTTCTCACTAACGATTTGTTCTCAGGAACCATGGGTTCTCTGGATACATGGGTTCTCTGGAACCATTGGTTCTCACTACCGATTTGTTCTCATGAGCCATGGGTTCTCTGGAACCATGGGTTCTCTGGATACATGGGCTCTCTGGATACATGGGTTCTCTGGAACCATGGTTTCTCTGGATACATGGGTTCTCTGGAACCATGGTTTTTCTGGATACATGGGTTCCCTGGAAACATGGGTTCTTTTGATACATGGGTTCTCTTGATGCATGTGTTCTCTTGAACCATGGGTTCTGTGGATACCTGGGTTCTCTGGAACCATTGGTTCTCTGGATACATGGGTTTTCTGGTTGCTTGAGTTCTCTGGAGCCATGGGTTCTGTGGATACATGGGTTCTCTGGAACCATATGTTCTTTGGATACATGGGTTCTCTGGATACATGGGTTCTCTGGAACCATGCGTTCTCAGGAACTATGAGTTCTCCATGTACATGGGTTCTCTTGAACCATGGGTTCGATGGATACATGGGTCCTTAGGAACCATGGGTTCAATGGATACATGGGTTCTCAGGAACCATGGGTTCGCTGGATAAATGTGTTCTAAGGAACCATGGGTTCTGTGGATACATGGGTTCTCAGGAACCATGGGTTCTCTGGAACCATGGGTTCTCAGGAGCCTTGGGTTCTCTGGATACATGGGTTCTCAGGAACCTTGGGTTCTATGGATACATGGGTCCTCTGGAACCTTGGGTTCTATGGATACATGGGTTCTCTGGAACGATGGGTTCTCTGGAGCCATGGGCTCTCTGGATAAATATCTTCTCGGGAATAATGGGTTCTCTGGATACATATGTTCTCTGGAACTATGGGTTTTCTGGATGCATGGGTTGTCTAGAACCATGGGTTCTCTGCATACATGCATTCTGTGTGACCATGGGTTCTTAGTATACATGGGTGCTCTGGATACATAGTTTCTCAGGAAAAATGGGTTCTTTGGATGCATGGGTTCTCTGAATACATGGGTGCTATGGAACCATGGGTTCTCTGGATACATGGGTTCTCTGGTTACATGGGTTCTTTGGAACCATGGGTTTTCTGGATACATGGGTTCTCTGGAACCATTGGTTCTCTGGAACCATGGGTTCTCTGGATATATGGGTTCTCTGGAACTATGGGTTCTCTGGATGCATGGGCTCTCTGGAACCATGGGTTCTCTGGATACAAGGGTTCTCAGGAACCATGGGCTCTCTGGATACATGGGTTCTTTGAAACCTTGGGTTCTCTTTAACCATGGGTTCTCAGGAACTGTGTGTTCTCAGGAACCATTGGTTCTCTGGATACATGGGTTGTCAGGATACATGGGTTGTCAGGATACATGGGTTCTTGGGATATATGGGTTCTCTGGAACCATGGGTTCTCTAGATACATGAGTTCTCTTGAACCAAGGGTTCTCTTTATCAATGGGCTCTCTGGATACATGGGTACTCTGGAACCATGGGTTCTCTTGATACATCGGTTCTCTTGAGCCATGGGTTCTCTGGATACATGGGTTCTCTGGATACATGGGTTCTCTGGAACCATGGTTTCTCTGGAACCATGGTTTGTCTGGAACCATGGGTTCTCTGGAACCATGGTTTGTCTAGAACCATGGGTTCTCAGGAATCATTGGTTCAGTGTATACATGGGTTCTGTGGAACCATAGGTTTTCTGGATACATGAGTTCTCTGCATCCATGGGTTCTCTGGATACATGGGTTCTCTGGACACATGTTCTCTGGAAACATGGGTTGTGTGGAACCATGGGTTCTCTGAAACCATTGGTTCTCTGTAACCATAAGTTCTCTGGAACCATGGGTTTTCAGGAACCATGGGTTCTTTAGATATAGGTTCTCTGGATACATGGGTTATCTGGAACCATGGGTTGTGTGGAATCATGGGTTCTCTGAAACCATGGGTTCTCTGTAACAATAAGTTCTCTGGAACCATGGGTTTTCAGGAACCATGGGTTCTTTAGATATAGGTTCTCTGGATACATGGGTTCTCAGGAACCATGGGTTCTCTAGATACATGGGTTCTCTGGATACATGGGTTCTTTGGAACCATGGGTTTTCTGGATACATGGGTTCTCAATAACCATGGGTTCTCTGGATACATGGGTTCTCTGGATACATGGGTTCTTTGGAACCATGGGTTTTCTGGATACATGGGTTCTCAGGAACCATGGGCTCTCTGGATACATGGGTTCTCTGGTACATGGGTTCTTTGAATCCATGGATTCTATTTAACCATGGGTTTTCTGGATACATGGGTTCTCAGGAGCTATTGGTTCTCAGGAACCATGGGTTCTCTGGATACATGGGTTCTCTGGAACCATGGGTTCTCTGGATACATGGGTTCTCTGGATACATTGGTTCCCAGGAACCATGGGTTTTCTGGATACATGGGTTCTCTGGAAGCATGGGTTCTCTGGATACATGGGTTCTCAGAAACCATGGTTTCTCTGGAAATAAGGGTTCTCTGGATACATGGGTTCTCTGGAAGCATGGGTTCTCTGGATTCATGGGTTCTCTGGATACATGTGTTCTCTGGATACATGGGTTCTCTGGATACAAGTGTTCTCTGAATGCATGGGTTCTCTGGATACATGGGTTCTCTCGAACCATGGGTTCTCTAGATTCAAAGGTTCTCTGAAACCAAGGGTTCTCTGGTTACATTAGCTGTCTGGATACATGGGTTTTCAGGAACCATTGGTTCTCTGGATACATGTATTCTGTGGAACCATGGGCTCTCTGGATACATGGGTTCTCTGGAACCATGGGTTCTCTGGAACCATGGGTTCTCTGGATACATGGGTTCTCGAACCATGGTTTCTCTGGATACATGGGCTCTCATGAACCATGGTTTCTCTGGATACATGGGCTCTCAGGAACCATGGGTTCTCTGGATACATGGGTTCTCTGGAAACATGGGTTCTCTTGATACATGGGTTCTCTTGATGCATGTGTTCTCTTGAACCATGGGTTCTGTGGATACCTGGGTTCTCTGGAATCATGGGTTCTCTGGATACATGGGTTTTCTGGATGCATGAGTTCTCTGGAGCCATGGGTTCTGTGGATACATGGGTTCTCTGGAACCATATGTTCTTTGGATAGATGGGTTCTCTGGATACATGGGTTCTCTGGAACCATGGGTTCTCAGGAACTATGAGTTCTCCATGTACATGGGGTCTCTGGAACCATGGGTTCGATGGATACATGGGTCCTTAGGAACCATGGGTTCAATGGATACATGGGTTCTTAGGAACCATGGGTTTGATGGATACATGTGTTCTCAGGAACCATGGGTTCTCTGGATAAATGTGTTCTCTGGAACCATGGGTTCTGTGGATACATGGGTTCTCAGGAACCATGGGTTCTCTGGCTACATGGAACCATGGGTTCTCAGGAACCATGAGTTCTCTGGGTACATGGGTTCTCTGGATCCAGGGGTTGTCTGGATATATGGGTTCTCTGTAAACATGGGTTCTCTGGAACCATGGGTTCGACGGATACATGGGTTCTAAGGAACCATGGGTTCGATGCATACATGTGTTCTAAGGAACCATGGGTTCTCTGGATACATGGGTTCTGAGGAACCATGGGTTCTCTGGCTACATGGGTTCTCAGGAACCATGGGTTCTCTGGATCCATGGGTACTCTGGATACATGGGTTCTCAGGAACCATAGGTTCTCTGGAACAATGGGTTCTCTTGATATGTGGGTTCTCTGGATACGTGGGTTCCCTGGATACGGGGGTTCCCTGGATACGTGGGTTCCCTGGATACGTGGGTTCCCTGGATACGGGTTTTCTGGATACATGGGTTCTATGGAACCATGTGTTCTCTGGATACATATGTTCTCTGGAACCTTATGTTCTCTTGATACATGGGTGCTCTGGAAGTATGCAATCTCTGGATACATGGGTTCTCTGGGACCATGGGTTCTCAGGAACCATGGGTTTTCTGGATACATTTGATCTATTGAACCATGGGTTCTCTTGATACATATGTTCTCTGGAACCTTATGTTCTCTGGATACATGGGTTCTCTGGGACCATGGGTTCTTAGGAACCATGGGTTCTCTGGATACATGGGTTCTCTGGAACCATTGGTTCTCACTAACGATTTGTTCTCAGGAACCATGGGTTCTCTGGATACATGGGTTCTCTGGAACCATTGGTTCTCACTAACGATTTGTTCTCATGAGCCATGGGTTCTCTGGAACCATGGGTTCTCTGGATAAATGGGTTCTCTGGATACATGGGTTCTCTGGATACATGGGTTCTCTGGATACAAGTGTTCTCAGGAACAATGGGTTCTCTGGATACATGGGTTCTGTGGAACCATGGGTTCACTGAATACATTGGTTCTCTGGATACATGGGTTCTCTGGAACCATGGGTTTTCTGGAACTATGGGCTATCAGGATATATGGGCTCTCTGGAACCGTGGGTTCTCTGGATACATGGGTTCTCTGGATACATGCATTCTCTGGAACCATGGGTTCTTAGGACCAAGGGGTTCTGTGGATACATGGGTTCCCTGGATACGTGGGTTCTCAGGAACCATGGAATCTATGCATACATGTTCTCTGGAACCATGGGTTCTCTGGATACATGGGTTCTCTGGATATATGGGTTCTCTGGATACCTAGGTTCTCTGGATACCTGGGTTCTCTGGATACATGGGTTCTAAGGAATCATGGGTTCTAAGGAACCATGGGTTCTCTGGGTACCTGTGTTCTCTGGAGCCATGGGTTCTCTGGATACATGGGTTCTCTGGAGAAATGGGTTCTCTGGATACATGGTTTCTCTTTAACCATGGGTTCTCTGGAACCATGGGTTCACAGGATATATTGGTTCTCTGGTTAAATTGGTTCTCTGGATACATGGGTTCTCTGGAACCATGGGTTCTCAGGAACCAAGGCATCTCTGGATACATAGGTTCTCTGAAACAATCGGTACTCTGGATACATGGGTTCTCAGGAACCATAAGTTCTGTGGATACATGGGATTTCTGGATACATGGGTTCTCTAGAACCTTGGGTTTTCAAGAACAATGGGTTCTCTGGATATATGGGTTTTCAGGAACCATGGGTTCTCTGGAACCATGGGTTCTCAGGAGCCTTGGGTTCTCTGGATACGTGGGTTCTCAGGAACCTTGGGTTCTCTGGATACATGGGTTCTCTGGAATGATGGGTTCTCTGGAGCCATGGGCTCTCTGGATAAATATCTTCTCAGGAACCATGGGTTCTCTGGATACATATGTTCTCTGGAACTATGGGTTTTCTGGATGCATGGGTTGTCTAGAACTATGGGTTCTCATGCATGGGTTCTCTGGATACGGGTTCTTTGGAACCATGGGTTCTCTGGAACCATGGGTTCTCTGAATACATGGGTTCTGTGGGACCATGGGTTCTTTGGATACATGGGTTCTCTGGAACCATGGGTTCTCTGGAACCATGGGTTCTCTGGAACCATGGGTTCTCTGGATACATGGGTTCTCTGGATACATGGGTTCTTTGGAACCATGGGTTTTCTGGATACATGGGTTATCTGGAACCATTGGTTCTCTGGAAGCATGGGTTCTCTGGATATATGGGTTCTCTGGAACTATGGGTTCTCTGGATACATGGGCTCTCTGGAACCATGGGTTCTCTGTATACATGGGTTCTCAGGAACCATGGGCTCTCTGGATGCATGGGTTCTTTGAAACCTTGGGTTCTCTTTAACCATGGGTTCTCAGGAAGTATGTGTTCTTAGTTACCATTGGTTCTCTGGATACATGGGTTGTCAGGATACATGGGTTCTCGGGATACATGGGCTCTGGAACCATGGGTTCTCTGGGTACATGGGTTCTCAGGAAATATGGGCTCTCTGGATACATGGGTTCTTTGAAACCTTGGGTTCTCTTTAACCATGGGTTCTCAGGAAGTATGTGTTCTTAGTTACCATTGGTTCTCTGGATACATGGGTTGTCAGGATACATGGGTTCTCGGGATACATGGGTTCTCTGGAACCAAGGGTTCTCTTTATCAATGGGCTCTCTGGATACATTTGTTCTGTGGTTATGTGGGTTTTCAGGAACCATGGGTTCTCTGGATACATGGGTACTCTGGAACCATGGGTTGTCTGGATACATCGGTTCTCTTGAGCCATGGGTTCTCAGGATCCATGGGTTCTCTGGATACATGGGTTCTCTGGAACCATGGTTTCTCTGGAACCATGGTTTGTCTTGAACCATGGGTTCTCTGGAACCATGGTTTGTCTAGAACCATGGGTTCTCAGGAATCATTGGTTCAGTGTATACATGGGTTCTGTGGAACCATAGGTTTTCTGGATACATGGGTTCTCTGCATCCATGGGTTCTCTGGATACATGGGTTCTCTGGATACATGGGTTCTCAGGAACCATGGGCTCTCTGGATACATGGGTTCTCTGGAACCATGGGTTGTGTGGAACCATGGGTTCTCAAGAACCATGGGTTCTCTGAAACCATGGGTTCTCTGGATGCATGGGTTCTCTGTAAACATAAGTTCTCTGGAACCATGGGTTTTCAGGAACCATGGGTTCTTTAGATACATAGGTTCTCTGGATACATGGGTTCTCAGGAACCATGGGTTCTCTGGATACATGGGTTCTCAGGAACCATGGGCTCTGGATACATGGGTTCTCTGGATACATGGGTTCTCTGGAACCATGGGTTCTCTGGTACATGGGTTCTTTGAAACCATGGGTTTTCTGGATACATGGGTTCTCAGGAACCATGGGTTCTCTGGAACCGTGGGTTTTCTGGATACATTGGTTCCCAGGAACCATGGGTTTTCTGGATACATGGGTTCTCAAGATACATGGGTTCTCTGGATACGTGAGTTCTCTGGATATATGGGTTCTTCAGAACCATGGGTTGTCTGGATACATGGGTTCTCAGAGACCATGGTTTCTCTGGAACTATGGGTTCACTGGATACATGGGTTCTCTGGAACCATAGGTTCTCTGGATTCATGGGTTCTCTGGATACATTGGTTCTCTGGATACATGTGTTCTCTGGATGCATGGGTTCTCTGGATACATGGGTTCTCTCGAACCATGGGTTCTCTAGATTCAAAGGTTCTCTGAAACCAAGGGTTCTCTGGATACATTAGCTGTCTGGATACATGGGTTTTCAGGAACCATTGGTTCTCTGGATACATGTATTCTGTGGAACCATGGGCTCTCTGGATACATGGGTTCTCTGGAACCATGGGTTCTCTGGAACCATGGGTTCTCTGGATACATCGGTTCTCTGGGGCCATGAGTTCTTAGGAACCATGGGTTCTCTGGATACATCGGTTCTCTGGAGCCATGGGTTCTCTGGAACCATTGGTTCTCATGAACCATGGGTTCTCTGGAACCATGGTTTCTCTGGATACATGGGTTATCTGGATACATGGGTTCTCGAACCATGGGTTCTCTGGATACATGGGTTCTCTGTATACATGGGTTCTCTGGATACATGGGTTCTCTGGATACATGGGTTCTCTTGATACATGGGTTCTCTTGATGCATGTCTCTTGAACCATGGTTTCTCTGGATACATGGGCTCTCAGGAACCATGGGTTCTCTGGATACATGGGTTCTCTGGATACATGGGTTTTCTGGATGCATGAGTTCTCTGGAGCCATGGGTTCTGTGGATACATGGGTTGTCTGGAACCATATGTTCTTTGGATAGATGGGTTCTCTGGATACATGGGTTCTCTGGAACCATGGGTTCTCAGGAACTATGAGTTCTCCATGTACATGGGGTCTTTGGAACCATGGGTTCGATGGATACATAGGTCCTTAGGAACCATGGGTTCAATGGATACATGGGTTCTTAGGAACCATGGGTTTGATGGATACATGTGTTCTCAGGAACCATGGGTTCTCTGGATAAATGTGTTCTCTGGAACCATGGGTTCTGTGGATACATGGGTTCTCAGGAACGATGGGTTCTCTGGCTACGTGGAACCATGGGTTCTCAGGAACCATGAGTTCTCTGGGTACATGGGTTCTCTGGATCCAGGGGTTGTCTGGATATATGGGTTCTCTGTAAACATGGGTTCTCTGGAACCATGGGTTCTAAGGAACCATGGGTTCGATGCATACATGTGTTCTAAGGAACCATGGGTTCTCTGGATACATGGGTTCTCAGGAACCATGGGTTCTCTGGCTACATGGGTTCTCAGGAACCATGGGTTCTCTGGATCCATGGGTTCTCTGGATACATGGGTTCTCAGGAACCATAGGTTCTCTGGAACAATGGGTTCTCTTGATATGTGGGTTCTCTGGATACGGGGGTTCCCTGGATACGTGGGTTCCCTGGATATGTGGGTTCCCTGGATACGGGTTTTCTGGATACATGGGTTCTATGGAACCATGTGTTCTCTGGATACATATGTTCTCTGGAACCTTATGTTCTCTTGATACATGGGTGCTCTGGAAGTATGCAATCTCTGGATACATGGGTTCTTCGGGACCATGGGTTCTCAGGAACCATGGGTTTTCTGGATACATTTGATCTATTGAACCATGGGTTCTCTTGATACATATGTTCTCTGGAACCTTATGTTCTCTGGATACATGGGTTCTCTGGGACCATGGGTTCTTAGGAACCATGGGTTCTCTGGATACATGGGTTCTCTGGAACCATTGGTTCTCACTAACGATTTGTTTTCAGGAACCATGGGTTCTCTGGATACATGGGTTCTCTGGAACCATTGGTTCTCACTAACGATTTGTTCTCATGAGCCATGGGTTCTCTGGAACCATGGGTTCTCTGGAACCTTGGGTTCTCTGGATAAATGGGTTCTCTGGATACATGGGTTCTCTGGATACATGGGTTCTCTGGATACAAGGGTTCTCTGGATACATGGGTTCTCTGGATACAAGTGTTCTCAGGAACCATGGGTTCTCTGGATACATGGGTTCTGTGGAACCATGGGTTCACTGAATACATTGGTTCTCTGGATACATGGGTTCTCTGGAACCATGGGTTTTCTGGAACTATGGGCTCTCAGGATATATGGGCTCTCTGGAACCGTGGGTTCTCTGGATACATTGGTTCTCTGGATACATGAATTCTCTGGAACCATGGGTTCTTAGGACCAAGGGGTTCTGTGGATACATGGGTTCCCTGGATACGTGGGTTCTCAGGAACCATGGAATCTATGCATACATGAGTTCTCTGGAACCATGGGTTCTCTGAATACATGGGTTCTCTGGATACATGGGTTCTCTGGATATATGGGTTCTCTGGATACCTGGGTTCTCTGGATACCTGGGTTCTCTGGATACATGGGTTCTAAGGAATCATGGGTTCTAAGGAACCATGGGTTCTCTGGGTACCTGTGTTCTCTGGAGCCATGGGTTCTCTGGATACATTGGTTCTCTGGAGAAATGGGTTCTCTGGAACCATGGGTTCTCAGGAACCAAGGCATCTCTGGATACATAGGTTCTCTGAAACAATCGGTACTCTGGATACATGGGTTCTCAGGAACCATAAGTTCTGTGGATACATGGGATTTCTGGATACATGGGTTCTCTAGAACCTTGGGTTTTCAAGAACAATGGGTTCTCTGGATATATGGGTTTTCAGGAACCATGGGTTCTCTGGAACCATGGGTTCTCAGGAGCCTTGGGTTCTCTGGATACGTGGGTTCTCAGGAACCTTGGGTTCTCTGGATACATGGGTTCTCTGGAACGATGGGTTCTCTGGAGCCATGGGCTCTCTGGATAAATATCTTCTCAGGAACCATGGGTTC
Source organism: Cherax quadricarinatus (assembly GCF_026875155.1). NCBI lineage: Eukaryota > Metazoa > Arthropoda > Malacostraca > Decapoda > Parastacidae > Cherax > Cherax quadricarinatus. Next base: position 57,592,351 of record NC_069410.1, read on the forward strand.
TCTGGATACATATGTTCTCTGGAACTATGGGTTTTCTGGATGCATGGGTTGTCTAGAACCATGGGTTCTCCTCATGCATGGGTTCTCTGGATACATGGGTTCTTTGGAACCATGGGTTCTCTGGAACCATGGGTTCTCTGAATACATGGGTTCTCTGGAACCATGGGTTCTCTGGATACATGGGTTCTTTGGAACCATGGGTTTTCTGGATACATGGGTTCTCTGGAACCATTGGTTCTCTGGAACCATGGGTTCTCTGGATATATGGGTTCTCTGGAACTATGGGTTCTCTGGATACATAGGCTCTCTGGAACCATGGGTTCTCTGTATACATGGGTTCTCATTAACCATGGGCTCTCTGGATACATGGGTTCTTTGAAACCTTGGGTTCTCTTTAACCATGGGTTCTCAGGAACTATGTGTTCTCAGGAACCATTGGTTCTCTGGATACATGGGTTGTCAGGATACATGGGTTCTCGGGATACATGGGCTCTGGAACCATGGGTTCTCTGGGTACATGGGTTCTCAGGAACTATGGGCTCTCTGGATACATGGGTTCTTTGAAACCTTGGGTTCTCTTTAACCATGGGTTCTCAGGAAGTATGTGTTCTCAGTTACCATTGGTTCTCTGGATACATGGGTTGTCAGGATACATGGGTTCTCGGGATACATGGGTTCTCTGGAACCAAGGGTTCTCTTTATCAATGGGCTCTCTGGATACATGGGTTCTGTGGTTATGTGGGTTTTCAGGAACCATGGGTTGTCTGGATACATGGGTGCTCTGGAACCATGGGTTGTCTGGATACATCGGTTCTCTTGAGCCATGGGTTCTCAGGCTCCATGGGTTCTCTGGATGCATGGGTTCTCTGGATACATGGGTTCTCTCGAACCATGGGTTCTCTAGATTCAAAGGTTCTCTGAAACCAAGGGTTCTCTGGATACATGGGTTTTCAGGAACCATTGGTTCTCTGGATACATGTATTCTTTGGAACCATGGGCTCTCTGGATACATGGGTTCTCTGGATACATGGGTTCTCTGGAAATATGGGTTCTCTGGATACATCGGTTCTCTGGAGCCATGAGTTCTTAGGAACCATGGGTTCTCTGGATACATCGGTTCTCTGGAGCCATGGGCTCTCTGGAACCATTGGTTCTCACTAACCATTTGTTCTCATGAACCATGGGTTCTCTGGAACCATTGGTTCTCTGGATACATGGGTTCTCTGGATACATGGGTTCTCGAACCATGGTTTCTCTGGATACATGGGCTCTAAATAACCATGGGCTCTCTGGAACCATTGGTTCTCACTAACCATTTGTTCTCATGAACCATGGGTTCTCTGGAACCATTGGTTCTCTGGATACATGGGTTCTCTTGATGCATGTGTTCTCTTGAACCATGGTTTCTGTGGATACATGGGCTCTCAGGAACCATGGGTTCTCTGGATACATGGGTTCTCTGGATACATGGGTTTTCTGGATGCATGAGTTCTCTGGAGCCATGGGTTGTGTGGATACATGGGTTCTCTGGAACCATATGTTCTTTGGATAGATGGGTTCTCTGGATACATGGGTCCTTAGGAACCATGGGTTCAATGGATACATGGGTTCTTAGGAACCATGGGTTCTCTGGATACATGTGTTCTCTGGATGCATGGGTTCTCTGGATACATGGGTTCTCTCGAACCATGTGTTCTCTAGATTCAAAGGTTCTCTGAAACCAAGGGTTCTCTGGATACATTAGCTGTCTGGATACATGGGTTTTCAGGAACCATTGGTTCTCTGGATACATGTATTCTGTGGAACCATGGGCTCTCTGGATACATGGGTTCTCTGGAACCATGGGTTCTCTGGATACATCGGTTCTCTGGAGCCATGAGTTCTCTGGAGCCATGAGTTCTTAGGAACCATGGGTTCTCTGGATACGTCGGTTCTCTGGAGCCATGGGTTCTCTGGAACCATTGGTTCTCACTAACCATTTGTTCTCATGAACCATGGGTTCTCTGGATACATGGGTTCTCTGGATACATGGGTTCTCGAACCATGGTTTCTCTGGATACATGGGTTCTCTGGATACATGGGTTCTCTGGATACATGGGTTCTCTGGATACATGGGTTCTCTTGATACATGGGTTCTCTTGATGCATGTGTTCTCTTGAACCATGGTTTCTCTGGGTACATGGGCTCTCAGGAACCGTGGGTTCTCTGGATACATGGGTTCTCTGGATACATGGGTTTTCTGGATGCATGAGTTCTCTGGAACCATGGGTTGTGTGGATACATGGGTTCTCTGGAACCATATGTTCTTTGGATAGATGGGTTCTCTGGATACATGGGTCCTTAGGAACCATGGGTTCAATTGATAGATGGGTTCTTAGGAACCATGGGTTCTCTGGATACATGTGTTCTCTGGATGCATGGGTTCTCTCGATACATGGGTTCTCTCGAACCATGGGTTCTCTAGATTCAAAGGTTCTCTGAAACCAAGGGTTCTCTGGATACATTAGCTGTCTGGATACATGGGTTTTCAGGAACCATTGGTTCTCTGGATACATGTATTCTGTGGAACCATGGGCTCTCTGGATACATGGGTTCTCTGGAACCATGGGTTCTCTGGATACATGCGTTCTCTGGATACATGGGTTCTCGAACCATGGATTCTCTGGATACATGGGCTCTCAGGAGTTATGGGTTCTCTGGATACATGGGTTCTCTTGATACATGGGTTCTCTTGATGCATGTGTTCTCTTGACCCATGGTTTCTCTGGATACATGGGCTCTCAGGAACCATGGGTTCTCTGGATACATGGGTTCTCTGGATACATGGGTTTTCTGGATGCATGAGTTCTCTGGAGCCATGGGTTGTGTGGATATATGGGTTCTCTGGAACCATATGTTCTTTGGGTAGATGGGTTCTCTGGATATATGGGTCCTTAGGAACCATGGGTTCAATGGATACATGGGTTCTTAGGAACCATGGGTTTGATGGATACATGTGTTCTCAGGAACCATGGGTTCTCTGGAACTATGAGTTCTCCATGTACATGGGGTCTCTGGAACCATGGGTTCGATGGATACATGGGTCCTTAGGAACCATAGGTTCAATGGATACATGGGTTCTTAGGAACCATGGGTTTGATGGATACATGTGTTCTCAGGAACCATGGGTTCTGTGGATACATAGGTTCTCTGGCTACATGGAACCATGGGTTCTCTGGCTACATGGAACCATGGGTTCTCAGGAACCATGGGTTCGATGGATACATGGGTTCTAAGGAACCATGGGTTCGATGCATACATGTGTTCTAAGGAACCATTGGTTCTCTGGATACATGGGTTCTCAGGAACCATGGGTTCTCTGGCTACATGGGTTCATAGGAACCATGGGTTCTCTGGATACATGGGTTCTTTGGAACCATGGGTTCTCTGGATACATGGGTTCTCAGGAACCATAGGTTCTCTGGAACAATGGGTTCTCTTGATACGTGGGTTCTCTGGATACGGGGGTTCCCTGGATAAGGGGGTTCCCTGGATACGTGGGTTCCCTGGATACGTGGGTTCCCTGGATACGGGTTTTCTGGATACATGGGTTCTATGGAACCATGTGTTCTCTGGATACATATGTTCTCTGGAACCTTATGTTCTCTGGATACATGGGTTCTCTGGAAGTATGCAATCTCTGGATACATGGGTTCTCTGGGACCATGGGTTTTCTGGATACATGGGATCTATTGAACCATTGGTTCTGTGGATACATATGTTCTCTGGAACCTTATGTTCTCTGGATACATGGGTTCTCTGGGACCATGGGTTCTTAGGAACCATGGGTTCTCTGGATACATGGGTTCTCTGGAACCATTGGTTCTCACTAACGATTTCTCAGGAACCAAGGGTTCTCTGGATACATGGGTTCTCTGGAACCATTGGTTCTCACTAACGATTTCTCAGGAACCAAGGGTTCTCTGGATACATGGGTTCTCTGGAACCATGGGTTCTCTGGAACCATGGGTTCTCTGGAACCATGGGTTCTCTGGATACATGGGTTCTCTGGATACATGGGTTGTCTGGATACATAGGTTCTCTGGATACATGGGTTCTCTGGAACCATGAGTTCTCTGGATGCATGGGTTCTCTGGAACCATGGGTTCTCTGGTTACATGCATTCTCAGGAACCATGTGTTCTCTGGATACATATGTTCTCTGGAACCTTATGTTCTCTGGATACATGGGTTCTCTGGAACCATGGGTTCTCAGGAACCATGGGTTTTCTGGATACATAAGATCTATTGAACCATGGGTTCTCTGGATACATATGTTCTCTGGAACCTTATGTTTTCTGGATACATGGGTTCTCTGGAAGTATGCGATCTCTGGATACATGGGTTCTCTGGGACCATGGGTTCTTAGGAACCATGGGTTCTCTGGAACCATTGGTTCTCACTAACGATTTGTTCTCAGGAACCATGGGTTCTCTGGAACCATTGGTTCTCTGGATACATGGGTTCTCTGGATACATGGGTTCTCTAGATACATAGTTTCTCTGGACACATGGGTTCTCTGGAACCATGAGTTCTCTGGATGCATGGGTTCTCTGGAACTATGGGTTCTCTTGATGTTTGGGTTCTTAGGAAGCATAGGTTCTCAGGAACCATGGGTTCTCTGGTTACATGCATTCTCAGGAACCATGGGTTCTCTGGAACCGTGGGTTCTTTGATTACATGGTTTCTCTGGATACATCTGTTCTCTGGAACTATGGGTTCTCTGGAACCATTGGTTCTCTGGTTACATTGGTTCTCCAGATGCATGGGTTTTCTGAATGCATAGGTTCTCTGGATACAAGAGTTCTCATAAACCATGGGTTCTTTGGATACATGGGTTCTCTGGAACCATGGGTTCTCTGGGTACATGGGCTCTCTGGATACATGGGTTCTCTGGAACCATGGTTTCTCTGGATACATGGGTTCTCTGGAACCTTGGTTTCTCTGGATACATGGGTTCCCTGGAAACATGGGTTCTTTTGATACATGGGTTCTCTTGATGCATGTGTTCTCTTCAACCATGGGTTCTGTGGATACCTAGGTTCTGTGGAACCATGGGTTCTCGGGATACATGGGTTTTCTGGTTGCATGAGTTCTCTGGAGCCATGGGTTCTCTGGAACCATATGTTCTTTGGATACATGGGTTCTCTGGATACATGGGTTCTCTGGAACCATGGGTTCTCAGGAACCATGGGTTCTCTGGATACATGGGTTCTCTGGAAGTATGCGATCTCTGGATACATGGGTTCTCTGGGACCATGGGTTCTTAGGAACCATGGGTTCTCTGGATACATGGGTTCTCTGGAACCATTGGTTCTCACTAACGATTTCTCAGGAACCATTGGTTCTCTGGATACATGGGTTCTCTGGAACCATTGGTTCTCACTAACAATTTGTTCTCATGAGCCATGGGTTCTCTGGAACCATGGGTTATCTGGATACATGGGTTCTCTGGATACATGGGTTCTCTGGATACATAGGTTCTCTGGATACATGGGTTCTCTGGAACCATGAGTTCTCTGGATGCATGGGTTCTCTGGAACTATGGGTTCTCTTGATGTATGGGTTCTTAGGAAGCATAGGTTCTCAGGAACCATGGGTTCTCTGGTTACATGCATTCTCAGGAACCATGTTTTCTCTGGATACATGGGTTCTCTGGAAGTATGCAATCTCTGGATACATGGGTTCTCTGGAACCATGGGTTCTCAGGAACCATGGGTTTTCTGGATACATGGGATCTATTGAACCATGGGTTCTCTGGATACATATGTTCTCTGGAACCTTATGTTCTCTGGATACATGGGTTCTCTGGGACCATGGGTTCTTAGGAACCATGTGTTCTCTGGAACCATTGGTTCTCACTAACGATTTGCTCTCAGGCACCATGGGTTCTCTGGATACATGGGTTCTCTGGAACCATTGGTTCTCTCTAACGATTTGCTCTCATGAGCCATGGGTTCTCTGGAACCATGGGTTCTTAGGAACCATGTGTTCTCTGGAACCATTGGTTCTCACTAACGATTTGCTCTCAGGGACCATGGGTTCTCTGGAACCATTGGTTCTCTCTAATGATTTGCTCTCATGAGCCATGGGTTCTCTGGAACCATGGGTTCTCTGGATACATGGGTTCTCTGGATACATGGGTTCTCTGGATACATGGGTTCTCTGGATACATAGGTTCTCTGGATACATGGGTTCTCTGGAACAATGAGTTCTCTGGATGCATTTGTTCTCTGGAACTATGGGTTCTCTTGATGTTTGGGTTCTTAGGAAGCATAGGTTCTCAGGAACCATGGGTTCTCTGGTTACATGCATTCTCAGGAACCATGGGTTCTCTGGAACCGTGGGTTCTTTGATTACATGGTTTCTCTGGATGCATGGGTTCTCTGGAACTATGGGTTCTCGGAAACCATGGGTTCTCAGGAACCATGGGTTCTCTGGAACCATCGGTTCTCTGGAACCATTGGTTCTCTAGTTACATTGGTTCTCCAGATGCATGGGTTTTCTGAATGCATAGGTTCTCTGGATACATATGTTCTCTGGAACCTTATGTTCTCTGGATACATGGGTTCTCTGGAAGTATGCGATCTCTGGATACATGGATTCTCTGGGACCATGGGTTCTTAGGAACCATGGGTTCTCTGGAACCATTGGTTCTCACTAACGATTTGTTCTCAGGAACCATGGGTTCTCTGGATACATGGGTTCTCTGGAACCATTGGTTCTCACTAACGATTTGTTCTCATGAGCCATGGGTTCTCAGGAACCATGGGTTCTCTGGAACCATGGGTTCTCTGGATACATGGGTTCTCTGGATACATTGGTTCCCAGGAACCGTGGGTTTTCTGTATACATGGGTTCTCAAGATACATGGGTTCTCTGGATACATGTGTTCTCTGGATACATGGGTTCTCAGGATACAAGTGTTCTCTGAATGCATGGGTTCTCTGGATACATGGGTTCTCTCGAACCATGGGTTCTCTAGATTCAAAGGTTCTCTGAAACCAAGGGTTCTCTGGATACATTAGCTGTCTGGATACATGGGTTTTCAGGAACCATTGGTTCTCTGGATACATGTATTCTGTGGAACCATGGGCTCTCTGGATACATGGGTTCTCTGGAACCATGGGTTCTCTGGATACATCGGCTCTCTGGAGCCATGGGTTCTTAGGAACCATGGGTTCTCTGGATACATCGGTTCTCTGGAGGCATGGGTTCTCTGGAACCATTGGTTCTCACTAACCATTGGTTCTCACTAACCATTTGTTCTCATGAACCATGGGTTCTCTGGATACATGGGTTCTTGAACCATGGTTTCTCTGGATACATGGGCTCTCAGGAACCATGGGTTCTCTGGATACATGGGTTCTCTGGAAACATGGGTTCTCTTGATACATGGGTTCTCTTGATGCATGTGTTCTCTTGAACCATGGGTTCTGTGGATACCTGGGTTCTCTGGAATCATGGGTTCTCTGGATACATGGGTTTTCTGGATGCATGAGTTCTCTGGAGCCATGGGTTCTGTGGATACATGGGTTCTCTGGAACCATATGTTCTTTGGATAGATGGGTTCTCTGGATACATGGGTTCTCTGGAACCATGGGTTCTCAGGAACTATGAGTTCTCCATGTACATGGGGTCTCTGGAACCATGAGTTCGATGGATATATGGGTCCTTAGGAACCATGGGTTCAATGGATACATGGGTTCTTAGGAACCATGGGTTTGATGGATACATGTGTTCTCAGGAACCATGGGTTCTCTGGATAAATGTGTTCTCTGGAACCATGGGTTCTGTGGATACATGGGTTCTCAGGAACCATAGGTTCTCTGGCTACATGGAACCATGGGTTCTCTGGCTACATGGAACCATGGGTTCTCAGGAACCATGAGTTCTCTGGGTACATGGGTTCTCTGGATCCAGGGGTTGTCTGAATATATGGGTTCTCTGTAAGCATGGGTTCTCTGGAACCATGGGTTCGATGCATACATGTGTTCTAAGGAACCATGGGTTCTCTGGATACATGGGTTCTCAAGAACCATGGGTTCTCTGGCTACATGGGTTCTCAGGAACCATGGGTTCTCTGGATACATGGGTTCTCAGGAACCATAGGTTCTCTGGAACAATGGGTTCTCTTGATATGTGGGTTCTCTGGATACGGGGGTTCCCTGGATACGTGGGTTCCCTGGATACGTGGGTTCCCTGGATACATGGGTTCCCTGGATACGGGTTTTCTGGATACATGGGTTCTATGGAACCATGTGTTCTCTGGATACATATGTTCTCTGGAACCTTATGTTCTCTTGATACATGGGTGCTCTGGAAGTATGCAATCTCTGGATACATGGGTTCTCTGGGACCATGGGTTCTCAGGAACCATGGGTTTTCTGGATACATTTGATCTATTGAACCATGGGTTCTCTTGATACATATGTTCTCTGGAACCTTATGTTCTCTGGATACATGGGTTCTCTGGGACCATGGGTTCTTAGGAACCATGGGTTCTCTGGATACATGGGTTCTCTGGAACCATTGGTTCTCACTAACGATTTGTTCTCAGGAACCATGGGTTCTCTGGATACATGGGTTCTCTGGAACCATTGGTTCTCACTAACGATTTGTTCTCATGAGCCATGGGTTCTCTGGAACCGTGGGTTCTCTGGAACCATGGGTTCTCTGGATAAATGGGTTCTCTGGATACATGGGTTCTCTGGATACATGGGTTCTCTTGATACAAGGGTTCTCTGGATACATGGGTTCTCTGGATACAAGTGTTCTCAGGAACCATGGGTTCTCTGGATACATGGGTTCTGTGGAACCATGGGTTCACTGAATTCATTGGTTCTCTGGACACATGGGTTCTCTGGAACCATGGGTTTTCTGGAACTATGGGCTATCAGGATATATGGGCTCTCTGGAACCGTGGGTTCTCTGGATACATGGGTTCTCTGGATACATGCATTCTCTGGAACCATGGGTTCTTAGGACCAAGGGGTTCTGTGGATACATGGGTTCCCTGGATACGTGGGTTCTCAGGAACCATGGAATCTATGCATACATGAGTTCTCTGGAACCATGGGTTCTCTGGATACATGGGTTCTCTGGCTACCTGGCTTCTCTGGATACCTGGGTTCTCTGGATACCTGGGTTCTCTGGATACCTGGGTTCTCTGGATACATGGGTTCTAAGGAATCATGGGTTCTAAGGAACCATGGGTTCTCTGGGTACCTGTGTTCTCTGGAGCCATGTGTTCTCTGGAGAAATGGGTTCTCTGGAGAAATGGGTTCTCTGGATACATGGTTTCTCTTTAACCATGGGTTCTCTGGAACCATGGGTTCACAGGATATATGAGTTCTCTGGTTAAATTGGTTCTCTGGATACATGGGTTCTCTGGAACCATGGGTTCTCAGGAACCAAGGCATCTCTGGATACATAGGTTCTCTGAAACAATCGGTACTCTGGATACATGGGTTCTCAGGAACCATAAGTTCTGGATACATGTGATTTCTGGATACATGGGTTCTCTGGAACCTTGGGTTTTCAAGAACAACGGGTTCTCTGGATATATGGGTTTTCAGGAACCATGGGTTCTCTGGAACCATGGGTTCTCAGGAGCCTTGGGTTCTCTGGATACGTGGGTTCTCAGGAACCTTGGGTTCTCTGGATACATGGGTTCTCTGGAACGATGGGTTCTCTGGAGCCATGGGCTCTCTGGATAAATATCTTCTCAGGAACCATGGGTTCTCTGGATACATATGTTCTCTGGAACTATGGGTTTTCTGGATGCATGGGTTGTCTAGAACCATGGGTTCTCCTTATGCATGGGTTCTGTGGGACCATGGGTTCTCTGGATGCATGGGTTCTCTGAAACCATGGGTTCTCTGGATGCATGGGTTCTCTGTAACCATAAGTTCTCTGGAACCATGGGTTTTCAGGAACCATGGGTTCTTTAGATACATAGGTTCTCTGGATACATGGGTTCTCAGGAACCATGGGTTCTCTGGATACATGGGTTCTCAGGAACCATGGGTTCTCTGGATACATGGGTTCTCAGGAACCATGGGCTCTCTGGATACATGGGTTCTCTATAACCATGGGTTCTCTGGTACATGGGTTCTTTGAAACCATGGGTTTTCTGGATACATGGGTTCTCAGGAGCTATGGGTTCTCAGGAACCATGGGTTCTCTGGAACCGTGGGTTTTCTGGATACATTGGTTCCCAGGAACCATGGGTTTTCTGGACACACGGGTTCTCAAGATACATGGGTTCTCTGGATACGTGAGTTCTCTGGATATATGGGTTCTTCAGAACCATGGGTTCTCTGGATACATGGGTTCTCTGGATACATGGGTTCTCTGGATACATTGGTTCTCTGGATACATGGGTTCTCTCGAACCATGGGTTCTCTAGATTCAAAGGTTCTCTGATACCAAGGGCTCTCTGGATACATTAGCTGTCTGGATACATGGGTTTTCAGGAACCATGGGTTCTCTGGATACATCGGTTCTCTGGAGCCATGAGTTCTTAGGAACCATGGGTTCTCTGGATACATCGGTTCTCTGGAGCCATGGGTTCTCTGGAACCATTGGTTCTCACTAACCATTTGTTCTCATGAACCATGGGTTGTCTGGAACCATGGGTTCTCTGGATACATGGGTTCTCGAACCATGGTTTCTCTGGATACATGGGCTCTCAGGAACCATGGGTTCTCTGGATACATGGGTTCTCTGGATACATGGGTTCTCTGGATACATGGGTTCTCTTGATACATGGGTTCTCTTGATGCATGTGTTCTCTTGAACCATGGGTTCTGTGGATACCTGGGTTCTCTGGAACCATGGGTTCTCTGGATACATGGGTTTTCTGGATGCATGAGTTCTCTGGAGCCATGGGTTCTGTGGATACATGGGTTCTCTGGAACCATAGGTTCTTTGGATAGATGGGTTCTCTGGATAGATGGGTTCTCTGGATACATGGGTTCTCTGGAACCATGGGTTCGATGGATACATGGGTCCTTAGGAACCATGGGTTCAATGGATACATGGGTTCTTAGGAACCATGGGTTTGATGGATACATGTGTTCTCAGGAACCATGGGTTCTGTGGATACATGGGTTCTCAGGAACCATGGGTTCTCTGGCTACATGGAACCATGGGTTCTCTTGCTACATGGAACAATGGGTTCTCAGGAACCATGAGTTCTCTGGATCCAGGCGTTGTCTGAATATATGGGTTCTCTGGAACCATGGATTCGATGGATACATGGGTTCATAGGAACCATGGGTTCTCTGGATACATGGGTTCTTTGGAACCATGGGTTCTCTGGATACATGGGTTCTCAGGAACCATAGGTTCTCTGGAACAATGGGTTCTCTCGATACGTGGGTTCTCTGGATACGGGGGTTCCCTGGATACGGGGGTTCCCTGGATACGTGGGTTCCCTGGATACGGGTTTTCTGGATACATGGGTTCTATGGAACCATGTGTTCTCTGGATACATATGTTCTCTGGAACCTTATGTTCCCTGGAAACATGGGTTCTCTGGGACCATGGGTTCTCAGGAACCATGGGTTTTCTGGATACATGGGATCTATTGAACCATGAGTTCTCTGGATACATATGTTCTCTGGAACCTTATGTTCTCTGGATACAGGGGTTCTCTGGACCATGGGTTCTTAGGAAACCAGGGGTTCTCTGGATACATGGGTTCTCTGGAACCATTGGTTCTCACTAACAATTTGTTCTCATGAGCCATGGGTTCTCTGGAACCATGGGTTCTCTGGATACATGGGTTCTCTGGATACATGGGTTCTCTGGATACATGGGTTCTCTGGATACATAGGTTCTCGGGATACATGCGTTCTCTGGAACCACGAGTTCTCTGGATGCATGGGTTCTCTGGAACTATGGGTTCTCTTGATGTGTGGGTTCTTAGGAAGCATAGGTTCTCAGGAACCATGGGTTCTCTGGTTACATGCATTCTCAGGAACCATGTGTTCTCTGGATACATATGTTCTCTGGAACTTTATGTTCTCTGGATACATGGGTTCTCTGGAAGTATGCAATCTCGGGATACATGGGTTCTCTGGAACCATGGGTTCTCAGAAACCATGGTTTTTTTGGATACATAAGATCTATTGAACCATGGGTTCTCTGGATGCATATGTTCTCTGGATACATGGGTTCTCTTGAAGTATGCGATCTCTGGATACATGGGTTCTCTGGGACCATGGGTTCTTAGGAACCATAGGTTCTCTGGAACCATTGGTTCTCACTAACGATTTGTTCTCAGGAACTATGGGTTCTCTGGAACCATTGGTTCTCACTAACGATTTGTTCTCATGAGCCATGGGTTCTCTGGAACCATGGGTTCTCTGGAACCATGGGTTCTCTGGATACATGAGTTCTCTGGATACATGGGTTCTCTGGATACATGGGTTCTCTGGATACATAGGTTCTCTGGACACATGGGTTTTCTGGAACCATGAGTTCTTTGGATGCATGGGTTCTCTGGAACTATGGGTTCTCTTGATGTTTGGGTTCTTAGGAAGCATAGGTTCTCAGGAACCATGGGTTCTCTGGTTACATGCATTCTCAGGAACCATGGGTTCTCTGGAACCGTGGATTCTTTGATTACATGGTTTCTCTGGATACATGGGTTCTCTGGAACTGTGGGTTCTCAGGAACCATGGGTTCTCTGGAACCATTGGTTCTCTGGTTACATTGGTTCTCCAGATGCATGGGTTTTCTGAATGCATAGGTTCTCTGGATACAAGAGTTCTCAGAAACCATGGGTTCTCTGGATACATGGGTTCTCTGGAACCATGGGTTCTCTGGATACATGGGCTCTCTGGATACATGGGTTCTCTTGAACCATGGTTTCTCTGGATACATGGGTTCTCTGGAACCATGGTTTCTCTGGATACATGGGTTCCCTGGAAACATGGGTTCTTTTGATGGGTTCTCTTGATGCATGTGTTCTCTTGAACCATGGGTTCTGTGGATACCTGGGTTCTCTGGAACCATTGGTTCTCTGGATACATGGGTTTTCTGGTTGCATGAGTTCTCTGGAGCCATGGGTTCTGTGGATACATGGGTTCTCTGGAACCATATGTTCTTTGGATACATGGGTTCTCTGGATACATGGGTTCTCTGGAACCATGGGTTCGATGGATACATGGGTCCTTTGGAACCATGGGTTCAATGGATACATGGGTTCTTAGGAACCATGGGTTTGATGGATACATGTGTTCTCAGGAACCATGGGTTTGCTGGATAAATGTGTTCTAAGGAACCATGGGTTCTTTGGATACATGGGTTCTCAGGAACCATGGGTTCTCTGGATCCATGGGTTCTCAGGAGCCTTGGGTTCTCTGGATACATGGGTTCTCAGGAACCTTGGGTTCTCTGGATACATGGGTTCTCTGGAACAATGGGTTCTCTGGAGCCATGGGCTCTCTGGATAAATATCTTGTCGGGAACCATGGGTTCTCTGGATACATATGTTCTCTGGAACTATGGGTTTTCTGGATGCATGGGTTGTCTAGTACCATGGGTTCTCTGGAACCATGGGTTCTTAGGAACCATGGGTTCTCTGGATACATGGGTTCTCTGGAACCATTGGTTCTCACTAACAATTTGTTCTCATGAGCCATGGGTTCTCTGGAACCATGGGTTCTCTGGATACATGGGTTCTCTGGATACATGGGTTCTCTGGATACATAGGTTCTCTGGATACATGCGTTCTCTGGAACCATGAGTTCTCTGGATGCATGGGTTCTCTGGAACCATGGGTTTTATGGATTCATGGGTTCTCTGGTACGATGAGTTCTTTGGATACACGAGTTCTCTGGATACTTGCGTTCTCTGGAACCATGGGTTCTCTGGTTACATGGGATCTCTGGATCCATGAGTTCTCTTGTTACATGGGTTCTCTGGATACATATGTTCTCTGGACCCATGGGTTTTCTGGATACATGGGTTCTCTATAACCATGGGTTCTCTGGATACATGGGTTCTCTGGATACATGGGTTCTCTGGATACATGGGTTCTCTGGATACATGGGCTCTCAGGAACCATGGGTTCTCTGGATACATGGGTTCTCTGGAACCATGGGTTCTCTTGATTCATGGGTTCTCTTGATGCATGTGTTCTCTTGAACCATGGGTTCTCTGGATACCTGGAGTTTTCCTGGAGAGAGTTCCGGGGGTCAACGCCCCCGTGGCCCGGTCTGTGACCAGGCCTCCTGGTGGATCAGAGCCTGATCAACCAGGCTGTTACTGCTGGCTGGACGCAAACCAACATACGAGATACAGCCCGGCTGGTCAGGAACCGACTTTAGGTGCTTGTCCAGTGCCAGCTTGAAGACTGCCAGGGGTCTGTTGGTAATCCCCCTTATGTATGCTGGGAGGCAGTTGAGCAGTCTCAGGCCCCTGACACTTATTGTATGGTCTCTTAACGTGCTAGTGACACCCCTGCTTTTCATTGGGGGGATGTTGCATCGTCTGCCAAGTCTTTTGCTTTCATAGTGAGCGATTTTCGTGTGCAAGTTCGGTACTAGTCCCTCTAGGATTTTCCAGGTGTATATAATCGTGTATCTCTCCCGCCTGCATTCTAGGAATACAGGTTCAGGAACCTCAAGTGCTCCCAGTTTTATCTCCGTTATGAGCGCCGTGAAGGTTCTCTGTACATTTTCTAGGTCAGCAATTTCACCTGCCTTGAAAGGTGCTGTTACTGTGCAGCAATATTCCAGCCTAGATAGAACAAGTGACCTGAAGAGTGTCATCATGGGCTTGGCATCCCTAGTTTTGAAGGATACATGGGTTCTCAGGAACCCTGGGTTCTCTGGATACGTATGTTCTCTGGAACCTTGGGTTTTCTGTATACATGGGTTCTCTGGATACATGGGTTCTCAGGAACCCTGGGTTCTCTGGATACATGGGTTCTCTGGAACCATGGGTTCTCTGGATACCTGGGTTCTCTGGATACGTGGGTTCTCTTGAACCATGGGTTCTCTTGAACCATGGGTTCTCTAGATACATTGGTTCTCTGGATTCATGGGTTCTCTGGAACCATTGGTTCTCTGGATACATGGGTTCTCTGGAACCATGGGTTCTTTGGATACATGGGTTCTCTGGAACCATGGGTTCTTTGGATACATGGGTTCTCTGGAACCATGGGTTCTTTGGATACATTGGTTCTCTGGATACCATACGAAAATATAGTGCAAAGTCGCTGTTTTAATCCAAAAACATCATCAATTTTTTTTTTTGTCATTACACACTGTGTGCTGCAGGATTTTTTTTATACTGCGCATACTGACCACATAGACCCATTCTTTCATCTGTAGGCCTACCAGCTTTCTCTCACTAGATTTGAAGGCGCTAGAATTTGTGTACTAGTACGTCATGGACACTGGCGCGTAAGCCGTACTAGTACGTCCGAAACCTTGAAGGGGTTAAAAGGACCCCAGTGGAAATAAGCCACTCTGACTCTTTTGGGTTATCCTAGCTTCTTTACACATGTGCTGCTGTATATGATGATCTATGTAACTGTATGTGTGTATATCTGAATAAACTTGCTTACTTAATTACTTGAGTGATTTTGCGCAAGGATTAGGGGTGGGTTAGCTTGAATCTAGTAAGGCCTATGATAGTCACTGATGCTAGAAATATCAGGTTCTCTCTGCATGTTAAACATTTTTGCAGGAAAGCTGAATCTTTGAATCATTAACCCTTTCAGGGTCCGTACCATAGATCTATGGCTTTGAAGCCAGGGTCCAAACCGTAGATCTATGCCATGAGCTCAGCTCACTCGGATAACCTGCGAGTGTTAAATTTGGGCCTAGATGTGAGAGAACACATCAATGTGGTAAGTGTGCGCCACATAAAACAAATCCTGCAGCACTCAGTTCATAATGAGAGAAAAAAAAACTGCGACCATAATTTTGGATTAAAACAGCGACTTTGTGGTGTTTTCTTGTATGTTTTTACAGTTGTATTTGTGATTTCTTGGTCACATGAGATAGATTGGAATATACTTTACAGAAATAGAGATAATTTTGATTGGTTTTAGTACTGAAAATGGCTTGAAACTGAGCTCAAAGTAGAGGAAATGTTCAATTTTTGCCAACGTTCAAGAGTAAACAAATGTCGTCACGAGTTTAATATGCATCAGCTGGTGGGTCTAATATACATTCATGAATGTGCTGATATTATTTATACAATTATTACAGTATTGCATAACAGTAAATCTTCTATTTTTTGGTGTGAATAAAAATTCATTATGTGAATAAAAAATGAAAATGGAATTCATCTGTTAAGCCTGAAAACAACACTAATGAACAGAAGAAATGTTAGTTTAGTGCCAGGAATGCCTGCATTGTTTATTCTGGACCCTGTTTTGAAATCGGAATATTTTGAACTTTGTGTTAAATTGGCCAAATTACCAATTTCCGATCACTTTATTTGGTAGTTGAAACAGTTGACTGAGCAACTTCTTGTGCTCATTTGATAAAATAGAAATAATACTAGCAAAATGGCTAAGAATTTGGTCGACTGAAATAATGTAATGGGCCTAAAATGGGAGTCAGTCAGCAAAATCACCAATGCGTAAATATGGCTGATGTGTCAAAATTCGCGAGAGCGTAATTTCGTAAATTTTCCATTAAATTTTGTACTTTTTGCTTTATTACCTTGGGAAAAAGTTTCTCTACCATTACATAATAAAAAATAAAATAAAAAAATTGAAAATCTTTGGACCCTGGCTGTCACTCAGAAATTTGGCCTTTGGACCCTGAAAGGGTTAAGTTGGTATGTTTGAATTATTGAATACAGTAGAACCTCAAATTTCGAACTTAATCCGTTCCAGGAGCTAGTTCTAAATCCAAAAAGTCTAAATATCGAAGCAATATTTCCCATAAGAAATAATGGAAATACAATTAATCCGTTCCAAAAACCCAAAAATATTCACAAAAAATACATTTTATAAGAGATTAATTGCAGTTTTACATATACACAACAAATACTATAGTGTTCAATTATGTATATAAATATAAAATAACATTTTTACTTACCTTTATTGAAGATTGGTGATGGTATCTGGAAGATAGGGAGGAGGATAGAGGGAGTTGGGGTTAGTGTTTGGAAGGAGAATCCCCCTCCATGAGGACTTCAGGTAAAGCCCTCTCTGGAGTTACTTCCCTTCTCTGTCTTTTAATGCCACTAAGACCAGCTTGAAAGTCACTGGACCCCTGTCACACAAAATAACTCCACAGTCCTCTGTTTCTGGTGCCTCTTTAAGATTTCCCTAAAATGGGACATGGTTCTGTCACTGAACTTGTTGCAAAGATGGCTTGTTTCAGCTTGCTCAGGGTGGTATTTCTCCACAAACATTTGGACATCATTCCACTTCTGTATTATTTCCTTCTTCACATCTATGGTGTTTCTCACTTTCTTTACCACAGGGGTACTACTAGCAAGTTTCTTTGGGCCCATGGTGGCTTATTTCACAGTCCCACAAGCACTAAACACAATGAAATAATCGTAAAATGTTTGAATGAGAGTGCAGGTTAGTGTTCACTCAAGCATAAACAAAGCCAGACTGGCTCATGGTGCCTGCATAGGGACACGGACAGTGCAGGCTGGCGGACAGGTCCGGTACCCGGCGGTCCGAAAATAGGGGCGCTTTCGATAATAGGGACAAAGTTAGTTTGAAAAAAGGGTTCTATTTTTGAAACGTTCGATATGTGATACGTTCGAATTTTGAGGTTCCACTGTACATTTATGTATAATATTTTCATGTACATTATCCAAAAAAAAGCATACTATATGTGGGGTATTTCTATTTTAACCCTTAAACTGTCCACACATAGATATACATTCACGTGCGGTGGGCTCCAAACGTAGATCAACATTTTATTTTTCATTCCTTCAAATTTGGTGCGATAGGCCTGAGTCGCCTAGACATGAAAGAATGAGTCTGTGCACTCAGTGTGCGCACTATGAAAAAAATCAGGGACCACTTGGTACCTTGTGGGAGCACCAGTTCAACTGAGCGCCAGCTAGAGCAAATAGCATGGCAAACACCAGTGATACACTGATGTTTTTATTTATTTATTTATTTAGTAATTTTAGCATACATACAGAGGTACAAAAAAAATACAGGTAAGAGCAGCATGCCAAAGCCACTTATATGCATAGCATTACGGGCTGGCTTAAAATTAACTTAAGATTAACTAAGCAATGATGAAATCAGTGATAAAACATTATTGTAAACAGATGACTATAAAGCACAAATGAGTATTACAAAGACAGGTCATATGGTTGCATGCATAGCTGTACATTGTCGAATGGAGTATTCTGTTAGGTAGTGTATTTAAAAAATAACAAAGTTAAATTGGGTCCTAGGTTTAACATTTGTGTGATATAATTGTGAGTAACATTTAGGATATACAATTTATAAGGTTCAGTTATTCAGTATTTATTTGGTTTTGAGTGAGTAAGTGATCTTTGAGAAGAGACTTGAATTTATAAACAGGTAGTGTTTCTTTTATATTTACAGGTAATGAATTCCAGATTTTAGGGCCTTTTATGTGCATTGAGTTTTTGCATAGCGTGAGATGGACACGAGGAACATCAAAAAGTGATCTGTGCCTTGTGTTATGGTCATGTGTTCTGTTGAGGTTGGCAAGGAGATGTTTGAGGGAGGGTTAATATCAGAGTTAAGTGTTCTATGTATGTAATAGGTGCAGTAATAAGTATGGATGTTTTGTATGGTGAGTAGGTTGAGTGTTTTGAATATTGGTGGAGTGTGCTGCCTGTAGTGAGAATTTGTTATCATTCTAACTGCAGCCTTTTGTTGGGTAATTAGCGGTCTGGGGGTTTAAATTGTTTTTGAGCCCCTGCACAAATTCCATGGGTGAATAGGGAAATTTTTGAAGGAAAAAGGGCCAGGAGGGCTGCTGGGGTACATAGTACCGTATCTTCGATATTGCCTACAGTTTGGGAAAATTTTCTTAGAAATTTTTGTATTGTGTATGAAATTTGAGTCTTTTTACAAGTGGATTCCTAAGAATTTTTCCCCTCTGTTACTTGTGATAGGTATTTTTTTTATGTTTTTTTAAAGAGGTACATCTGTAGCTCGTTACCAAACTGAATAAAGTGGTTTTGTCATGTTTAGTGAAAGTTTTTTGTCCTCATCAGGTAGATATTTTCGTAATTCGGGTTTACTTTGGCTAGCGTGACTGGGCTCGGTGAGAGAAGACTTGTATGTCATCTGCAAAAAGTGTGGGTTTGAGTAATTGCGAAGATTTGGTAGGTATTTATTATAGGAAAAAAGAAGGGGGCCCAAAGGGACATTTCCCTTGGGGGGCCCCAAAAACTGAAATTGGTTAGCGGAAGAGCTTGCCCCTTTGCGTACAATACATGGACCCCCTTTAAAACTTTTTAAAACCCCGTCAAGAGGGGTAATTTTTATGCGAAAAAATCGATGTGAAGAATTTTCCCCATAGAAATAAGGGAAATAAAATTTAAATTTCCTGCAAACCCCCAAAAGTATAAAAAAAAAAAATTTTACCACATAAAATATACTTTTTCCCCAAACACAAAAGAAAAGGATACAGCACAATAGAGATAGACAGCCCAGTATATATTTGTGCATGTACATCTACAAATGAAAATAAAGAAACTTCCCTTTATTAAAGATGCAGCAATGATGTGAGACGTGCCCCGGAGTGCCTTTTCCCCCTGGTACTGTAGGCCCTGTTTGGCATTTTCTTCCAGAACGGGCCTTATCACACTTTTATGCCACAAAACGATTTAATCTCTCAAACCAACCTTTGCTGGCTTTAATTCACCAAAATGAGCACTAGTTCCCCGGCATTTTTTCCCTGTTTATGGGGGTTTTGTCACTTGTGGGGTTTTCATCCCGGGAACAAGATTAAAGACCCCAATGGGAAAAAATTTTGACAGTCTTGATGACACTGACTTTTTTGGTTACCTGGGTGGCAAAACCTCTGGGGGTTAAATTTTTTCTTGGGATTTTTAAAAACCCACCAACAACGGGCTACAGCAGCGCAGCAGCAGCAGCTGAAAGTGCAGCGCAGCAGCGAAACACTGACGTGCAGCGCAGCACAGCAGCTGTACCCCCCAAAATAGCGTGGTTTTTATTGGGGTTTTTTATACAACCTGGCCAGCTCGGAGACAGCACTCCACTTTTATACTTATCAAAGATCTTTTTTTTCATCTCTATTTAATTTTCACCCCTTTTTGCTGTAGGGGTTTGGGATAGAAGCTTTCTTTGGGGCCATGGTCATTTTTTTCCAAAAAAGCACCGAAAAACTGTAAAATACGAAAATTCCCATTTTTTCTTGGATTTACCCCCGGGGGTGGCTGGTAAAAAAATGCCAACCCGGGGGAACATGTGAGCGTGGCCAGGGCCCCACATTGGACGGTTCGGACGAAAAACGGTAAGCGGGTTTTTAAGCGGGATGTGAGGCAAAATTTTTGCAATTAAAAATAAGCGGTATGCGAAATAACGTTTTGTGAGCCCTCGTTATGCGGGGGGCCACTGTATTGGGTTTGTTCTGAGGAAAGACTTGAGGTAGTTGAGGGGTGCCCTTAATACCAAGTGTACAATTTTACGTGGAGCAAGTCTGGGGCAACTGTATCAAAAGCTTTAAAATAAGTCAATGAAAATCCCCCGTGGGACTTCTTTTTTTTCTCTATTGCGTGTATTAGTTCTAGCATGTGTATAATAGCATCATTAGTATTTTTATTAGGCCTGAATCCAAATTGGCAGGGGTTGAGAATGTTTTGGGAGTTTGAGGTAGGAGTAGATTCATTTATAAATTAATTTTTCGAAGATTTTTGAGTGAGGGTGTAAATTGGATACTGGCCATAGTTATTCAACTCTGTTTGGTCTCCTCCTTTATGGATCGGGGTGACCCTTGCTATTTTGAGAGCTGAAAGGGAAGGGGGAGGATTCAATGGATTTGTTAAAGAGTGTTGCAATGATTGGTGATAGTACTTGTGACACTTTTTTGTATATAAAGGGTGTAAGGTATTTAAATCTCCTGCCCTTGTTTTTAGTGCGTTGATAATAATGGAGACTTCGTATGGGTTAGTCGGAGCTAGGAACAGTGTGTTCGGTAGTTACCAGTGAGGTAGTCTTTTGGGGGGGGGGGGGGGTATCTGAGCTTGGGATTTTTTTGGGAAAGGGTTTTGGGTCCTATAGTGGAGAAGAAATCATGAGTCTGTTTGCTGTTTCTGTTGGCGGGATTTGGGGGTTCGTCTGATTTTTGCTAATTTTATTTCGCTATTTCGTGATATCTTTTTTGTTCCCAAAATTTTTCTGATAGGGTCTTCCAGGTCTTTTTTATATCACCTCGTAAGTTGGATAATCTGTTTCTCATAAAAAAAAAATTTTTTTGCCCTTCTTATCAGGCTGGTTAGAATTGACGAGTAACGTTTTGTTTGGTCTCTGGTTATGTGACCCATTCTGTACTGTTTTTCATATCGGTGTTTGTTTTTTATGGATTTGAGAATGCTGGTGTTAGCCAGGGACTGTTCAGTCTCTTAGCTGTCATATGTTAGTTTTTTTAGGGCATGCTTGTTATAGAGGTATTGGGTCTTTTTAGAAAATTATTAAAACATCCGTCAATATCTGTATAGATTTCTAGCTCGTGTGCCAGTCAATGTTTGTTACTGCTGTTGTGAAGTTATTAAGGGCTGCCTCATTGTGAAGTCTGAAGGTGACTTTAGTAGTGTCTTGGGTATTTTACCAAGAGTTGTTATGAGGAAAGTAGGGTAGGGGTCTGTGGAAATTATCTGTAATTATGCCTGATTTTAAAGGGATATGGTGTTGGTCCAGATGTGGTCAAGTAGGGAAACACTAGTCTCTGTAACTCTTGTAGGTTTTGTTACGTTGGTAGCAACATGCAGTTACTCATTGTGTTTGTGAATTCAGTAACGTGTGGGTCCCTGGTCTTGCAGGAGTTTTTATATTGAATCACCTGAGAGTAGTAAGTGATCTTTTTTTTCATGCGTATATCAGTTATCATATTCCTAGGTTTTGACTAAATTGGCTAATGTTTGACTGTGGAACTCTGTAGATGTTTATCACTGTGAGAGGTTTTTGTAGGTATTTGGATTTGAATTTAGCTATTATATATTCCCCATATTTATCCCTTGTGCAAGTATTAGTGATACTTTCCCTAGTTGGTCTGATAGTATATGGCTGTGCCACCCCCTTGTTGGTCTGGCCTACAGTTGGTATGGCTGTGTAACCAGGAATGGCACAGACATCTGTAGTATCAGGCTTTAGCCGGGTTTTTCAGTTAGTGTAATGATGGACATATTGGCATGTAAGGAATTTAGTAATGCTAGGAGGTCATCGAATGCTTGCTTAAAGATCTGATATTGTAGTTAAAGATAGTTATGTTGTTGTTGGCTCTGAGAAGTGCCTTTGATTGTTCTGCTGTGTAAAAATTACAGTAACTGTTTGAATCATTTAAGTCATTAAATAAGAGTTGGTATCAGGATCAATGCTTGTAATAAATAAGATTTGTAGTGAATCTATAGTTAGAATTAAGTCAAAAAACAAAGAAAAATTATTCTAAAGCTAAAAAAATACACCTGAATTATTTAACAAATGTAAAAAATAATAAATTATAATAAAAAATTATAATATAAAAGGACTAATGTAAGTTGTGGTGAACAATAAAGTGGTAATCAAATAATTGCACTAAGGTCAATATAATGACTTTTTGTGGAGTCTGTGTTTTGAGCTAGAATGAGCTATAGTACAACTAGATTTAATCTAATAATATAAAAATACAAATTAAAAATAGCACCAGTCTCTCACTAGTAATTGCAATATGGTCTAATATAATGAATTTGGTATTGACTATAGTACAACTGAGTTTAATCTAATAATATAAAAAAGGCACAAGACTCTCAATTGTAATTGCACTAAGGTGTTAAATAAGTTGTTTACAAGAATTAGAGTATAACTAGATTTAAATTGACAAGATAAAATATACAAGTTAAGGTAGCAAAAGAAAAAAAAAGTAGAAAAAAAAAATATGTGAGGTAGTTGGTACTAGTTAGCAAAAGATAGTTAAGGGCCTTGAACAATAATATAATTGAAATATACACTAATTGCACACACAATATAGTCACTAAGATATGAAAACAATCTTAGAGTAGGAATTATAATATAAACTTATAATATAAGAATACAAATTGAAATGGTACTTGCAATTGCACTAGAGTCTGGTATAGGTTGTTGACAAGATCAGGGGTATAACTAAAATTTAAATTGACCCAAAAAATAATTCACAATTAAAGTACCAAAAGAATAATAGTAAAAAATAACAAGGGTAATGTCTTGGTTATAATATGATAGTAAGATGGTAGACAGGTACACAGGTATACAGGTAGACAGGTACACAGGTACAAAGGATAATAAAAAGGTTGGAGTTGAATGTACAAACTTGAAAATTTGGCAACAAAATGTTATGGGAAGTATAAAAAAAATGTTTAATGTACAAAAGTAATATTGACTGGTAGTAAATATGGTGTTTAATAAAATTTTAGTAAGTAATAATGATTACAAAAAAGTGAAAAAGTAATGTTTATTTCATTCAATATTGCACTGGTAGTTATACTAGAGGTTATATGGCAGTACAAGGTAATTAAGAGTACTCTAAGATAGTAAATGTGGTATTAAAACAGGTAAAGGTAATTAACAAGTAATGGGTTTATTAAATGTCAAAAATGTTAAGAGTAAATTGAAATTATAGTAAAAATTATAATTAATTAATTTTAGTAATAATATCAATTGATAGTATTAAAAAAATATGAGGTAGTAATATGGACAGAGAAAGTATCAAATTTAAGCAAAAGTTTAAGCAAACAATAGTAAATAAGAAAAATTTCATAAGATGACTTATGCTTACTAGTAAAATCACAAAATGAGGTAGTTGATTATTTAATTACTAAGAGATTGTACAATGAAATTTGAACAATAATGGAGCAAAACATACACTACACTACGTAGGCTATTAAGTTGGACATTGTTTAGTTATTCTCTGTAAGATTAGTATCCCTGAGAAATCGTGATAGATCATTCTCATTCGTGATTGTGTACAGTTGACCTACATTTGTTATCCTAACAAGAATTTTCCCAACTCGTGTGAAGCATTGGTGTATTGTCATTATTCTCCCGCTTAAAGTTTTCTGACTCTATACAGGAGGTTCTGACGTTTTTTGGTTTAAAACACTCGTTTTTGTATACCTCTTTCTTTACTTTAATAGATGCAATAATTAAGTCTTTTTTCCTGTCATGTGAGTGGAATCTAAGCATAAAAATTTTTTTTACCATGGGATCCAAATAACCTGGCTTTTATTTCTGACTCTGGTACAATAACACTTGTTTGGTCCTTTATGATCTGCAGAGTAATTTCTTTACTGTTTGTTTGGTTCATATCACGGGGAAAAAGTGGACTGTTAACTTACCTGCGTCCGATAGTTTTTTCTTGTTCAGTTTTATCTCTTGGAGAGCAAAGTAGTCACTGAACTGGTTACTAAGTTGTTCTTCCACTCTTTTACTGCTTCTTTAAAACCCTTTTTATTAAGAGATATTATTTGTTGGGTATGACTATCTATGACTGCTTGGATGGTCTTGTCACAGTTAGTCATTCCTGGTGTTGATAACTTTTTGTTCAAGACTGAGGATTTTGTTTTCGAGTTGTCATCCTGGTGTCTTGTTTTGTTAGCGTCTCTCGAAGATTCATATTTTCAATAACTAAGTTGGAGATGGGATGTTTTTTTGGGTATCTGGATCGTTGGTCATTTCCTGAGAGGCTACTTGGTAGGTTGAATCCGGGGGAAAAGAGGAAGGGTGGGCTGGTGGCAGCCTGTTTTTTTGTTATTGTTGTGGTGTCGCCTTGAGCGGTGGTGAGTGGGGTGGTTGCTGGGCCGGCATCCTCCTGTCCCTGTCAATATTAACGCTCACATTTTAAGAGGAAATAAAAATAGGTTAGATAAATGCATGAGTGGGGGTGGGTGAGTGTGAGTTGGACCTGACTACTTGTGCTACTGGTCAATGTTGTGCTCCTTCTTTCAGTGGATGTGACCTGACTAGGTGGGTCATTGGCCTAAGCTGGGGGTGACATGGACCTCCCTTGCATGCGCAAGTAGGCCTGCTGCAGTGTTCCTTCTTTCTTATGTTCTTATGTATTCGACTGGCTAGCTGGCTGGCTTTGGCTGTCTGTCTGTATCTGTCTATATCTCTGTCTATATCACTATTTGTATCTCTGTTTATACCTCTGTCTCTCACATGTACTCAAATACATTTATTATACATAATGTGAATTACCTAGGATAACCCAAAAATTCCAGGCCAAGTGCTACACAGTGTAGATTTTTTTTTTTTTTTAACAAATCGGCTGTCTCCCACCGAGGTAGGGTGACCCAATAAGAAAGAAAATCCCCAAAAAGAATATACAGTGGACCCCCGCATAGCGACCTTAATCCGTGCAAGAGGGCTGGCTGTTATGCGAAATGTTCGCTATGCGAATGAATTTTCCCCATAAGAAAAATGGAAATAAAATTAATTCCGTGCAAGACACCCAAAAGTATGAAAAAAAAATTTTTTTACCACAAAAAAATGTTAATTTTAGTACACACAAACTGAAAAAGGCATGCACAATTACATGACACTTACTTTTATTGAAGATCTGGTGATGATTGATGGGATGGGAGGAGGGGAGAGAGAGTGTTAGTGTTTAGAAGGGAAATCCCCTTCCATTAAGACTTGAGGAGGCAAGTCCTTTCTGGGGTTACTTCCCTTCTTCTTTTAATGCCACTAGGACCAGCTTCAGAGTCACTGGACTTCTTTCGCACAACATATCTGTCCATAGTGGCCTGTACCTCTCGTTCCTTTATGATTTGTCTAAAGTGGTTCACAACACTGTCCATTGTAACAGTCACCAGCACTGCTTGCAATAGCTGTGTGAGGGTGATTTTCATCAAAAAAGGTTTGCACTTCAAGCCATTTTTGCACACATTTCCTTAATCTTTGAAGTAGGCAATTCCTTCAATTTCTCTCTCCCCTCCTTTGAACCAGTTTCCCCAGTCTGGCCTCTTGCTCTGAAGTTGATCTATCAGCTCATCAGTGGTTAGTTTCTTCATTGTCCTCCTCCACCAACTCTTCCACATCATCCCCACTAAACCTCCAACCCCAAGGACTTCCCCAATGCCACAATTGATTCCTCAACTGGTATACTCCTCTCAGGGTTAGCCTCAAAACCCTTCAAAATCCCTTTTGTCTACACATTCTGGCCACAGTTTCTTCCAAGCAGAGTTCAAGGTTCTCTTAGTCACTCCCTCCCAAGCCTTACCTATAAGGTTTACACAATTGAGGATATTAAAGTGATCCTTCCAAAACTCTTTTAGAGTCAATCGAGTGTCTGTGGTCACTTCAAAGCACTTTTGAAACAGAGCTTTTGTGTACAGTTTCTTGAAGTTGGAAATGACCTGCTGGTCCATGGGCTGCAGGAGAGGAGTGGTATTAGGAGGCAAAAACTTCACCTTAATGAAGCTCATGTCCCCATAAAGTCGCTCTGCCACGTCTGTAGGATGACCAGGGGCATTGTCTAACACCAGGAGGCACTTAAGGTCTAATTTCTTTTCAGATAGGTAATCTTTCACATTGGGGGCAAATGCATGGTGTGAACCAGTTATAGAAAAATTCCCTAGTGACCCATGCCTTACTGTTTGCCCTCCACAGCACACACAAATTATCCTTGAGGACATTCTTTTGCCTGAACGCTCTGGGAGTTTCAGAGTGATACACTAATAAAGGCTTAACTTTGCAATCACCACTAGCATTGGCACACATCAACAAAGTAAGCCTGTCTTTCATAGGCTTATGTCCTGGGAGTGCCTTTTCCTCCTGAGTAATGTAGGTCCTGCTTGGCATTTTCTTCCAGAACAGGCCTGTTTCATCACAAACACTTGTTCAGGTTTCAGTCCTTCAGTTTCTATGTACTCCTTGAATTCATGCACATATTTTTCAGCCGCTTTGTGGTCCGAACTGGCAGCCTCACCATGCCGTATCACACTATGGATGCCACTACGCTTCTTAAATCTCTCAAACCAACCTTTGCTGGCCTTAAATTCATTCACATCATCACTAGTTGCAGGCATTTTTTTAATTAAATCGTCATGCAACTTCCTAGCCTTTTCACATATGATCGCTTGAGAGACGCTATCTCCTGCTAGCTGTTTTTCATTTATCCACACCAATAAGAGTCTCTCAACATCTTCCATCACTTGCGATCTTTGTTTCGAAAACACAGTTAAACCTTTGGCAACAACAGCTTCCTTGATTGCCGTTTTCTTGCCCACAATAGAAGAGATGGTTGATTTGGGTTTCTTGTACAACCTGACCAGGTCGGTGATACGTACTCCACTTTCATACTTTTTCAATGATCTCTTTCTTCATTTCAATAGGAATCCTAACCCTTATTGCTGTAGGGTGGAACTAGAAGCTTTCTTGGGGCCCATGGTCACTTATTTTCCAGAAACAGCACCGAAAACACTGTAATAATACGAAATATTCCGAGTGTATGCTTGGATGTTACCGCGGAGGCTGGCTGGTAAACAATGGCACAGGCGGCACATGTGAGGCTGGCTGAGGGCGCACATTGGACGCGTCTCGGACGAAGGCCGCTGAGCGGGTTTTTGTCCACTATGCGGGGCAAAATTTTAGCGATCAAAGCGTCCGCTATGCGGATTGTCCGCTATGCAAGGCGTCCGTTATGCGGGGGTCCACTGTACTTCATTCAACACTTTCAACTCACTTACACATAATCACTGTTTTTGCAGAGGTGCTCAGAATACAACAGTTTAGAAGCATATACGTATAAAGATACACAACTATCTTTCCAACTGCCAATATCCCAAATCCCTCCTTTAAAGTGCAGGCATTGTACTTCCCCTTTCCAGGGCTCAAGTCTGGCTATATAAAAATAAACGGTTTCCCTGAATCCCTTCACTAAATATTACCCTGCTCACACTCCAACAGCTCGTCAGGTCCCAAATACCATTTGTCTCCATTCACTCCTATGTAACACGCTCACGCACGCTTGCTGGAAGTCCAAGCCCCTTGCCCACAAAAACCCCCTGTACCCCCTTCCTCCAAGCTTTTTGAGGACGACCCCTACCCCGCCTTCCCTACAGATTTTTACGCTCTCCATGTCATTCTACTTTGATCCATTCTCTCTAAATGACCAAACCACCTCAACAATCCCTCTTCAGCCCTTTTGACTAATAATTTATTAACTCCACACCTTCTAATTTCCACCACACCGAATTTTCTGCATATTTACACCACACATTGCCCTTAGACAGGACATCTCCACTGCCTTCAGTGCCTCCTTGCTGCAGCATTTACAACCCAAGCTTCACACCTATATAAGAGTGTTGGTACTACCCTTTCTTCCATTACATTCCCTTCTTTGCCTCCATAGTTATCGTTTTTTGTCTCTACATATAAACCCCAACACACCACTCGCCTTTTTTTCTTATCAATTCTATGATTAACCTCATCCTTCATAAATCCATCCCCTGACACATCAACTCCCAAATATCTGAAAACATTCATTTTTTTCCATACTACTCCTCCCCAATTTGATATCCAATTTTTCTTTATCCAAATAATTTGATACCCTCATCACCTTACTCTTTTCTATGTTTTACTTTCAAAATTTCTACCTTTACACACATTCCCAAATTGTCCGCTAACCTCTGCAGTTTTTCTTTAGAATCTCCCATAAGCACAGTATCATCAGCAAAAAATAACTGTGTCAACTCCCATTTTGTATTTGATTCCCCATAATTTAACCTTAAATGGGCCAAACGTATATATACGTTTTTCAACATCTGAAAATATGTAAAAAAAATGTAGGTCTTCTTTTTTGTTTTACTTTTGAAACGTGTAAAAAAACTTTTATCTTCATTTTTTTTTTTTTTATTTTTGAAAATAGAAAAAAAAAAGTAGTCACTTTGTAGCATACAATTTGAACGTCGTCTGTTTGGACCGTTTAAGGGTTAATCCCACCCGTCCCCAAACCCCCTGCTTTTCTTTTTTTTTAAACCCCCATCATAAATAAAATAAACAACCATGGTACATTACACATCTGTCATTGCCAGCAATCGGGAGCGGCCCTGCACCCAAAAGCCAAAAAGGTTTACTACCACTCCCTGGGCAGAACAACAATGGAAAGACACACCACAGGCAGAAACACAGATAACTGAACTGGGGCAGACAGATAAAATAGAGCTGGCGACACAATGATGTACAATAGATAGACAACAGGGAGATGGAAGATAGATATGGACGGCAGTCAGATGGCAGACGACATACAAAAAACAGTTTGTGTAAAGTCAAAAATTAAAAAGGGAAGGTTCCCCCCAGCAAGCACATTGACCCCTTGTCATAACACCATGCTTTAAGGGTTTCATACTCCGCGTGTCTAAAAAATTGAAACCCCCCATCCGATTACGACCGAGTTCTTCTGAGAAACCGGGCGTAAGCAAAATGGACATAAGTCGAATTTACTACTGAAATCAGCATCACATTTTTGTAATTATTATTTTTTTATTTTATTTTTTTCTTTTTCTTTTTTTTCTGTTAGTATTTTTATTTTTTACTGTTAGGGTTTGGGTAAACACGGTACAACACAAATAGTTGTTTATTTCCCGAAATTTTGGGATAAAAAAAAAACGGTCTAAGTCAGTGGTCGTAATCGAGCAGGGGAAATCGGATGGTAGGTGTATATATTTTTAACAATGGTAAAAGACCAGGCAGGGGAAAATGTTCACCTCGTGTGGTTGTTACAATTTAGTATTTTTCGTCATAATTTAGGTAGAACAAAGATTGGCTATGAAATCACAAGAATTTAAAATTGAATTATCAGAACAAAAAATTATATAAATTTAAAAAAAAAAGAGACAAAAAGGTAAATCGGCAACACTTCTACAAGCGGCAGGAGTGGATGTTGCCGTCAGTGAGCATCTAAGACAACTTTGTGCTCTTATTTCTCGGTAAGTATTGGTCCTAAAAAAAAAAATTTTTTTTTGGTCTTGTACCACACAGAAAATTGCCCTCTTTAATTAAAAAACAAAAAAAAAAATTTTTATTTTTTCAAAATATTCGGAGCGCCATACAGGTGAACGTAGATCTATGTTGGACAGTTTAAGGTTAAGAATCGTAGTGGCATACACAGTGGATAAGGCACGATGAGGCTGCCAGTTCTGACAAAAAAGCGGCTGAAAAAATATGTGCTTTGAAGAAAATGCCAAACCAAACCTACATACTCGGGAGAAAGAGGCACTGCCAGGACACAAACCTATGAAAGACAGGCTAACTCTAATGGGGATTGCAAAGTGAAGCCTTTACTCGTGTATTGCTCTGAAACTCCCAGTGTTTTCAAGAAAAACAATGTCGTCAAGACTAAATTGTGTGTGATGTGGAAGGCTAACAATAAGGCATGGGTCACGAGGGAAATTTTCCTTGATTGCTTCAATGAAGTGTTTGGCCAGAGTGTGAAGAAATACTTCCTGGAAAAAAAATTGCCACTCAAGTGCCTCCTAGTAATGGACAGTGCTCCTGCTCATCCTCCAGACTTGGATGACCAAATGGCGGACGAGTTTAGTTTCATCACAGAGAGTTCTTGCCCCCTAATACCACTCCTCTCATCCAGCCCATGGACCAGCAGATCATCTCAAACATTAAAAAACTCTACACCAAAGCAGTGTTTCAGACATGCTTTGATGTGACCTCAGACACTCGGTTGACCCTAAGAGAGTTCTGGAAAGATCACTTCAGCATCCTCCATTGCATAGGCCTTATAGATAAGGCTTGGCAGGGAGTGACTTCCAGGACTTTGAACTCTGCTTGGAGAAAGTTGTGGCCAAATTGTGTCCTCAACAAAGATTTTGAAGGGTTTGAGACTGACCCTGACAACCCTATGCCATTTGGTGAATTTATTGTAGCATTGGGGAATTCCATGGGGTTGGATGTGAGTGGCCAGGATGTGGAAGAGTTGGTGGAGGACCACAGTGAAGAGCTGCAAGACCTTCACTTAGTTGCACTTGTGTCCTTTTACTTTACACCTTCACTTGGAACAGCAACAAACCATAGCTCAGAATTGCTTCAGAAGGAGGAGGGAAGAGAGATGGCAAGAAGGTGCCTTCTACAAAGCTTCAGGCCATTTGTTCAAAGTGGAGTGAAGTGGCAAACGTATTTGGAGGAACATCACCCCTGACAAAAAGCTGTTGCAAGCCATGTCGGCAACATGTACAATTGCAAGTCTAGTCCCATTTGATGCAAATTTTAGAGAGATGCCAGAAACGAAGACTATCTCTGGAAAAATTTTAACTGTGACAGGGGTCCAAATGACACTCAAGCTGGTCTAGTTGCATTTAAAAAAAACACAGAAGGACAGTAACCCCAGATGAGGACTTGGTCCAAAAGTCTTTATGAAAGGGTGATTCCCCTTCCAAACTACTATAATGTGCATCTGTCTATCTATAAATTATCTATCTTATCTAATCTCTCATCTTTCTACCCATCTCTACTGTCTGATGGGTCTAATCTATATTGTTTAATCTCAGTCTCTCTAATCACTGTGTCTACTCATAACTATATAACTCTATATCTATATATATCTATATCTCTAACTCTATCTCTATCTCTATCTCTATCTCTATCTCTATCCTATCTCTCTCTCTTATCTCTCTATCTTCTCTATATCCTCTATCTCTCCTCTCTCTCTCTCTCTCTCTCTCTCTCTCCTCTCTTATATATATATATATATATATATATATAATATATATAATATATATTATATATATAAAATATATATATATATATATATATATATATATATATATATATAACAAACACCACACACACTCAAAAAAAAAACAACCCATGAAGTAAGAATGAGAAGCTCAACAGAGATATGAAGAAGTGAAGTAGGTCTTTTAATTGACTCAACCACAAAGGCAATGGGCCGGATAAACATCACTACTCTGAGAGAGGGACAAGAGGGCTTTGTATAACACTAACATCTCTCTAAACAGGACGACTAACCGGGGAAGTATGGAAGACGAGCAAATGTAGTCCCCAATTTTTAAAAAAGGAGACAGACATGAAGCAATTTAACCACAACCATGTTACTGATGTGTTATAGTATGCAGGAGGGTCATGGAGAAAATTATCAGTATGGTTGGAACACCTAGGAAGGAATAGCTTATCAACAACGACAGCCAGCTATGGTTTCAGGGATGGGAACTCCTGCATCACAAACCTACTGGAGTTCAACGACAGTTGATGGCGAGTAAGACGAGAGAGAGGGTGGGATAGATGTATTTCTTGGACTGTAAGAAGACGTTGACAGTTCCACATCAAGAGATTTATGCGGAACTGGACGACCAGGCAGGATACAGGGAAGGCACTACAGGGATCAGGTAATGCAGTCAGAAGACAACAAGCGAGTCATGTTTACAAGGCAGGTTGTCAAGTGGGCGTTGGTATGAGCGGGGTGCCACAGGGATCCAGTCCCTATGACCGGTGCTTTTATTGGTATTTGTGAATGACGTGATGGCAGGAATAAGACTCCCTAAGTGTCCCTGTTTGCAGAGATGATGTAAGTTGAGTGAGAAAATTCAGTCGGACAAAAGAGCAGGCAGAACAAGAAAGGGATCTGGACAGACTGCAGCCTGTCCAGAAACTGGCTCCTGGAGTTTCAACCCCACCAAGTTTTAAAAAGTCATGAGAATGGGAAGGACAAGAAGACCAACAGACAGTACAGTCTAGGGGCAGAGCCTGACAAACCTCACTCAAGGAAAAGGATCTAGTGTGAGTATAAGAACACCGGGAGCATCTCCTGAGGCACACAATCAACCAGATAACTAGCTACAGCATATGTGGCACCTGGCAAACCTAAGGGAAAAAGCATTCTGAACATCTAAATAATGATCATTCAGGACCCTGTACACTGTGAGCATTCGGCCCATATTGAGGAATGTGCAGCTCCAGTTAGGGAACCCTCGCCTAGCAAGCATGTAAGAAACAAGAAATTGCAGAGGTTTGAAACATGATTAAGTCCCTGAGCTAAGGGGCATGTCCTATGGAGAAGTGATTAAGTAATGTTTTACCTACGACACTGGAAGACAGGAGAGTTAGGGGGGATATATAATGACATAAAACATTGAGAGTATAGACAAGGTGGACAAACGAATGACCAGAGATGGGTCCCAGCAACAATGAGGTCACAGTTGGATGCTGAAAAACTTAATGAACCACAGGGAAGATAGGAAGTATATCTCAGTCACAAGTTTCAGGAATTGGAATAGCCTGGGAGTGATTAGTGGAGGCAGGTTTCACAAACATAGCTTGTAAAGAAGAGTATGATAAAGCTCTCGGAGTGGGTAAGTGCTGGTTAGCAGCTCAGTTGAAAAGGTGGGGGGGGGCCCAGGAGCTGTGACCGACCCCCACAACCTAAAGAAGGTGAGTAAACCACTAGGCAATCCACGCACGCGCACGACACACACTACACCACACACACACACACACACACACACACACACACACACACACACAACCAACACACACTCCACTCATCACTCCACACTCACACACTCTCTGTCCTCTCTCTCTGTCTCTCTCTCTGTCTCTGTCTCTCTGAGGTGAGGTGAGTCATAATTATTTGTATGCCTTGCATTATGTCTCAGGCTATTCACACACTATAACCATCACAGTGGTCTGGGACATTTTTTTTTGTCAACCCTGTGGCACTTTTTTCCAGTTTCTTTTTTTTTCTTGGCCTTAGCTCCAAGACGTGGGTTCTACACTGGATGCTGTATACTCCTAGATGGGCCTGACTTATGCCGTGTGAAAAAGTCAAAATGCCTCCTTGTTGATATTCCCTGAAAGCTCCCCTTAAATTTTTTCCACTCTGTGTTTGCTACAAGGGTTATTTGGTTGATGTTTGCCTTAGCAAAATGCTTGTAACCTCTCTTGCTCACCCGCTAAGACCTTTTTTCAGACTAATTTGCAAGCCATTCTCCTTGAGCCTTTACACTGTTTTCCAGATGTCCTGCCCTTCTTTAAAACCCCTTTGAGGGTTCGACAGGCCCTCACCCGAAACTCGTTCTCAGGGCGGCCAAATTTAAAAAAAAAAAAATTTTCTCTTATGAAAAGAAAGAGAACTTTTTCCCGATCATAAATACACCAAAAGTTTGAAATTTGATAGAAAAACTTACGGAATTATGCTCTCTCGCAAAGTTAGCGGTCTCGGCGATGTTTTACGCATCGGCGATATTGCCCACTTTGGACCCCATTTACGGCCAATTTACAGTACTAGTCGACAAAAAACATGAATAATTCGCTAGAACCTCCTTTTTTCTATCGAATGGGGTGCAAGATACCAGCTTGTCCATTTATGAAATTCAACTATCCATACAGTGTCAGAATTTAGAGCAATTTTGCCAATTTTCACACAAATTCAAAGATGCCAATTTCCGATAGGGGCCCAGAATAAACAAGAAATGACAATTCCTAGCTACTAAAAAATGACATTTGTCCTCTATTCAAAGTAACGTCTCAAGGCCGTCCTCTTAATCTAAGCTTTCCACTTTGAATTTTTATTTTCACAAAAAAATATAAGATTTACTGTTATGCAGACTCTGCATTAGTGTAAAAAATTGTATCATATTATAGGTGCACTTGTTGAAAGAATATTAGACTCACCAGTTGACGAGAATTGTCACAGCTTGGCACGATTTTGTGTCCTTTTGAATTTTGGTAAAAAACGAAACATTTCTGCTACTTTGAGCTCATTTCAATGCACTTTTCTATTGTAAAACCAGTCAAAATCATCCCAATTTCTGTAATATGTCTTCTCATTCTATAAAATGGAGACCAATAAAAACTAGAATACAACGATAAATACCAATACGAAAATCACTGCATAGTCCTGTTTTATTAAAAAAAAATGGTCAAAGGTTTTTTTTTTTCTCATTATGCACTGTGTTGCTGCAGGATTTTTTTTAGACTGTGCACACTGAACCCACATAGACCATACTTTCATAATGAAGGCCACCACTTTCTTCTCTCACTATATATTGAGCGCCGCTAGAAATATATGAGTACGAGTACGTCCAAAAACCCCTAACGTCGTATGTACTTAACTAGTACGAACGAAAACCCTCAAAGGGTTAATTTTCATAATTTTTGCATTTTTGGGATTAATCTAATAGCCCTATGACAGACCAATCCTGCAGCTTGCCTGGATTCCATTTGTAGTTTTTCCTGTCTACTGCCTACTTGTAATACTCCCAGTAAGTTTTCACATCATCTGCAAACTGGATAGCTCTGCAACTCAGTAACCTCTTCCATATCATTTACATACAACAAGAAAATAGTGACAGTACTGACTTTTGGAACCCCACTTGTCCACACTGTAAACCCTTTCCTGAACACCTCCCTGAACGTAAATTGAATTGCTTCCCACCCATTAAGTACAGTAATCCTTGATCTACCAGTTTATTTAATTCCTTCCTTACATTGTATGCTTGACTGCCAGTCTCTTGTTGGGCTTATAACAGACATTCTTGAAGTCCAAAAATAAAATTCCACCAATCTCTTTTTCCCTCTCACCTGCCTAACTTTTTAACCTTGTAAGAACTCTAGCAGATTATGTGAACAGATTTGCCACCCTAAAATCATGCTGGTGTTGGTGTACTCCACTATTGATAA
Organism: Cherax quadricarinatus; assembly: GCF_026875155.1. Classification (NCBI taxonomy): domain Eukaryota; kingdom Metazoa; phylum Arthropoda; class Malacostraca; order Decapoda; family Parastacidae; genus Cherax; species Cherax quadricarinatus. The sequence continues at coordinate 57,628,225 of NC_069410.1, forward strand.
TCTTCTTTTTAGCCTTATATACTATACATGTTAGAGACATAGCAATAACAATGAGGTCACCTAGAAACTATAGTAAAGAAACACTGGGTAAATTGCACACACTTTGTGAACTGGACAGAGATAACAATGTTTGCACGGTACGTAAACGATGCCCTGGAAAAATCAAACAATGTTACTACCATCGCTTGAGAAATATTGCACCAGTTAAAGAGGTAGGATTAAATGAAGAACTGAACCCTGGATGAATACTGAGATATAGATAAAGTAAATTCAGAGACACAGCTGCTAAAAAGATTTATAAAGCAAACAACAGGGATATTGCAGGCACTAAATGAATTCCAAAGGTGAGGAACATACTACAGAGACTTATATAAAGGGAAGCAAGGCAAAGCACTACAGCTCAAAATTGAAGATATAAGCATAACCCCGAAAGCTCTGGCAACAACTAAACCAGTCGGGTAATAGCCTTAAATCCAGTAGAATAGGTCTAACATAGTACTCACTATCGATAATGAGGTATGCCACGAAACATCTAAGTTGGCAAATTGCTTTTAATTCATACTACACATCGTTGCATCAACACTGAGTAAGTAAACTACCAGCGCATCAAAACCTTTAAACACAGACTCCTAAGATAAGTTTTCAAACATACTATAACCAATAAATGGTAACCCGCCCAAACAGTGGTCAACTAGTATGTTATCTCATGACTTTATTTCAAAAAGACTAAGCAGGTTAAACCCAACTAAGATTACAGGCCCTGATAACCATCCCGTCTAAGTTCCTAAAAATTGGTGCATATTCTGAACTGTCAATTTCCTATGCTCACATAATAAATCCTGTCAATCGCCCTAATACCGTACCTAGGCGGTTCAAGAAGTGCCAGAGTAACTCCTATCTTCAAAGAAAAAAATAGTAGTCTGATGTAAGCAACTTATAGGCCCTATTAGTTTAGGGGTAATTTAAATATCACACTGGCCGATTCCACCAAGGCAGGGTGGCCCGAAAAGAAAAACTTTCACCATCATTCACTCCATCACTGTTCTGCCAGAAGGTGTGCATTTAATCACTACAGTTTTTAAAACTGCAACATTAACACACAGCGCCGCCCTCCTTCAAGTGCAGGCACTGGTACTTCCCCAACTCCAGGATCAAGTCCGCCCTGCCGGTTTCCCTGAGAATCCCATTCATAAATGTTACTGTTTGCTCACACTCCAACAACGTTGCCTATTAGTACCTCAGTATAATATCAAAATTTCAGAGAGGGCGGTTATTCTCAAGTAGTTAGTACCTTAATGACAACAACAATGCTCCATAGCTATCAATCCCTGCTTTAGAAGAGATCCTAACTCAACTGACACTTCGCTTATTGAATCCATGGATTACCTGAGGACTGAAATGTCAAAGGGGAACCTTCATAGGAATGGTAACCTTAGACCTTCAAAAGGAAGGCCTTCGATACTGTCAACCACAATATATTATGTACTAGAACTCTTCAAGCAATCGTATATGGTTCCTGTAGACTGGTTATAAGTCCTACCTTAAGGTCAACAGGAAGCCAAATATCCAAAATCCAACAAAACAGGAATCAGAACCCCTGCTCAATAACATGTGGGAGATTCCCCCAGGTAGTATCTGGGTCCCTTATTATTCTTATGTTTATTTCCAACTGATAATGCCTATCATGTCAAGTGCAAACTCCTACTGTATCAATGACAGATGCTCTGTTAGTGGCAGAGGTAAAGACCCACAAGATATTGCTAAGTTTTAACAATGGGAACTGGAGGTCCTGCAGAATAATGGATAGTAGACAACAAACCTAATGATTACTTCCTAGGAAAACGAAGGCCCTTCTCTTTTGTCACGAAACATAAACTAGAAGGTAATAATTTTTATGTTCAATGTAAGGGGAGCCCATCACTTTTGGTTTCATCATTAAAATATATGGGAAACCCCTTTGACCCATCATGTCAGGATAATTGATAGGGAACATAGTAAAAAGTAAAAGGAATGCCATACCTGAAGTTCTGTATAGACAGCACAGAGTCTACCTACTGAGCTCGCATGGACCCATGTCTAGCCCTTATACAATGCCATATGGATTACGCCTTGTCTTCTTGGTACTCTGCCTTGACAAAAAAAACTGAAAGAAGACGTGCAAATCACCCAGAACAAAATCGTAAGAATTCATCCTGGGGCTGGGACCAAGATAACTAGTAGGCCCGGAGAGAATTACAGCAGTTGGAATGCTGAATGTTGAAGACAGAGTAAAAACAACTGAAGCTAAATCAATGTTTAAAAATTGCTCACAAACAATGTCCAGAATATCTTCTGTCAATTTGTTCAAGTTGGAACCAAAGCAATCAAATACTAGGGGGAGAGAGCCACAACTTGTAGTAACCCACAGTCAGGGCCAGGGCTTCAAACACCTTTTATTGTACAGCAAAAAAGGAATGGAACAGACTGCCACGCCACGAATGACAAAGCCATAGACATAGCATGACCGCAGTTCAAGAAGTGTGCCAAAAGGTGGTCTGAGAATGTAGCTACAGAAAGGGATGGGATAGATTTTTCTATTTTTTTAGCTAACATACATTGTAAATTTTTTACCCTATACCTAATAATTGACCTTGTTATTGTAGATAGTCTTAATGACCTTGGTGTAGTAGATAGTCTTTTAGTATGAAATAAGAAGTTATCTTCAATGTAGATTAATAAGAAAATAATATAACCTTTATATTAAAAAAATAAGGTAAAAGGGACCCCAATGGAAATAATTCACTCTGTCTGACTTTTTTTGGGTTATCCCAGGTTCTCTACACACATGCTGCTATGTATGATAATTCTATGTAACTGTATTTGTGTATACCTGAATAAACTTACTTACTTAGAGGCATGTAGTTAAATGTTACCTGTCTGCCCCATTTTTTATATGCTATTGGAAGTACAGTTGTTTTCCAGACCTCTGACAGCTGCTCACTTGCAATCAGCTTGTTGAAGATCACTGTTAGTGGTTCACACAGTTCCTCTTGCTCTATCTTGGAGAACCTACGGAGATATTTTGTTTGGTCCCATTGCCGTAGAGATATCTAGTTCACTTAGTACAGTGATACAGTGTGTGTGGTATACATTACGTCATACAGAGTTTGAGGGTTAAGCTGGGATCACTGTAGTTAATGTTTGCTAGTTCTCTTGCAGACTTGTTTTGTAATTTTAGTGTAAGGCAGGGTTATGAGAAATGTCGTGCAGGGGATTTAATTTTTGTTTTGCTTTGAACAGGTGGTCTTAGAGGAAGAAACAGTAATTAAGGAAGAAATACCTGAAACCAAACATGAACATGAGGATGAGATTACCAGACTCACAGACTCTGAGGCAAGCATAAACTATGATCCGCTAAATTCTGTGGATGATAAAGGTGGTACAGGAGGCATGGCGGGGATGTTCAGTCCTCAGATAATATCAAGTCATCCACAAAATGTATTACAAGATATTATGGTGCAAGGAGTACCTGGACCCTCAGCACTGCCAGCGGTGAGTATCACTTAAACGTTGGAGCAGTTACTGAAATGTTGGTAGCGCTTAGGTTACTACAATTGTCACAGTACAGTACAGTAGGGCCCTATTTTCTGAGGTTCTGTGTTACAAGGTTTCACACTTAAAACATTGGCATTTAGGAACCATGTAACTATGTGCAAATGGATGTATGTCAATCGCTGCATGATCTGAGAAAGGTATCCCCATATTCCACAAACCCAGCCTCCTCTACTTCAGTGTAAGCAAAAGGAATGGTGGAGGGTGGTCATAAGAGTCCACCATAATATGTAGAAGTTTTAATAACCGTGTATGTGTGTGTGCAGGTGAATTTCTGCATACATGCACTTTTATATGTATACATGTGTATATGTTTCCATAGGGAAGTGGAACAGAATTCTTCCTCCGTAAGCCATGTGTGTCGTAAGAGGCGACTAAAATGCCAGGAGCAAGGGGCTAGTAACCTGTATCAAACTTGTCCTTACTTTCTAAAATATTTGACAAAATAATACACAAACAACTTTATGCCTACCTTATATCCAGCAACATACTTAACTCCTGTCAGTTTGTCTTTAGACCAAAAAAAAGTATGAATGATGCAATTATACAAATGCTTGAACTAATACACTGTATATACAGCCCTCAATAAAAATGAATATCCTCTGGGTCTTTTCATTGACCTGCGGAAAGCATTTGATACAGTGGACCACATTCTCTTGTACTTAAAACTAAATCATTACGATATCAGAGGACATTACCTCGATTACCTAAAATCTTATCTTAATGATAGACACCAAAATGTATATACAAATGGAGTCGGCTTCACTATAAGGCCTGTAGCTGTCTGAGTGCCCCAGAGTAGTGTCCTAGGCCCACTCTTCTTTCTCATCTACAGCAATGATCTCCCCAGTGCATTCCAACACCTTAAACCAGTTCTATTCACAGATGACACTACTTATAAATAACAAAAAAGGCACAATACCGTGACTGGAACGATACACAAATAACCCGCACATAAAAGAGAGAAGCTTACGACGACGTTTCGGTCCGACTTGGACCATTGACAAAGTCACACTAACCAGAGGTGGAGCAGGACGGCTATATATAGGCAGGAAGAGGTGGTGGTAGTAGTAGTAGTACAAGAGTTGTATATAATACTGACAAGATGAAATTAAGACACATGCATAACACCCGGGCATCCCCATCATAGACGTTTCGCCATCCAGCCAGCCACTGGATGGCGAAACGTCCACAACAAAGACAACCAGACGCCGCACATGTGTCTTAATTTCATCAGTAGTTGTAGTAGTAGTAGTAGTAGAAGAAGAGGTAGTAGTAGTGGTAGTGGTAGAAGTGGGAAATAAGGAGGACGAGCCAGTCAAATACAAAGGAAGGGGAGCACTGCAAGAGAGCTAGATGCCCACAGAGGGAGAGCAAGCTCACAGAGATGCGTGAAAGGGAAGTGGTGAAATAAATGAAGAAGGAACAGAAACACGAGACAGGAGAGAGAAAGACAACCCAGAGGAGAAAAGGAAAGAGGAAAGGGGAAGAGGAAGAAGAAGAAAAAGAAAAAGAAAAAATGAGGATTCAGGTTAAGTCACAGGTGTTCTGAAGTTTGGGGCATTTTACAATGTAGTGGGAGAGGAAGGCATCTACAGAGACGAAGCCAGGGCTAAGGTTCATACAAGGAAAGTTGTGTATTAGAGAGGATTCAACTAGATGGCGACTGTTCGAGTTGGAAGTAGGGAAGACAGTTTTAGCAGAAGACCAGTCAATAGGATGGCTATGATCTCTGACGTGACAGAAAAGAGCATTGTTAGTGTCGGCAAGCCTAACACTATTTTTGTGCTCCCTAAGTCTGTCAGAAAGAGATCGACCAGTTTCTCCGAAGTATTGAAGAGGACAGGAGGAGCAAGAAATAGAGTAGACACCAGGAACATCTGTAGAGGGAGGAGAGGTATGAACGAGATTAGTGCGAAGAGTGTTAGTCTGGCGGAAGGTAAGCTTGATGTCTAAGGACGGAGAGAATTGTTGAGATTAGAAAGACCGGAAATGTAGGGAAGGCAGAGGATAGAAGAGTTCTCATTAGTAGAGAGTTTGGGAGAGAAGAAATTGCGTTTAGCACGTGAGAGGGCAGAGTCTATGAAATGGGAAGGGTAGCCAAGACGGGAGAACGAATTATGAAGAGTGGAAATTTCTGCTGGAAGGAACTGAGGATCACAGATGCGGAGGGCACGGAGAAAGAGGGAGATAAGAACACTTTTCTTGACAGGGGAAGCATGATAGGAAAAGTAGTGAATGTACATGCCACTGTGCATAGGTTTACGGTAAACGGAAAAGGAAAAACCTGTATCTGAGCGGTGGACATGGACATCAAGGAAAGGAAGCAAGGAATTAGATTCCCATTCAGCTTTAAACTTAATGGAAGGGGCAAGATTATTAAGAGCTTCAAGAAAAGGTTGGAAGAGACTGGAGTCATGAGGCCACAGAGCAAAGATGTCGTCCACATAGCGGAGCCCGAGTGAAGGTTGCACATCGAGGGTAGGAAGAAGAACAGTCTCGAAGTATTCCATGTAAAGATTAGCAAGGACAGGAGAGAGAGGAGAGCCTATACCGACACCGAAGGTTTGAGAATAACATTTCCCCTGGAAGGAAAAGGAGTTAGAGTCCACACAGAGGCGGATCAGATCAAGAAAGACATCAGTGGGGATAGGGAGATGAAGAAACCCTTCATGGGCCTTCTCTCTAAGGAAATCAAGGACATCATCAAGAGGGACATTGGTGAAGAGGGACTCAACGTCAAGACTAAGCATCTTACAGGTTGGAAGAGAGCGAACCCGTTCAATGAAGTCTTGAGAGTGACGGAGGTGGGCAGGAGAAAAAGTACGGGTTATTTGTGTACACTACTTATGTCTACTCCCACTCAAACCCAACCTTATTTAGAGACACTGTAAACAACGAGCTGCTAAAAATATATGCTTGGATGATGACTAACAAACTCACTTTCAACATAGACAAAACATACTTCATGCTGTTTGGAAACAGAGCCTTAAATATCCAACTTAATATATTGATAAATGGTTCCCCTATTTCAAGACACACTGAAGGTAAATTTCTAGATCTTCTCCTTGACTGTAATCTTAAATTTCATTCCCACATCCAGCATACTGTGTACCCCAAATGACACTGCTTACCCTATACCACTCATTAATATGTCCCTACCTTACTTATGGTATTTGTGCCAGGGATCAACCACAGCCAACCAGTTTAAATATTTAATAACTCAACAAAAAGCTGTTGTGCAGATAATTACCAGCTCCTGTGCTAGACAGCACACCACACCACTTTTCAAAAGCCTGAGCTAGCTAAGTTTACAAGGCATACACTCGTATTATTGTGCCTATTACATATACAAAACATTAAACTTCAATATAAACCTCCACTTCAACTTCTTGATAGCTACAACGAACAGTCACATTACAAGGCACAAGACACTCTTCAACATCCCTCGTGTCAGTCTCACACTGTGCAAAAATGCAATGCACATAAATGGCTCGTTGATCTGGAGTTCACTACCTGAACTGGTAAAGGATCCCCTGACTACTTATAAATTTAGGACTTTGCTTAAAAATCATCCCATCTCTCAGTACTAACCAAACCAACCAAAACAACTTCTAATCAGTTATTATATTATATGACCTCAAGTCTATTAAACATCTGCCAATCCATGAAATATTACTGCTTGAACCATTAATTGTAATATTGTTAGTATTATGTGCAACTTCAAGATTATTATTATTATAAACCTCCTCCTTGACTACCTTGCATTAGTTTTTTTTTTTTTTTCCAACAAGTCGGCCGTCTCCCACCGAGGCAGGGCGACCCAAAAAAGAAAGAAAATCCCCAAAAAGAAAATACTTTCATAATCATTCAACACTTTCACCTCACTCACACATAATCACTGTTTTTGCAGAGGTGCTCAGAACACAACAGTTTAGAAGCATATACGTATAAAGATACACAATATATCCCTCCAAACTGCTAATGTCCCGAAACCCCTCCTTTAAAGTGCAGGCAACATTGTACTTCCCATTTCCAGGACTCAAGTCCTGGATTAAGATTAAATAAATATTTTAATGAAAGTTAACCACTCTTATCTTGTCTAGATTTAAGTAGTTATTATGTACTAGGATTAGTCTGCCTGAAATGCCCTGGCATGATAGTGGCTTTCTTTGTACTTACAAACCAAAATTGTAATTACACATTGTAACTGTTACAAAGAAATAAAATCTTTACTCTTTTATTCTCCTGTGTATATTACTGATTTAAAAGGAGAAACTTTTGTTTTTCTTTTTGGGCCACCCTGCTTCAGTTTGTTGAAAAATGTGTATATGTGTATGGGGGAAAGGAGGTTTTGTATGTGAGGGGCTTGAACATCCAGTAGGCATGTGTGAGCATTGTAGATTAATGGTTCAGAGAACCGATACGCTGATAAATTAAACACATGTGCAACTCTTGGTTATCTTTATTGAGGAAACGTTTCGCCACACAGTGGCTTCATCAGTCCATACAAAGGAGTAATGTGAAGAACAGGAGAATGAGGTAATCAGTCCCTCAACCTTGAGTCGATGTGGTCAGTCCATCAATCTATTCAAGATTGATGGACTGACCACATCGACTCAAGGTTGAGGGACTGATTACCTCATTCTCCTCCTGTTCTTTACGTTTCTCCTTTATATGGACTGATGAAGCCACTGTGTGGCGAAACGTTTCCTCAATAAAGATACCCAAGATTTGCACATGTCTAATTTATCAATGTGTGAGCATATTAGATAGTGGAGGCAGTGGCTTTCATGACTTGACAGGCTGTTGGAGTGTGAGTAAAGTAACATTTATGAAGGGATTCAGGGAAACCAGTTAGCCAGACTTGAATCCTGGAGGTGGAAAGTGCACTCTGAAGGAGGAGTGGGAATATTTGCAATTTGCAGGGTCACCTGAACTAGAGTATCAGCATGCCTCAGGCAAGACAGTGATAAAGTGATGGTGAAAGTGTTTCTTCTTTTTTTTTGGGGGGGGGGGGGGGGTTGCGCTGCCTTGGTGGGAGACGGCCGGTGTTTGTAGATATAGGAGGGTGGGTGTGGGAAGGAAGAGGAGCAGTTAGTGAAAAGATGAGAGAGTAGTAAGAAAGAAAAAGTTAGCATATGAGAGGTTCTCACAAAGTAAGAGCGATGCAAGGAGATAGGAGTATATAGAGAGAAAGAGAGAGGTTAAGGGAGTGGTGGAGGAATGTAAAAGGAGAGCAAATGAGAGAGTGGGTGAGATGCTATCAACAAATTTTACTGAGAAGAAGAAAAAGTTTTAGGGTGAGATTAATAAGTTAAGACACCCTAGGGAATGAATGGATTTGACAGTTAAAAATAGAAGAGGAGAGTTGTTGGATGGAGAGTTAGAGGTATTGGGAAGATGGAAGGAATATTTTGAGGAACTGTTAACCCTTTCAGGGTTGGTGCCATACAAGTACGGCTTACGCGCCAGGGTTGGTGCCATACTAGCACGCATAAATTCTGGCGTTCTCAGATCAAGCAGGAAAAGGCTGGTAGTCCTGGATGTGAGAGAATGGATCTCCATGGTCAATGTGCGTGGTATAAAAAAATTCGGGGACCCAGTGGTGCTTTGTGGGAAAGCCATTTTATTATGCCTTGTTCACCATGTCTAGCGGTAAGAAACTCCTCACTCCTCAGCTAATTGGGGCTCTTTTGTTTCCAAGTGACAGTTCAAACACAGATGGAAGTGCCAGTGAAGATGAATTTCATGGTTTTGAGGAGTTTGTGACCGAAAGCAATGCCCGGGAAACCAACTTGAAGGAAGGAAGGAAGGTAGAAGAAAGGGAGGAAAGAAGGAAGAGATGAGAGGAAGGAGACCATCAACCTAGGATAACTCAAAAAAATTCAGACTGACATATTTCCATGTGGGTTGGTGGGGTGGGGAGGAAGGGATGGGTGTTGACAGGCAGTGAGGGTGGTGAGTGGTGGTATTATTTGTCATTGTGACACTAATTAGGCCGGTGACTCAGCATATTTGCAAGTCCACCCTCACTACGAGCTTTACAGAAGCTGTAGCAGTTCTGGGAAGTGTCCAGTGACTTCGTATGTGTATATATGTGATAGAAAAATAGTAATAAACATTTTTTATTGCTGGTTTGTGTAAACATGTTTTGTGAACAATATAATAACTGCCGTTATTGTGTAGCATACAACGAGTGAATATACATTCAGTATACCTTATATTGGTGTCACAGGCCAGAAAAGTTACTTGAAGGAAGGAAGGAAGGAGGGAGGGAAGGAAGGAAGGAAGGAGGGAGGGCAGGAAGGAGGGAGGGCAGGAAGGAGGGAGGGAAGAAAGGAGGGAGGGAGGGAAGGAAGGGGGAGGGAGGGAGGGAAGGAAGGAAGGGAAGGAAGGAAGGAAGGAAGGAGGGAGGAAGGGAGGGAGGGAGGGAGGGAAAGAGGGAAGGTAGGTAGGAAGGGACGAGAGGATGGAATGAAGCAAGATAGGTGTGTGGGGAGGAAGGGATGTTGTGGAAGGCAGTGAGGTTAGTGAGGGGAGTACGATGCATCATTGTGACACATGACACACCGGTGACTCAGCATATTTACAAGTCCACTCACACACAACTACAAGTTTTCAGAACCTCTTGTAGTTATAGGAGCCTGTCCAGTGACTATATGAGTATATATATGATAGAAAAATAGTAATAAACATTTTTTATTGTTGGTTTGTGTAAACATGTTTTGTAAACAGAACCTCCTGTACAGAGTGAGAAAACTGAAACGTGGGAATAATGATAAAATTCACCAGTGCTTTGTACGTGATGGACAAATTCTAGTAAGAAAAACAAATGTAGGCCATGTGTACTATATTACAAATGAAAATGAACTAGCGAACTTCCTTCATGATGCAAACATTAGAGTCTGACTGATATTAGTGACAAAATCCTTACTACGTTAGCGTATGTTATTATGTCATTATTGAACAAATCCCTGTACTATCACCTCCTGAATAGTATTTACTACCTCATTATCCTATGTGTCCCACACAGTTCCTTGTGTGACCCAATTTGTGTTGTCTTCCCAGATTTTCTTTTCACAATTTATTACCTGTTAATAAGATACTCTTTAATAATATCTGTATTACCATTTATTCCTACTTAAGCACTTGTTATAATTCTTCTATAATCTTACCTAATTTTCCCTTTGCTCCTAAACTACAAATAACAAACTAGTGTAAGCTCCTACTACACTACAGTGCAATTCCTTATACCATCTTCCACTAACTAGTATCAACTACCTCAAATAATATTTCTTTAGTGATATTATTTGCTCAAACTTTGTTATAAGGCAAATCCTACTCAGATTAATTTCATATCATAGTGTCAATCTATTTAAAGGTTGTTTTTTACCACTTGTTATGTTGTTGTCCCTTATTACTTTGATAGTAAGGTTGTAATGATGTTGGTAGAATTACAGACAATATGTAAAGTAAAAGGACACAAGTGCAGCTAATGTGACATTTTATTGTGGCAACGTTTCGCTCCCCAGGAGCTTTATCAAGCCATTACAAACAGTACATGGACACAGAGGGTATATATAGGCTCGGAGTGAGGTGCAATACTAGAGGTAGTAGTAGTAGTAATAATACATTATGGTAGAGCAATTAACTCGTACATGAGTAAAAGGATATAAAAGCTATTATTTGGGTAACATAAAGTAGGTTAGACAAATAGACTGGATAGAGGCAGCCTGTTTCAGTGTTCACTCTCTGTGATGTGCTTTGTGTAGTATTAACAGGAGAGACTATGTGATGGCAGGGTTTACTGTTTTCAGGAGGATTCTCGCTAAGACTTCAGAGATGGTGAAGCTGCCTTTTTGTTTTGTTTAATTGTATTCGAAACAGCGATTAGTGCTGACTCGAGGCATTTGCGCCTGCGGAAATTAGTTTCTTTGATCACTAATTGGGCGTCCCTGAATTTCATGAGATGATGGGTGGAATTTTGGTGTTGTACACAGGCGTTGTTCAAGTTATCGTTCCTACATGTGTAAACGTGTTCATTGAGGCAGGTGTCGAGGTTTCTTGCTGTTTCAACTACATAAATCTTGCCGCAGCCTCCACAGGGTATAGTGTAAACCCCCTGCATTGACTGGTTCATGGTGCTTTGATTTTGTCCTGGTCAGATCCTTTATTGAAACATGTTAAATACTCCAGAATAAATAATATTTGGCATAACACCGAGCAGTTCGACGAAGATATGAAGAGGATATGGTATACAAATACCATTCTCCTGTCCCTGTCTTGGGGCTTATATTAGAGAAAACGGAGTATAGCACAGGGCTAACTGTGATCTACACTTGTAGTGCACCATAAACATGAAACAAAAAAGTTATTTTCTCTCTAGAGATTATCACACATAGCAGCATATGTGTAGAGAACCTAGGATAACCCAAAAAAAGTCAACGTGGCTTATTTTTAGTACCTGGCTTGGGTTAGCCATATATTATTTTTGGTAAATATTCGATTCCCAGCCAGGGTAGAAACATTAGGCGTGTTTCTTTACACCTGTTGTCTATGTTTACCCATCAGTAAATGGGTACCTGGGTGTTATCCTGGGACACTGACCCAATTTTCTTGAAATACTCAGCATAACAAGTGGCTTTCTATACAGTAGTATGTCACTGATGTCAGCTAGGCCTCTATACCTTGTACATGTAGTAAATAAAGATATTATTATTATTATATTATTTTCTCAGTTGTTAGTTGGGTTATCTTATTCAAACTTGGGCAACGTATGATGGAAAGATACTTCTTCACGTACACCAAAAATGAGTTCACTTTTCAGCCATTAGTGGCCGCTTAGCGGTATATTTTTGTATGGTTGTTATGGTTATATTCTCATTTGTTCGGTCTCATTTGATAGAATGAAAGATTTTTTTTTTTTTTTCAACAAACCGGCCGTATCCCACCAAGGCAGGGTGGCCCAAAAAGAAAAACGAAAGTTTCTCTTTTTAAATTTAGTAATTTATATGGGAGAAGGGGTTACTAGCCCCTTGCTCCTGGCATTTTAGTCGCCTCTTACAACACGCATGGCTTACGGAGGAAGAATTCTGTTCCACTTCACCATGGAGATAAGAGGAAATAAACAACAACAAGAACTAGAAAGAAAATAGAAGAAAACCCAGAGGGATGTGTATATATATACATATATATGCTTGTACATGCATGTGTAGTGTGACCTATGTGTAAGTAGAAGTAGCAAGACATACCTGAAATCTTGCATGTTTATGAGACAGAAAAAAAGGACACCAGCAGTCCTACCATCATGTAAAACAATTACAGGCTTTCGTTTTACACTCACTTGGCAGGATGGTAGTACCTCCCTGGGCGGTTGCTGTCTACCAACCTACTACCTAGAAGAATGAAAGATATATTACAGAAATAGATATGATTTTGATTGCTTTCATGATGAAAAGTACCTTGAAATTGCGCTCACAGTAGCGAAAGTGTTCTATTCTTTAGCAAAGCTCAAGAGTAAACAAATGACGTCACCGTCCAATACCTGTCTGCCTGCCAGTCCAAATTCCAATACGAAGTCAAGAATGGGTTGACATTATTTATACACTTATTACAATAATGCAGCAGTCTGCATAACAGTAAATCTTCTATTTTTTTGTGAATAAAAATTCCAAATGGAAAGCAAGAGTAATATAAGAGGGGCCTGTAGCCGTGACTAATGAACAGAGAAAATGTTATTTTGGTGCCAGGAATGTCTGCATTGTTTATTCTGGGTCCTATTTTGAAATTGGCATCTGTTGAAATTTGTGTGAAATCAGCCAAATTGCCAATTTCTGACCGCTTTATTGGGTAGTTGAAATAAGTGAATGGGTGGTTTCTTGTACTCAGTTGACAGACTAGAAGTAAATAAGTATTCAGGTATACACAAATACAGTTACATAGATTATCATGTATAGCAGTGTATGTATAGAGAACCTAGGATAACCCAGAAAAGTCAATGACTTATTTCCAGTACCTGCCTTGGGCTTGCCATATATGATTTTTGGTAAATATTTCTTTTTTCTCGGTTGTTTGTTGGGCTATCTCATTGAAACTTGGGCAATATATGATGGAAAGATGCTTCTTAACATACAACAAAAATAAAAAAGACGGACGATAAATAAGGGAGTTAACTTCTCAGCCATTAGCCCCCTCTTTGCAGTATATTTTCGTATGTTTTTTACGGTTGTATTCTCATTTTTTTGGACTCATTTGATAGAAAGGAAGATATATTACAGAAATAGACATGATTTTGATTGTTTTCATGACGAAAAGTACCTTGAAATTGAGCTCAAAGTAGCGGAAATGTTCGATTTTTGCCGATGTTCAATGAACTGTGTAAGTCAAGTTGGTTAATTTTATTAAGTGTATTCTAACCTAACCACTCTGTAATTCAGCAAACTCAGTAATCCGGCACACTACAGGTCCCAATGATGCCGGATTTGTGATGGAGGACCTGTATTATTAATACAGTGGACCCTCAACCAGCGATATTAATCCGTTCCTGAGAGCTCATCGTTAGTCAAAATAATCGTTAGTCAAGTTAATTTTCCCCATAAGAAATAATGGAAATCAAATTAATCCGTGCAAGACACCCAAAAGTATTAAAAAAAAAATTTTTTTACCACACGAAATATTAATTTTAATACACACAAACTGAAGATTACATGCACAGTTACATGACACTTAACTTTATTGAAGATCTGGTGATGATTGATGGGATGGGAGGAGGGGAGAGCGTTATCTTCTTACTGTTTAGAAGGGGAATCCCCTTCCATTAGCACTTGAGGCAGCAAGTCTTTTTCTGGGGTTAACTTCCCTTGTTCTTTTAATACCACTAGGACCAGCTTGAGAGTCACTGGACTTCTGTCGCGCAACATATCTGTCCATAGAGGCCTGTACCTCTCGTTCCTTTCTGACTTTCCTAAAGTGGTTCACAACATTGTCAGTGTACAGGTTGCCAACACGGCTTGCAGTAGCTGTGTCAGGGTGATTATCATCCATAAAGCTTTGCACTTTAAGCCACATTGCACAGATTTCCTTAATCTTAGAAGTAGGCAACTTCTTCAATTTCTCTCTCCCCTCCTCTGAAGCAGTTTCCTCAGGTCTGCCCTCTTGCTGTTCAAGATGATCTAGCAGCTCATCAGTGGTTAGTTCTTCACTGTCCTCCACCACCAACTCTTCCACATCCTCCCCTCTGAACACTCTGGGGGTTTCAGAGTGATACACCAATAAAGGCTTCACTTTGCAATCACCACTAGCATTGGCACACATCAACAAAGTAAGCCTGTCTTTCATAGGCTTATGTCCTGGGAGTGCCTTTTCCTCCTGAGTAATGTACGTCCTGCTTGGCATTTTCTTCCAAAACAGGCCTGTTTCGTCACAATTAAACACTTGTTCAGGTTTCAGTCCTTCACTGTCTATGTACTCCTTGAAGTCCTGCACATATTTTTCGGCAGCTTTGTGGTCCGAACTGGCAGCCTCACCATGCCTTATCACACTATGAATGCCACTACGCTTCTTAAATCTCTCAAACCTTAAATTCACTCACATCACTAGTTGCTGGCATTTTTTTAATTAAATCGTCATGCAACTTCCTAGCCTTTTCACATATGATCGCTTGAGAGATGCTATCTCCTGCTATCTGTTTCTCGTTTATCCACACCAATAACAGTCTCTCAACATCTTCGAGTACTTGCGATCTCAGTTTCAAAAACATAGTTGCACCTTTGGCAAGAACAGCTTCCTTGATTGCCGTTTTCTTGCCCACAATAGGAGCGATGGTTGATTGGGGTTTATTATACAACCTGACCAGCTCAGAGATACGCACTCCACTTTCATATTTATCAATGATCTCTTTCTTCATCTCCATAGTAATTCTCACCCTTTTTGCTGTAGGGTTGGCACTAGAAGCTTTCTTGGGGCCCATGGTAACTTATTTTGCAGGTGCAATCACTAAAAAGGCTGTGATAATATGAAATGTTCCAGTTGTATGTTTGGAAACGACCGCGGTGGCTGGCTGGCTTGTGAACACTGGCACCAAAGGGACAAGTGAGGCGCGCTCAGGCCAAAGTGGACGAGTATGGTATGGAACAAAAAGCACTGGTCGGGTTTTTAAGCGCTAGTCGAGGCAAAATTTTTGCGTTTAAATGAATCGCTAGTCAGATTTATCGTTAATCGATGCAATCGCTGGTTGAGGGTCCACTGTATTAGTACATGTGTATTATTGTAATAATAATAATAGTAATTATTAATAGTATTATTATTAATTTAGGGCACTGGAGTACAGATCTTTGTCTGGATTACAGTGGACCCTCGACCAATGATGGCATCGATTAACGATAAATCTGACTAGCGATACATTTTAATGCAAAAATTTTGCCTCGACTAGCACTAAAAACCGACCAACGCTATTCGTTCCGTTCGAGACGCGTCCACTTTGGCCTGAGCGCGCCTCACTTGTCCCATTGGTGCCAGTGTTTACAAGCCAGCCAGCCACCGCGATCGCTTCCAAACATACAGTTGGAGCATTTCATATTGTCACAGCCTTTGTAGTGATTGCACCTGCAAAATAAGTCACCATGGGCCCCAAGAAAGCTTCTAGTGCCACCCCTACAGCAAAAAGGGTGAGAATTACTATGAAGATGAAGAAAGATCATTGCTAAGTATGAAAGTGGAGTGCGTGTCTCCGAGCTGGTCAGGGTGTATAGTAAACCCCAATCAACCATCACTACTATTGTGGGCAAGAAAATGGCAATCAAGGAAACTGTTCTTGCCAAAGGTGCAACTATGTTTTTGAAACTGAGATCGCAAGTGATAGAAGATGTTGAGAGACTCTTATTGGTGTGGATAAACGAAAAACAGATAGCAGGAGATAGCATCTCTCAAGCGATCATATGTGAAAAGGCTAGGAAGTTGCATGACGATTTAATTAAAAAAATGCCAGCAACTAGTGGTGATGTGAGTGAATTTCAGACCAGCAAAGGTTGGTTTGAGAGATTTAAGAAGCGTAGTGGTATTCATAGTGTGATGAGGCATGGTGAGGCTGCCAGTTCGGACCACAAAGCGGCTGAAAAATATGTGCAGGAATTCAAGGAGTACATAGACATTGAAGGACTGAAACCTGAACAAGTGTTTAATTGTGACGAAACAGGCCTGTTTTGGAAGAAAATGCCAAGCAGGACGTACATTACTCAGGAGGAAAAGGCACTCCCAGGACATAAGCCTATGAAAGACAGGCTTACTCTGTTGATGTGTGCCAATGCTAGTGGTGATTGCAAAGTGAAGCCTTTATTGGTGTATCACTCTGGAACTCCCAGAGTGTTCAGGGAAAATAATGTCCTCAAGGCTAATTTGTGTGTGCTGCGGAGGGCAAACAGTAAGGCATGGGTCACTAGGGACTTTTTCTATGACTGGTTACACCATGCATTTGCCCCCACTGTGAAAAATTACCTAATTGAAAAGAAATTAGACCTTAAGTGCCTCCTGGTATTAGACAGTGCTCCTGGTAATCCTTCAGACTTGGCAGAGCGACTTTCTATGGAAATGAGCTTCATTAAGGTCAAGTTTTTGCCTCCTAATACCACTCCTTCTGCAGCCCATGGACCAGCAGGTCATTTCCAACTTCAAGAAACTGTACACAAAAGCTATGTTTGAAAAGTGCTTTGTAGTAACCTCAGAAACTCAACTGACTAAGAGTTTTGGAAAGATCACTTTAGCATCCTCAATTGTGTAATCATCATAGGTGAGGCTTGGGAGGAAGTGACTAAGAGAACCTTGAACTCTGCTTGGAAAAAACTGTGGCCAGAATGTGTAGACAAAAGGGATTTTGAAGGGTTTGAGGCTAACCCTGAGAATCCTAAGCCAGTTGAGGAATCTGTTGTGGCATTGGGGAAGTCTTTGGGGTTGGAGGTTAGTGGGGAGGATGTGGAAGAGTTGGTGGAGGAGGACAATGAAGAACTAACCACTGATGAGCTGCTAGATCATCATCATCAGCATGAGGCCACACCTGAGGAAACTGCTTCGGAGGAGGGGATAGAGAAATTGAAGAAGTTGCCTACTTCTAAGATTAAGGAAATCTGTGCAATGTGGCTTAAAGTGCAAACCTTTATAGATGGAAATCACCCTGACACAGCTACTGCAAGCTGTGTTGGCAACCTGTACACTGACAATGTTGTGAAACACTTTAGAAATGTCATAAAGGAACGGGAGGTACAGGCCTCTATGGACAGATATGTTGTGCGACAAAAGTCCAGTGACTCTGAAGCTGGTCCTAGTGGCATTAAAAGAAGAAGGGAAGTAACCCCGGAAAAAGACTTGCTACCTCAAGTCCTAATGGAAGGGAATTCCTCTTCTAAACACTAAGAAGATCAACTCTCCCCCCTCCTCCCATGCCATCAATCATCACCAGATCTTCAATAAAGGTAAGTATCATGTAACTGTGCATGTCTTCTTCAGTTTGTGTGTATTAAAATTAATATTTCATGTGGTAAAATTTTTTTTTTTCAATACTTTGGGGTGTCAGGAACGGATTAATTTGATTTCCATTATTTCTTATGGGGAAAATTAACTCGACTAATGATAATTTCGAGTAACGATGAGCTCTCAGGAACGGATTAATATCGCTGGTCGAGGGTCCACTGTATTTGGGTTGTCCTAGGTAATTTATACTATGTATGATAACTTTACTTACGTGTACCTGTGAGAGAGACAGAGACAGAGAGACAACCAACCAGCCAGCCAGCCACATTCAGTCAGCCAATCACCCACCCGGCCTCCCTCCCACCCACCTGCCCGGCCAGCCAGCCAGCTACGTATTACACATGTTCCAGAGTTGTTTCTCTTTACTTAGGGTGTAGGTTATACAACATTCTGGCAGGATGACACTACCAGTGGTATTCTCCCATTCCACCGTGTCGACAACACATAAAGATAACAGTAACATGTGATACTGTATGTGATGTAAAATTTACAATACAGTTCACTACCATGTATACATTATATACAGTAAATAAATAATTAAAATATAACAATAGAAGTAAATTATGGTAAAAAGAATGAAATAATGATTGTACATTACATTACAGTACTATGTAGGTAGTTTATATAGGAAAAGTTTGACATTATGCCCTACCCAGTATGTCGGCAATTTTCAAAGGTTCGACTTAGTCCATTTTGACTTACGACTGGTTGGTTGGAACCAAGCTTGGTCGTAAGTCGGATGGTAGGTGTACTTCCATCCAGTAATGTGTAAAGCTTCAACGCAGTCCAGAGAATGTTATGACCTGAGCTGCCCAGACCATCATGTAAAAGGAATGCAGCACTACAGAGTTAGCAGAGAAAGGGAAATTGAACAGCATTCTTTTTTAAACAAAAAGAGAAAAGATCAAAACAAAGGAAGAGACAAACGGGGGGAATGGTACAGAGAGGACAGGTGGGCAGTAAAATGGGGCGTACCAAACCGGGCATCAGCCCATCAAGGCCAAATAAGCAAACAAATGCGAAGCCGGTACTGGAGAAATCAGGGGAGTGTACACCAGGGGACATACCAGGTAGTACACCACCAGTGGTACTAATGAAACACAAAGCGAGACAAAACATCCCACTTGGTAATTCCTGCTTCATATTTGCAAATGTACAGGGTTGGAAATCAAATAAAAATGACAGTTATGTCAGTGGGCTCCTGACAGAAGCGAATGCCATGTTCGGAGACATTTACAGAAACACATACAAGAGATGTTTTGGATGGAGAGATAAAGATAGAAAACTACAACATGTATAGATGTGATAGAATCAATAAGTCACAGGGAGGAGTAGGAATCTATGTAAAGGATACTTTCTGTTGCACAGAAGTGCTGAGTTCTATGAATGATATAGAAATTCTAGGCATTAAAGTTGAAAATAGGAATTTGGTAATTATCCTAGTACAGTGGACCCCCGCATACCGTCGCCATCACATAACGTACAATCCGCATACCGCTCGCTTTTATCGCAAAATTTTTGCCTTGCATACCGCTCAAAAACCCGCTCACCGCTCTTCGTCCGAGACGCATCCAATGTGCGCCCTTAGCCAGCCTCACATGTGCCGCCGGTGGCATTGTTTACCAGCCAGCCTCCGCGGTAACATCCAAGCATACAATCGGAACATTTCGTATTATTACAGTGTTTTTGGTGATTCTATCTGCAAAATAAGTGACCATGGGCCCCAAGAAAGCTTCTAGTGCCAACCCTACAGCAATAAGGGTGAGAATTACTATAGAGATGTGATGTCACCGTGGTTGTTTAATATATTTATAGATGGGGTTGTAAGAGAAGTAAATGCGAAGGTCTTGGCAAGAGGCGTGGTGTTAAAAGATAAAGAATCACACATAAAGTGGGAGTTGTCACAGTTGCTCTTTGCTGATGACACTGTGCTCTTGGGAGATTCTGAAGAGAAGTTGCAGAGATTGGTGGATGAATTTGGTAGGGTGTGCAAAACAAGAAAATTGAAAGTGAATACAGGAAAGAGTAAGGTTATGAGGATAACAAAAAGATTAGGTGATGAAAGATTGGATATCAGATTGGAGGGAGAGAGTATGGAGGAGGTGAATGTATTCAGATATTTGGGAGTGGACGTGTCAGCGGATGGGTCTATGAAAGATGAGGTGAATCATAGAATTGATGAGGGGAAAAGGGTGAGTGGTGCACTTAGGAGTCTCTGGAGACAAAGAACTTTGTCCTTGGAGGCAAAGAGGGGAATGTATGAGAGTATAGTTTTACCAACGCTCTTATATGGGTGTGAAGCATGGGTGATGAATGTTGCAGCGAGGAGAAGGCTGGAGGCAGTGGAGATGTCATGTCTGAGAGCAATGTGTGGTGTGAATATAATGCAGAGAATTCGTAGTTTGGAAGTTAGGAGGAGGTGCGGGATTACCAAAACTGTTGTCCAGAGGGCTGAGGAAGGGTTGTTGAGGTGGTTCGGACATGTGGAGAGAATGGAGTGAAACAGAATAACTTCAAGAGTGTATCAGTCTGTAGTGGAAGGAAGGCGGGGTAGGGGGCGGCCTAGGAAAGGTTGGAGGGAGGGGGTAAAGGAGGTTTTGTGTGCGAGGGGCTTGGACTTCCAGCAGGCATGCGTGAGCGTGTTTGATAGGAGTGAATGGAGACAAATGGTTTTTAATACTTGACGTGCTGTTGGAGTGTGAGCAAAGTAACATTTATGAAGGGGTTCAGGGAAACCGGCAGGCCGGACTTGAGTCCTGGAGATGGGAAGTACAGTGCCTGCACTCTGAAGGAGGGGTGTTAATGTTGCAGTTTAAAAACTGTAGTGTAAAGCACCCTTCTGGCAAGACAGTGATGGAGTGAATGATGGTGAAAGTTTTTCTTTTTCGGGCCACCCTGCCTTGGTGGGAATCGGCCAGTGTGATAATAATAAAATAATAATGAAGAAAAAGATCATTGATAAGTATGAAAGTGGAGTGTGTCTCTCCGAGCTGGCCAGGTTGTATAATAAACCCCAATCAACCATCGCTACTATTGGTGGTACAGCTGCTGCTTCTGCTGTACCACCGTCAGCTGCTGCTGTAGTACCGTCTGCTGCTGTTGTAGCATCGTCTGCTGCTGCTGTAGCACTGTCAGCTGCTGCTGCTGCTGTAGCACTGTCAGCTGCTGCTGTAGCACCGTTGTTGGTGTGGCTTATTGAGAATACCAAGAAACAATTAACCCCAGAGGATTTGCCACCCAGGATAACCCAAAAAAGTCAGTGTCATCGAAGACTGTCTAACTTATTTCCATTGGGGTCCTTAATCTTGTCTCCCAGGATGCAACCCACACCTGTCGACGAACACCCAGGTGAACAGGGAAAAATGCCTGGAACTAGTGCTCATATTGGTGAATTTAAAGCCAGCAAAGGTTGGTTTGAGAGATTTAAGAATCGTAGTGGCATACACAGTGTGATAAGGCCTGTTCTGGAAGAAAATGCCAAACAGGACCTACAGTACTCAGGAGGAAAAGGCACTCCCAGGACACAGTGTCTCATCAGTCATTGCTGCATCTTCAATACAGGTGTCATTTATTCTTCATTTAGTAGAGTAGTACATGCACAATATATATTGTGCATGTACTACTCTACTATTGTGCATGTATCCTTCTCTTTGTGTGTAGGAAAATGTATATTTCATGTGGTAAAATTTTTTTTTTCATACTTTTGGGTGTCTTGCACGGATTAATTTGATTTCCATTATTTCTTATGGGGAAAATTCATTCGCATACCAATCATTTCGCATAACAATGAGCCCTCTTGCACGGATTAAAGTCGCTATGCGGGGGTCCACTGTATACAAACCACCATCGGCAACTGCTGAGGAATTCACAGATCAGTTAAGTAAGATAGATAGCTATCTGGATAGGCTAGAAAATCCTCCACCAAATATTTTACTCCTTGGAGATTTTAATCTCCCTCATGTAAAATGGGGGATGGCACAACGTAATGTTATACCAGAAATATCCCCGGGAAGCACCCTGGCTCAACAGGTACATACCAGGGAAATAATGAGGTTTTGTGAAAAGTACTCTTTAAACCAACAGGTAATTGATCCCACTAGAAATGAAAATACCCTGGATTTGATATTCACAAACAACAAGGAACTGATCAGAGACATAACAGTTTCCAAAACTATTTACTCTGATCATAACATCATAGAGGTTCAAACTAGTATTAACTCAGGGGTAGGAAACTGCATCACTAAAGTTAGAGACGGGATGTTCAGTAAGTTTAATTTTAACAACCATAGAATTAACTGGGAAAAAATAAACCAAGAGCTATCAGACATACCCTGGGAATCAGACATGAGCGACCTAAATCCCCACCAGTGCCTAGAGAAGCTGAATACAGAAGCATACAAAGTATGTATGAAACATGTACCATTGAGGAAACCCAGAAGAAGATCAGATATATAGAGAGAGCGTAGGAGATGGTACAGAAGAAGAAAATGGGTTACCGAACCGCTTAAAAACACAGATGTGCTACAACAGAGGAAAGATAAACTTAGTCGAGATATCACTGAATTAGAGCAAAAACTTAGGATGTCACACCTCACAGAAGAAGTACAAAGGGAACAAAAGGCCATACAGGATATTGCAAGAAACCCAAAATATTTCTATTCCTATGCAAAATCCAAGCTAAGAACTACCTGTAGAATTGGACCACTACTGAGAGGAGACTCATATACTGATGATGAACAGAAAATGAGTGAAATCCTTAAAGAACAGTATGAGTCGGTGTTTAGCAACCCACTAAATGACAGCAAGGTAAAAAATGTAGAAATATTTTTCACTCCAGAAGAAGGCCGCACAGACCAACTAACTGACATTAGTACAAATCCCATAGATTTCAAAAAAGAAATGGAAAACATGCCCACTCACTCAGCACCTGGACCAGATTCGTGGAATGCTCTATTTATAAAGAAGTGCAAAGTACCACTAGCACAAGCCCTCATTATTCTTTGGAGAAAGAGCATAGATCTAGGTGAAATACCGAAGGCCTTAAAGAGTGCAGACATAGCTCCTTTGCACAAGGGAGGTAGTAGAGCACTAGCTAAAAATTACAGACCAGTAGCCCTAACCTCTCGCATCATAAAAATCTTCTAAAGAGTGATGAGACGGCAGGTTACAAATTTCATGGACCAGCACAACCAACATAACCCGAGCCAGCATGGTTTTAGAGCAGGACGATCACTGCTGTTACAGCTGCTGAACCATTATGACAGAATTACGGAGGCACTGGAAGATGACCAAAACACAGATGTGATTTACACAGATTTTGCAAAGGCGTTTGACAAATGCGATCATGGAGTGATAGCGCACAAAATGAAGGCCATGGGCATTACGGGGAAGGTAGGCAGATGGATTTTCAGTTTCCTGACCCACAGAACATAAAAAGTAGTAGTGAACAGGGCAAGATCCAGTATCAGCGAGGTCAAAAGCTCAGTGACCCAAGGCACTGTCCTGGCACCTCTGCTGTTCCTCATCCTCATAGCAGACATAGACAAAAACACCTGGTACACTTTTGTATCATCATTTGCAGATGACACTAAAATAAGCATGAAAGTCACTACGGTAGGGGACACTGAAAAAGTGCAGGAAGACATAAACAGGGTTTTCCAGTGGGCAGTGGGAAAACATGACATTCAATGGTGATAAGTTCCAGTTGCTTAGGTATGGAAAGAATGAAGAGCTCAAAAGGAGCACTATATACAAAACTCAAGAGGGTCACCAAATAGAACGTAAGGAACATGTAAAAGACCTAGGAATAATTATGTCAGCAGACCTTTCTTTTAAAGACCATAAGACAAAGATCACGACAGCCAGGAAGATGACTGGGTGGGTATTGAGAATTTCAAAACAAGGGAAACAATGCCGATGGTGACACTCTTCAAATCGCTAGTGCTCCCTCACTTAGAATATTGCTCAGTGCTGACGGCCCCATTCAGGGCAGGAGAAATATCAGAGCTGGAACAAATACAGAGATCGTTTATGGTTCACATTGAGCCAGTAAAGCACCTAAACTACTGGGAATGCCTGCAAGTCTTGAACATGTACCCATTGGAGCGAAGGAGAGAGAGGTACATGATAATATATACCTGGAAGGTACTCGAGGGCTTGGTCCCAAATCTGCACACTGCCATAATATACTGGAGTGAGAGATATGGGAGGAAGTGTAAAATAAACCCAGTGAGGAGCAGGGGTGCAGTGGGGACAGTAAGGGAACACTGTATCAACATCCGGGGTCCCAGACTTCTCAACATCTTACCAGAAGATATCAGAAACACTGCTGGAATAAGTGTTGAAGCCTTCAAGAGGAAACTAGACAAGTATCTTCACCAGGTGCCAGATCAACCAGGCTGTGATGGATATGTGGGGCAGCGGGCCTCCAGCAGCAACAGCCTGGTTGACCAGGCGAGCACTAGACGAGCCTGGCCCATGGCCGGGCTCAGAGATTAGATATACTCTCGAAATTCTTCAAAGGTATATCAAAGGTAAATATTCAAAGGTAGGTAAAAATCTAGTGAACAAAATACCAAGCGTAAACACCTGTCCATCAGACTACCTCATAGGTACCTACCCAAATATGCTATTCCTAGCTCCAACCAACCCCATAGAAGTTACACTAATCATAAACACCCTTAAAAACAAGGCAGGAGACATAAACATCTTGCCTGCTTTTATGTACAAAAAAGCTTCTCACATATTGTCACCAATCATTGCAACGCTCTTCAACAAATCCATTGAATCAGCTACCTTCCCAACAATCCTCAAAATAGCGAGGGTCACTCTGATCCACAAAGGAGGTGGCCAGACTGACTTGAATAACTATAGACCAATATCTAACTTACCACTGCTCTCTAAAATGTTTGAAAAATTAATGCATAGACGGATCTATTCCTACCTCGTCTCAAACAACATATTAAACCCTTGTCAGTTTGGATTCAGGAATAATAAAAGCATGAATGATGCTATCATACACATGCTAGAACTAATGTATACCGCACTCGAAAAGAAAGAAGTCCCACTGGGCATTTTCATTGATTTACGTAAAGCTTTCGATACAGTCGACCATGAACTGCTATACTCCAAATTAACACACTATGGTATCAGAGACCACTCCCTCAACTACCTAAAATCTTACCTTAGTAACAGAACTCAATATGTGTATGCAAATGATGCAAACTCTTCCACCCAACCAATCACAGTAGGAGTCCCACAAGGAAGTGTCTTTGGACCACTCCTCTTTTTTGTCTACATCAATGATCTACCAAATGCATCACAGCTACTCAAACCCATATTATTTGCAGATGACACTACATATGTCTTTTCCCACCCAAACACGGTCATACTAGCAAACACAGTCAATGCCGAATTGCAGAAAATATCTGCCTGGATAATAACTAATAAACTTGCCCTGAATACTGATAAAACCTATTTAATTCAGTTTGGAAATAAAGCTGCATATGATCCGATTAACATAACACTAAATGGATCATCAGTCACAAGACTCGGAGGGAAAATTCCTAGGTATCCACCTTGACAGTAGCCTTAACCCTTTCAGGGTCCAAGGCCAAAATCTGAAGTGGTTCCCCAGTGTCCAAGAATTTAAAAAAAAAAATTATTTTTTCTTATGAAATAGTAGGGAATCTTTTTGTGAAGGTAATAAAACAAAAAGTACGAAATTTGATGGAAAATTGACGAAATTATGCTCTCGCGAATTTATTTATTTATTTAGAAATTTTAGCATACATACAGAGGTACAAAAAAAATACAGGTAAGAGCAGCATGCCAAAGCCACTTGTATGCATAGCATTACGGGCTGGCTTAAAATTAACTTAAGATTAACTAAGCAATGATGAAATCAGTGATAAGACATTATTGTAAACAGATAACTATAAAGCACAAATGAGTATTACAAAGACAGGTCATATGGTTGCATGCATTGCTGTTCATTCAGTAGAATGGAGTATTCTGTTAGGTAGTGTATTTAAAAAAATAACAAAGTTAGATTGGGTCCTAGGTTTAACATTTATGTGATATAATTGTGAGTAACATTTTGGATATACAATTTATAAGGTTCAGTTATTCAGTATTTATTTGGTTTTGAGTGAGTAAGTGAACTTTGAGGAGAGACTTGAATTTGTAAACAGGTAGTGTTTCTTTTATATTTACAGGTAATGAATTCCAGATTTTAGGGCCTTTTATGTGCATTGAGTTTTTGCATAGCGTGAGATGGACACGAGGAACATCAAAGAGTGATCTGTGCTTGTGTTATGGTCATGTGTTCTGTTGAGGTTGGCAAGGAGATGTTTGAGGGGAGGGTTAATATCAGAGTTAAGTGTTCTATGTATGTAATAGGTGCAATAATAAGTATGGATGTTTTGTATGGTGAGTAGGTTGAGTGTTTTGAATATTGGTGGAGT
Source organism: Cherax quadricarinatus (assembly GCF_026875155.1). Taxonomy (NCBI): domain Eukaryota; kingdom Metazoa; phylum Arthropoda; class Malacostraca; order Decapoda; family Parastacidae; genus Cherax; species Cherax quadricarinatus. Next base: position 57,654,804 of record NC_069410.1, read on the forward strand.
GTGTTGCTGTAGTGAGAATTTGTTATCATTCTAACTGCAGCCTTTTGTTGGGTAATTAGTGGTCTGAGATGGTTAATTGTTGTTGAGCCCCATGCACAAATTCCATAGGTGAGATAGGGGTAAATAAGAGAGTGATAAAGGGCCAGGAGGGCTGACTGTGGAACATAGTACTGTATCTTCGATAGTATGCCTACAGTCTTGGAAATTTTCTTAGAAATTTGTTGTACATGTGTATGAAATTTGAGTCTATTATCGAGGTGGATTCCTAAGAATTTTCCCTCTGTTAGCTTTGTGATAGGTGATCCGTTTATCGTTATGTTAAGAGGTACATCTGTAGCTCTGTTACCAAACTGAATGAAGTAGGTTTTGTCAATGTTTAGTGTAAGTTTGTTAGTCCTCATCCAGGTAGATATTTTCTGTAATTTGGTGTTTACAGTATTGGCTAACGTGACTGGGCTCGGGTGAGAGAAGACGTATGTAGGGTCATCTGCAAAAAGTGTGGGTTTGAGTAATTGCGAAGCATTTGGTAGGTCATTTATGTATAGGAGAAAGAGAAGAGGGCCAAGGACACTTCCCTGTGGGACACCAACTGTAATTGGTTGTGCGGAAGAGCTTGCCCCATTTGCGTACACATATTGGCTTCTGTTGCTGAGGTAAGACTTGAGGTAGTTGAGGGAGTGCCCTCTTATACCATAGTGTGACAATTTTACGTGGAGCAAGTCATGGTCAACTGTATCAAAAGCTTTACGTAAGTCAATGAAGATCCCCAGTGGGACTTCTTTTTTCTCTATTGCAATGTATATATGTTCTAGCATGTGTATAATAGCATCGTTAGTATTTTTATTAGGCGTGAATCCAAATTGGCAGGGGTTGAGAATGTTTTGGGAGATGAGGTAGGAGTAGATTTGTTTATGAATTAATTTTTCGAAGATTTTTGAGAGAGGGTGTAAATTGGATATTGGCCTATAGTTATTCAACTCTGTTTGGTCTCCTCCTTTATGGATCGGGGTGACCCTTGCTATTTTGAGAACTGTAGGGAAGGTGGAGGATTCAATGGATTTGTTAAAGAGTGTTGCAATGATTGGTGATAGTACTTGTGACGCTTTTTTGTATATAAAGGGTGGTAAGGTATTTAAATCTCCTGCCTTGTTTTTCAGTGCGTTGATAATAATGGAGACTTCGTATGGGTTAGTCGGAGCTAGGGACTTTGTGTTCGGGTAGTTGCCAGTGAGGTAGTGATTTGGTGGGGTATTTTAGTTTGGGGTTTTTTTTGGGAAAGGTTTTTGACCTATAGGGGAGAAGAAATCATTAGTCTTTTTTGCTGTTTCTTTTGGGTGGGGGGTTGGGGTTTCTTCTGATTTTGTAATTTTTTTCGCTATTCGTGATATCTTTTTGTTCCCAAATTTTGATGGGGTCCCAGGTTTTTTTTTATATCACCTTTAAAATTGGATAATGAAGGTAGTAGGTTGGTAACAGCAACCACCCGGGAAGTACTACCGCCCCCAATGATTTTGAAACAAAAAACCCGTAACTGTTTTGCATGATGGTGGGTTTGGGTTTTCTTTTTCTGCTCAAAAACACGTGATAACAGGTTTATCTTGTACTCCAAACTTACAGTTTGGTCACATTCAAAAAGACAGCACGGCATATATATATTATACTACATGTGTAGTGGGTTTGGGTAGACAGCAACCCCCCGGGGAAGTACCCCCGTCCTCCCAAATGACGTAAAAAAACCCCTGAAACTTTTTTCCCTATGTGGATTGGGGGGGTTTTTTTTTCCCTGTCTCATAAACACGCTAGATAACAGGGTATCTTGCTACTCCCCTTACACTTTGGTACACTTCACAGACCCACTGCAATATATAAAACAACATCTGGTTTTTTTTTTTTTCAAAATAGTCTTCTTTTTTTATTTTTTTAATTGTCCATGGGGAAGGGGAAAAGAATTTTCCTCCGTAAGCCTTGCGTGTGTATGAGGCGACAAAACCCCGGGAGCAATGGGCTAGAACCCCCTTCTCCTGTGACATTTATAAAAAAGGGAAGAAGAAAAATTTTATAAAAGGGGATTTTAAAATGTGGGGGATGGGCGGATGACAAGAAACAGGATTGCTGATGTTATAAAAAAAGAATTGGATTCCTGGCCCAAAGCGAAAAAAAGCGAAGGGGTGGAAAGTTTCAGGGGGGGAAAATAAATGGGTTTAAAATCTGGGTATCTGAGAATTTAGAGAAAAGGGAAGGGGGAGCATTAATTTTAAATGTATTTTATGGAAGGAAAAAGAGAATATGAATTTTAAAATTCAAAATTATGGGTTTAAAAGAAAGGTTGGTGCGGAAGTGGGTCATTAAGCGTTATGCACCGGAGAAAGAGGAAGCAGGGAGAGAGGGGAAATTTGGGGGAGATTTAATGAATGTATGGGAGCTTTGAACCAATGAGAGAGTAATTGGGTAGGGGACCTAATGCTAAAGTGGAGAAACTTTTTGAGGGGTGTGGGAGGTAAGTTTTGGGGGGGCCCGGTGTAAATGATAATGGGGGCCCTTGATTTAACTTTGTATAGAAAAGGGGGGTTTGTTATGGTAATAATTTTTAGAAAAAAGGATAAATAAGTATGAATGATGTGGGCAAAAGACATATTTGTTGGATTTTGTATTGGTAGAAAAAACGTTGAGTAGACTTCAGGATTACAGTTTTTAGAGGGGCCCAGAAATCAGATCACTTTTTAGTTGGCTACACGAGAGTAAAAGGTAAGGGAACAAGAAATAAAACAAAGGGAAAAGGGAGGGGAAGGTTTTAAAACTAAAAAAGGGGGCGTTTGGGGAAGATTAAACGCTATTGGAGATAATGGGCTAATGGAGCATGGCAAAAGGGGCGAAGAGGTTGGGGTGGTTTTAAAAAGTAGTGTTTGTGTTCAGCAAAGTTTGTGGTTACAGGGAAAATGGGGGCAGGAGGAAGAGGAGCGATTGTGGAAAAGAGATGTAAAAAGGGGGTGAAGGAAAAAGTTCTTGAGAAGTTTTTCAAAGTAAAGTGATGCAAGGGGGGAAGAGTTTTTGGAGAAAAAGAGAGAGGGTTAAGATGGGGAAGCAATGTAAAAGAGAGCAAATGAGAGTGGGTGGGAAAGTTATCAAAAAATTTTGTTGAAAACAAGAAAAAATTTTGGAGTGGTTAACGTTTAAAAAAGCCCTAGAGAACAAATGGTTTGTCAGTTAAAAAATAGGGGAAAGGGAAATTATTAAATGGAATTAGAGGTTTGGGAAAATGGGGGGAATATTTTGAGGAAATTTTTAAATTTTTTGAAGATAGGGGAAACTGTGATTTCGTGTAAGGGGAAGGAGGAATTCTTTTTAGGGGTGAGGGAAAACCGTTTTGAGTGGGGGAGGTTCGTGGGGATGGGGAAAATGAAAGGGGGTAAGGGAGCCGGATTGATGGGGTAAAGATAGAAATGTTAAAAGAGGTGGGGTTAAAATTTTGGAGTGGTTGGGGCTTTTTTTAATAAATGGAGAGGGGAGGTCCGGATTGGCAGAGACGCAAGTTCCTTTTTTAAAGGCAAAGGGGGTAAAAAGAGTGCAAAATTATGGGGGAAAGTCTTTGGTATAAATGGTAAAGTGTAGGTAGAGTTTAATTTTTAAAAATTAAAGTAAAACGGGAATGGGGAGATGACAAGGAGGCTTTAGGAAAGGTAGGGGTGGTTGGGCCGGGGTTTCAGTGAAACTATAAGTGAACATATTTTGATAAGGTAAGAGGTCTTTGTGAGCGAGGAACCAGGCGTGGTATGTCCACGACGATACTGCTCAATTTAAGTAGGTCTCGCTCAGTCCATAGAAACGTGTATTGACATTGTGCGCGAACAGTGACAAAATTGAACTAAGAGCGCATGAGAGACGCAAGTAGTTTGGATCATAAAGAGTACGCGGATTACTGGAATACAGCGCATAATGCCGTGTCTGATCGCAGGTTCGTAGGACAGATGTATCGGGTGTCATGTTAGTCGCAGCATTGGGGTACGGCGCTCGGCGATGTTATAGAGGCAGAGCGAACTTTGGATACAAGAGCTATCTCATAGCTTGGTTGACAGAGAGAGGACGATCATGGAGACTTTATGAAGGAACAAATTTAGTATATTGTTGATGAGCGCTAGATTAAATGCGTGTACAACTATAGGATTATGTATTAGAGAATTTTGGAATTATATTTAGGTATATTGATGTAGTATTTATTATAAGGTTAGTTGGAATAGTGTTGAATGATAGGATTAGTATAAGGTGGGGGAGAGTTGGTAGATAGGTATTTAGATAGTCTTTGAGCGGCGAGCTGCCTCGAGTCTGTATACGAGGAGTATCTTGGTTGGATGAATAGCGCGAGTGTCGGACCTCACTCGTGTTATGATATCGGAACAAATGGACTCGGACTCGCGAGCGGAGCTCTGGAGGTAGTTTTTTACTCTCATTATACATCAAGCGATAGAGAGGCGGGGGCGAGGCAGGAGAGGTAGTTTAGAGCAGCTTGTGGAGTCTCACCAGTGATCCAGCGCATGAGTTGAGTGGTGAGGCAGCGGTCGAGAACGGGATGTGGCGCGGCGGAAGGAGGTGTAGCGGGCACGATGAGCGGAAGTGGAGTAATGAGTGCATAGTTGAGGCGGGTATGATTCAGCCTGTGGGGGGGGCGAGAGAGGGTAGGCTGAGCGGGGATATATGGACCCTGAACGTAACTCAGATCTCTGAGAGTGTGCGTATAGGCGAGGGACGGACACCCTATTGAAATAGGGTTAGGAGGGAGATCGCGACGACACAATAGCAACAAGAGAGGCACCAAGGAAACATCTTCCAAGTTGGACGGGTAGTGCCTAACGAACAGACTCGCAGATGGTATATAGGAGGGGAATCCTATTCGTGATGGCGCACAGAGCAGCTAGCTCCAGGAGTCATCCTTAGTGGATATGCCGGCTGAGACCTACCTCGAGGTATAACACCACTTCACTGCACTGTGGGGGGCATGTACAACTGATTAGTTGTGGAATTGATGAGTGGGGCTCGATGAGGGGTGCTATACAACGAGCAGCATCCTCCCTAGGAGCGTACACTAACCTAAACACTACGGCATCAGGCGCCCGTGCACAATATCGTGAAACCACACGAGTCGCGTTACTGTGGAGTAGAAACAGTACCACGTCACAACGGACACACACATCCCCCGAGTACCAATCTACAACCAATCCAACTTCTCTCTTCCTCATCCAATTCAGCGTTAATACTATCAGAACACACAGATAGAAGACATCACTCAACACACTCACAACAGACTCGAGTACTCTATGCCACAGCGAGGATCACCTCACAACTTCAAGCATCACAGCATCTAACAGAGTCACCTGATGACACCAAACAGCAACATCACTCTACGAACCACAACTCTTATCTACATCTATTACACATAGCCTAAAACTCTTAGACTACAGCTCAACAGTGCAGATCTAACACTCAACTCACAATAACTTATATACCTTAACTCTCGCGCACAAGATGAAGCGCCAATTCTATCTAAGGACATCCAGGGGCACACAGAGTAATACTCTGACAAGGACTGGAATTTACATAGCAACGCACGAGCATCAATTATGGGACACTTTATCCAGCAAGCGCTTACCGAATCACGCACTCTTCTCTTCACATCATCTCTCTGATTTTCATGCTCACCTTATATTAGAGAAGCATAAAACTGCCAGTAGAGTTACAATTATATGATTATCATGTTACACGACTAAGATCATACAATCATCGACACTAAACAAATCTATCATCTGACTAAATATATAATCCCTCTTCACTTTCAATTTAAGCTTCTTCTCGTTATTGAACTTCTTCACAGCAACTTCTGTAAATACTCAAGTGTTACTACTATTTTTAGTTATTTTATGACCGTTGCGGTATGTATTTGTATGATCCTAGTCTTGATTCTGCGTTAGGTTTATTTATACAAGCAGATTCTCGTTTCTTACCTTGATTCAGAATTTTCTCTTTTTTTTTTTTTGTTTGTTTTTTTGTTTGATTATTTTGTTTTGTTTTGATGTTTTTGCTTTGTTTTGTTTTTTTTTATATTTTGTATTTTTTGTTTTTTTTTATTTTTGTTTTTTTTTTGTTTATTTTTTATTTGTTTTTTTGTTTTTTTTTTTTTTAATGTTTGATTTTTTTATTTTGTTTAGGTTTTTTTTTTTTTTTTTTTTTTTTTTTATTTTTTTTTTTTTTTTTTTTTTTTTTTATTTTTTTTTTTTTTTTTTTTTATTTTTTTTTGTTTTTTTAGGATGTGAAGGAGGCCATCCATTATTGTTTTTGTTCTTTTACATTACTTTTTTTTTTTTTTTTTTATTTTCTTTGGTTCCATAATACACTATGTCTGCTTGTTTAATAAATTCTCTCTATTGCAAACATACAAGGGGACACTAAAATCAAAATGCTGTACATTATATAGGTGAACTATGCGTTTAACCAGAGACAAATTAAAGTAAAAACCCAGTCATTACAAAAAACGCATTTAAGACTCTTCTCAAAGCCACTTAATTTTTGGTTTAAGTATTTGTGATATTTTTTTTAATTATTTTATATATAATATTTTTATTTTTGTTTATTTTTTTTTTTTTTATGTGTTTTTTTTTTTGTTTTGTTTATTTTTTTTTTTTTTTTTTTTTTTATTTTTGTTATGTTCTGGGTTATGTATTTTTTTATGTTTAGTTATTTATTTATTTTTTATTTACTTTTTTTTTTTTTTTTTTGTTTTGTTTTTTTTTTTTTATTTTTTTTGATTGTTTTTTTTATGTTGGAATATTTTAATTTTTATTTTTGTTTGTATTTTTATTGGTTTTTGATCTTGATTTTTTTATTTTTATGGAATAAAGACACAACAAAAAACAAAAACAACCCAATAAAAAAAATAAAGAGAGAAAAAACAATTAGATATATTTAAAAAAATAGTTTACAAAAAAAAAAAAACACATAGAGAAAGATTAGATATAATAATAATATACAAATCTATAGATAAAAAATAAAAAATAATCATATAAACAAAACATACAATTAAAATACACAATAAATACCAATAAAGAACACTGAGAAAACCCTTAAAGTATCAACAAAAATAATAGAAAAGCAAAGAAAGAATAAACAAAAGAAAACAAAACGAAACAAAAAAAACAAAAATATTAAACAGGGAAAAAGAAAAGAATAAAAAAAAATTAGAGAGAAAAAAAAGAAAAAAATAAACAAAATACAAAATCGACAAAGTATAAAGCAGTACATAAAAAAAAGAAATAGACAAATACCGAAAACTAAAATAAAATTCTCAAAGAAAAAAAAAGTGAAGTACCTAAAACAAATAAGAAAAAACCAAAACCAAAATAAAAAATTTATTAAAAAAATAAAAAATACATCAATTTCAAGTCATAAGAAAAAGATATAAACACTAAAAACACCGACGCTCCATGACACACCCTTCCAGACCCCCCACCGACTCTCCCTTCGGCATAAACATCCCGGCTAAATCAAGCACCCACCCTCGACTCCTCTACGGATACACCCTATCAAACTCCCCACTAAACCGTGCCACACCAACATCCTCCCAATCCTCCTTACCGACCCATCAGTAAAAAACCTTCCAACACCGACTTCACATCGCCCCCTCCATGGAAATTAATACCCACTACTCACAACCATTACCGCCATACCACAACCCCCGAACATCCCCCCCCCACCACTCACACAACATCAAGACACGCCAAACGGCAGCAAAACCTAACAACGTCCGCACCACCCGCCTAAATATCCCTCGACCTACCCCAACGCCCTCCAACCACAAGCCCACCCCACATCCCCCCACACTCCGCTCCCCACCCCGCACCCCCAGACCCACCTACACCAACCCCACCCCCTCGACCCTACTCCATTACCAACCGACTCACAACGCCACTACCAACCTCGCCACTCCGCATCCTTCACTTACTACCTCACCACTCCATAACAACCCCGCGATACAAACCTCAATAAACAACAAACGACTAGTCACAATCCAATAAAACAAAAACACCAATAAATCTTACAAACTTCTTACCGAACAAATACAATCATACAATTAAGAAAATACCGAAGACACTATAAATCTTATCCACTACCAAGCCCCCACCCCACCCGCCGACCCAAAATTTAACTCTAACCAAAGCACAGCACAACCCCACCATCCCTCTTGCCCCCCCCCTCCCCCCACTCGCCTCACCCCCCAACACCAACCCCCGTCAAAATAACTGCAATGAACCCCCAGCTCCACCCCTCACCCACCATCTACCCCCCAACCACCCCACATACCACCCCTCACCAGCCCCAACCCCGCACCCAATCCCCAAAACACGCCAATAATCCGACGTCCCACCCAATGCCCCAATAATTAACCCCCGCGCCCTCAAACGCCACCACCAAAAACACACCCCAAACCACCCAACACCAACCCCACACCAGTAACCCCCGGCCCACAAGACACATGACCACATACGCCCAGTAGCTACCCCAACAAATAGAACCGTCGACAGGACCGCCCCACCAGTAACCGAATGCCACCTTGCCACGGCCTCCCAGGCACACAAATGCAAAGCCACCCACTCAAGTAACACAAGCCCTCTCATGTCACCTGTTTGCCACGACATTAACTAACAATAACACCTCACAGGACATCCAATATAGAGAGCTGAACTTGATAGTAAGTATACAATGTGTGAAATATACCACATAGCCTTTCTAATGGTCTCAAGAGGCCATAAAAGTTACTTGAAAAATAAAATATTTAAAAATACAAAGAAAGCCCAAACCTAAATGAACTATTACCGGGTTGCAGGCAGACTGCGCTGTTGCCGTACTGCCGGGTTTGTTATTTTATTATTATATATTTCCAATTTTGTCACTCCGGCCTCCAAATCACAGTAAGTAAATAGAAGGCAAAAAAATATTTTTAGGCCTATAAAAATAAGACTATTTTTATTTTTTTTTTTAAAGAATATTTAACCCGACCCTGATACCAGGTTTGTGAAAGGGCCTGCCACCCTGAAAGGGTTAAATGTTGAAGAATTAAAGGGACTCAATGATTTTGTGAATGGCGGAAGTACAGAGGACCCCTCGCAACCTAACGCATCGCATAGCCGAACAATAGCATAGCGAACGCCTATGTCGCTGAAATTATATGCCCCGCACGTGACAAAAACCCGCTCAGGCAGAACTTCGTCCGAGACGCGTCCAATGGGCGCCCACAGCCAGCCTCACAATAGCCGCCGTCCCATATTACCAGCCAGCCTCCTCGGTAAAACATCCAAGCATACACTCGGAATATTTCGTATTAATTACCGTGGTTTTTTTCGTGCATGTTGTGAAAATAAGTGACCATGGCCCCAAGATAAGCTTCTAAGTGCCAACCCTACACCATCAAAGAGTAAAGAATACCAATTGAACTTAAAAGAAAGAAATCATTGATAAGGTATGAAAGTGGAGTACGTAACACCGACCTGATCAGGTTGTAACAATAAACCAAACATCAACCATCGGTGTTCTAATGTGGGCAAGAAAACGGCAAACAAGGAAGCAGTATGTTGTCCGAAAGTATAACTGTGTTTTCGAAACAAAGATCGCAAGAGATGAGATGCGTTGAGAGACTCTTATTGGTGTGGATAAATGAACAACAGCTAGCAGGAGATAGCGTCTCTCAAGGCGATCATATGGAAAAGGCTATGAAAGTTGCATGACGATTTACATTAAAAAAAATGCCCTGCAACAACTGATGATGTGAGTGAATTTCAAGGCCAGCAAAGGTTGGTTGAAGATTTAAGAGAAGCGTAGTGGCATCCATAGTGGTGATACGGCATGGTGATCAGCCAGTTCTGGTCCACAAAGCGGCTGTAAAAATATGTGCATGAATCAAAGAGTACATAGAAAATGGAACTGAAGACTGGAACCTTAACAAAGTTTTAATTGTGATGAAACAGGCCTGTTCTGAAGAAAATGCCAAGCAGACCTACATTACTCAGGAGGAAAAGGCACTCCCAGGACATAAGCAATGAAAGACAGGCTTACTTTGTTGATGTGTGCCATGCTATTGGGTGATTAGCAAAGTTAAGCCTTTATTAGTGTATCACTACTGAAACCCCCAGAGCGTTCATTGGCAAAAGAATATCCCTCAAGAAAATTTGTTGTGCTGAGAGGGCAAACGTAAAGGCATTGGTCCACTAGGGAATTTTTCTATAACTGGTTTACACCATGCATTTTGCCCCAATGTGAAAGATAACCTTAACCAAAAGAAAATTAGACCTTAAGGTGCCTCGCTGGATGTTAGACAATCCCTGGGACATCCTACAGAGTGGCAGAAGCGACTTTTAATGGGGACATGATGCTTCATTACGGGTGGAAGTTTTTGTGCCTCCCAAAAAAAAAAAAAAAAAAAAATAATACCACTCCTCTCCTGCAGCCCATGGACCAGCAGTCATTTCCAACTTCAGAAACTGTACACCAAAGCCTTTTCAAAAGTGCGTTTGGAAGTGACCACAGACACTGGATGACTCTAAAAAAGAGTTTTGGAAGGATCTCACACTAAAATATCCTCAGTTGTGTAAAAACCTCATAGGTAAGGCTTGGTAGGGAGTGACTAAGAAGAACCTTGAACTCTGGCTTGGAAGAAACTGTGCCAGACTGTGTAGACCAAAGGGAATTTGAAGGGCTTGAGGCTACACCCTGAGAAGATTATGCCAGTTGAGGAATCCAATGTGGCATTGGAAAACCATGGGGTTGGAGGTAGTGGGGGAGGATTGTAGGAAAGTTGGTGAAGGAGGACTATGAAGGAACTAAACCACTGATGAAGCTGATAGATCAACTTCAAGAGCAGAAGGCCCATACACTGGGGAAACTGGTTCAGAGGAGGGGAGAGAGAAATTGAAGAATTGCCTACTTCAAAGATAAGGAAAATGTTGTGCAAAATGTCTTGAAGTGCAAACCCTTTTTGATGAAAATCACCCTCACACAGCTATTGCAAAGCCGTGCTGGTTGACTTATACAATGACACTGTTGTGAAACACTTTAGGAAAGTCATAAAGGACGAAAGGTACAGCCACAAAGGACATATTATCTTTGTGCGACAGAAGTGTCCAGTGACCTCTTCAGTCTGGTCCTAGTGGCATTAAAGAGAAGAAAGGGAAATTAATTAACGCCAAAAACCCCAAAAAGGACTTGAAAGACTACCCGCTACCCACTAGCTACCGCTCAAGTGCCCTAATGGAAAGGGGATTCCCCTTCTAAACAACTAACCTCTCTTCCCCTCCTCCCATCCCATCAATCTTCACCAGATCTTCAATAAAAGTAGTGTCAAGTAATTGTGGTCATGCACTTTTTCAGTTTGTGTGTACTAACATTAACATTATTTGAGGTAAAAAAAAAATTTTTTTTAATACTATTGGTGTCTTGCACGGATTAATTTTATTTTCCCATTAATTTCTTAGGGGAAAATTAAATCCGCAAAAGCGAACAATTCGCATAACGAACAGCCCTCTTGCACGATTAAGTTCGCTAATGAAGTGCGGGGGTCCACAGTAAACATCCTGTAATTGAGGAAGAGCAGTTGTGGGGTATGCATGAGCATGTGGGAGAATGACAACCAGCATGACTTCCATGATGGAAAATCCTGTGTCACAGATATACTGGACTCTACGACAAGGTAACCGGAAGACAGAGGAAGGGGATTAGGAACCTTAACCTGTAAATTAGCTTTCATAAAGGCTAGGATTCCAAACCAAACCTTGTCCAAACCCTGATGGTAATGAAAAGGGGGGGAGGGAGAGAGGAAGGAAAGTGAACCACCACCCTCTCTCTCCTGTGAACTTCATTGTAAACCCACCCGCGCCTCTGTGAAGACTTCACATCGCAAATAGAGAATAATCAGAGCGAGGGGGAGCGTGAGTGAAGAGGAGGGGGGAGAGAGGGGGCGGGAGTGGGGGGGAGTGGAGGGGATCGAAGGAGGCTTTATGAAAGGAGGGGTGTTGGACCAGTGTTTTTTACATGAAACATAGAATAAACATATTTAGAGAAGGCTAAAAGGTCTTTGTGCGATTTATGGATTTTAAAAGGCTATACAGGGGTGATAGGGGCAATGTGGCAGATGATGCAAGTGTATGGTTGTAGGAGGTTAGGTTACTGAAAGCAGTGAAGAGTTTTAAACAGATATGAGGCTCAATTTAGAGTATGTATGAAAGAGAAATTTTTCCCCAGAAAAGTAGGCCAAAGACAAGAATAGTGTTATGTCCCACCGTGGTTTTTAAAAATAAATTTATAAGTGGGGTTGTAAGAGAAGTAAATGCGAGGTCTTTGCAAGAAGCCGTGGGATTAAAAGATAGACGACTCACACACAAAGTGGGAGTTGTCACAGCTGCATCTTTGCTGATGACACAGTGCTCTTGGGAGATTCTGAAGAAAGTTGCAGAAATTTGGTGGATGAATTTGATAGGGTGTGCAAAAGAAAAATTAAAGGTGAATACAGGAAATGAGTAAGTTATGAGATAACAAAAAGATATGGTGATTAAAGATTGGATATCATTATTGGAGGGAGAGAGTATGGGAGGAGTGAAATGACACAGATATTGGGATTGACGAGTCAGCGGATGTCCAATGAAAGATGAGGGAATCATAGAATGATGAGGGAAAAAAGAGTGGAGTGGTGCACATTCAGAGAGTCTGTGGAGACAATGAACTTTGTCCTTATTGAGGCAAAGAGAGGGACGCGGTATGAAAAGAGAATAGTTTTTACCAACGCTCATTATATGGGTGTGAAGCATGGGTGATGAAAATGTTGCAAGCGATGAGAAGGCTGGAGGCCAGTGGAGATTGTCTTGTCTGAGGGCAAATGTTAAGTGGTGTGCGAAATAATGAAGAGTAAATCGTATTTTGGAAGTTAGGAGGAGGTTCGTGATTACCAAAACTGTTGTCCAGAGGTCTGAAGGAAGGGTTGTTGGAGTGGTTCGGACAGTCAAGAGAATAGGCGAAACAGAATGACTACAAGAGTGTATCAGGTCCGTAGAGGACGGAATGCGGGGTAGGGGGTCGCCTATGAAATGTTGGAGGGAGGGGGTAAAGGAGGGTTTTTGTGCGAGGGGCTGGACTACCAGTCGTCCTGCGTGAGCGTGTTTTTGATAGAGTGAATGGAGGACAAATGTTTTTATTACATACAGTTCTGGTTTGAGTGTGGAGCAAATAACATTTATGAAGGGATTCAGGGAAACCGGCAAAGGCCCTGGGACTTCGACAGTCCTTGGAGATGGGAAGTACAGTGCCTGCACACTGAAGAGTGTGTTAATGTTGCAGTAGTATAAAAACTGTTAGTGGTATAAGCACCCATATGTCAAGAACAGTGATGGAGTGACTGATTGAGAAGTTTTTCTTATTTATCGGGCCACCCTGCCTTGGTGGGAATCGGCCAGATTGATAATAAGTACAAAAGTTGGATACTCTGAATCTCAACCATACAATTTTTTTAGGCCGCAGATCATGTCATGCAGTTGTTAGTGATTGGGACGAGTAACGTTTATGGTTTATGGTCTCTGGTTTTATGCGACCCATTCAGGCAGCTGTTTTTATCATCATCGTGTTTGTATATATGGAATTGAGAATGCTGGGGGTGTTAGCCAGGACGTTCCAGACTCTTAGCTGTTCATCTGTTTAGTTTTTTTTAGGCAGTGCTTGTTATAAAGGTTATTGGGTCTTTTTAGGGGAAAAGTGAAGTGTGTAAGCGGCCCATTCGTCAAAGATCTGTAGAAGATGCTATCTCGAGTGGAGTGGGACGGCAGGGTCAATGTGATGAGTTCTTGCTGTTGTGAAGTAGATAAAGGTGCTGCCTCATTGTGAAGTCTGAATGTGTACTTTAGTAGTGGTCGTGGGTTGTTAGTTTTACCAAGAGAGTGTTTATAGGAAAGGGTATAGTGTAGTGGTGAGCTGGGGAGGGTATTATCTGGTGAAGTTATGCCTGAATGTTAAAGGCGGATGGTGTTGGTGGTGACCGGCGAGTGATGGAGGTGAGCCTAGTAGTGGAAACGAGCTAGTCCCTTCGTGGATAGACTCGAGTGTAGGTTTTTGTGTACTTTTGGTAGCGAACATGCGAGGTTGTGACTCGATTGATGTGAGTGTGAATATCGAGTAGAAGCGGGGAGGGAGTGGTGGTTCCTGGGCTGTGCAGGAGTAGAGAGTAGATTGAAGTTCGACCTGATAGTTGTAAGTATCATTGTTCATGCGGGTTGCAGCGGAGTTACGATCAAACTGGGGCCGTAGGGTTTTGACGGAAAATGTGCTAATATAGTTTGATGTGTGGATCTCTGTAAATGTTTATGTCCGTGGATGGGGTATGTTTTGGATGGTAGGGATTTGGATTATGTGAATTGAGGATCTGGATTATACGAATGATGGTGAGCCGCGCAGGTGTTCATGGGCCCGTGGTCAAGGGTATGGTAGTGGAGTACAGTGTCGTCAGTTAGCGTGCGAGGGGATTAGTGTGATTAGAGCAGTGTCTGACCCGCCATGATGTATGAGTGTCGTTGTCTACGAGGTAGATGAGTTGTAGGTGCGGTAGTAACGGCGAGTTAATATAGTGTGCAGAGACTCGATCTGTATATCAGCGATTTAGCCATTCAGTTGATTAGAAGTGGAAGTGGACATCGAGATGGGCATCGAAGGGAATTTAGTAATCGAGAGGGTGGTGGTCATCAGTACGCGTGGGCGTCTAAAAGATCTGTATAAGGTATGGTGAGTTGAAGAGGATAGGTAGGAAGATGAGGTAGTGCTCGAGTAATGTGTCAGCGATGTGATGATGTGTCCGCGATATTTACTGCGATTATGTGCTATTTTGCCGGAGCGATTGGATGCGATCCATATTGAGGCCGGAATATTGACATTATGAGCCATGCTAGGCTCGCAATTCCGTAGAGCAGATGATTCACGGAAGTATTACTAGCTAACGTCGTTGCGTAGTGGAGAAGTTGCGGAAGCAGAGGACAAGCTGGGCGGGCCAGTGTAATTTTGGTGTTGCAGACTTCGCTTGTAATGCGGTATATCGGGAGCGTTATGGTTAGTTATGAGTTGACGCCTCGAATTTATGTCAGCTACAAAGATACAGCAAGTGATTGGCCATTTGTTCAGTGGCTTGTGTTAGTATATTTAGTGATCACATGATTTGTATTGCGTACACGAGCGGGCGCTGATTTTACCTAGCCAGAGGCATGAGGCTCCTAAAATTAAAGGACAAGGACTAAAAAAAACTTAAGCGAGCCACTATAGGCAGTGTAGGGCCGCTCCACTCTCAGCCGGTTCCTTTGTCCCAGTAAACAATGTAGTATTCCTTATAGCGGACAGATACGCACATCGACAGTGTACTCTGCTCTTTTGGCGCTTCTGAGTAGCTGTGATATTATGTGTAGTGTCTTAGACGTAAGTAATATGGAGCGCGTAGTGTTGAGAGGTGTTTGTAGGATGCTATCTATATCGGAGCTACTGTACATGATTGGAAGTATTTATATTGATGACTATCTCGCACCAAAAAGGTAACTTAGCGATGTACTGTGTGTTGGATGGGGCCATAGTTATCGCTTACTACAGGGTGTAAGGTTTGGTATGCACTCAATACTGGACTGTGAGGTCACACACACCACTCTTGTTGGTTGGTAACAGGAGATATCTCTTAGTGACTCCGCGCACAGTGATTGCATGTATATTTAAGATAGTCTTAGTCTGGAGTGAGATACGAGATATGATATAAGCGGCGACTGATGGGTGGTTGGGGGTAGGGAATTTTGAGGTATGGGAAGAGGGGTGGTGGTAGGGGGTAGGGGTGTTGTTTGGAAGGGGGGGGGGGGGGTGATATTTGTTGGGGGTGGATTTAATTTTATTAAAGTGGGGTACATGTTTGCTATTATAGTGTAGTAATAATGTTATAAATATCAGAACCACATTGTGAATGTAATTAGAACCACCAGCTGGCATTGTATTAGATTGTGAGGGAACATTGCGTCAATATCTATTATACTACCTATGATACCTGCATACTTTGGCAGCACTCAAGTGTTACAAGCCATACTCCAAGATGATTCTCAAACTCGACTATTCAATAATTCTGAGTCTCATGACTTCTCTCGCGCTACATAAGTCTCCATTGCGTGGTCTAAAAGCCTCTAAGAAATCGCAATACTAAACGCATAAAACTCAAATCACTCATCATCGTCAGCTAGCTAACATACATGCTGATCAACCTGTCTGACTGTTCATAAAGCACTCATCTTGCAAAGAGGGCTGGTCTCGAGACTACAACTCAAGTACGGCTTACTTTGCTAGGGGTTCTCTACTAGAGTCAACACTTATGTACGCACAATGAATTACACTGAGATATATCGCTGTCAAGAGCGATAGCCGGCTGAGGATCTCTCTGTGCAACATTGGCTGTGCGCTCACGTGATCGTTTCAGTACGACAAGGGTCATGAGATGGCTAGTGTGAGGGGTATGCTGGTGATCAGTCGAGCGAAGGCGGGTCTATAGAGATACAACATAAACAATAGACTCGATTCACCTCACTATACGAACAGCCCAGTGTGTGAGAGAGAAAGCGGCGGTCAGTGGCAGAGAGACGGTCTACCGTGTCCAGATTCGAGTACGTGTACGCGCAATACTTGCCCCGCGGACGACCCGTCTCTGAGTATCTATCCGGAAGTCACCTCTGCGGACGACAACTGCGTGCAGACTTAGACGACCACTATATAGCGAGATATACTCAGTCATCCGACCAGTCATTCTAATACAAGCGCGGAAGATATAACGCCTGCCTCAACAATTAAATGATCTCAAGGTGTTTGTGACGAGTTATGGAGGAACACAGTGGGCTCACACGAGGACAAACCGAACTGCCGAGAACTATTGAGGCGATATTTGCGATCGAGATAGAGGTAGGCGAGGCCAGGGAGTTATACGACGGGGCTCATGTTGCGTAGGTGGTCTCGTCTTAGGCTCATTCGTGCTGCAAAGCGAAACCGTCTCATATAGAATATCGATACAGTTCAGTAGTCTGTACTTCAGAACACATCTAAACAGAGAGACTCCCACTATATCTGATCTCATCAATCTGGCTTCAGCTCGAGATGTGATCAACGTTATAGAGATAGAAAATGGGACAGGGGAGATGTGATTTTTCTATCAAATTCGCGAAACAGATGCGAGCTCTTCTATCATAACACTATCGATTGAGCCAAGTCTCTGACGCACACAAGACTGAACAAGGACGCGCGTAGACCTGCCGCGGATGTATGAGTCCAGTGGCCGAGTGCTTGATTGCGGCTATAGTACAATAAAGAATTAGACAGCTCTAGGAAGTCAAGGGCTGTTGGCTCATGATCGCTGATTGCCTCCTACGCCAGCGAGTATAGGAAGGAGCAGCCATGCTACAACTAGGCGAACAACACAGTCTGAAATGATC
Source organism: Cherax quadricarinatus (assembly GCF_026875155.1). Taxonomy (NCBI): domain Eukaryota; kingdom Metazoa; phylum Arthropoda; class Malacostraca; order Decapoda; family Parastacidae; genus Cherax; species Cherax quadricarinatus. The sequence goes on from NC_069410.1 coordinate 57,672,314, forward strand.
ACTCTATATCTATAGTTGAGCATTGGATGGAAATATGTGCTATATGGAGGGGTGGTAGTGTTGTATTGACGGCCCTGTACTGGTCACCAGGCAGGTAGGGCCATGGGCTGCGCCGACCCTGCTGCGCACCCATGCCGCTGCGCTCAGGCTGAGTCTACAACAAGGGCGGCACCATCTCTCCTGCCGCACCACCCCTCCAGCCTCCACAGCCCACAACCTCGGCACATCCACTCTAGAGCGCGCGCGGCTGTCATTGTCCATGTACCCACCAGGCAGACCGCACCGGGGCTTAGCAGAAGCTGTCAGTTATGTTCCAAATGCCCCCAGTTTGTACAGCCAAAGTGGAAACGCCATGCTTGTACACTTGGAACATGCCGGGACTGTGACTGAAATGTTTCGTGAGATCGGTTTGTTTGACGAACCCCTGATCGAAAGTATGTCATGTAAATCAGGCACATAGCTAGCGAGTACACCATACGATAACACACAACGAGGTTATCACGAAACATGGCGATCTGTCTAGCTCGGGGGGGGGGGGCGCCCTAGTGGAGAGTGGATGGGGGTCGCGGACGTTGGAATCTGTGAGATGTTGTATCTATTTGCTTGGCCGACAGTAGACGGTGCAGAAGGCGCACTAGTGTGCGGAAGCACAAAGTGGAAATCCATGAGGCTGGTCAGCGGAAGGACGCGAGCTATTGCCGACCCCGAGGTGATGCAGGAGAGGTATAGGGGGAGTGCCAGGTGAGACCGTAATTGTGGCTGCATGTTACGGTAAGCGATCATTTCGAGCGGAGTACGAAAACCGATGCCGTAGTGACGAGAAGGCTTACGAGGTTAAATAAGAGTTAGAGATGGTTCTGTTGTGCTGAGCTAAGAAGCAGAAGCGTAGAGGCATAGAGCTCAGTTGGTGAGTTATCGCGGCTTAGCTGAGGAAGTCTTTGTACATGTTGGAGCGAGAGCGCTGAGGTAGTTACTGGAGGTGCTACGTGAGGAGATGACAGCGGTCGATTAGGTCAAGGCAGGTACATACCAAGGCCAAGATGTTGACGGACGCGAGAGTGTGTGGTGCAGTTAAATTTTGATAGTATGGTGATGTGCAATGAGGTTGGATAAGTGAGACCAGTGTTCGTGTAAAGAGATGGTTACGATTGGGGATTACACTGGAAGTGTATAACATGCAAGAACGATAGAGCGCAGGAAGTAGAGAATTGCAGGAGCGGGATCATCTTGATAGTGGAGGTGAGAGAGACAGCGTGTAGAAGTGAAGTCATGCGCCGTGGGTAAGAGCATGATATGTGTAGATAGGGCATGATATACGAGTACGAGCACGCGAGCCCCGACCACGTCGAGTGATTTATTTCGAGGTGAGACAGAGAGCAATTGTGGTTGGGCAGCGAGGGAGTAGGCGTGTGGCAATTGAGAGCGTAACAGCGATAAGGCCCGCAGGATTGAGCGCTGTCACGTCGTAGAGAGCGGTTGCGGATGCTGATGAGTGGCGAGTCTCAAGTGCGGGGTATTGAGTCGAAGTGTAGCATGAGTAGATGTGGGATGGTCCGAGACGAAACGAGATGTCACACTTGTGATGCATCATTGTTCTACGCCTAATGTGAAGAGGTGAGCAGTGACATCTTGGCAGGACACATATGCAGAGTGGCATAATGTAAGCCCCGAGACTAGAAACCTGACGAGCGTGTTGAGAGGAGTGTGCGCCCTCTTCGCATATGTGCATGTCAGTGGCGCAAGCGCAGATTGGCGCGATTGCAGCATGAGGGAGTGAGGTTTTGCTAGATAATGTGTGTGTTTAGGCGGATATGTGCAAGATTAGTTAAAATTGTGTAGCCATAGTGAGCTAGCTCTATAGTTCCATCGATTCGTGAGTCGAGTGTACCATGTGTCTACATTGGGCGTTGATAATATGGTATAGAGATGGAGTGAGCCGAGAGAACGCGAAGCCACAATAGCTGGTCGAGGCATTCTGTTTCGTTAGCATCAGAGCAAATAGGTATAGTCAAGTGTATGATCGCGAGTGATAGAGAGCACTCTTGCCGATTGGAGAGCGGGGGCGTCCACCGAGAGTATCACGATGCCTTGCCATTCAGCGCTGGGCTACTGCATGGTGGTGGATGCACTATCCTGGTTAAGACTGTCAGCTACAGGCTGAGTTCTAGCGAAAAAGGGGCTGCCGAAGATGAGTGTGGGAATCTAGAGCGTATGAGCTGAGTCGAATCGGCCTCTCTCGCACTCAAATGGCCCACAACAACGCAGATACACTCGAGGTTTATGGTGAGAATGAGGTGCGAAACAGGCCAGCGGTGTATGTGGTGAGGCGAAGATCCACGCAGTTAGAGATCAAAGTGACATACTCAGCGCGGGCGGCTCAGAACGTCTAGAGAGCCCGAGGTGCGGCGCTCTGATCTGTACTATGGAGAGTAATATAAAGTATACTATGGGAGCTAGACAGGGTCTCGGACTTGTCTAAGATATAAGAGTGCAGAGCATATCAGTCAAGCAACTGTATAGGGTGGATACAGTACGAAGATATTAGTAACAAGAAACGGCAGTGCACACGCAGTTTAGACGGGTGCGCCGAGAGATGGTGTAGTATAGGTAGAGCGAAGTTAGTGAGCGAGGAACCAGGCGTGGTATGTCCACGACGATACTGCTCAATTTAAGTAGGTCTCGCTCAGTCCATAGAAACGTGTATTGACATTGTGCGCGAACAGTGACAAAATTGAACTAAGAGCGCATGAGAGACGCAAGTAGTTTGGATCATAAAGAGTACGCGGATTACTGGAATACAGCGCATAATGCCGTGTCTGATCGCAGGTTCGTAGGACAGATGTATCGGGTGTCATGTTAGTCGCAGCATTGGGGTACGGCGCTCGGCGATGTTATAGAGGCAGAGCGAACTTTGGATACAAGAGCTATCTCATAGCTTGGTTGACAGAGAGAGGACGATCATGGAGACTTTATGAAGGAACAAATTTAGTATATTGTTGATGAGCGCTAGATTAAATGCGTGTACAACTATAGGATTATGTATTAGAGAATTTTGGAATTATATTTAGGTATATTGATGTAGTATTTATTATAAGGTTAGTTGGAATAGTGTTGAATGATAGGATTAGTATAAGGTGGGGGAGAGTTGGTAGATAGGTATTTAGATAGTCTTTGAGCGGCGAGCTGCCTCGAGTCTGTATACGAGGAGTATCTTGGTTGGATGAATAGCGCGAGTGTCGGACCTCACTCGTGTTATGATATCGGAACAAATGGACTCGGACTCGCGAGCGGAGCTCTGGAGGTAGTTTTTTACTCTCATTATACATCAAGCGATAGAGAGGCGGGGGCGAGGCAGGAGAGGTAGTTTAGAGCAGCTTGTGGAGTCTCACCAGTGATCCAGCGCATGAGTTGAGTGGTGAGGCAGCGGTCGAGAACGGGATGTGGCGCGGCGGAAGGAGGTGTAGCGGGCACGATGAGCGGAAGTGGAGTAATGAGTGCATAGTTGAGGCGGGTATGATTCAGCCTGTGGGGGGGGCGAGAGAGGGTAGGCTGAGCGGGGATATATGGACCCTGAACGTAACTCAGATCTCTGAGAGTGTGCGTATAGGCGAGGGACGGACACCCTATTGAAATAGGGTTAGGAGGGAGATCGCGACGACACAATAGCAACAAGAGAGGCACCAAGGAAACATCTTCCAAGTTGGACGGGTAGTGCCTAACGAACAGACTCGCAGATGGTATATAGGAGGGGAATCCTATTCGTGATGGCGCACAGAGCAGCTAGCTCCAGGAGTCATCCTTAGTGGATATGCCGGCTGAGACCTACCTCGAGGTATAACACCACTTCACTGCACTGTGGGGGGCATGTACAACTGATTAGTTGTGGAATTGATGAGTGGGGCTCGATGAGGGGTGCTATACAACGAGCAGCATCCTCCCTAGGAGCGTACACTAACCTAAACACTACGGCATCAGGCGCCCGTGCACAATATCGTGAAACCACACGAGTCGCGTTACTGTGGAGTAGAAACAGTACCACGTCACAACGGACACACACATCCCCCGAGTACCAATCTACAACCAATCCAACTTCTCTCTTCCTCATCCAATTCAGCGTTAATACTATCAGAACACACAGATAGAAGACATCACTCAACACACTCACAACAGACTCGAGTACTCTATGCCACAGCGAGGATCACCTCACAACTTCAAGCATCACAGCATCTAACAGAGTCACCTGATGACACCAAACAGCAACATCACTCTACGAACCACAACTCTTATCTACATCTATTACACATAGCCTAAAACTCTTAGACTACAGCTCAACAGTGCAGATCTAACACTCAACTCACAATAACTTATATACCTTAACTCTCGCGCACAAGATGAAGCGCCAATTCTATCTAAGGACATCCAGGGGCACACAGAGTAATACTCTGACAAGGACTGGAATTTACATAGCAACGCACGAGCATCAATTATGGGACACTTTATCCAGCAAGCGCTTACCGAATCACGCACTCTTCTCTTCACATCATCTCTCTGATTTTCATGCTCACCTTATATTAGAGAAGCATAAAACTGCCAGTAGAGTTACAATTATATGATTATCATGTTACACGACTAAGATCATACAATCATCGACACTAAACAAATCTATCATCTGACTAAATATATAATCCCTCTTCACTTTCAATTTAAGCTTCTTCTCGTTATTGAACTTCTTCACAGCAACTTCTGTAAATACTCAAGTGTTACTACTATTTTTAGTTATTTTATGACCGTTGCGGTATGTATTTGTATGATCCTAGTCTTGATTCTGCGTTAGGTTTATTTATACAAGCAGATTCTCGTTTCTTACCTTGATTCAGAATTTTCTCTTTTTTTTTTTTTGTTTGTTTTTTTGTTTGATTATTTTGTTTTGTTTTGATGTTTTTGCTTTGTTTTGTTTTTTTTTATATTTTGTATTTTTTGTTTTTTTTTATTTTTGTTTTTTTTTTGTTTATTTTTTATTTGTTTTTTTGTTTTTTTTTTTTTTAATGTTTGATTTTTTTATTTTGTTTAGGTTTTTTTTTTTTTTTTTTTTTTTTTTTATTTTTTTTTTTTTTTTTTTTTTTTTTTATTTTTTTTTTTTTTTTTTTTTATTTTTTTTTGTTTTTTTAGGATGTGAAGGAGGCCATCCATTATTGTTTTTGTTCTTTTACATTACTTTTTTTTTTTTTTTTTTATTTTCTTTGGTTCCATAATACACTATGTCTGCTTGTTTAATAAATTCTCTCTATTGCAAACATACAAGGGGACACTAAAATCAAAATGCTGTACATTATATAGGTGAACTATGCGTTTAACCAGAGACAAATTAAAGTAAAAACCCAGTCATTACAAAAAACGCATTTAAGACTCTTCTCAAAGCCACTTAATTTTTGGTTTAAGTATTTGTGATATTTTTTTTAATTATTTTATATATAATATTTTTATTTTTGTTTATTTTTTTTTTTTTTATGTGTTTTTTTTTTTGTTTTGTTTATTTTTTTTTTTTTTTTTTTTTTTATTTTTGTTATGTTCTGGGTTATGTATTTTTTTATGTTTAGTTATTTATTTATTTTTTATTTACTTTTTTTTTTTTTTTTTTGTTTTGTTTTTTTTTTTTTATTTTTTTTGATTGTTTTTTTTATGTTGGAATATTTTAATTTTTATTTTTGTTTGTATTTTTATTGGTTTTTGATCTTGATTTTTTTATTTTTATGGAATAAAGACACAACAAAAAACAAAAACAACCCAATAAAAAAAATAAAGAGAGAAAAAACAATTAGATATATTTAAAAAAATAGTTTACAAAAAAAAAAAAACACATAGAGAAAGATTAGATATAATAATAATATACAAATCTATAGATAAAAAATAAAAAATAATCATATAAACAAAACATACAATTAAAATACACAATAAATACCAATAAAGAACACTGAGAAAACCCTTAAAGTATCAACAAAAATAATAGAAAAGCAAAGAAAGAATAAACAAAAGAAAACAAAACGAAACAAAAAAAACAAAAATATTAAACAGGGAAAAAGAAAAGAATAAAAAAAAATTAGAGAGAAAAAAAAGAAAAAAATAAACAAAATACAAAATCGACAAAGTATAAAGCAGTACATAAAAAAAAGAAATAGACAAATACCGAAAACTAAAATAAAATTCTCAAAGAAAAAAAAAGTGAAGTACCTAAAACAAATAAGAAAAAACCAAAACCAAAATAAAAAATTTATTAAAAAAATAAAAAATACATCAATTTCAAGTCATAAGAAAAAGATATAAACACTAAAAACACCGACGCTCCATGACACACCCTTCCAGACCCCCCACCGACTCTCCCTTCGGCATAAACATCCCGGCTAAATCAAGCACCCACCCTCGACTCCTCTACGGATACACCCTATCAAACTCCCCACTAAACCGTGCCACACCAACATCCTCCCAATCCTCCTTACCGACCCATCAGTAAAAAACCTTCCAACACCGACTTCACATCGCCCCCTCCATGGAAATTAATACCCACTACTCACAACCATTACCGCCATACCACAACCCCCGAACATCCCCCCCCCACCACTCACACAACATCAAGACACGCCAAACGGCAGCAAAACCTAACAACGTCCGCACCACCCGCCTAAATATCCCTCGACCTACCCCAACGCCCTCCAACCACAAGCCCACCCCACATCCCCCCACACTCCGCTCCCCACCCCGCACCCCCAGACCCACCTACACCAACCCCACCCCCTCGACCCTACTCCATTACCAACCGACTCACAACGCCACTACCAACCTCGCCACTCCGCATCCTTCACTTACTACCTCACCACTCCATAACAACCCCGCGATACAAACCTCAATAAACAACAAACGACTAGTCACAATCCAATAAAACAAAAACACCAATAAATCTTACAAACTTCTTACCGAACAAATACAATCATACAATTAAGAAAATACCGAAGACACTATAAATCTTATCCACTACCAAGCCCCCACCCCACCCGCCGACCCAAAATTTAACTCTAACCAAAGCACAGCACAACCCCACCATCCCTCTTGCCCCCCCCCTCCCCCCACTCGCCTCACCCCCCAACACCAACCCCCGTCAAAATAACTGCAATGAACCCCCAGCTCCACCCCTCACCCACCATCTACCCCCCAACCACCCCACATACCACCCCTCACCAGCCCCAACCCCGCACCCAATCCCCAAAACACGCCAATAATCCGACGTCCCACCCAATGCCCCAATAATTAACCCCCGCGCCCTCAAACGCCACCACCAAAAACACACCCCAAACCACCCAACACCAACCCCACACCAGTAACCCCCGGCCCACAAGACACATGACCACATACGCCCAGTAGCTACCCCAACAAATAGAACCGTCGACAGGACCGCCCCACCAGTAACCGAATGCCACCTTGCCACGGCCTCCCAGGCACACAAATGCAAAGCCACCCACTCAAGTAACACAAGCCCTCTCATGTCACCTGTTTGCCACGACATTAACTAACAATAACACCTCACAGGACATCCAATATAGAGAGCTGAACTTGATAGTAAGTATACAATGTGTGAAATATACCACATAGCCTTTCTAATGGTCTCAAGAGGCCATAAAAGTTACTTGAAAAATAAAATATTTAAAAATACAAAGAAAGCCCAAACCTAAATGAACTATTACCGGGTTGCAGGCAGACTGCGCTGTTGCCGTACTGCCGGGTTTGTTATTTTATTATTATATATTTCCAATTTTGTCACTCCGGCCTCCAAATCACAGTAAGTAAATAGAAGGCAAAAAAATATTTTTAGGCCTATAAAAATAAGACTATTTTTATTTTTTTTTTTAAAGAATATTTAACCCGACCCTGATACCAGGTTTGTGAAAGGGCCTGCCACCCTGAAAGGGTTAAATGTTGAAGAATTAAAGGGACTCAATGATTTTGTGAATGGCGGAAGTACAGAGGACCCCTCGCAACCTAACGCATCGCATAGCCGAACAATAGCATAGCGAACGCCTATGTCGCTGAAATTATATGCCCCGCACGTGACAAAAACCCGCTCAGGCAGAACTTCGTCCGAGACGCGTCCAATGGGCGCCCACAGCCAGCCTCACAATAGCCGCCGTCCCATATTACCAGCCAGCCTCCTCGGTAAAACATCCAAGCATACACTCGGAATATTTCGTATTAATTACCGTGGTTTTTTTCGTGCATGTTGTGAAAATAAGTGACCATGGCCCCAAGATAAGCTTCTAAGTGCCAACCCTACACCATCAAAGAGTAAAGAATACCAATTGAACTTAAAAGAAAGAAATCATTGATAAGGTATGAAAGTGGAGTACGTAACACCGACCTGATCAGGTTGTAACAATAAACCAAACATCAACCATCGGTGTTCTAATGTGGGCAAGAAAACGGCAAACAAGGAAGCAGTATGTTGTCCGAAAGTATAACTGTGTTTTCGAAACAAAGATCGCAAGAGATGAGATGCGTTGAGAGACTCTTATTGGTGTGGATAAATGAACAACAGCTAGCAGGAGATAGCGTCTCTCAAGGCGATCATATGGAAAAGGCTATGAAAGTTGCATGACGATTTACATTAAAAAAAATGCCCTGCAACAACTGATGATGTGAGTGAATTTCAAGGCCAGCAAAGGTTGGTTGAAGATTTAAGAGAAGCGTAGTGGCATCCATAGTGGTGATACGGCATGGTGATCAGCCAGTTCTGGTCCACAAAGCGGCTGTAAAAATATGTGCATGAATCAAAGAGTACATAGAAAATGGAACTGAAGACTGGAACCTTAACAAAGTTTTAATTGTGATGAAACAGGCCTGTTCTGAAGAAAATGCCAAGCAGACCTACATTACTCAGGAGGAAAAGGCACTCCCAGGACATAAGCAATGAAAGACAGGCTTACTTTGTTGATGTGTGCCATGCTATTGGGTGATTAGCAAAGTTAAGCCTTTATTAGTGTATCACTACTGAAACCCCCAGAGCGTTCATTGGCAAAAGAATATCCCTCAAGAAAATTTGTTGTGCTGAGAGGGCAAACGTAAAGGCATTGGTCCACTAGGGAATTTTTCTATAACTGGTTTACACCATGCATTTTGCCCCAATGTGAAAGATAACCTTAACCAAAAGAAAATTAGACCTTAAGGTGCCTCGCTGGATGTTAGACAATCCCTGGGACATCCTACAGAGTGGCAGAAGCGACTTTTAATGGGGACATGATGCTTCATTACGGGTGGAAGTTTTTGTGCCTCCCAAAAAAAAAAAAAAAAAAAAATAATACCACTCCTCTCCTGCAGCCCATGGACCAGCAGTCATTTCCAACTTCAGAAACTGTACACCAAAGCCTTTTCAAAAGTGCGTTTGGAAGTGACCACAGACACTGGATGACTCTAAAAAAGAGTTTTGGAAGGATCTCACACTAAAATATCCTCAGTTGTGTAAAAACCTCATAGGTAAGGCTTGGTAGGGAGTGACTAAGAAGAACCTTGAACTCTGGCTTGGAAGAAACTGTGCCAGACTGTGTAGACCAAAGGGAATTTGAAGGGCTTGAGGCTACACCCTGAGAAGATTATGCCAGTTGAGGAATCCAATGTGGCATTGGAAAACCATGGGGTTGGAGGTAGTGGGGGAGGATTGTAGGAAAGTTGGTGAAGGAGGACTATGAAGGAACTAAACCACTGATGAAGCTGATAGATCAACTTCAAGAGCAGAAGGCCCATACACTGGGGAAACTGGTTCAGAGGAGGGGAGAGAGAAATTGAAGAATTGCCTACTTCAAAGATAAGGAAAATGTTGTGCAAAATGTCTTGAAGTGCAAACCCTTTTTGATGAAAATCACCCTCACACAGCTATTGCAAAGCCGTGCTGGTTGACTTATACAATGACACTGTTGTGAAACACTTTAGGAAAGTCATAAAGGACGAAAGGTACAGCCACAAAGGACATATTATCTTTGTGCGACAGAAGTGTCCAGTGACCTCTTCAGTCTGGTCCTAGTGGCATTAAAGAGAAGAAAGGGAAATTAATTAACGCCAAAAACCCCAAAAAGGACTTGAAAGACTACCCGCTACCCACTAGCTACCGCTCAAGTGCCCTAATGGAAAGGGGATTCCCCTTCTAAACAACTAACCTCTCTTCCCCTCCTCCCATCCCATCAATCTTCACCAGATCTTCAATAAAAGTAGTGTCAAGTAATTGTGGTCATGCACTTTTTCAGTTTGTGTGTACTAACATTAACATTATTTGAGGTAAAAAAAAAATTTTTTTTAATACTATTGGTGTCTTGCACGGATTAATTTTATTTTCCCATTAATTTCTTAGGGGAAAATTAAATCCGCAAAAGCGAACAATTCGCATAACGAACAGCCCTCTTGCACGATTAAGTTCGCTAATGAAGTGCGGGGGTCCACAGTAAACATCCTGTAATTGAGGAAGAGCAGTTGTGGGGTATGCATGAGCATGTGGGAGAATGACAACCAGCATGACTTCCATGATGGAAAATCCTGTGTCACAGATATACTGGACTCTACGACAAGGTAACCGGAAGACAGAGGAAGGGGATTAGGAACCTTAACCTGTAAATTAGCTTTCATAAAGGCTAGGATTCCAAACCAAACCTTGTCCAAACCCTGATGGTAATGAAAAGGGGGGGAGGGAGAGAGGAAGGAAAGTGAACCACCACCCTCTCTCTCCTGTGAACTTCATTGTAAACCCACCCGCGCCTCTGTGAAGACTTCACATCGCAAATAGGGAAAATTTTCCTCATCCTGGGCGAATTGGACACTTTTTTTTCCCCCAGTGACAGTTTTAATACAGAGGAAAAGTGCCGTGAAGATGATTTCAAGGTTTTGGTGAGGTTTTCCCGAAATAATGACCATAATATTGGTAATAGTGGGGAAAATCCAGATGACCCCAGCTTCCCCCTTTGGTGCGGGGCCGTCTTTTTCCGTTTTTTGTCCCAGAATCAAAGAGGAAACCCTTTTTCCCCCAAATCCCAGATAAATTGTGAGCATTTGTGATGATGGGATAGTGATTATGAACTAAAAGCTTTTGAAAACAGTTCCAGTAGAGATAGTGAAGTGCAGTATTCCCATTTTAAAAAGCGTCAGTATATAGACATATAGGGCGCTTGGTATGTCCCATAGCTATTCCAAGGGGAAAAAAGGATACATCCCAGGGCTGTACAACAGGAACAAACAGGGGAAAATGATGAGTGTTGCAGGGGGGAGGGGAAAATGGCAGGGGGTGGTAGGGGTGGTGACGACCATGAGGCACCAGCAGGGGCCATGTGCCCCCCTCTGCCCCCTGCCGCTCCCCTCAGGATCTACAAAAAAGGCCACCCATCTCCCTCCCCCCCACCACACCACCCCAAAAACCAAAACCCTCCACAACCACAACCACCTGTCATTGCCAGTCCCCCCAGCGACCGCACCGGGGGATTAGCGGGAAGCTGTCAGTTTTGTTAAATCCCCCACCGTTTAAATTTGACACCCAAAAGTGGATACGGCCACGTACATTGGGAAACAATGCCACTGAATGAAATGTTTCAGATATTTTTTGAGAACCCCTGACGAAAGTATTGTAAAGGAAAAGAGCACATACTACGAGTACACCTGAAAAAACACACTACTTTCACGAAATCACGTCTACACCATAAAAAGGGGGCAATGTGGTGAGATGTATCTTTTTTTTGCCCAGTAATGCTTAGCCACATGGTATAAGCCAAAGTGAAATAACTGGAAAAGGGGACCCCCGTTTGCAACCCCGGGTTTCAGGAATAAGCCAGGAAATCGATTTGTGCAATGTTAGATGCTTCTTTTCCAGACAAACCAGGCCTGACAGAACTGCGGGTTATTTAAGTTAGGATGTTTTGGTATCTGAAAAAAGAAATTCAGTACGCATTTTATCCCTTCAGGAAACTTGTAATTTTAGAGTCTTTGTTTGTTCAAAGGAAGACTCTCTTTCAAACAGTACATACCCAAACAAGAGAAAAGCTTTGGTATAAAGTTGTTTGTGTTTGTGATTGTTACAGTGGTCTGGTATTGGTGTTATTGTGTACCTGGAAAATTATAATTTTCAAAAATACCAGGAAGTTATTGGGCATTCAGGGGGTGGTTTAGAACAAGATAAACCTACCTTTGGTAAGGAGCTATATTATTGGGGGGGGAATGGTACACAAGCCCCCCACTCAGTGATTTTTTGCCCGGGGAACAAAGACAGATGTGTGTGGACGTGCGGCAAATCGGAACATATGCCCAGGTTTGACGCTGGCACTCGAAGGGAGGGGCAGGCGTTTCTGCCAAAGACATCTGGCATTTTGGTGGCAGCCAAAAGAGATGTCCCCAAATGTTGTCATCAGTTCACCCCTAAAGAAATGGCAGACCTGGGCAGCATAGAGAAGGGAAGAACCCATTCTAAAACCTGCAGCTGTATTGATTTCACCTTTTAATATGCATTCAGTGGGCAAAGTGACATGCAGATTGGGGGTTTCTGATTGTGTTTCAAGATTTTTAAGTGGTCATAAAAACCCATTTCCCTCTTCTGGGCATTTCCATGCCCATTGCTTATAATATGTATAAGATGAGGGCCAGAAACAAACCCAATCGGCGATTCGTTTCTGTCATCAACAAATAGTATTCAAGACAAGGAAGAAACCGCAATTGACCCCCCACCCAAAATTACAAAAACTACCTTTCGTTTAAGCATGGGGTCACTTCCTGGAAAAATGTTGTACTTGCTTTCAAAAAAAAAGGTCAGAAGAGGTGTTACGTCTGTCACAACAAAAAAACCCCAAAAACAACGCAGAGACACTCTTTTTGTGTGGGATGTAAAAAACCCCTGTGCATGACCCATGTTTTAAAGACTTTCCCCGGCTGAGAACTTCTAGAAAAAATCCCCTCTGATGTATATGTGTATATAAAATATAGAAAAATTATAATAAACAAAATTTCATATCATTTTTGTAAAAATTTTTTTATAAACAAAACATTGACAACAGTGTTTATGCCCCTTTTTGTGAGTATTGAAAAAAAAAAAAACTTGCCAAAACTGATCATATTGGTTACAGGCCCTAAAAGTTACTTGGGAAAAAAAAAAATTAAAAAAAATTTGAAAAATTTGTACATAAAATAAAAAAAAGAAAACCGGAGAAAAGGGGGTCGGGGATGTTCCCCCAAATTTTCCCCCTTTTTATCAACTTAT